>OZ038379.1:50398606-50998606 GCA_964036045.1 Eutreptiella sp. 'Long Island Sound 2002'
CGCCAACCTAGGACGTCACCCGACCGGTCGTCCCCCACATGCAACTTCACGATGCTGTTGGAGTCGGTGGGGAGACTAGAAATGAGGATGGTGCAAAGGGCAAATGGGGGTCGGTCTTCAACTACAATGTGCCGGCTCCAGGTCGTCAAGGAGACAGCGCTACCCGAAGTGCCTGCTACAGCCGCTTGGGTCCGCGGCTACCAGATGAAGAGGGGATGGAGCTGCCGCCCCTGGACGCCCTTGCGAAGGAAGTACAGTGGGAGTTGCAAAAAGTGAAGGATCTTGAGGATGTTGTGGTTGGCCCCATTGGCTGTATCGGCGCAATGAATGACAGACACTCTCATCCTCTGTCTAGTGCCTATCTCATTTGCCGTTGAAGTCTCCTAGAGGGTGTTCTTTTCCCCACCAGCTCGGTCCCAGTATTCATTTCTCGTTAGGGTTTGGTTTCGGGCTATGGTTAGGGTTACCGAGGTGGTGGCACTGGTCTTGGTTTCATAACCCTCTTTGGTGTCTAGGGTGGACCCGACGGGTTTGGCAAGCAAGGAGCAAGCAAGCAAGCAGGCAGCAAGCAAGCATGCACGAAAGGACAAAAAACCGAGCTCCGCAGTGGTGCTTCGCATTTGGGCAAATTTTTGGTGGATGATACATATGGGTGTGAGGGACAACCACACAAAGTATGAGCCAGAAACTCAACGGTGGCGGCCATGAACGGGCTTCACAAGTTCCGGACGTGCATTTCAAAATTGTGCACTTTAGGGCCAAAAAGAGCATTTGTTGCTCAAAATCGCCATAGAACCTGCTGAAAACGGCCAAATGAAGGGAAATGGTGGCTACTCTACACATGCAGCTAGACTTCCACGCACCAAAGGGCCCCATGGGGCCCTCTAACCCCACAATATGTCCGCGACCCGCCCCCAAAAGGCCCCCAAAAGACCAAGAATTTGTGCACTGTGGGCGACAACAGCCGCAGACAAAAAAGAAAGCATATCTTGAGCAACGCGACCAAAAAAACAATTCTCAACGCACCTAATCCACCAGCAACCACCCACTTGTGGTGGTTTTCCACACCTCAAAATTGCCCTAACCGACGCCTAGACCCCAGTGCCTAGGCCTAAAGGGCTGCAGCAAGCTGCAAGAGGTAGCTCAAAGAGGTGGGTGCCAAAATGGGTCAACAAAGGCTAGCGGCGGCAAAAAAAAGACTTTTTCATCAATGGTCATGTACCAAATGGAATGCCACAATAAGTAATTTTGGCGCAATTTGAGCTGGTGATGGCCCGTTTGGGCCCTCCTAAAATCTCCAAATGACTTGATAATGGGATGTTTTTTGGGGGGGAAATGGGTCAAACATGTGTCACAAATGTGGTTTTCCAAAACGATGCCTTGAAATTCGGTTATTTTGCGGCCAAAAATGGGATCAAAATGTGGTGTTCCAAAAATGATCCTACCCCATTTGCAGTGCGTAAACAAGTGAAATGAGCCCTTTTTGAGCCCAGTGCAAGCCATTTTCGCGATGGCGTTCACAAAATGCCTTCACAATGGGTTGTTTTGCGGCAAAAAATGAGTCAAAAACGGTTCAAGAAAGTGTTTGTCCGCAGATACTTTTGGCCTTTTTGGGCTGTACAAACAAGTGAAATGAGCCCATTTTGAGGCCATGTTGAACAATTTTGGCCACTCCAAAGGCTGAAAGGGCCTTGAAAATCGGCCAATTTGGGACCACAAATAGGTCAAAAAGGGGACGAAACCAGCGTTTTCCAAAAATGATCCTAGTCCGGCTTTGTTGCCCAAACACATGAATACAGCTCATTTTGAGTCTCTTTGGAGACACTCTCATCCACTTTCTATTGCGTACCTCATTTGTTGTTCAAGTCTCCTAGAGGACGTTCCTTCTCGCCCTAGCTCGGTCTCAATATTCAATCCTGGTTGGGGATTAGGGTTAGGGTCACCCAGCTTGTGGAACCGGTCTTGGTTTTATAGCCCTCTTTATTGTCTAGGGTGGACCCAACAGGTGTGGCAAGCAAAAAGCAAGCAAGCAAGCAGCAAGCAAGTACGCGTAAAATGGGCAAAAAACACATTTCCATCGTGCTCCGTTGAATCTGGCCAAAATTTTGGTGGGTGCTACCTATGGGTCTGAGCAATAACGACACAAAGTATGAGCCGGAAACTCGACCCTGGTAGCCAAGAACGGGCGTCGAAAGTGCCGGACCTCCATTTCAAAATCCTGCAATTTGGGGGCAACTTGGCCGTTTTTTGGGCCAAAACCCGCCTAGGGCCCGCTAACAACGGCCAAATGAAGGGAAACAGCGGCTACGCTACACATGCACCTAGACTTCCACATGCCGAAGGGCCCTCTAGGGCCTTCTTAGTCCACAAAATGTCCGTGAACCACCCCCAAAAGGCCCCTGAAAGCCCCAAAATCTGTGCAGCTTGGCCGGCGACAACCCCAAACCAAAAAAAGACCATATCTTGGGGTACGTGGCTCGAAACGCAATTTCGAGCCCACCTCATCCGGCCGCAGCCACCCACTTTTGGTGGTTTTCCACCCCTCAAAATTGCCCTTACCAACGCCTAGACCCCCGTACCTAAGCCCAATGGGCCGCGGCAAGGTGCAAGAGGTAGCCCAAAGAGGTGGCTGCCAAAATGGGTCAATAAGGTCCACCGGGTGCATGAAAAGTGATCTTTTCCAACAATAATGCAAGACCACATGGAATGCCACAACAAGTAGTTTGGGCACATTTTGAGCTTGTGCTGGCCCGTTTTTGCCCTCGTACATTTTTCAAATGCCTTGAAAATGGGCTATTTTGGGACCAAAAAATGGGTCAAAGATGCATCAAAAATGTGTTTTTCCAAAAATCGTGCCTTGAAAATAGGTTGTTTTGCAGCCAAAAATGGGGCAAAAATGTGGTTTTTCAAAAATCATCCTAGACCATTTGGGGTGCCTGAACAATTGAAAGCAGTCATTTCCCTGGGTCAATAACCATGGGGTTGCCACACTGTTTCTGCACAGGGGGGGGGGGGCGTCTAAATGAGGTGCGGGGTTCCCACAAGCTCCAGGGTGTATCTAATCTGGCACAAGTTTATATCATACAACCAGTATTACACAACACCAAAGGAGGAGCCTGCAGACTCCTTGGTGTTATGGGGCGGATCGTACACAGTGCGCAGGGAAACTCCACCCCAACAAGCCACTCTAACCTTGGGCCTGTATGCTGATGGATACCACCCCGGGGGGCGTCCCAATGTAAACACTAAGATTTGTATACTTCATTTTGTGGGAGAGTCGTTCCCCAGGTGTGGCCATGTGCCCAGGTGCACAGACATGACAACGTGCATGGAAGTTCCCAAAGTTGTTGATGGGGAGTGGCTACCCAAACGTGCAAAGGCCCTACGGTTGTGTAAATTCAAGCAACGTATGAAATATGGTGGTGCAGAGTACACTACGACACTGCACCTACAATTTGGTTCCCTGACTGCAGATCACCACCATCTGTGGTCACAGTGACGGCAAAAGGAACCTCAGGGTATCCTTGAGCATTTTGCCTCCATGGCCTCACTTTGACGCCAACTCGGCCCTGGCATGCAGCAGGGCCGCAGCAGGGTGCCGTCCAACACAGATGGGGGCTGTGGGCAGGGCCACGGTGGGGTGGAACACCAAATGTCACGGGGAATCCTTGCACTGCGCCCGCGCTGCGCGCTGCTTTTAGACTGGGTCCTCCCTTAAGAACCCACAAGCACACCCGTTCCAAATGCCCCTAAATTTAGGTCACCCAAACTACCCTAGCTAAAGAAAAATGCAAGCTACCTTCCCGTCACATAAGACATGACGCAAAATGTGGAAAGACACACACATCTCCTCTTGTCTTTTCAATTGTAAAACAATTACAAAATGGGGATGCTCTGGAGTGGCGGCGTTTGAAACCTCACTCACCTTACCATCTAGTGCCAAAGCGTCGTATGTGTCCATTTCATCCCAAGGAAGAGAAAACCGCCTGTCACAGGGGTGGTGACAGGCGCACAGTCATTTTTGTTTTTTTACAAAAAAGTTTTTTTGGCTTAATTTGGCTTGTTATTTGTGGTGTCATTGTGTTGCAGTGTTCATGGTACGCACACAAGAATCCACCCATGCCCTCCTCTCCAAACCAAACCACCCTACGAAGCCCCGGACACGTGCACTAGAGTTTTTTGGAAGAAGAATTCACTAAGCGGCCTAGCCACGGGCAAGCGTTCATGGCGAGCCGAACTTCACCAACAGATAGCTACAGGGTGGTAGGGCCAGGGCAAAGTGTCTAGTTGAAGAAGGCAAATGCACATGCGGTTCGAGGTTGTCACTGAACTGCCCTTTTCCAGCCCATTGCAAGGCATTTTTGCCCCTCCGAAGTCACAAAATGCCTTGACAATGGGTTGTTTTGCGGCCAAAAATCACTCAAAAATGGGTCAAAAAAGTGTTTTTCCAGAGATAGTTGTGGTCTATTTGGAGTGCGCAAACAAGTGAAATGAGCCAATTTGAGGCCCATGTTGAACAATTTTGGCCTCTTTCAAGGCTGAAAGGGCCATGAAATTGGGCCAATTTCTTCGGCGGAACAACCTACCCGCCTCCGAGGACGCGGTATATGCACCGTTTGACGATATTGCACATGTTCAATTTAAGCATTCTATTTCACGTATGTGTGCTTTATTGTGACGCGTGTTGCGTGATACTGATTGAAATAGGTGGTGATGAGTTGGCCTTACGTATCCCCTTCATGTAACGTATCAGACTTACTCTTTTTTGGAAGCGGGCCGAAATTTTACCCACCTTTCTGGTTCCATTGGAAATAGGCATGTGTATATACACTTTGAACACTTTTTGGCCACAATTTTGGCCACCTTTGGAGTTACATGTCACTTGTGTCTACCTATTTCAATTTTTTTAGGGCTGGCCCAAATTTCGCCCAAGTTTCTTTACCAAGCAAACTTCATACGATCCTACTTAGCATTTTATCAGAGTTGGCCAAAATTTCGCCCGGCTTTTGCCATTTTTCTACATAGTACCACTTGTTTTGCCATTGAATACATCTCGCCGAAGTTTCTGCCACCTTGCAATTATTATGGGTTAGGACTATTGCAGCTTATTGTCCTACAAAGTCGCACTCTTGTGCGATACAGCCTTAATGTCATGTGCTACTACCGTAAATGTTGCACATGCTGCAGTGGCTGGTGCCTTTGCACCTACAGTTAAAGGGCTTACACGAAATGCTCTACGTGGTGGAAATCTTCAAAAGCTTGTGCAGTTCTGCCTCTCATCGCGGAAGAATAGCAAAAGGTGGCATTCCATGGCTAACGTGAACACAACAGCCGCCCAGAAGAAGCCTCTACGATGGTACCACACATTTTTGCACCAATTGTATGCCCCATGCTCACTTCTGCGTTGTATGGCCCTCCCATACTCTAATTGTGGGTCTCGATACAATTGGGATATCATGTCCGCATATCCTGTCCGCAACGCCGCAGAGTAGGGGTCCTTAGCCAATAAAACACTAAGTATGAATCCATTCAGCAGTATGCAGGACATGCAGCACGTGCCTTGTGGAACACCTCGCAACGTCCCTCAAGCGTAATAGGTCATGAGCTGATCGCCACTCACCCGACTCAACTTTAAATTGTACTGTTGTTGCTGTTTTGCACACCACTGCCTTGCCGGCATATCCGGGTCTCCCGGAGCTGGCAAAAATTGAGGCCAGGGTACCAAAGGTTCCGGATGACATCTTTCGCTCACGCATTGCATTATTTGACCGTATTGATGTTGCCAAGCAAGCTGTTTAGAGAGTATGGGTCCGTGCACCTTTAGATATTGTACGGGACAATGTTCGTTCACCGAACCGGAGCCCGTTTTTCCTGTCTGAGCTCCGGTCTGGCACACACAAGAAGCTGCTGGAGCTTGTGGTGGGTTTGTCACGTGTGGTACACCGCACCATACATTGTCTTGCCGTGCTTGTTGACAGAAAAAGGCACTTTGCACTATTGAAATTGTGTTATGATGCAACCTTCGTCCCCTGGAATGCACCACAACTTCTGTTGGGTTTCCCCTTGGTATGTGGTGTCTGCCACAGTTACAAGTACTGCGTTGAGCTAATCTATAGGCCCTCTCCGCCGTTCCTTAAGTCTGGAGCAGGGTAGTACCCTTCATGTAGGGAACATCCTCCCTCGTAAGGTTAAGGTTATCCATATGGAAAAAAACACCGCTCGGTCTCTTGCTTGCCACACCGTCCAACCGAGCTAGGGCCGACGTGCGTGTTTCTGCCTTGCTAAGTAACCACCGGGACTTAACTGCCCATCAGCGCAAGGGTCTACGCATGTTGCCAGCCCTAAAGGCATTTTTGTACACATATTGCCCATTTGTCTTAAGCATTGGTACTTTGGTACGAGAGTGCAATTGGGAGGGACGCGTTGCTGGTTCCACCATTGTTGCTAAGACGGCGCTTGAGATGTCACTCCTCCTAATGCTAGACATCCTGACACTGGAAGAGCAGTGAACGGGAGAAAATGTGAAACACTGATGTGGCTCTCCTGTTCTGGAGTGAGTGGCATTTCTCTTCCCTACCTTGCATTCAGTTTGAGGAGATAGGAAGTGAATTCTTAGTAGGTTCTCGGCTCGCTTCCCACACAACACTGCAACTGTCCGACAGTCCTCTGATTTGTTTTTGACGCTCACCCCTGTCCAACGAGGGGAGAAAGTGTTGCGTGGTGTCCTCACTCAGAGATCCGTGCAAGTGTTTTCCATAAACCCGAAGCAGTTCATTCTTTCAGCACATACCTAGTCCATGCCCATATGTGTTCCCATTCTCAACTATAAGGTTGAAGTAAGAGGACTACATGGTGTTGAGGAACTGTCATTCCGTGGTACCATGTCTAGGACACGCATCACTATAGACCGCATGAAAGTGTTTTTGTTGCATGCTATGAAAAACCTCACTTCACGTACCAGGGTTCCGAAGGGTGTTCAAGATGTTTTACAGGCCAATGCTTCTGCTCGCATGCATTTGCAACAAAACTAGAATACAATCATTTTTGGAAAACCATGGCTTTGACCGGTTTTTGAGCCATTTGTGGTCCCCAATTGGCCTGTTTGCAAGGCCCTTTCGGCCTTTACAGGGGCCGAAATTTGTTCATGGGCGCGAAATCCTTTGGTAGCTGTATGAAACCTAGTATTGTTCATAATTCATGTTTCATAAATGAAGGATTCATGTATGACCCATGAATTATTAATAGCTCTTATGACGGTTTTTGTTACGTCTTGCCCTTACTCCGTCTTCACGGAGCTGAATATGATGGTTGTTCGGCTCAGTGGTGCCACCAGTCTTCAGGACAGCAAGTGTTCCCACGTGTTGGCCCAATGGATTTCATCGTCCCCCCTCATCCGGGCCCGTTTCTCGGAGGCAACGGACTACGCTCCGCTCCCGGCGGTCCACAAAACCAAGGTGCAGGCCATCCGTATGTATGCGGAGGCCCTCTTTCCCGCACCCTATCCGATACGGGTCCTTTTGGAGTTAGGTGCACCCCGGTCCGGCTTTCGTGTGTTGTCTATCTACATCGTCCGCCGGGGCGACGCCTATACCGCTCAAAGCTGGGTTGCCCTTCCCCCGGCCCGTCTCCACACGGGACCAATTTGACGCAACGTGGAAGCCATTGACCGCTCCGCTTGTGTTGTCCCCCACCCCGCGGTGGAATGTGCCGACGCCCCGTCATCGGGTCGCTGCTGGCCCCTACGGTCGTGAATACAATACGTGCAATTCCGGCCGGCCCTGTGCCAGACCATTGACTCGACACGTCCCTCACCTTTGTGGTACGGGCTGACGTGTACCCGTGCGCCGGTGGCGGTTGGTCGCCCCTATCGATTGGTCCATTGAACCATGGGGTAAAGGCAAGAAGACCCGCCTTCCTATCAGTCGTCGGCTTGGCCGGCACGTGGAACAAGGATATGTGTACCTTGGACCGAATTTGGGCTCAGATGCTGCAGATTTGTAGACTACATTTTCGTGTTCATATGTTGTTCATAATTTGCGCGTTCATAATACGAAAATACCGTTCATAAAACGCCGTGCTGCCAATTTGTGAATTGTGAACGCGTTTTATGAACACAAATTATGAACACCTTTTATGAACACAGGTCCTGCCGTCCATTATTGAATACAACAAATTTGACTGGTGCGAGGCCTGGGTGCCGGCAGCGGTCCTCTTTAGGGGGGACCCACCCGTGCAAGACAATACGGCCAAGCGCTGGAATGGCGTCGTTGCTCAAAAGATAACCGAGTCCAACGCCACCAATCATCGTCGGTATGAGGTGAGTAGCAAAATTTTGGATGGGGCAGCTTGCACCGGCAAACCGTTGCGGGCCACACCCAGAAACCGGATATGTTGCATTTTGCATTGTTCGATGTTCATGGGAAGGTTTTTTGTGACCTTCTTGGGTACAATGGGCATGGTTCTAGGGGTGGGGGTGCGGATAAGAGTGCACTGAAACGGGAAGTAATGGTTGTCCAGCAGGTTTGGGAATAGTTGTTTCTAACTTTTGACCAACTGCTGTTGCACTACAACACCCCACACACCGCGGCGTGCACCGCCGCTTCAATTCTAAGCACCACCCCCCAACCCCCCTCCACCCAAGCGCTATCTGCGGCCCCACAGCTTTATTACTCTTCGCCCATCCATGGGCGCCGCCGAGCTGAGGAAGCTCGTGTAGTTGAGTCAAAAGGACCCTCGCCCTGGTGGTATGCTGTATGTTTGCTCTTGTTTGCGTTCATATTGCGTTCATACTTCGGCGTTAATAAAACCGAAATTGCCGTCAAGAATTATTTATGAGCGGACTTATGCAACGATGAATTATGAACCGGCTTTATGAACGATTTATGACCAGCTTCTGCGACGTCCGCAGGATCACCGGCTGGCGGGTCAGGGTCCAGCTCAAGCTCAAGCTCAACCCCAAGCTCCGCCCCCACCTCCAACTCAAGCTCCTCCACACCCTCAAACCCCATTGCAAGCCCATTCCCCCGGGCGACCCCCCGCCGCTCACCCCGCATGCCCACCTGCCGGCGACTCCTCCAAAGAGGAGTCGTGGAACTTGTCGGAGCACAAGAGGAACAGGAGGAGGAAGGAGAAGAAGAAGGAGTAGAAGAAGGAGAAGAAGGAGAAGAAGACAGAGGAAAAGAAGAAGGAGGAGGAGGCAATGGGGGAAGGGGGGTCAAAGAAGAGCACCCCGAGGAGAACATCCAGGAGGTGAAGGCCGAGACGGTGGAGGTGGCAGTGGAGGACGCAGGGGGTGGGGGGGATTTGGTTGCGACCCGCAATGTGCTAACCCTCGCCTGGGTGCACGGAGGCTGCACTGTGGGTACTCCCCCGATGCCCCCCTTTTTGCGGCGCCCGGCGTGGCGTATGTCACCTTGCACTGAGCATTTTGCTGTCTGTTGCGGCACCACGTCCAGAAAGAGGGTGCGGGGGGGGGGGGGCTGGCGGAACACAGGGGGGGCATGGACATGGAAACCCCTACCGGGAAAACCCCTGTCCCCCATCCCCGAACCAATTGGTTCCAATGACTTGGCGCAAGCTGAAGCTTTTACGGGCCCGCATGGTACCTTCATGCGGGGGTCCCATTGCAAACTCTGCTTCCACCACTGCGAGGAAAAGAGGTGGGTGAGACTGCAGCGCTTGGGGCGCAAATTGGAGGGCATCCCACAGTGGCAATCCAATTTTCGTGGGGTGTATGACTCTAGGTGAGAGGCCGCGCACAAGCGGGCCGTTGCGGGGCTCACCAGCACCCACCACAGCAAGCCCCTTGGCCGGGCAACCCCAGCCACAAGGAGCACCACAGCCCCTACGGGCGCCCCCCGGGCATCCCTTCCAATGCAGCTGCGCGGTTTTGGAGCGCCCCTGGCGACATGGGCACCGTTGGACCAGAGCCGCACTTCGAGGTATTTGTGTTCATAATTCATTGATAATTCGGTCATAATTCGCGGTTCATTATAGAGCGACAGTGCAATACGCGTTTACGAAGCATCAACGCATTTTATGCACCCGTCTTATGAACACATTTTATGAATGGTAATGTCACAGATCTTGGACGTGCAGGTGAACCCGGCGCACGTCGCGGGGGTTCGTACCTGCTACCAGCTGCAGTCCGCCGAGTACACCATCTCCCTGTCCGCCGTGTACTAGCCGCTCCTCGTGAACGCACAACGGCGTGGTCAATCGTGTCCCGGTTGTGCAAGTGAGAATGGTCCTGGCGCCCAACGGACACTTGGACGGTGAATACGCCATGCTGGTCTAGCCTCAATGAGTTGGGGTGGGAGGTTTGTGTTGATGAGGAGATCCTGCTGTCCAGTTGTGGGTTGACCCCCCCCCAACCACCCCCAAGCCAAAAGCAGACCATATCTTAGGCTACGTGGCCCAAAACGCAATTTCGAGCACACCTAATCCACCTGCAACCACCCACTTGTGGTGGTTTCCATCCCTCAAAATTACCCTAACCGACACCTAGACCCCCGTACCTAGGCCCAGTGGGCTTCGGCAAGTTGCCAGAGGCAGCCCAAAGAGGTGGGTGCCAAAATGGGTCAACAAAGTTCAGCCGTTGCAAAAAAAAACTTTTTTCAACAATGACGGTGCACCACATGGGATGCCAAAACAAGTGTTCTTGGCACGTTCTGAGCTGTTGCCGGCCCGTTTTTACCCGCCTAACATCCCAAATGCCTTGAAAATGGGCCTTTTTGGGACGAAAAATAGGTCAACGATGCGTCAAAAATGTGTTTTTCCAAAAATGACCCTAGACCATTTGGGGTGCCTAAACAATTGAAACAAGCCCTTGTTGAGCCCATTGCAAGCCATTTTGGCCCCTCCAGAGTCGAAGATCGCCTTCAAAACGGGATGTTTTGGGAATTAAAATGAGCCAAAAATGGGTCAAAATGTGTTTTTCCGAAGATACTTTTGGACTCCTAGCGGTGCACAAATGCGTGAAACGAGGCCATCCCTTGGTACCTGTATGAAGGGTAGTTTTTTTCTTCATAATTTGTTTTACGAAAAATGAACGCATTTTGCGCTGAATAGGGTACCCATCGGCCATTTTTGTTCAAAGGTTGGGGGGATGGGTCAACACCCTCGATGTGACTTTGTTTTTTGTAGGGCGAGGCTTATTTTTTAAAAATTACCATTTCTGCGAGTTTATGCAAATTATGAAAACATCCTATCTTGTTCCAAATTCGATTCCCATTTGGATTCATAATTCAAAACTGGGTTCATGAACGTGCGAATTGTTTTATGAACGTGTTTTATGAACGTGTTTATGAATAGATGCGCAGGCACACAAAAATTACTCAGTTTTCAATTTGTTCTATCCCCTTCACCGTCCATTGTCTTTGCTTGGTCTTGCTGCCCTACACCCCAGGGCTGAGGCTTGTCGGGTACTCCCAAAGGGGAGCATTGGCCTGGGTTTCGTGCCGGGGCCTAAGCATGGGTTTGGGCACGGGTTTGGGCTGGGGCTGGGGCCCAGGGTTGCGCTACGGCATGCACCTCCATGGGGGCCGCCTCAGGGGCCGCTGTGCGCTGAGGCTGGGGGGGACGCTTAGCCTTGGGCTTGAGGTCAGGCTTTGTGGGTTTGTGGGCCGGCTCAGCCGGCGGGTAACCCTCCTGTTTAGGGTTAGGCTTCTTTTTGGCCTTGGCGGCCTTGTTCGCTGCAGCAACAGCCTTCTGGTGCTCCCAACCGGTCACTGCTGAAGCATGAGAGGCATACAACATGGGCTCCTCAACCCGAAAAATTGCCTTTTTTCCTAGGTGTTCCACCTACACATCCCCCCCTCCGCAACCGAGGACACAACCCCCGGGTACACAACTTGGGTGTAGGGCCCAAAACCTGTGCTCCAAGCAAGGGCCAAAGGACTCATCCCCCTCCAAAGACGGGGGTTTCTCACGCCGCTTTTGCTGCTGCTGCTGGTGCTTCCTCTTCACCTAGTTGTTGTTTCCACGGCACAGTGTGTGGTCCAACGGCGATGAGCTATTACTAGATTTGAAGGATTTGCGCTTGTCCGCAGGGCGCTTTTTTGGTTTGGATGGTTTGGAGGCGGCTTTAGGGTGGGGGTTTCGGGTTTCTCGGCGGGGCGGGGGGGCTTTGGTGAGGAGGGGCTGCGCTGTCGGCGGCCAAGGTGCACAAATGGACAAGCGCAAATCCTTCAAATCGGGCAACGGCTCATTGTCGTTGGACCACGCACTCCCCCGTGGGAAGGGGAAGGAGGTGAAAGGAAAGCACCAGCAGCAGGAGAAGCTGCGAAAAAGCGGCGTGAGAAACCCCCTTCTTTAGAGGGGGATGAATCACTTGGCCCATGCTTGGAGCACAGGTTTTGTGCCTGACATCCAAGTAGTGTACCCGGGGGTTGTGACCTCGGTTGTGGGGTGTGGTGGTTGTGGTGGTGGTGGGTCTGCAGGAGTTGCACCTGCTATGGTATGGGTTGGGGCTTGGCTCGGACCCATCATCCCCACTCTGGTACCACCGTTTGGTCGTGGGGGTAGAAAACGGGCACAAGTGTTCCGCCGAGGAAAACCTATGGTTTTCGGCTGCCGGGTCGCTCGGGTAACGTACGTCACTCCGGGTAGTGTACATGCCCGAAGGTCTAAACTCCTTTTGCAGTGCACTGTGCCGGATCGTCCTGCCCCCCTTACGGGTGTCCATAGTCCCTCTGGGTACTCTGCCTGCCCGCCGGGTGAGTTCTCTAGCCGTGTCTGAGGGTCCTTTGTGCCGCCGTCCCCCAAGGAGTCTTGATGTATCCAGCTGGTAAGCGAGGGCAAGTCACAAACACGCAGCCAGTACAGGACACATCGCCGAATTTCATCAACCTGAAGTCATGCGTAATCGTAACTCCGTGTAGTGCGAATGCACCGCGTGTCCACCAGCTTGGAGGTAGAAACGCCACATGCTCCACCACTGCCGGACACGTGCCGGCAGAGGCGCACAGTCTCTATGAGTATAACCGGCAAGGAAGCGGTGTGGCCCTGTGCCATACCGCAGAACAACCTAGCGCTGGGAATGTCTGAGTTCTCTAGCCGCCTCCGCTTCAGGAAGGTCTACCACATACCACCGCACAGTCCGTTGCTGGACAAAACGCGGCCACTGAGCGTAATTCGCCAGCCGTGGTCTAGAGTGATACCAATATAGAACCTCTCCTGCCCCAGTGTGTGCCATGCGTCTGTCCGGGACGTAGATGGACACGCGTGAGATGTGATGCCAAAGATGCTGATGCAATGCCGGGGGCACAGGGGAGGATTCCGGTGGCTGTAGATGCCAATGTCCCGCGGTTGGCAAGTCCTGGCCGGGATATAAGTAGTCAAACGCCTGTCGGGGGTGACAAAGGCGAGCCCAGTCGCCCTCATCGCGTAACTGAGGGGGTTGAGCAGTGCTGGACATCCGGAGCAATGCCCTCCAAAAAACCACCAGAAATCTTCTCACTTGTTGAGGCGTGGCCCCATGCCGGACCATCGCCTTTTCTGACGCGGCAAGCACGCGACCGGTGACGGATAGGGTTATCCAAGACACGTGTGGTACCGGGCAAACGGCAGCGTTCTTTGTGGTGATGCCTAGATACATCCCTCCCCACTGAACGAGCACACCCCAGCAAGTGGACAAAGAGATGGACCAATCCGGTATCATGCCACGTAGGTGAGAAGCCATCTGTGTGTACAGTACGCCAGACCACAATCGCTTGTAGCGGCAGTCTTCCTGGAAGTGAGCTGCACAAGCACCGCGTCACAAAGCGCGCATCCAGTGACTATGGCAGTACCTAGGTCATGGCGAAAGGTGACCATGCGCAAGTGGTGTCCCCACGAGAGCGAGCCGAAAATCGCACAAGTTGCATAGTATGCAAAGGACACCACCGAAGGGGCTAACACTACATCTTGTTGCCGTGCGTAGAGCTGGCGCAACTGGCGATACTGCACCCTGCTAGCATCGTGCCACAGCACGCCGTCTCTGCCAAAGGCGGGCTATGGGTCTTGCAGGCCCGTGATATACCCGGCCGGGATAGGGTGAGGTTGGCGCAGTGCGTGCGCTTTGGCCGCCTTATCTACATCATCCACAAACGAGTCTGGAAAATTGCCCTGCTGCTGAGAGTAACGGTGTTGGGTTGGAGGAAACTGACTGGCTAATTGATGCGGTCGGATAGCAAGAGGTCAACCAGCCCTTCGCCCAGCTCGGCAGGGCGGCGGCTGCCGAGCGCCTGTATGTAGGACCGGGAGTAAGTGAAGCTTCCGCCTTCTCGCAAGCTGCGCGCCGCGGCGCAAGCCGCTGCGCCCGAGGCAAGCAGAGTGTGTGTAACGCGGCACAGCACCCAGGAAGCATATACTTCCACTACGTAGGAGTAGGTGGTCCAAACAAACAACCGCGGACGCCCCTCCACAGCGGTCGGAGGGGAACCAGGAACCGTCCATGACAAAGGAACAATTGAAAGGCACAGATCGCAGAACAGGCAGGTCCGGTTGCAAAGGCACCGACACCCCGTGCTAAGGGGGAGGTCTTCCAAGCCCCATTGCCACGGCGCTAGTGGCCAACCGGCTAAATGGGCATCGCGTAGGTTGAAGTAGCCCGTGTCCATCCATTCGTGGTTAGCAGCGCTTTACCAGGGGTGTTCCGCCCAACACATGAGATGACTCGGCCCGATTTCAAGGCAGACCGGGCGTAGGCTGATGCAAAAGCCGAGCAAGTGCATGTATTGTACAAACCTCTCTTGGTCCGTGTTGTGGACCATGCAATACATGGAAAGGCCACGGCGAGCACAAGGCATATCCGGGCGGAAGCGTTGGAATTGTCTCGTACAGACCATATTGGGTGCTGCGCCTAACCATGTCATTCGCGCGGCGCAACTGCTTCTGATAGGTCTTCAAAAACTGACTGATGACGGCAACTGCAGCCGGCTCGATCCCCACCCAGCCAGAGGCCAGGGGCTAGAAAAAAAGGGCTCACGGGAGGGTATGCCGACCCGTAACTGCACACAGCACCGACGCTGCAGCTCGCTCCGCCACCCGCGTGGAGTTGTATATCGGGATCCACACTCCCTTTGGTGGGGGGTGCGCCCGGCATGTGCGTGGGGGATTGTGGGGGGGGGGGTGGGGGTGGCACACCCGGGGGAACAGGAGATGTCTCGGGTTGAGAGGCACCTTTTGTATGCCTCTCATGCTTCAACGGCGCATCATTGGGAGCACCAAAAGGCTGCTGCTATAGCGAACAAGGACTCCAACGCCAAAAAAGAGCCCAACCCCAAACAGGACGGTGACCCGCCGGCTGAGCCGCCCCATAAGCCCGCACAGCCTGACGCCAAGCTTGAGGCTAAGCGGGCCCCCTAGCCTCAGCCCAAAGCTGCCCTTGAGGCCGGCCCATGGCGGTGCATGCCGTAGCGCAACCCTTGTCCCCAGCCCCAGCCCAACCCAAACCAATGCCTAGGCCCCAGACGGGGACGAAACCCAGCCCACGGCCCCCGTTTGGGAGGCCCCATTTTGGGAGGACCCAACACGCCCCAGCCCTAAGATGTAGGGCAGCAAGAACAAGCAAGGACAATGGACGGTGAAGTGGACAAATCAAATTGAAAGCTGAGGAATTTTGTGTGCATGTACATGTGTTCATAAACACGTTTAGAAAACGCTTTCATAAAACAATTGGCACGTTCGTAAACCGAGTTTTGAATTATGAATCCAAAGAGGAATGAGATATGAACAGAAGAGGATGTTTTCATAATTTGCATAAACTCGCAAAAACGGTGATTTTTGCAGAAGAAGCCCGGTCCACAAAAAAAAACTCACACCGAGGGTGTTGATCTAGCCCCCCAAGATTTGAATAGAAATGGCCCATGAGTACCCTATTCAGAGCAAAATGCGGTCATTTTTCATAAAACAAATTATGATGGAAAAAACTACCTCTCATACAAGTACCAAGGGATAGCCTCCTTGGACTTGTTTGTGCACCGCCAAGAGTGCAAAATCTTTGGGAAAAAACATTTTTGATCCATTTTTGGCTGATTTTAGGTCCCAAAACATCCCATTTTGAAGGCGATCTGTGACTGGGGGGGGGGGGGGGGCAACATGGCTTGCAATGGGATCACAAAGGGCTAGTTTCGATTGTTCAGGCACTCCAAATGGTCTAGGATTGTTTTCGGAAAAACACGTTTTTGACGCATCTTTGACCCATTTTTAGTTCCAAAAAAAGCCCATTTTCAATGCATTTGGGATTTCAGGAGGGCCAAAACAGGCCACCACGAGCTCAGAACGTGCCAAAAATACTTGCGGTGGCAATCCATGTGGTCCACTATCGCTGTGGAAAAAAAACTTTTTTTTGCACCGGCTGGACCTTATTGACCCATTTTGGCACCCACCTCTTTGGGGTACCTGTTGCAACTTGCCGAAGCCCATTGGGCCCAGGTACGGGGCTCTAGGCGTCCGTTAGGGTAATTTTGAGGGATGGAAAACCGCCAAAAGTGGGTTGTTGCAAGTGGATTACGTTTGCTCGAAATTGCGTTTTGGGCCACGTAGCCTAAGATATGGTCTGCTTTTGGTTTGGGGCTGTCGGCGACCAAGGTGCACAAATGGACAAGCGCAAATCCTTCAAATCTGGCAACAGCTCATCGTCGTCGGACCACGCACTCCCCGGTGGGAAGCGGAGGGCGGTGAAGGGGAAGCAGCATGAGCAGGGGCAGCGGCACCAAAAGTGGCATGACAAACACCCGTCTTTGGATGGGGATGAATCACTTGGCCCCTGCTTGGAGCGCAGGTTTTGCGCCCTACACCGAAGTTGTGTACCCGGGGGTTGTGTCCTCGGTTGTGGGGGGGGGGGGGTGGAACACCCAGGGGAAAAGGCAATGTTTCAGGTTGAGACGCACCTTTTGTATGCCTCTCATGCTTCAGCCATGACCCATTGGGAGCACCAGAAGGCTGCTGCTACAGCGCACAAGGCCGCCCAGGCCAAACAGAAGCCTAACACTAAATAGGATGCTGACCCGCCGGCTGAGCCGTCCCATAAGCCCACAAAGGCTGACCCCAAACCTGAGGCTAAGCGGGCCCCCTGGCCTCAGCCCAAAGCAGCCCTTGAGGCTGCCCCCATGGGGGTGCATGCCGTAGCGCAACCCTTGGCCCCAGCCCCAGCCCAACCTCCTGCCCAAACCCATGCCTAGGCCCCGGACGGGAATGAAACCTAGCCCACGACTCCCCTTTGGGAGTACCCGGCAGGCGCCAGCCCTAAATTGTAGGGCAGCAGGAACAAGCAAAGACAATGGACGGTGAAGTGGACAGAACAAATTGAAAACTGAGTAATTTTGTGTGCCTATGCACTTGTTCATAAACGTGTTCACAAAACGCTTTCATACAAGGATGGGCGCGTTCATAAAACAAGTTTTGAAGTATGAATCCAAAAAGAAATTGAATTATGGACACGAGAGGATGTTTTTCATAATTTGCATAAACTCGCAGAAACGGTGATTTTTACAAAAAAAAAACCCCGGTCCACAAAAAGAACTCACATCGAGGGTGTTGACCCAGCCCCCCAAATTTTGAACAGAATTGGATGATGGGTACCCTATGAAGAGCAAAATGCGTTCATTTTTCGTAAAACAAATGATGATGAAAAAAACTACCTTTCATACAGGCACCAAAGGATGGCCTCGTTTGACTTGTTTGTGCACCGCCCGGAGTCCAAAAGTATGTTTGGAAAAAAATATCCTTGATCCATTTTTGGCTGATTTTAGGTCCCAAAACATCCCATTTTGAAGGCGATCTGTGACTTCGGGCGGGGGCCAACATGGCTTGCAATGCGCTCAAAAAGGGCTCGTTTCAATTGTTCAAGCACCGCAAATGGTCTGGGATCATTTTCGGAAAAACACATTTTTGACGCATCTTTGACCCATTTTTTGTCCCAAAAAGGCCCATTTTCAAGGCATTTGGGATTTGAGAAGGGCCAAAACGGGCCAACAAGAGCTCAGAACGTGCCAAAAACACTTGCGGTGGCATTCCATGTGGTCCACCGTCATCGGTGAAAAAAGTCTTTTTTTTTTGCACCCACTGGACGTTGTTGAACCATTTCGGCACCCACCTCTTTGGGCCACCTCTAGGTGTCGGTTAGGGCAACTTTATTGTGGTTTGGGGCTGTCGGCAGCCAAGGTGTACAAATGCTGCGGCTTTCAAGGGCCTTTTGGGGGTGGTTCGCGGATATATTGCGGAGTTAGAGGGCCCTAGAGGGCCCTTCGGCACACGGAACTCTAGTCGCATTTGTAGAGTAGCCACTATTTCCCTTCATATGGCCGTTTTGAACAAGTCCTAGGGTGGTTTTGGCCAAAAAAAAAAAAAAGGTGATTTTGACCCTCAGTTGCTGAATTTTCGAATGGCCGTCGGGCACCCGATACGCCCATTCCTGGCCACAAGTGTTGACTGTCCGGCTCATACTTTTTGTGGCTGTCCCTCAAACCCATAGGTAGCATTCACCCAAATTTTTGGCTAAATCCAACGCACCACTTTGGAGATGTGACTATTGCGCATTTCACCGAAGCTTGATGCTTGCTTGCAAACATGTTGGGTCCACCCTGGAACACAGGGGGGTGATTACAACCAGTCGTGTTGTGACCCAACCCCCAACTATCTGTCAAAACACTGGGGGGGGGGCGTAATTCTGGGGGGGGGGGCTCGGCTGGGGGGTGTAGGGGGGGGATTTAGGCCGCGGGGGGGGGTTCCCAAGGCGGGGGGGGGGGGCTTGCGCGCGACCCACTACTACCACATGCATACCTCCTCGGGGCTGTGGCAAGGGACCACCCACCCCACCAAAGCCCGCAGCAGGCCCGAGCCAGGAATAGTGGGTAACAGCAACCGCGGGGCCCACCACCAGGTAAGGCGAGGGACCGCAATACCAAAGCCAGCGGCGAAGCCCAGCCAGGAAAGGAGGGGAATGACAACCACAGCAGCAGCAGGATGATGGACCCAAATGACAACATCAAGGTGGTGTGCTTGGGCCACAGAAACCGGGTGCTATGTCTCAGTAACAGCGGTGGGCTAGTGCATCCAAGCGACATCAACAAGGCACTATGCCCAGGTGACAACGTGAGGGCGCTGTGTCGTGGGCATCGCAGCACAATGCCCTTCTTCGTTGCCAGCACGAGGGTGTTGTGCCTTGGTGACAGTAGTACGGTGCTGTGCGAAGTTGACGATAGCAAGGTGTTGTCCCTGGGCAACAACAGCAAGGTGTTGTGCCTTGGCAACAACAACATATTGTGGTACCCACGTGACACCGACAAGGTGTTGTGCCCAAGGGACAGCAACACGGTGCTACAGCTAGGTGCCCGCAATAGGGCCCTATGCCCCTGTGACAGCATTAGGCTGCTACGCCTGGGTGGCAACAGCAAGGTGTTGCGCTCTACCTACAGCACTACGGTGTTGTGCCCCGGTAGCAGTGTTGTGCCTCGGTGACAGCAACAGGGTGCTATGCCTTTGTGACCGCAGCAGGGTAGTGTGCCGAGTATATAGCGACAAGGTGCGGGCTGGTGGCAACGGCCACATGTTGGAGTCACTAGATGACGCCCGCAAAAATTTGTGCGTAGCTGACAACAACGGGGTGTTTTGCACAGGTGAGAACAACAGGGTGTTGTGCCCTAGTGACAGAAGCAGATTGTGGTGCCCAAGTGACATCATTAGCGTGGTGTGCCGGAGTGAAGGCATCGCCGTCCTACGCCTATGTGATAGCAACAAGGCGCTTCGGCCTAGGTAACAACAGTAGGCTGGTGCACCCAAGGGACAGCAACAAGGTGATGTACCGAGGCGACAGCAACGTGGTGATGTGCCCTAGCTACAGCAGCAAGGTGCCCTCCCTAGGTGATAGCAGCACGGTATTTTACTCTGGTGATGGAAGCAAGTAGCGTGCCAAGGTGACAAGGGCAATGTGCTATGCCTTGGCGACGGCTGTTATGCCTCGGTGACAGTAGCAGCGTGGTGCACCTTGGTTACAACGGCACGGTGTTGTGCTGACGTCATGGCAACCAGGTGTTGTGCCTTGGCGATAGCAACAAGGCGCTATGCTAGGATAGCATCAGCAAGGTGATACGCCAATGTGACAACAGCAAGGTCCTATGCCTTGGCGACACCACCATACTGCAGCCAAGTGACAGTAACAAGGCGCTATGCCAAGGGCACAACATGCCCAACTGACAGCATCACGGTGTTGTGCCTACTTGACAACAACAGGGTGTTGTGCCTTGGTGACAACAGCAGGGTGCGATGGCGAGGTGCCAATAACACAGAGCTATACCTAGGTGACAGCGGCACGGTGGTGTGCCCTAGTGACAACAACAGGGTGCTGCACCCCGGTGATAACAGCAAGGTGCTTTACCTTAGCAACAACAGTAGGGTGTTGTGCCGGGGCGACATCAAGAGGATGTTGCGCCCAAGTAATAGCATCGTTGCGCCCAAGTGACAGCATCAGGGTGCTATGCGCATATGACAATAGCATGGTGCTATGGGCAGGTTAGAGCATTGAGGTGCACAGCCAAGGTGACGGCAGCACGGTCTTATGCCAAGGTGCTAGCAACAAGGTGCTATGCCCGGGTCACAACAACAACGTGCCATGTCATGGTGACAACAGCAGGGTGCTGTCGCCACATGATAGCAATACCATGTTGTGCCTTGGCGATAACACCAAGGGGCTATGCCATGATGACAGCAGCAAGGTATTGAGCCCAAGTGACAATGATGGGGTGCCTTGCTTAAATGATAGCAACATGACCGTAGCAAGCTGCTATGCCTAGACATCAGCTGCATGGTGCTGTGTCCAGGTGATAGCAAGAGGGTGCTGCAACTAGATGACGGCAACAGAGGTTATGCCAAGGTGACAACAGCAGGGTGTTGTGCCCTAGTGGCAACATCAAGGTGTTGTGCCAAGGTACTATTACCGGGGCACACCTACCGTTGTCATTTGGGCAGAGAGCATCCCGTTGTAGCGAACACACACCACCTTGCTGCCGTCACCTTGGCACAGCAAGCTGCTAATGTCATCAAGGCAAAGCATCATGCTGCGGTCGCCAGGCGACAATACCTTGTTGGTGTCATTTGGGCATACCGCCCCCTCGGCATAGCACTCGCCAGGTAATTGCACCTAGGTGTTGTTGGCAATGCACAACACTACGTTGCGGTCACCTGTGCACATCACTCTGCTATTGTCGCCACGGCAGCCTGCTAGGGCCAGGCTGTTACCAACTAGGTATAGTGCCTTGTTGCCGTCACCTACGCACAATACCCTGGCGTTGTCACTTGGACACGTCAACCCACTGCTGTCACTAAGGCATGGCGCCCAGTTGCTATCGACAGGGCACCACACGATGTTGTTGTCACTTGGGCATAGCATCTTGCTAGTGATAGTAGGGAATAGTGCCCGCTCTTGTGACATGGGTGCAGCACCCCTGTGATGTCAGCTAGATAGCCCCCTTCCTGCTATCACGTAGGCACAACAGCATGCTGCTCTCACCATGACATAGACCTTAATGCTGTCACCTTGGCACAACAGCATGTTGTTGTCACCAAGGCACAACACAATGCTGCTATCACTAGGGCATAGCACCTTGCTGTTGTCGGCGGGGCACAACACCTTGCTGCTAATGCTGGGTCACAACACCATGCTACTGTGGCCAATGCACACCAAATTGTTGTTGTTACCTAGGCACAACACCCTGATGTTGTCACCTCGGGATAGCACCCTGCTACTGTCCCATGGGGGGAGCAACTTGCTGTTCTCATATCGACATAGCCCCTACGTGCTATCACGTGGCACAACATAGTATTGCCGTCACCTGGGCGGGCGGAGCACGTTGCTGCTGTTCCTAGGGCAAAAGAATCATACTTATGTCACGTGGCACGAGCACCTTGTTGCTGCACCTAGGGCACAACACCCTGCTGCTATCATGTGGGCGCAAGAACCTATTGTGGTCCTGTGGGCATAGCGCCCTCTTGTTGTAGCCAGGGCAGAGCACCTTTCTCTTGTCACGTGTGCACAACACCGTGCTGCTGTCACCAAGGCACAACGTCCTATGGTTGTCACTTGGGCAAAGTGCCTCATTGCTACCACTTGGGCAGCGCACACTGTTGCTTTAACCCGGGCATATCGCCCTGCTGCTATCACCAGGGCAAAAGACCGTGGTGCTATCATCTTGGCATGGTACCCTGCTGCTATCATTTGGGTACAACACCCTGTTGTTGTCGCCAGGGCACACCACCCTGCTGCCGTCACGGGGGCATAGCACCCTGCTGTTGTCACCTTGACCACCATACTAATGTCACCTTGGCACAACACTCTGTCGTTGTCACCTCGGTGTGGCACCAGATGCAGCAGCAACAGAGCAGCTAGCGCCTACAGAACACAGGCAGAAGGCAGTAGTTGAAATGCTGCTGCATGGTAACTTCAACATTGATGGCGGTTGCAATCACGGCGGCACAACAGCTGCAGCTGCGGCAACAACAATACCATATCCACCATTAAAAGCACCGCATCCCAACGATTGGTAACAAGGCGGGCGTTGGCTGCGGTGAGCTACGCCGAATATCAGCAGCAAAATGGTTGCTACACCCATAGCGTGAAAGCAGTAACTGACATGCCAGTGAATGACATCAATAGCAAGAAAGCTGCCACAGCCATTGCAGCATGACAGCTAGCTGCAGCTGCAGCACCTCCGGTCAGGCGGGCTGCTCGTGCAACGCCCCCATAGCACTTGCATGGGGAACGGGGCAGGGCTTGCAGCCTTCCATCCTCCCCATTGTCTCTCCCTCCCTTAGTGTTTGAGGCAGTGCAAGGGTAGGGCAAGCGCTTAGGCACGGGCAGTGGGCTGAGGGGCAAGGGACAGTGGCCGGGGCAAGCGTCGTTGGGGAAGCCATCGTGCTGCTCCCCATGTGTCCTATGACCCTTACGATCGGCCCCCGAATCCAAATACCAATCCTCACTCCAACCAAAACCACATGTGATTATTGGGACCGAGTTCGTGGGGGAAGGAACATTGTCTAGGAGACTTTAACGACAAAGGTTGAGGTACGCACTGGAAAGTGGACGAGAGCCGCTCAAATGGGGCTCAAAATGGGTCGGAGTCATCCGTTTGGCACCACAACTGGACTGGGATCATGTTTGGAAAACCATGTTTTGATCCGTTTATGAGCCATTTGAGGGCCCAAATTGGCCCATTTTCAAAACCCTTTCAGCCTTGAGAGGGGCCAAATTTCTCAACATGGGCTGAAAGTGCACTCATTTCACTTGTTTGTGCACCCCAAATAGTCCAAAGGTATCTTTGGAAAAACACATTTTGATCCATTTTTGACTGATTTTTCGTCCCAAAACGGCCCTTTTCAAAGCATTTTGTGACCTTGGAGTGGCCAAAATGGCTTGCAATGGGCTAAAAATGGCTGGTTTCACTTGTTTGGACACCCGAAATGGTGTAGGATCATTTTTGGAACAACAAACTTTTGACCCATTTTTGACCTAATTTTGATCCATTTTTTGTCGCAAAACAACCCATTTTAGAGGCATTTTCTGACTGCCAAAATGGCTTGCAGTGGGCTCAAAATGGGCTCAGTTCACTTGGTCAGGCACCCCAACTGATCTAGGATCTTTTTCGGAAAACCACATTGACCCACCTTTGAATCATTTTTTGTCCCCAAGCAGCCCATTTTCAAGGCATTTTGGGTTTTACGAGGGCCAAAACAGGCCACAACGAGCTGAAAACACGCCAAAAACAGTTGTTCCGGCATTCCATGTGGTCTAGGATCATTGTTGGAAAAAGTCTTTTTTTTGCACCCGCTGGACCTTGTTGACCCATTTTGGCATACACCTCCTGCAGCTTGCCGCAGCCCACTGGGCCTAGGTATGGGGGTCTAGGCGCGGGTTAGGACAATTTTGAGGGGTGGGAACCACCAAAAGTGGGTGGTTGCGGGTGGATTAGGTGAGCTCCAAATCGTGCTTTGAGCCACGTAGCCCAAGATATGGGCTCTTTTTGGTTTGGGGTTCTAGGGTGCCAATGTGCACAAATTCTGGGGCTTCGGGGCCCTTTGGGGGCGGTTCGCGGACATATTGGGGGGTTAGAGGGCCCTAGAGGGCCCTTCGGCACGTAGAAGTCTAGCTGCATGTGTAGACTAGCCACCATTTCCGTTCATTTGGCCGTTTTTTAACAAATTCTAGGGCGGTTTTGGGCAAAGAAAGGCTGATTTTGGCCCTAAATTGCAGATTTTGAAATGGCGGTCCGGCACTTGCGACGCCCCTTCCCGGCCGCCACCGTTGAGTTTCTTGCTCATACTTTGTCTGGTTGTCCCTCACACCCATAGGTAGCATCCACCGAAATTTTGGCTGAATCTGAAGCACCATGACGGAGCTCTGATTTTTTCCCCATTTCGCGCGTGCTTGCTGCTTGCTTGCTTGCTTGCTGCTTGCTGCTTGCCGCTTGCTGCTTGCTGCTTGCCGCTTGCTTGCTAAACCTAGTGGGTTATTAAACCAAGACCGGTTCCAGCTCGGTGACCCTAACCCTAACTGTAACCCTTAACCCTAACCAGGACTGAATATTGGGACCGAGCTGGTGGGGAAAGGAACATCACCTTCAAGGCATTTTGTGACTTTAGACAGGCCAAAATCCCTTACAATGGGCTCATTTCACTCGTTTGTGCACCGCCAACGGCCTAGTTATTATTTTGCAAAAACGGGTTTTCGACACATTTTGACCCATTTTTGGTCCCCAAAAAGCCCATTTTCAAGGCTTTTTCGTAATTTTGGAGGGTCAAAACGGGCCACCATGGGCTCAAAACGGGCTAAAAACAGTTGTTTGATTACCCCAAGTGGTCTAGGAACAAAATTGGAGAAAATGATTTTGGACCATTGTTGGACCCACAGATGACCCTACCCTAGCACGTGCACTGCGCGCTCAACACCACTTTATCGTGCCAAAATGGCGCGTTGAAAGTGATGACAATGTGGAAAAGGCTCGAAAATGATCCCATTCATTGTTATTAATCACCACAAGGGTGCCCAATGCAATCCATGCCAATAAAACACGGCACAAGAGAGTGCAACTTGAAAAAGTATGCAAAAAGGGTGCTTTTCAAGGCCGATTTTGCGGTATTTTGGGCTCAAAAAGGGCTCGTTGAGGCCCCTAATTGGGCACAAAACACACTAAACCATGATGAAAAGTGTTTGTTTATCATTTAGATTGATTCCAATGCAAATGGACCCCTCCATGGACATCCTACGCACCCAATTGCCCAAAAAATGGCAATTTTGGGCCATTTTCGACGACTTCCGAAACAGAGGTCCGCCACTCGTAAATCCCATCCCTGGCCGCCACCGCTGAGTTTCTCGCTCAAACTTTGGGAGATTGTACTTCACACCCATAGGTATCATGCACCAAAATTTCAACCAAATCCCAAGCACCACGACGGAGTTCTGATTTTTCCCCATTTCGCGCATGTTGCTTGCTGTTGTGTGCCAAACCTCACTACGCGCGCTCAACACCACTCTATCGTGCCAAAATGGGGCATTGGAGGGTGATGACAATGCGGAAAAGGCTCAAAAGTGATCCCATTCCTCGTTACTAATCACCACAAGGGTGCCCAATGCAATCCATGCCAATAAAACACGGCACGAGGAGGTGCAACTTGAAAAGGATGCGAAAAGGGTGCTTTTCAAGGCCAATTTTGCGGTGTTTTTGGCCCAAAAAGAGGTCGTTGAGGCCAGTAATCGGGTACATAACACACCGAACCATGATGAAAGGTGTTTGTTTATCATTTAGATTGATTCCAATGCAAATGGACCCCTCCATGGACATCCTAGCCACCCAAATCGCCCCCAAAATGGCAATTTTGGGCCATTTTCGACGAATTCTGAAACAGCTGAATTCTGAAACAGAACAAAGGTCCGCCACTTGCGAATCCCGTTGCCGGCTGCCACCGTCGAGTTTCTCGCTCAAACTTTGGGTGATTGTACTTCACACCCATAGGTATCATGCACCAAAATTTCAACCACATCCAAAGCACCACGACGGAGTTCTGATTTTTCCCCATTTCGCGCGTGCTGCTTGCTTGCTGCTTGCTGCTTGCTGCTTGTTGCTTGCTGCTTGTTGCTTGCTGCTTGCTGCTTGCTTGCTGCTGCTAAACCTGGTAGGTCCACCCTAGACACTAAAAAGGGGTATAAAACCAAGACTGGTTCCACCAGCTCGGTGACCGTTACCATAAGAGCAACCCTACTCCCAAACCCTAACGCTAACCCGAACCTTAACCCTAACCCAAACAATGTTAATTGCATCCTTTCAAATTGTGCCTAACTTCATTGGTCCAATAGGTACCTTGTTTGGTTTGCCATGTGCCATGGCGTGAATGGTATCAATCGCATCTTTTCCGAACAGTATTCATTGTTGCCCCTCCATTTTGGGAGGGGGGGAGATTCTACGAGATGGGGTGATGGATTGGAGTGTACATTTGGCCGGCCAAATCAGCAGGCTGAATGTATACTCGGCGGGCCGAGTCGGCCCGCCGAACATATGCCAAGCTGAAATGTATGCCGAGCCAAAAATGTACACCGAGACCATGTACGGTTTACTCCATTGGGCCACCAGTCGGTGATTTTCTGTGAATTTCCTGATCTCCATGGTAGCCAAATTCTTCCGTTTGGCATACAACAGAAAAAGTGTCGCAAGCAATGCAAGGTAATCACACAAGACCCAAAGAAGATAGCCATAAATCAGCATTGTTTGCAATTGCAAGAGAACTTCCTCTCAGCACCTCCAACACAAAACACTGTTTCAGCACAGTGCTCATTTTTATCCGATATTCTGCTGATTCTTTGTGTCAATCAATCCAGCAAGGCTGAAAGACCTCTCAATGGCAGCAGCTGTCACAGGACACCAAAGGTAGGGCATCACAGCTTCACTTAATATGCTACTATGGTCCTGCCAAAAGGCTGCCACATCATCCAAAGATTCAACATTGTGCCTGTCTATTTGACATTGGACCATTCCTCTTTCAGTTTCTTTTTTTCATCCTCTTTTTGGAGTATTTTCATCATCACTCTCAACAATGCAAGGGGCTAAGAAATTGCGGTGCCTCTCCCATGGAACATGCCTCTTTAATATTCCGTGGATCCAATGCCCACAATTTAGCATATAAATCAAGAAGGGCAGTGTTTTCCTTACACCAATCAGCAAGCTGATTTCCATGTTTCCATGGTGTTCCCTGATTTTCTGTGATTTTCCGTGATTTCACAATCCTTTGTTTCCGTGGTGTTCCTTGATTTCCGGTGAATTTCTGTGCCACAGAAATATGACCATCCCTGGTGCAAGCCACCATGTCAGTGAGCCGCAGTGTGTGGGCGGGCAACCAGTGCGTTCCTTCAAGCGGGCAGTTATGGCCACCAAATTCTCTGTGGTCCGATCACTGATTGGAACAATGGTGCAACGTTTCAACAACAACCCTCCAAGACTACACAGCACTGTTACTTCAAGTTCCAAGCAAAGCCGACCCTGGGGATCAACCACTGTTGCCTCAGACCAACGTCAGGTAAGCGCCAACAACCGAGGCACGTGCAACCGCTTTTTGTTTTTAGGGGGACGCAGTGTTGGGTGTCCTGGAGGGACCCCTTGCTCTGCGAGGGACCTGGCAGATACCTACAAATCCCTCGAATGCTTCTTGGAGAGTGCATACGTTCACTTTTCCTTGACTGATCAGATACAGCAGCAGCAACCGCAGCTTGTCCTGCGAGCGGAACCGGGCATCCTGCAAGCACTTCTCTGCATAGACAAGGGAGCTGAGAGGGACCTAAGGCGGCAAGGCGGCGGGGGTTGGAGCAGAAGAGGGAGGCCGTTGGGAGACACGAACATTCCGCCTACATCCTACCATAAACCATAAACCATTAAAAATGCTGCTGCAAGGGGGCAGATGGGGAAACAGAAGGAGGTGGAGGGAGAGACATAAGGAGACACCAAGTCTGGGTAATTGCAGAGAATGGGCAACAAGCAGCACTGACCACCCACCGGGCACAACTGCCATACCCAGCTCTTTCTTTGCCTCCTTTTCACTGGCTTTCCCACCGTCCGGATGTTCCCCGGTGGCCATCAGCTGCTCCGCAAGCGCCACCGGTTCCTGACGAATCAAAATGGGAGCGATCCCAGGAGGAAAGGTTGCACTAGGTGTGCACCACGTGCACAAACCTTGCTGGCACTCACATTGTGCACCAATGAAAACCATGATCTCCTGACTGCACAACAGATTGCCCTGCAACAAAAGTAATTTCAACAACTAACTCAATGTGCAGGCAGCATCCAAAGGACGCAAGGCACAGTGAACAGAGTGTGGCAAACTACTCTCCCGGAAACCAGGGCATAAATACAGAAACTGTGGGTATGACCGGGCAGAGGACACAAAAATTCATCTTCCAGCTCCTCCTGAGTGGCACTGAAGACAGATTGTCCACGTCTGCAGGCAGTCTGACCGGTGACACCAAGTGCACACAAGAAACCAGGGCCTCCCCCTGTGAGGTATGTTAAACTGGCATCGTGTTTGGAAACACCACAGGATATTTGGGTAAACCGGGCCAAGATTTGGCGCGACGAGTCATGCTCATTTGTGATGAGACACTTGGGGACAAACAATGTGTTAGGGGGTTTGAACAAGGCAATTGGGGACTTTTTGTATTTTGTCCCGCCGTTGAAAGCCCACGCTTCTATCTTTTGATAAAGACGCACAAGGGGATGAACAGTCATGGTTCCTGGCCAACTCAGCCTATCACCTCCTTGCCAAGCCGGTTCATTGCCGTTGGCTCAACTTTACTCAGCGTCATGCAAAAAATCATTATGCAGTGGGATGCATGGACTGCTAGCATCTCCTTCGTTGGACACCATAGACTTGGTATCTAGAGTGACAAACCTGAAAAATTCCTTGCACAACTTTCCTCTATCTCCCCCTTCCTCATGTCATACGGTTGAATTGCACTGTATTCCAATTTTGAGTGGTCTAACCTCACCAATGCTATTGCGTACTAGCATCAAGAATGGACTGCTTGCCGTGATCGACCGGGCTTCTTGGATATGGAGGTGCTATTTGTGGACTGTACGTTTGCGGCTGTGGTGCATGAGGAATTTCAGAACTTCGCCTTGTGAACATCTATGTGCCTCATATGCACCCACAAGCTATTTTGGTGTGTTGGTGTGGGGTTTTTCACTGGGCGAGTGGGTCCATGATGGCGCCAAATTGTGCCCCATGCTGGGCTAACTTGGTGCTTCAGTTTTTCAAACGCCCAGTTTTGGTGCCATCTATTAGCCTAGGGTGCCAGTCTTTGCACCATCATTTCTGCCACCCCAGCTTGATCCTTTTGGACAAGTTTGACTCCCATGGGGTGAAGATTGCTTTTTTGTATTGTTGAAAAACATGCGACAGCAAGGCTTGTACAAATCAATAATTTTCAAATCAGGAAGACCACATTTGTGAAGACACTCAACACCACAAGCTCAAAGGTCAGGCAGGAAAGATATACCTCGTGCCACAACGCACGTTTGGTGCACGAACCCCCACATGGAATACTGCGGTGCTTGTTTGGCAGGGCGAAACATAAATGGACGCTTTATATATAATAATATAAAAATAATCACATAAACATGTTTTTTCCATTTGGCCAGTGGCCTGGCCAGCATTCAATTTACCGGTAGCCCGGTGTAGTGTAGGACAACCGGGTTCAGTGTCAAGGTCAAGGGGGGGATAAGCAATTGCAAGGAAGGGGAGGCTTTGCCACGGCATGGGAAGGCCCCACCAAACTGTACATGTAAGTTGGGCTGAGTCAGCTGAACTGTGTCTCCCTCACCCTTGACCTCATCCTGGCCTCAACATGGGGCCACACCAAATGCGCGTCTCTGTAAATCTCCCACAACTTCTCGGAAATGCCGATGTGCAGTGAGAACTTGTCCATTTTTCGTTGGTACTGAGGCATGGACCGCACTGCAATGACGAGGCAGGAAGAGTGCAATAGAAGAGATCGTGTGAGTCCAAGTGGACGGAATTCAAACATGGAAAACTGAGTTTGGTCTGAGACCTGAGATTTATTGGCTGCCTGATATTTTGTGACCATGTTTGTGATGTGTAAATTGCCGCGGGTTGTTCACAACCAAAACGATTTGTGAAATTCAAAAAATTCAAAGCTTTAGCAATATAAATACTCTTTAGTGCTGTCTTTGATTCTGTGTTTGTCAGATGATGCGAAAATCGCGTAAAAATACCCATGAAGTAGCATACCGAGAACCGGCGGGGGGCCAATTGTCGGATGTATTGATGGACTTATTGCCAAGGTATGCCCCCCCCGCCCCTTTGGGAGCACCCAAGGGCACAGGGCCGAGGCAAAACATTCCGTGTTGCTTGTAGACCAGCCCCCCAGTATTAAGCACGTACAAGGCGATGAGAGCAAAATGCAAACACCTGCATGGGTGCAGTAGGAGGTCCGTCACTGCTCTGAAGTTGGGCATGTGTTGACTGCAGCGTGCCATGTCCAGACACATGGTGCACAGGCAGTTGGTAATTGCTAGACACGCTGCATGCCCCCCCATCTAAATCTATAGCGTGTGATGAAACCCAAATCCCATGTTGTGCATAACAAAGAAAAGAGGTGTCATGTGACAGCGCCACAGGTATCGAAGCCCACTGAACTATAGGTAAACATTGCAATACATACACACTATCAGCGAGGGACATGTCAGAAGAACTGTACCCAGTGCATCAAGCAAATCGCAAGCGGACCAAATGCAATCAAATCCAATAGACGCAGTGCTGTGAAATGCACAGAAAAATTAAGCCATACCTCTCTGAACACCCTATAAATTTGACCCAAAAACAATCTTGGGCTCTACAGAGCCCCACAACGCAAAATACGTAACAGAAGGGGTCAAATCATTCCACACAATGCATGTGGGCCTGCGGCGCGGAAGATGAAAAATTGGCAGCCCGCCTGAATGATAGAAATCCGCAAACACAAAGTAGGCACTTCAGGGTACAGGGATATCATGGGCAAACATAGCAATACATGTGCAATGTCATGGAGGGACATGTCAGAAGGAGTGTGCCCAGTGCATCAGACAAATCTGAAGCGGGCCAATCATAGGACGGTGCAGTGGTATTCGGGAAGGTGAACTAGGGGGCACTAACCTTTCAAAGCTCCCAAGCCACGTTACAGGGGATTCAAGAAATTCGGTGTACGAGCATCCAAAGGGCCATGCCTTTGGATCTGGAGAGGAGTTGCCTGTCCTAGAGGGATGGGCCCTACATCTCCCTATGAATGGAGCAAAGTAGCAATCTTCAACACTCACTTTTTAAGGTCATTGTTGGTGACCTCAAAAGTGTCTCAGAATTAAGGCCAGAATTAAGGAGGAGGAGGAGGAGATGCGGTCCCCCGGTAGGGCGCACCCGCCACACAACCCCATGGTCCCAGCCAGCCCTGACCGCACTGGCCACGATCGAAAGGGAGGCCCTTGTCCCGACCCGTCCGGCTAAGCATCATGGCGGCGGTTCTCCTCTTCATCTCCGACCCATGATCCCCTGGCCCACACAACGCGCGCGCACTCCCGCCCCACGCGCTGCTAGTACCCTCCAAGGAATGGATAGGGGGGCGACCAAGAGCGTTGGCTCCACTTCCGGCCCGGTCTGCCACCCCCCCTTGGGGGAAGGGGACCCAGTCTTACGGGTGTGGGCCCCTAGCCTGCAAGGTACCACCGACTAGTCGGCGTTTGGCCGGCAGGTCACGGGGTCTTGGTCCGTAGCCTGATCTCCACCCCCACCGCACAGCACTCGTGCCGGAGGTGACCACGTGTGGACCTAGACACACTCTCCCTAGGCGACTTTCCCACCGGGAACGTACTTGAGTTTGAGCATGCGGGATCATCACCGTGCTGAAACGCTGCCAGCCACGGCACTCGGACGAAGACCGGGCTTGGGCTGAAGCGACGACCGTGCACGTGGCAAGGCCCTAGAAAGTTGTGCGGGACCCGCGTCTCGCCATCAACCCCGGCAGAGGCCCCCGCGCCCAGGCGGCGGGGGCCTCAAAGATCAAGACACGGGCGCCCATGCAGGGGGGGCCTCGGTGATGCCAAGGCGAAGGAGGCCCCCGCGCCCATGCGGCGTGGGCCCAGAGGATCCAAACACGAAATGGGGGGGGGTCAGTGATTGCAAAGCAAAGGAGGCCCTCGCACTCATGCGGAGGGGGCCTCGATGATCCAAACATGAAAGAGGTCCCCACGCCCTTGCGGGGGGCGCCTCGGTGGTGCCAAAGCGAAGGAGGCCCCCGCGCCAACACAATAGGGGCCTCGATGATCCCAAAGCGCAAGATGCCCCCACGCCCATGTAGAGGGGGCCTCGATGATCCCAAAACGAAGGAGGCCCTTCGGCCAACATGGCGGGAGCCTCAGTGGTCCCAAAGCGCAAGATGCCCTCACGCCCATGCGGAGGGGTCCTCAATGATGCCAAGGCGAAGGAGGCCCCCACGTCCTTGGGACGGCTGCCTCAATGATCCAAACGCGAAGGGGGCCCCAACGCCCATGGGGGGGGGGGGGCCTCGGTTATGCCAAAGCGAAGGAGGCCCCCGCACCTAAGCGGGGGGGGGCCTCAATGATCCAAACACGAAAGAGGTCCCCACGCCCTTGCGGGGGGCGCCTTGGTGGTGCCAAAGCGACACAGGCCCCCACGCCAACGTGGCGGGGGCCTTGATTATCCGAAAGCAAAGGAGGCCCCCACGCCCATGCGGATGGGGCCTTGGTGGTTCCAAAGCGAAAGAGGCCCCCACGCGCAATGCGGAGGAGGCCTGGATGACGCCAAAAAGAAGGAGGCCCTTGGGCCAACATGGCGGGAGCCTCCGTGGTCCCAAAGCTAAAGATGCCCTCACGCCCATGCGGAGGGGTCCTCGATGATGCCAACGCGAAGGAGGCCCCCACGTCCTTCCCTAGTGACCTAGATTGAAGTCAATATGTTAATCTTTAATTTTTAATATATGAAGGCGTTGATATATTAATCTCGCAAATATTAAGAGGTTAAAGTCAAATTTTTGCGATTGGGCCATTTGTACCGGTTTTTCCATGCACATATGCGGACCTATAAGGGATGTTACGTGGTATATTGTTGCACAACGGTATAGTAGAGAGGTTCCAATGTTGTGTTGGTGGGTGTCTTGGACACCCCCCCTCCGGTTGCCCGCATTCCCCCCCCTCCACACCACCATGTTCCCTTGTATAGCCCTTGTTATGCCTTTCTCTCGGGACACCCTTACCGAGCTTAACATGACGCTCATGCGTTTGAGTGGGGCCAAGAGTTTGCGGGACCCGGTGGTCTCCCAACTCCTTGGTGAGTGGGTGGCCTCATCCCCTTTGGCCCGGGCCCGATGGTCCGATGCCATGGAGGTTGGGTACCCCTCCCTTATTCGTACTAAGCAAGTGGAGGCGGTGAAGCAATATGCCTCCCACCTTTTCCCGGCCCCGGACCTCATCGGCCTCCTGATGGACTTGAACGTCCCCAAACTCGGCTTCCGGCACATGTCGGAGTACATGAGCCGCCGGGGGTCGGCCTACTCGGCCGCAACAGGCCTCCCGTTCCCCCGCCCCATCCCCACTCGGGATACGGTCACGGACACGTGGAAGGAGTTGGTCACCCCCCTTGACCTACGACCACCCGTGTCCGTTCCCGATCCCCCCGCGAGTGGGCGCTTTTGGCCGCTACCCTCATGGGCCCGGTACGTCCAATCACGCCCATCGCTAGTGGAGACCATCGATTGGACAAGGCCCCTCACCTTCATTGTGCGTGGGGATGCGTACCCGTGCGCCGGTGGTAGTTGGACCCAACTCTCCATTGGGCTCCTCAACCACGGCACACGGGGCCGCACACCCGCGTACTTGTGGGTGATAGGGATGGCCGTATGCGGGGACAAGGACATGGCGGCACTTGCAACGATATGGGCCGACAACTTGAAGGTTTGTGGCCCATTCGTTGTTTGTTAATTTTTGCGTTTTTTTGTTAATTTCTCGAGATTAATATCTTGTTTTCGGTTAATATTAACGCCGACTGAAAAATTAACTGAATATTAATCTCGAGAAATTAATGTAAATATTAAACCATGTCCTTTTTGTAGGTATTGCAGTCCATACAAGACTGCGAGAAGTTTCATTGGCTGTCGCGGTGGGTGCCAAGAAGGTTGGTCATCGGGGGAGACCAACCGTTCGTGCGGCGCCTTATCGGTGTGTCCACCTCGCCCTTGGTGGGCTCAATTTACAATATGGGGGAGTGGGACAAGGTTGCGGCGGCATGGGTCAACGTGGCGACCCGGCGCACCTTGGACCGTGAGGAGGCGGCCCGCCGCCGCTACAAGGAGACCGGCCGTAGCTTGGAGAATGGGGGATGCATAGGGGATCCACACATTGTGGTTGACCGGTGCAGGGTTTTCCTATGCATCCTCCATTGTTGCATGGCCATTGGACGGCTCCAAGTGGCGTTCATCGAGACACGCCTTGTGGACCTCCCCAAGGAGAACACTGACGCCGTGCAACGGGTCCTCTACCGGGCCCGCACGGGTGTGAAGTTCTTAGGCGTCACAAGTTGCCCACCCCCCACCTGGCGCTATGGCCCACGGAAGTCCATGTTGTAGTGCGGGGAAAAGTATGTGAAAAGGGGTGTTATTTTTTGGGTATCCAAACCCCCCTGGTGGCAACATGCAAAAACAAGGTGTGTATTTCAAATATATGCCATTATTTGCATTTCTGGAAACACACAGATTTTCAAAATAAAGACATCCAATCACCAAAATATAGTGTTGTTTTACATTTAGACCACTGCATTCCAGTGCGGGGGGGGGGGGGGCTGCCTATTTTTCTCTCCCCTTTGTTCCAGGTTGATCACAGAACCCCCCTATACACCACAGATGAGGGAACCCCAAACATACCTTTCATTGAAGCACATAGAAAACTATCCCAAAGCATGCACTTGTATTTCCTATTTTAACCAACCTGGCCGAAATTTCGGCCAGCTCTTCGAAAAATGTCCAAACACATGGTCCTATTTGAAAGACAAGCCTAAGCTGGCCGAAATTCGGCCAGGTCCATCGAAACTCCGAATATGATCACTGAAATGGGTACCTATGACAGTAGACATGAGCAAGGAACACAGGAGCAGTGACATTTGAACAGGGTGTGCAACATAATATACTCAATTACAAGCAAATACTTGACACCCGACGAATCAAAGCAGACTTTTGCAGTGCCTATGGGGAAACACAGTAATAAAAGGCTGAAGAGGCTGAGGACTGCATGCTGGCCGAAATTTCTACCAGACTTCATACTGACAGGCAATATAAACAGCAGGACTGGCATTAGCGCTTGCGCAGACCAGATGCACGGGGCTTCTTAGCACCTGTGTTAGCAGGAGGCTTGGCAGGGGCTGCAGCACCAAGCTTGGCAGTGGCAGAGTTGTGTGACTGTGTGTTTCCACCCTGGGATGGTGAAAAATGATTCACAAAAGTATTCATACCTTTGCCAGTAGGGGCCACAGTGCCTGAGGAGGAAGCTGGGGTGGCCTGAGCGCACTGCGTGCCACTGGGTGAGGGGGCAGGGGCAGTTTTAGGTTTCTTCTTTGGAGTTTGTGTCTCTGGTTGCGACTCTGCCTCCCCATCTTGCTCCTCAGGATCCTCATCTACATACCTAACCCCAGAACAATCCACAGGAAAACCTGCCCCCAAGTCGTGGTGCACATCCTCCCATGACTTGGGGGGGCACGTGTCGGCGTTGGTGATAGCTGCTCTGATGGACTGAACAAACTCATCAGGCACAACAGTCTCCTCACCCAAAAGGGCACACACAACATTACAGTCCTTGGAAAACCTGGTAGACATCATGCTTGCAAAATACACAGACAGAGTCCCCAGCAAAAACCAGTTGCCTGCCCGTTCTGGGACCGCAACCAGGCTCAAAAGAAATGAGAATATCTCAACAGGCATCACAGACGACATGGGTCCTTCAGTAAAAGCCACGTAACGGGGCAGCTTGTTATCAAAGGCAGTGGCAGAACAAATGGAAACCAGATGGGACGTAGAAGTGTACAGCGGGGTCTTGGTTGACAAATTGTAAATTGCAACATCACACTGATACATATCCTCAGCCACAGTGGCCTTCAAAGCAGCAACAGTGGCTTTCACATCAGCAGACTCACCCGCAGGAACACAGGCACACCGGACAAAAGCAGCTGCGCAACGAGGTTATGCAAACCAGCTGTATAGAGGCGGGGCACCTCAATGACACAAGCAGCAAAGGGCGGTGAACTAATGATACTGGGAACAGGGACTCCACAACGCATTGCCATCAGTTCCACACGGAATGACTCTGCAATGAGTTTGCCTGTGCTTGACTCAACGAGGGACTCCCTAGCACACTGGATACTGACCAGACCAGTATCAGATTTTTCACAAACATGCTTAGCAACAGGCTTCTGCAACAATCCCCGCAACCCCTCATATTTGGGTTCCTTCCAAAGAGGGGCCTTAATTACTGCTGATCACGGTGGCCAGGGGTTTTCTTCAGTCCAGGTGCAACTGCCATAGGCTACCTTCAGATGTGATGCAATAGCGCACTGCCTTTTGGCCATCTCGATAGTACCAAGTGTAGCTGCAGACAGGTGGTGTCACAGGGTGGGCTCCTATTGTGCATTAATTGAACGACACACAAGCTGGCCGAAATTTCGGCCAGGTGGGTCGATTTATTCGAATACAAACCCCTGTTTGACCAAAACATACCTCTGGTGTTGTTCACAAGCCCATTGGTAACCGCCTCGGGATGAAGAATGTGCCAGGACCACATCTGGGCCGTTTTAACATCTTTTATAATTTTTTTGAGACCAGGTAGGGTACCTTTTGTCCCATCCATGTAACCTACGATGTCGCGAAGTCGGTCAGGCGTGATGCCTTCCACTTCCTTGAACGTACCCAGTGCGGGATGTAATCCACGCTTCTCCATGGCTGCCATGGCGTCTACTGCAGCAAGACCCACAAATTTCACCAAACGCCCAACGCCACCCCACCGTTTGGCAACAGCACTCTGCACACGAGAACATGTGGAACACAGAAGCTGGCCGAAATTTCGGCCAGGTCGATCAACAAAACCGAATTAATAAACGAAACACACCACAGTGCCTTCCTCGGCAGTAACACCACACTCTTCAAGCATAACAGTAATGTGATGGTACAGGGTGTACTCATTGGCATCCTCATCCTCAAGCCTATCCAGGAGTAGGGACATTCGCTCCGATGTGGTGGATGCTGAGCCAGCAGTGGCCTGGATTTGATGTAAGCCTGCAAGCCGGCGCCTAGTCCGCAGGGGGCAGTCCTGTTTGACTTCATAACCACCAAATACCAGGGTCCAATCCGGAGTCTCCATATTTTTCATCTCAAATTCCGTCTTGTGTTTTTGGGCAGCAGTGTAAATATGCTGACCCCCCAACAGAACCCAGCGAGTGGCTGTGCAACAGGAATATTCGTAACAGCAGGGTCGAAAATTCAGACGCGAAAACGGTACTATGGAGAAGAATACCACAACACACATACAAGTGACTTTATAAAAAAGAAGATCCTGGATGTAATCCACAGGCGGGGCTGCCTTCAGATCGTCGTAGCGGCGTTGCACGCGATCATCCGAAATCCTACGGACTTGCCCAAATTTTCCGTCGTGGTCGATAATAGTCTGATCCCACCGAACCTTTATTTTCGTCGTTGACGTAACCCAGTCGGATAACTTGATGGAGGATGCTGAATTTTTCTTTGGTGCGGCCTTAGGCTTCATTTGAAGTCCCTCTGTGCTCGCCGGGTCCTCTTGAGAGAGGGATGGCACTTGAGATTGCCCATTGTCTGCTGCAGGCTCACCATCTGGCAAAACAGCCATGTCCTGTGATACCCCTCCAGGCTCAGTCATAAAATAAAGGGCTACAGGGCAACATTTCATGAAGGGGAGAGTTCCCAGATAGCAAATAACAAGCACAGATAAACTAAAAAAGGACCAAAACGGACTGCCTGACAAAAAAATCGGATAACCTGGCCGAAATTTCGGCCAGTACTGCTCTGCATGTCAAACGACTGTGTACAAATACCATTCTCAGAGGCTGGCCGAAATTTCGGCCAGAACCTTATGTCATTTGTGTTTTGGGGGTAGCCATATGACAAAACAACAAGTCTGGCCGAAATTTCGGCCAGAAAAACATGAAACAGCAAATAGACAGGGCAGGTGCATTTGTCTGTAAAAAATCCTCAACACCCTCAGGAACCCTGGTACGCGCAACCAGATTTTGCATTGCATGCAACAGAACCACTTCTAAACGGTCTGTGGTGATTCGTGTCCTAGACATGGTACCCGGGAACGTCAGATCCGCAACTGCATCAAGTCTTCTCACCTCAACTTTACAGTCCGGAACGGGAACACCAATGGGCAAGCTCTGTGTATGGGCTGTCAAGATGAATTGTTTAAGATTGGCAGAGAACATTGCCACGGATCTCTCAGTCGGCACACCACGCAAAACTTTCTCTCCCGGTTGGACAGGGGGAAGTGTCAGAAATAAATCAGACGACTGTTGGACACTGGTACAGGCAGTGTTGCGGCGACAGTGGGCTGAGAACCGACTCAGAAGTGCCTCACCCAGCTCCTCAGAGTGGATACACCCTAGGGAGGCGGAATGCCACTGACTCCAAAACAAAAGAGCAACAGCAGTGGTTTTCACATACTCCGTGGCTAACTGCTCCTCGGGCTTTGGGATGTTCCGCACGAGCAGTCGGGACATCTCAAGTGCCTGCTTAGCTACAATCCCGGAACCTGCCCCCCGGCCCTCCCAGTTGCACTCACGAACCAAAGTCCCAATGCTGAAAGCAGCTGGACAGTATGTGTACAGCAAAGCCTTAAGGGATAATAACATACGCAAACCCTTGCGCCGAATGGGTGTCAAGTCCCGCTGGCTATTGAGCAGGGAAGTGACGCGCTCATCTAGTCTGCCTCTATTGGACGATGTGGCTAGCATGAGTCCAAGCAACGTCTTCTCCATATGGATGACCTTGACCTTGCGAGGGAGGATAGACCCAACCTGAAGGCTGTTCCCCTGCTCCAAAAACTTAATGAACGGCAGGAACGGCCTGTAGATCAATTCAACGCGATACTTATAGCTATGCCATACTCCGTACACCAAAGGAAAACCCAACAGTAATTGTGGTACATTCCACGGAACATAAGCAGCACCATAACACAGCTTAAGTAGGGCAAAGTGTATTTTCATGTCCACAAGCAGCGGAACACAGTGTCTGGTGCGGTGTTCCACACATGACAAATCAACCACGAGTTGCAAAAGCTCTTTGTGTGTGCCGGAGCGGAGCTCAGGCAGGAAAAAGGGTCTCCAGTTGAGGGAACGAACATTTTTTCTGGCAATATCCAAAGGAGCACGAACCCAAACTCTCTGAATACCTTGGTTGGCAGCATCAATACGATCAAACAATGCTCCATGTGAGCGAAAGGTGTCATCTGCAACCTTCGGTACCCTGGCCTCAATTTCGGCCAGCTCCGGCACACCCCGGTATGCAGGTAGGGCAATAGTGTGCAAAACAGCAACAGCTGCAAAGTGGAGGGTTAAGTCGGGTGAATGGGGATCAGCTCCCGACCTGTAACGCCTCAGGTTATCAAACCATATACAAACTTGCCTACGGTGCATGGTGTTCCACAAGTTGTGTGCTGCTAGTCCTGCTTAGTGTTACACTGACCAAGGACTCCTACCTTACGGCGTTGGCGGCAGGACATAATACCCCTGTTGTAACCGGACCCACAGTTACAGTATGGGAGGGCCATACGACGCAGCAGGCAGTATAGGGCATGGAACTGTGACAAAAATGTCATGTACCATCGTGGGGGCTTCCTCTCAGTGGCGGCAGCCTTCAACCGTGTCAGGGAGTGCCGGCTCCTGCGATTCTTCCGCAACATGAGGCAGAATTGCAAAAGCTTTTGCAGAGTCCCACCACGTAATGCATTTCGCAACAGCCCTTTGGCTGTAGTAGCAAAAGCACTAGTAAATGCAGCATGTACAACATTGACAGTAATAGCAGAAGACATTAATGCTGAGACAAGAAAATAGGTATGTAGGAGTGTATGGTGTAATACTCATGAACAACGACAATTGCAAGCTGGCCGAAATTTCGGCCAGGTGTGTTCAAAGGGGAAAAAATTGCTTAAATGTTCAAAAATAGGAAAAGCTGGCCGAAATTTCGGCCGGACCGCCCAAAAACCAGAATATAGGTGCTTGAATAGTGAACAGACCAAAAAGCTGGCCGAAATTTCGGCCAGCCCTAAGAAAAATAAAAATAACTATGCCTATTCACTAGGAAACCAAAAAGCTGGCCGAAATTTCGGCCAGAAGGGTCAAAACTGCATATACACATAGTTGTTTGCAATGTTACCCAAATCCTGGCCGAAATTTCGGCCAGCTTCAGAAAAACGTCAAATACAACACACTAGAAGACGGGGATACACAAGGCTAACACATCAACACGTATTTCAACGGGTGTCACACAGCTCTGCCGACAACTTTGGTCACATATGTCAAATAGCATACTCCAAGTAGAAATGTAGAATATTGTCACATCGCGCGTATACGGGGTCCTAGAGGGTGGGCAACTTGTGACGCCTAAGAAGTTGGGTGCGACGGGGGCACCCGACGGGGAGGAGGCCCGTGCGTTGTTCCTCACGTGGGAGGGACTTGGTCCGTTGTTGGACTACGTCCCGGAGGATGGTGAATGGCAAGCCGTCGTGGCCATGCGTGGGCTCCTACGGGAATTGTACACGGACAAGCCGCCCCGCGGGGACCTACGTGCGGCCGAGGTGGCACGCGCCTACCGTGCACATTGTTGCAAGGAGGCGTGTCAATCAAACTACCTCCTCTATTTGGAGGAGGATGTCACCGAGGCCGTGGCCAATGCACGCCGCTTGGGGGTTGGGTTGGGTGCCGTGTGCGCGGATGTCGTTGAGAGCCTCAACGCCATCCTTAATCGCGCATACAATGACCACTCGGGCCCCGGGGGGGGGGGGATGCCAGGGCAACCCAAGTAGAGCGGGAGGGGGAGGTAGTTTCCCAAGTGTGGGAGTGGTGGTTTTTAAAATTTGACCTTCCGCTACGCAATTACGGGACCCCCCATACCGCCCCATGCACCATGGCCAAACTTAGGGCCACCCATAGCCCCCCGCCCTCCACCCTTGCTTTCCCACCGCTAGCTTTGTTTTCTCCTTGCCATGGACGCCTCGGCCATGCAAAAGATGTTGGCCGACATGCTCAAAGCGAACAACGAAGCCCTGGTGTGTTTTGCTTGTGCATGCTTGCTTGCGTATACCAATTAATATTTCCGTCGCTCCGTTTAATATTTCGAGGTTAATATTAATAGGCGCGCTCATTAATATTTAATATATTAATCAATTTTTCGATAGATAATATTAATTTCAAGAAATTAACTCGGGGGCACGAAAATTAATTTCTTTTTAATTTTTTTTTTCATCCTCTCGCTCTCTTAGATGCAACAAGTGGAGGAACGACTGGCTGCAGCTCAACCAGCAGCAGCACCAGCACAAGCACCAGCACAAACACCTCCTCCTCCTCCTCCTCCCGCCGCCCAACGGCCAACCGAGGAGTCAAGTGAAGACTCCTCAGATAGGCGGCGGAAGGAGAAGAAGGAGAAGAAGAAGAAAAAGGAGGAGAAAAGGGAGAGGAGAGAGAGGGGGGGGAGCCAGGGGCAGGAGGGGGGGGGCAGAGGCCAGCCTGGGGGGGGGGGGGGGTCAAGGCCGAGGGGGAGGGGGAAGTGGTGGTGGACGAGGGGGACGGGGACGGGGAAGTTCAGGAGGTTGACGCCCCCGATGACCCCCCCCCCTCCCCCAGTGGCTTCTCAAAGCCCTGGGCCCCCAATCTGCCACCTTCAGAAAGGCGGGGCCGATCCCCTGGTCAGCCCAGGCGCTGCAGGAGGGGTGCGCGGGGGATCGACCCGTTCCCCCCCCCCCCCCCCCATAGCCACATGACGGTCATGTGGATTTTTCGGCGGTTGATCCGGTGTTTGATCCGCCAGAACGAGGGGAAACACGGAGGCACCTGGGGTAAGGATGCCTCCAGGGGGGGGGTCTGGGTCTCGAAACCCCACCCTGGTGCCCCCCTTGCCCCCATGCCGGAGGCAAGCAGCGTGGGCGCCTTGCCCGCGCTGAATTTGCTTTTCGACCCCCGCGGAGTCCGTTTCGGGACGCCGCATTACCTGGTGCTGCTGCAGCACTGGGCCCAGCTGGGCTGGGTCAGGCAGTGGCACCGGGGCAAGGCTGTGGCCTTCGGGGTGGACTGGGCCACTGTGCTGGCCCAGCCCCGCCCCATCTACGACCCGGGGTGCAAGCCCTCGTACGAGGGCTTGGTGCCCCAGTCCCGCGCCGCCAAGTCGGCGACCACGGCCGCGACCGCGGCCAAACCGGGGGCCTAGGCGGCCCCGATGGCCAGCGCGGCATCCCCTGTGGCCCCTGTGGAGGCCCCCAGTGCCGCCGCGCTCTTCCGGGAGGCCATGGGGGCAGTTCAGGCCAGCGGAGTGAACGGGGGTTTTGAGGTATGTGTTTTGCGTGCGCGCATTAATTTTTGAGATGCCACGTTTAATTTCTCGAGATCAATATTTAATTTTTGCGATGCCGGTCCAAATATTAAAAGTTAAGAGTTAATGTTAAAGTCGAAAAATTAAAAATGTCGCCGAAAAAATTAATTTTTATTTCCATTTTTTTTCAGGTTATTGAGGTCGTGGTCAACGCGACGAATGCCAGGCCCATCCGGGTGGCCTGGCGAGACGCTGAAGGATCCCAGGAAGTACCCCTGGGGTCCCTCCACCGCATCGTGGCCCGAGATGCACCCTTGGGCCTTGCTCTCTTGCGAGGTCTCCACGATTGGGAGACTTCGCGCGTGGTGAGCGGCGTATGGGTGGCGCCGCGCCACTTCCGGCCCGCGGAGTGGGCTCGGATGCAGGAGGTGGGGTACGCGGGGGGGGAGGATTAGGAGATGTGGGGGAACATGGGTGGGGGCGGGGTGAGCGAAGGGGAGGAAGGGGGGGGGGAGGCGTCCACCACCACCGCCCCAAACCCCCCCCCCCAAGCGAAGCCCAACCCCCCCCCCCACCCGCCAAACCAAAACGAAAGTTTTCTTTGGAGTCGTCCGACGAAAGCGACGACGGGGCGATCCCCCGACCCAAAAGGCCAAAAACCCCCCCCACCACCACCACCACCGCACGGCCTACGAAGGCCGTCCCCGCCCCCGAACCCACCAACCCCCCCAAGGCCGCCACCACAACCCCCCCCCACCCCACCAAGACCGACACCCCCAGGGGTGCCGAGAAGAAGGACGACCGTCCCGAGGATCCGATCATCGGGACGGTCGTCCACGTACCCTACCCCAAAGGGGTAGAGAGGGGCACCGTCCGTGGTATCCACGGGCGGAAGTACGGTGCCGTTTGGGTGGAATACCCGGGCGGCACCACCCTCTACGAGGTCAACCGCTCCCTCCTCTTCCCCACCCCCGAGGAGGCCGAGCGGCACCGCGAAGAGGCCCAAAAGAAAGAGGGCCAAAGGAAGACCAAAACGAACGAAACGCCTAACCCCCCGAACGCAAACCCTACCACCGAACCCACTAACCCAACTAACCCCACTAACCCCACTAACCCCCCATCCAGACCCGCGAAGATGTGGGACCCCACTACGGGGTCCCACGAGGTATGAGGGCCCGGATAGGGACCCAAGGGGCCACAATGGCCATGGACAAGAGACAAAAACACACACATGATGCATTCCATGTTGCGTTGTGCCATTGTTAGGAGGGTTAACATTTGGGGAAATGAGTTAATATTTGTGAGATTAATATTAATGCCGGCGACCCTTTAATTTTTAACTTTTCAAATATTAACGGAAAAATTAAAAACAAAAATTAAAGCCAAGAGCCATTTAACATTTTGAAACAACCACATGGGTAGGACCCCCCCACCAACCCCCGGGGGAAAATGACACCCAAGCCCGTAAGGCAACCCGTGGGGGTCAGAATTTTCATGGCAAACCCCCTAACCCCCCCTAAAAAAATTGAAACTTGAGATTCACGTGTTAATTTTTGGCCAAATATTAAACATATTGACTTCAATCTAGGTCACTAGGGTTGGGACGGCTGCCTCAATGATCCGAACGCGAAGGGGGCCCCAACGCCCATGCGGGGGAAGCGGGCCTCGGTGATTCCAAAGCGAAGGAGGCCCCGCACCCATGTGGAGGGGGCCTCGAGGATCCAACCAGGAAAGAGGTGCCCACGCCAACGCGGGGGGTGCCTCAATGATCCCAAAGCGAAGGAGGCCACCACGCACATGCGGAGGGGGCCTTGGTGGTCGCAAAGCGAAAGAGGCCCCCACCCCCATGCCGTGGGCCCAAACTAGATGGAAGCCCCCAAGTCCATGCGGGGGGGGGCTTGGTGATCCTAAAGTGAAGGAGCCCCCACGACCATGTGGCGGTGGCGTCAAAGATCCAAACGCCAAAGTGGCCTCGGCGGTCCCAAAGCCAAATATGCCCCAGCGCCCTTGCTGCGAGGGCCTCGAAGGGCACCTCCATGAAGCCACAAAAAAAACGCAACCCCCTAGATAGCCCAAAACAAAGGGAAACACAAGAAAGTACGTACCTACCAAATGGATGTACACAAACAAAACATAATGATACCGCGGAAAGTGGAATGCAAAGGCGTCAAATAGAAAACACCTACAAGGGGGGACACCGCAAAACCGAGCTATACACGAAGTGCATAAAAATACCCATGAAGTAGCGTACCAAGAAGCGGCGTTCGGGCCAATTGTCAAATGTATTGATGGATGTGTTGACAAGGTCCCCCCCACCCCCCCCCCCACCCCGGCTCCCCTTTAGGTGCACCCAAGTGCAAGGTTATGACGCAAAACATTCCATGTTGGTTGTAGACCAGTCCCCGATTATTAACCACGCACAAGGCAATGAGCGCAAATTGCAAACACCAGCATGGGTCCAGTAGGTCAATCACTGCTCTGAAGTTGAGCATGTGTTGACTGCAGCGTGCCATGTCTAGACACAGGGTGCACAAGTAGTTTGTAGCTGCTAAACGCCTCGCGTGCCCCCCTTGTAAATCTACAACATACGATGAAACCCAAATCGCACTTTGCGCGAAACAAGCAGAACAGGTATCATGTAACAGTGGCATATATTTCATAGCACATGGAACAATGGGCAAACATTGTAATACATACACACCAGCTAAAAGGAACATATGAAAACAACCGTACTCGTTACATTGGACAAACCACATGCGGACCAAATCCAATGAATTCCCATAGATAAAGTGTCATGACATAAAGAGAAAATTAAGCCGTATTTTTTCCAAGCAGCCTTTAAACTTGACCCACGCACCATCTTGGCGCTGCAGAGCCGATCAAGGAAAAATACCAACATCAACGGCCAAATAGTTCTACACAATACATTTGGGCTCTACATTGCACAATTTCACGGAAAATGAAAAGTTCGTAGCCAAGTTCAATCATAGAAATTCGCACACACAAAGCAGGCACTTTGGGTCAAGGGTATCACGGGTATACATATCAATACGTACATAGTGTCACCGAGGGACATGTTAGACAGCCTCTGCCCAATGCCTCAGACAAATTCGAAGCGGACCAATCGTAGGTACGGTGCAATGTTATTTAGACGAAGGCGAAACTTGATATCTATGAACACCCTGTAAATTGGAACGACACAATATACTAGCCTTTGCAGGACACAACAAAACAAAATACGTAATATAGGGGATCAAATTAGTCCAAACAATGCATATGGGCTTTGCAGTGCTAGGAGAGGGGGGGGTACCTTGGCAATACGTCCATCAAAACATCAGAAAATTGGCCTCAAGGCGAGGTTCTCGGTATGCTACCTCATGAAGAGTTTTATGCGATTTCTGTCTAGATGGGCTTCATACCACCCAGAGCTAGGATTAGTCTATTGGGCGCCCTCGTATTCCACTTTGCGGTATCATGTTGTGTGGGTATGCATCCATGTAGTATGCACCTCCCTTCTCGTATACTAGGTACATTTCTTTTGCTTGTGCACCATGTGTTTAGACGTGGCCCGCTAAAATCAGCACATCCCCAATCTCACAACAATCAGTGATGCGCTCATCTTGTATCTATACAGCTATTTGCATTTTGCGATCATTGCCCTATACGTGCCTGATACCGGGGGATGGGTCTCTAACCAACATGGAATGTTTTGCCTCGGCGCCGTGCACTTCGGTTCATCCGAAGGGGGCAGGGGGTCACCTTGGCAATACATCCATCAATACGTCTAGAAGTTGGCCCCAACGCTGATTCTTGGTATCCTACTTCGTGGGTAATTTTTGGCAAGTTCCGTTTGGCTAGGCTTACCTTATATGATTTTTCCATTTAATGCTTTGGTATTCCACTTTCTGTGGTATCGTGCTGTGTCTTGTTTTTAGTGTTTTCCTTTGTGCTGGGCTCTATGCGGCTCTGCACATTTATGTGGCTCAAGTGCGATTTTTCATTTTCCACTGACCCCAGCAATACAAAGCCCAAATGCATTGCTTGGAATGATTTGACAGCCTACATTACCTATTATACATTTTTGAGCTTTGAAGGACTCATTATACTGTTTGGGTCCAATTTACAGAGTGGTCAAGGAGGTATGGTGTCACCTTGGGTGGGGGAGAATTGGCTTGCGCGGGGGGGGGGGTCGTTGGAGCCCCTTTTCCGGACCCCCCCCACCTCCTTGGCTCCCGTAACGGGGCCTTGAAAAAGGTCATAGATGGTGGCAAATAAAGTTGAACTTCCATTTGGGGGGGGGGGGGCAGCAGTGGTGGTATTTATGTCCAGTGAATGCCGGCTACATCCCATAGCAACAAAAAAAATGAGGAGATGCATCGCCCCACCTTGGCCTCCTGCTGCCACAGACGACTGAGAGGTGGACGTCAAAGAGGACATATCAGAGGAATCGGAATCAGAACTTGAGGTGTCATTCCTTGAGTCACAGTTAGAGTTGGAGTGTGATTCAAATGCAGAGCTGGATGTGGAGCATGTGGAACAGGCTGAAATGGTAGGATGTGATGAAGGAGCATAGTTGGGATAAGCCAATTCCGAAGCAACGTCACGTCTTTGTGAGGAACACTCTGAACAAAACCGGGAAGAATCAGGGATGCAGGCAACAGGGGGGACACAACATTGCTGATGATAGCCCACAGTGGTACTAGGGTCACCATCACAAACCAAGATATCATTCCCCTCATATGTCTCACCGCTCAAACAGATTGCGCTCACAATATCTGATGCATCAGAGTCCATTGCATCTTCCAGGACGTCTTGCACATGGGCCTTTTCAGCACCGCCTATACTTTATAAAAGGGTGGGGCATCGCAACTTCTGAAGAGGAGCCCCGGTTGCCCCCAAAACCTCGGTTTTTTCTTTTTCCCCCTCCCCTTCGGATCTACCACAAGGGTGTCACACCTGTGAAACATCAAAACCCTAGCATCACGGTTGAGCGCACTAGGGAACTACCCCCTAGGCCCTGCTTGTGCCCCTCTTTTACCCCGTAGGGACTGGCAGGAGTTAGTTCCGGATTTTAGTGAAGAAATGGCTAAAATGTCAAAAAATTGGGACTTTACCATGGGTTCTGTCACAAGAGCCCCATTGCCAGAGCCCCCCCCTCCTTCACGGGGCTCCCATGACCCCCCCCCCCCCGCGCAAGCCAATTTTCCCCTTGCCCTTTCCCGGAATACCACTGCACCGTCCTTGCGGTACACCCCGTTCTGCCTTGCTTGATGCACTTGGCCTTGATATCGTGCGTGAAAAAAGATACCCCCCCCCCCTCTTTGCTTGTGGGTGGGAGTAAGGAAAGGAGAGGTCGCGTTAACCTTTTTAGCCCGCAGGGGAATAGGGGGGGGTCTGAGTGCGTATTTCACCAAGTCATCAAAGGGAAAAATTTGGGTGGCGTGGAAGTGCATAGCCCATCTAGATGGACACCGCGTAAAAATACCCATGGCGTTCGGACCAACTACCTGATGTTCTTGATGGACGTATTGGCAAGCCCCCCCCTTCCCCCCCACTTTGGACGTACCCAAGGCCACGGGGCCGAGCCAAAACATTACATGTAGGTTGTAGGACATTCCCCCAGTATTAAGCACACACAAGGTAATGACCCATAAATTCCAACACCTGAATGGGTGCAGTAGGAGGTCCGTCACTGCTCTTAAGTCGGGGGGGTGTTGACTGCAGGTTGGCATGTCCAAACGAATGTGTCGTAGGAAGCTAAATCCGCAATATATGATGAAATTGAAATCGCATGTTGCACACAAAAAGGAGAAGAGGTGTTTGTGACAATGCCGTAGGTATTGAATCCCACCGGTGTCTCGGGTGCTATCTACGGATTCCTTTGATGGGTCCCTCGTTTAGGCCCCATAGCTGAGAACGCAGCATTTTTGAAACACAACAATTTTAAAGCTAGCATTGCTAAGCTAAGCAATGGCACATTTTGGGAGACCCCGGACATTCCCCGAGAGCGTTGGGCTTGTGTGCCGCCATCGAAGAGCAAACATTGAAATACATACACACTGTCAAGGAGGGTACCCAGTGCATCAGACGAACCGGAAGTGGACCCAATGCAATCAAATGCCACAGACGCAATGTATTGGAATGTCCGAAAAACTGAAGCCATACCTTTCCGAAAACCTTATAAATTTGACTCAAACACCATCGTGTGCTTTGTAGAGCCCAATAACGCAAAGTGTGTAACATCAGAGGTTCCTTCTTTCCACAAAATGCATCTAGGCTCTACAGCGAATAGGTTAGCGGAAATAGAAAAATTGGGAGCTCGGTGGCATGATAGAAATCCGCAAACACAAAGTAGGCACCCCAGTTCCAAGGGTATCGTTGGTAAAGGATGCAATACATACACATTGTCACGGAGGGACATGTTTGCCTTTTACCAGTGAAAATGTCAAGCATCATACCCCTTCCATTCAAGTGTTTTCTTGTTCCTCGCAACACTTATGAAGAGTTTTGGACCTCAGAACATGGACACGTGCACTGTTAGTAATTTGAAGCGAGTACTCATGAACTAGGGGTTGTGTAGCACTGGCCCAAAAGCTGAGTTGGTGCAAAGAGTGTTTAACCACATACAAATTATTAGGGGGGCTCCACTTTTTGCATTATGCTGTTGTGTTGCTATACATCCACTTGGTATGTACTTAGTTTCTGGTGTCTTGCTTTGTTGTGGGCCGTGAAGGTGTCTCCACATTCCTGTGGTTGACTTGACATGCTAGTTTTCATTTGGCACGCAGCTTTGCATTGCAGAGCATGTATGCATTGGTTGGAATGATTGCATCCCCGTAACCTCCGTATTTAGCGTTGTGGAGCTCTGCAAATCCCCATATGTTGCTCGTGTCTAATCTATAGGCTAGTCGAATGGGTATAGCTTCATGTTTTGCTAAACAACACAGCACCCTCCCTACGATGGGCCCACCTTTGATTTAGCCAATTAACTAGGCATAGCCCTTGTGGCATGTTCCTCCGAGACATTGTGTATGTATTCCTTTATTTCCCCATGATATCCAAACACCCGAAGTGCCAACTTTGTGGCCGCAAATTTGTATCATTCAATTGAGCTACCAATTTCTCAGGTTCGGTTAAACCAAGTGCTGCACAACCCAAATGCATTGTGTGGAACGATTGGACCACTCATATTACGCATTTGGCGTTGTTGGGCTCTATAGGGGCTAGCAGGGTGTTTGACTTAGGCCACACTAACTACCCGCCCCTTACGACCCAAACATGTGCACTTTGTCGCCTTTTGTGTGTCTTGTTTTTGTGTCTATGTTTTCCATGTGTCGCCTGTACTGTAATAGGTGGTGAAGACTAATTATACATTTATTGCGTGTCCTATGCATACACACTTTGAAACCCAAATTCACTTTCTCGATTTGCCAATTTTCCCAGACCTAGGCGAAATTTCCCCCAGCCCCCCCAGATAGCAAAAAAGGTATACATATTTTGATGTCTTGATGACCCTGGGCGAAATTTCTCCCAACTCCGCCTCTTCTGCAAAATGTATAGGTCAAAAACACCAATCGGTGATCCTGGGCGAAATTTCGCTCAGCTTTCCGATCAACGTGAATTTCATAGCCTTCGAATTCACTCTCTCTATTTGCCAATTTTCCCAGACCTGGGCGAAATTTCCCCCAGCCTCCGCGGATAGCAAAAAAGGTATACATATTTTGATGTCTTGATGACCCTACGCGAAATTTCCCCCAGCTCCGCCTCTTCTGCAAAAAGCCTGGTATTATTGGAGATTGCCAGAACTGGGCGAACTTTCGCCCAGCTTTCCAATCAACGTGAATTTCATAGCCTTCGGCACTGTGTCATCCCCACTGTACGGCAGTTTCCGGTACTCAACCTGATTTCTCTGAATTTCATCTAAGTTGACTAATATCGCTGTCTGAGCGGCCGGATATCCTCTTGTTTACACTCCGCATCTAACTTAGGCGGCCCCATACGCACGTAGCAAAATTGCCACAGTTCCCAAATGGGTACCACCCCAAAACGGGGGCTGAAAAACCACTTTGAAAAATTGCACAATTGTGCTTTGCAGAGAACACCCCCAAAAACCTGTGAATTGTCCAAAATGACTGTGTGTAGAGGGTACAACATATGCCAGTCAAAAGTCATGTATCCCCTTCAAATTTGGGCACTGCAGTGTCCATCCAAAGAAAAATCCAATTCCTCCAAATCATCCGCTGCTGCATTTCAAACCATGCCGTAAAATGCAACCTAAAAAATGAAGCAAGGAGGACGACAGGCAAACACATGCAAAAGTCTGGTTTGCTTTTTGTTACCGCGTCTGCTGACCCAGTCACTGTGATTGTATGCGAATCGTCAAGAATGATGCACCACCAGTGGTGCCGACCAACAACGGAGGCGCCGCCAGTGCAGGCAATCCAATAATAAATGACAACAACAATGCCCGCAAAAGAAAACGCCCAGCAGGGGTAAAAAAAGGGCGAGTCGCTAAGTTTGGGCACTGCAGCGCCCAAGATTACCAAAACATGAAAAAGGGCACCAGCCTCACACGTGCATAGAACAGGACGCGCGACAGTGTGCAAATCGAGGCGAAAAAACTACTGACATGGTCACAGGCACTGCCAACCGCACAACGCAGTCTACTTCTTCTTTGGTGGAGCCTTCTTACCCTTGACCTGACCTACTTTGGCGTGAAACATATTGAGGGGGGTACTGTCCTTGGCCTTTTTGGCTGGCCTTTTGGGGGGATTATCAACCTCATCCCCACTTTCGTCGTGGGACGGCTTCTTCTTGCTGGGGGTGCTCCTCTTCTTGCTGTCACCACCTCCGACCAGCATGATCTCCTCCTCCTCCTCTTCCTCCACATCGTCCCCCCCCTCCTCATCTTCCCCTTCCCCAGGCCGCTGCACCACAACTGGCATACAGTCCCTAATCCTTGGCATCCAAGCGTCCCAGTTAACCAAGTAGACACAGTCCATCTCCTGCACATACGCCGCTAGCTGTTCACAGAATTCGTTAAACAAACCCTGGCGCCCAGTGAAGGAAGCTGCCAGACAGGGGGACTCGGGAAGGCAGGACAGGAGCTGTGCTGGCAATACAGCCCATGCTGTCAAAAGGAGGAGCCAGACTTCATCCTCGGACTGTCTGTCGCGTCGGGGAACAATACCAAGCGACCAATGGTGCTGCCGTATGCACCCTGATCGCAAATGAAAATATTCGGGACCTTCACCCTAAACTTGTCGGGGACACAGAAGCAAATAGTCCTCTCCTCGAACCGATCGATAGGTTGGGTGACCGACTGCCTGGTCAAAAAAAGAGGTCATAATATACTGCCAGCCTCCACACTCCTCAGAGTCGGGCAATTGATTAACCAAGAACTTAACATCGGCCGCCATTCCACCAATAGCCACAGGTACCAACTTCGCAGCAACCTTCAGCACCAGGGGATGGATATCGTCCATTTGTTCCTTCGTACACTCAATGAAGACCTGTTGTCAAAAGCACATTTCATTACAGATGGGCACTGCAGTGCCTAAAGTGACTAGCAATGCGAAATCGATCCGTTTCTTATGCCTAATGGTTGCATACAGCTTTGTACTCCCTCAATGCAATCATATACGGGATGGCCTTGCCACGAACCAACGCAATTGCCTCTGCCCGAGCTCCGATTGCTTCAGTCCCATCCTGCGGCTTGTTGAGCGAGATAGTTGTTGATTTCTCCCCATCAGTCGTTGTCACTGCAGTTTCCTTGACAGGCCTCGCCAGCGCAATCCTCAGGTCAGCCCATTCCTCATCCTGCCACAGCGGTGCTTTCTGGATGGTGTCCCAGCTTGGTAAGGGATTTTCGGCACTCCAGGTCCATTTCCCAAGTGACAATTTGGCGGCCCTCGGCGACTTTGCAAGCAGTTTGCGGAATCTTTGCATTTCATGCACGTTCACTGTTAGAACAGGAGACCACTGGTACCACTGGGATCGAAACAGCCTTACGTCGTGGGTTCGGGGGGGGGGGGGTCAACAGCGATCGTGCCAGACCCAGCCGCCCCATAAACATACGTCTAGAAGGATGGATGAGCGTGTTGTCCGGGTGAAGGTACAGCATCTCCCACAGGCGGTCCCGCTTCAACAGTCTGGCCTTGGCATGTAGTCCTGCGATCTTGGCCCCATCTCCAGCCATGTACAGCAGTATTTCATCCATTTGGTCGCCATGCAGTCCCGTCAACGGCCGCAAAGTGTAGGGGTTGAGCACTGCAATGCAAAAATTAGGGTCGCATCGAATTTGGGCACTGCAGTTCCCATGAACACCAAAAGACGACGAAAAGAGGTGCTCAGAGGACATAATACCTTCACCGGCAGTCTTCTCAAAGGTGTCAATAAACTCAGCCACGCGGCCACCAGATATTTTCAGTAATGAGACCAGCGGTCTACAATTTTTCCAGATTGAGTCCTGACAGGGATACAGTGTTGGACAGGCCACAGGTACGCAAAGGACTGACAACGGTGGTCTCATCGTGCATCTCTCATACCACAGATGTTTTCTCGCCCAGCCGGCCACACTTCCGCAGAGCCACCAGCAGCATCTCTTTCGCTTTGCCCTTTTGCACTTCAGTCCAAATTCAAGCAGCCACTTGTCCCATACTCAGCTTGCTCACTGAGTGTTGTACCGCATTGTGATCGCCTCCAATAATCTCTCTGATGTCAACAGGACAGTCGTGTCTGATCTCCTCGCAGTAGACGTGTTGTAACCAGTCCGGTAGTGCCCGTGACTTCTCACAGTATTCTTGGTGAAGTCTTTGGAGTGCCGTCAGGATATGAGCCCCGCCCAAGTGGTAGGGAATTTCAGCTCATAGAAAAATGCACCACAGGGAGATGGTAGATGGGGGATATCAGTGAGATGGGCACTGCAGTGCCCAAACGACCATATTGTGTGAAAATTACGACGCGTGTGTGACAGGATGGTAGTGTACCTTCGTTTCGCCATATGAGAATGTTTGAGATAGGCCGACAGGGTGGATTTGTCCTCAGTCTTGCGATCCGGGATAGTACTGAGTCCTCGTCCCTCTCTCTGGTCTGCCCACGCGTGAGGTCGGTGTCAAACTTTATCTTGGTCAGCTGTATCTTGACCAGCTCCTTTTTGATCCACGTTGTCCGGAATGTTTCCGTTGCCCGGTCTGTCCCCGTCCGCTTCACTGGAGCCTGCCCCGACTGCGCCCGTGTCTTCTCTGCTGTGTGAATAGCTTGCGATGCGGTCTGCTGCTCATCCCCTTCCGGCAGTTCGGTATCCGAAGGCATAGCTTAGCAAAGGGGCTAACAAAGGGTCACACGACACACTACAAAAGGCCACAGGGCTGCAAATTGTTGATTTACAGGCTTCTAATGTTGCTGACTACTGGCAGCGCTCGACGATTGAACACAGATGGCAGAAATAGCATCACAGTCGGATGCACCTCGTAAAAATCGAGGGTCAAACTCATTCACCTCCGAAAGGACAGCCACGGGGGCGTCGGAATCATCACTGTGAACAGACACTGCTTCTGGAGGGGGGGGGTCCGGGTCCCATCCATCATCACCAACAAAATCAGCAGCCCTCAGTTCTGGATCTCCGGCTGCCCCACCAGCAAGGGGGGGGGGTCCTCATCACTGTCACTGTCGCCATCAGCATTGGGGGGGGCGGGTATCCGGGCGGGGTCCCTTTGCGCAAAAGTGCGTGCTGGCCGGCGTCGCTTGTACCGGTCTGGTGTATTACATGCGCGTAACATGTCCTGTGTCTGTGCTACTGTTGTGTCCATATCACCTGGAGGACGCTGTGGCACGTGTCTACCCAGCTCTGTCATCACATCAGCATCAACTTTAACAGGTTTAACAAGTGTCTGCAATGTCTTGGCACATAGATCTCGGTAATGCTGTGCATTGAGCACCGTATCTAGTGCGCAAGGAAAATCCATCTTGGCAGGATCCCACCTGTCTTGCACGATACTCGACTTCTGACTGGACCAGACCAGAGGGGGTATAACCCCAACATCGAATCGCGCCAACAATCTGGTGAAACGACGATCAACCAGTTGTGGCAGTCCCTTGGGAACATTAACGTACTGCAGGTCCTTTGGGGTCTGGTCTGCAACGGGAGTGAGTATAAATAGGTCATGCACCTGTTGCAACGTACAGTTCCCAGGGTGTTGTGCCATTAAGTGCACAACACGGCTTAACAAGGCCTCACACGGTTCCTCGCTGTGTGCCACCCCAGGTAAGCGGGCAAACCACTGGGACCACAACAGCCTAGCAACAACAATGGTGCGCACATATTCAACCTTGTCCTCATAACCTAGGGTGAGCCTCAGAAGGACGTGTAGACAACGGCTCAACAATGGCCCTGCAGCGTGTTGCTCTCCCTGTGCAGACCAATGACAATCCCTCACTTGCAACCCAATAATAAACAAGGCTGGAATGTAACCATACAGCAGTGTTACCAACCCTTGCACCTGTGTAAGAAGTGTGCTGTGATTAGCGTTACCCGGTCGGTGCAAACCCCTTAGAGTCTGTAACTTCTGTTCCAAAGGTTGGCGCCACTTATGGGCCAAGTGCAAGAGCACCAGAATCATACGCTCCATATAGATGAGTTTCGGAAAGTTGGGCACTGCAGTGCCCAAATTGAGTGAACCATAGGAAAAATAGGTAAATAAAGGGAAGAATCTTCTTTAGCACAGGGTTACACAATATTTATATGGGTGCCATGTGCCGTACACTACCGGGGTACGTGTAATGAACAGGGGCAGGTTGTACCGAGCATAGCTGATGCTGTAAACGAGCTTAAGGACACGGTAGTGAATATTTTCGTCGACCAACAATGGAAGACGGTGCTGTGTGTGCTGCTGCACCTCCTGGAGCCCGTGAATAATAGAGACAAGGTCGGGGGTAGCGGACACAGTTAGGTCTGTGAGAAAAAAGGGGGTCCAAGCTGGGCTGGTAACATTATCCCGTCGTATGTCCAAGGGACAACGAACATGTTGAAGGCGGATGGGGTCGTCCATCAACCCTTGCAAGCCATCAATGAAGTTTTTATGGCTCTGCACCAACAAGTCTGCAGTGTACCCAATCCTCTGCCGCAAGACCGAGAGGCTAGGAAAAGACGGCATAATGTCGACAGGTCGTTTCAAGAGTATGATAGCACCAGCTGTACAATTAAGGGACCGTTTCTCATTACCAGGCACAGGCCGGAAGTTACGTCTATAAAAACTATCAAACCATAGAACAGCGGGTTTACCTTCCAAGGTCTGCCAAAGACTGGTGCACGCAGTTGCTCCTTGAACTGCAAAGGAGGGTACATGGTAAGAACATTGACCCATGTGAGCCAAACACCTACGTTGCACACGACTCTTGGGTTGAACACCTATAGCCATCTTGGCACGTGGACGACACCTCTTGTGTAGAACAGACCATATATTAAAAATCTCTTGCTCAGCGACACGGAACCATTGGGCCGGCAGACAATTAACGGTCCGCCTGTCCCTTTGTTGGATGTATTCACCAACAGACCGCCTACTTCTCCACTCCAACCGGAGATCTAACACCCACGTACAAAACGCATCGGCACCCGTATCCACACCCACAGCCTCAGATAGATCCTCCTTTGAAGCATATACCTTCGAACTAAGGAACTGCCGGAAGGGAGCCGCATCCATGGACAAAAGTCCTGTTCGCAGGCAGCAAAGGTAAGGAGACAAAGAAAACAGAGACACTATCACAAAACAAACCTGATGCGGCATAGACCAAAAGCAGCTAGCGAAGATCCAAACAATGTATCTCCCAATGGACGTGGAACGTTCCAAAGCCTGGGTACACTCCAAGGTGGCAGTCAGACAACCGGCAATATATTTCCAATGAGCAGAGGATGAGTACCAACGTCCGATGATTCATACGTCCTTTTGTCAGGTGTTACGCAATGGGAACCAATAGGAGTGAAATACGGAGTTTTAAATTTTTTGGACACCGCAGTGCCCAAAAGTACTGGAAGTCCATTTTCAAGTGCACATTTGGACAGGAATGGAAGTGATTGGGCAAGGTACATTGTACGTGGCCTTCTGAGTATAACACCGCGGAGCGATGACCCATGGATAACGGGTATGCCAAGTTTTGATGCATGCTGCTGCAGTATGACATCACCTGTGGAGATGACTACAGAGGTGTACTGGAGAACCCACTGAAAAAAGCCATTCCAAATTTTTGGGCACTGCAGTGCCCAAAAATTCTAAATGATACAATTTTCAGCCCACAATAGGGGGTGTATACGTACACCTCTGGAAGCAACAAAAGGCAAGGTTGTTGTATCCCACAATGAAAATACACGTGGGGTTGGCCGAAGGAATGATATGCTTTTTTGGGGGGCAAAAAACGGATGTTGGAATCGCCATGAATCGTGCCTTTTCGCAACGAAGTCTACGTGCGTAAAGGGCCGCCTAAGTCTGATGTTTTCTTACCTTTCAAGCGATGTCTTCTATTGAAGTCTCTAAAAATGTTGGTACACAGCCCGAAAACCTGATGAATGATGAAGAGCATGTTAGGGAAAGTGAGAGAACTGTTGCTGCTGACACCCCCGCACCAGAACCAGAGCCCAAACCAGCCGCGTAACCGAAGCCAAAGCCAAGGCACCCTGACGAGTGCCATTCCTGTTGAAGTGTTCTGTTATTTCCCGTATGCATTAGATTTGATTCGGCCGAATAGTACATGGGTAATGGTTTGCACACAACAGCCAAATTTTTCTGCAGCCCTGTCCATTCAAAGCATGTTCCCTGTGAACATTGCAATTGCATACTTGTCTGAGGAGAAGTCTGTTCTCGAGTCATTTGTTACTGATTGGAGGGCTGATGTGTCGAACTGCGACACTGTGGCACCAGTCCAGTGGAAACGAGTCTATGAAGACCTTGCAGATGGTTTTTCAGTGGATTGTACGGGAAGGAGGTATGTACATCAAGAAGAGGAGGCCACCCAACGAGAGGAAGAGGACGGTGAGTCCCAAAAACGCCCCCCCCCCCCCAAAGTCAACCGTTAAGCAGGGGGACGGCACACACGCCAAGGCGAAAAAACCAAAGGTTGGAGCAAGCAGCTCACAGCAAAGCCCCAAGGTTGCATCAAAGCCTCCACCCAACAAGGCGTTGGGCACGTTTGCAGCCCATTTCAAACCGTCCCAGCAGACACAAAATGAACGTGATGCCACTGGTGGTGCTAACAGTGAGATGCCTGGTGAGCCGGCACCACAAGCAAATGGTGGGCAGTTTACTGGAAAGGGTGCCAAACCAAAGGTACCTGGCCTGAGGAGGCGGCGCTAGAGTGACAATGGTGTGTGCTCTGACTGCTGTGTTGTATGTTTTCCCTGTTACACGTCTCAATGTCGTACTGCGCTGTCTCTGCAGATACTATTGACCTTTTGAGCATTGTTTTTTTGTGTTTTACTAAAGCTGGAAGGAATTTCGCCAAGGCTCAGGTATTTCCCGGAATACACGGGTCGTTTTTACATTTTTGTAAAGCTGGAAGAAATTTCGCCCAGAGGTCTCATCAATTGCGAATACAGGCCTCGATTATGATCCATGAATTTGAGTGACTGTCAATTGGCAGTTGTTGGGCACACACATGGTGATTCAATCTTTGCCAAGTGTGTGCTACCCTACTTCTTGCACTGCATCACCTCGGTGGATGATACGTTTGTGTGTAACACTGGAAAGGTTTGTGGTATTCCAAAAAACTTCTTTCTTCCTCTGCTTTTCACGTATGCATACATGCTTATTGTGTTTTGACACCTGGGGTGTGGTTACATGAGATTCGCATTTAGATAAATAGAGATACTCATTTTTTCCTACGGGTGCAAAAGGTTCCCTAGGTGCAGAATTGATACCCTGTTTTTGGGTGCACTCACAAGGGGCCACTATGGCCCCGCGGAGCCCAGCCTATGGGTAGGGGGGTGGGCAGTTAGCGTGGCCTAAATTTGAGTCCAATTTTACAGGGTGTCCGAGGAGGTATGGCTCAATTTTGCTCTGCATTTCACTGCGCTCTGTCTATGCGATTTGATTGCATGTGGTCCGCTTCAGATTTGTTTGATGTACTGCGTTCAACTGTTTTGATGTGTCCCGTGTTCACGGTGTATGTGTATTGCAATAAATGTGTATAGTTCCGTGGGCTTTGATACCCGTGGTGTTGTCACATGACACCTCTTTTTCCTTGTTATGCGCAACGTGTGATTTAGGTTTCATCATAGGATGTAGCTTTAGAAGGGGGAGCATGCAGGGTGCCTAGCACTTATAACACTTGCTTGTGCACCACGTGTGTGGACATGCCGTTTGGCAGTCAACACATGCCCAACCTCGCTCACCGTAGTGACGGACCTCCTATTACCCCCATGCAAGATTTTGTATTTTGCACTCACAGCCTTGTACATGCTCAATACTAGGGGGGTGGTATACACTCAATATGCAAAGGTTCTTTGGCTCTGCGTCCATCAAAACCCCGCGTGTCCGTATGCTACTTTATGTGTGTTTTTGCATGATTTGTGAAGAGCTAGGCTTTGGAGACCTACGGGGTTGTTCTATTTGACGCCCTGGAATTGCACTTTTTGCGGTATCGTGTTGTGTTGGTATACATCCCTAGTGTATATACCTGGTTTCCAGTGTTTTCCTTTTTGCTTTGGGCTCTAGAGGGCTCTGGCCATTTCATGAAATTCGTAGAATTGAGATACCAACTTTTCATTTTGCGTTGAGCTCGGCATTGCAGAGCCCTTGTGCAATATTTGGAATGATGTGACCCCATATTTTACGTATTTTGCGTTGGGCTCTACAGAGCCCAAAATATATTTCATTGTAAATTAAGAATCGTTAGAGTGGTATGGCTTCACTTTCCTTTGCATGACAATGCGCCATCCCTCTCATTGGCCCGCTTCCGATTGGCGTGATGCACTAGGCACCATCCTTATGACACGTCCCTCCCTGATACCGTGTATGGATTGATGTGTTTACCCGTGATACTCCTAGACCCGAAGTGGTTACTCTGTGTGGGCGAATTTATATCGTGGTGCGAAGCTACCAACTTCTCAATTTCCGTTAAAGTGGGCGCCCCATAGCCCAAATGCATTGTGTGAATTGATTGGACCCTTGAATTCCCGTATTTTGCTCTGTTGGGCTGTGTAGAGCACAACATGGTGTTTGGGTAATGTTGAAAGGGTGCTTGGAGAGGTATGGCTTGATTTCTCTCTCCATTTCACTGCACTGCATCTTTGGTATTTGTGCCATGCGTCTTTGGTATTTGAGTGCATTCGGTCTGCTTCGGGCTTGTTTGATTCCCTAGGTATTCATGTGGTATGTCGTGCGCTGATACTGTATATGGATTGCACTGATTGCCCATCGTTCGGTGGGTTTTGATGCATGTGGTGTTGCCACATGACACCACCTTCCTTTGTTTTGTGCAAAATGTGATCTCGGTGTCATAATATACTATCGATAGTGCATGGGGCCCAGGCACAACTTTCCATGTTGGCTGTATACCACTCTTCTAGTATCACACACCTACAAAGCTATGAGTGCACAATACAAACACTTGCATGCGTGCAATAGGAGGTCCGTGAGTGATGTGAAGTTGGGCATGTGTTTACTGCGAACTGCAATGTCTAGACACATGGTGCACACACACACACACAGCACTAGTGGTGGACTTGATTGGATGCATCGGCCCCCAAATTGTAGTAGCAAATTGCAGCCACTAGTAGAGGAATCAACCATGGAGAGGCCTCACTGTAACTCAAGGAGTTCGGCCATCTCCTTCGAAATGTCCAAGAAGTGTTGGCGAATGGGAACAGGCAGCGGCATGGGTGGCTTGTTGCGGTAGTGTAGCCCCCTTCCCCCCATGGTGGCCAATAAATGCTCGCACATGCCGGAAGGAGACCTTGGGGTATAGCTGTGTGCAAAGAACCCGATAAAGGTGGGCGCTGGAAAGAGAAACGAGGCGCATTGCTTCACCCCCTATATTTGCTTGCTGCGAATGATTGGCAGTTGGGCAACCTGGGTGACCCTGACCCATCAAGTCGTCTCCAAAGGGGAGGACTCCATCCATTTGACAAGGTTTTGTTAGATCCGACAGCGATGCCAACTCTTGGCACCATTCAAGCGCGCAAGCACCAAACGCAGGTAGAGCAAGGTGTCCCGAGAGAACGGCATACCAAGAGGGACACAACTAGAACAAGGTGGTGCACAATGGGGTTCCTGGTCAGCTCTGAAAAAAAGGGTTGGGTCCTCCTACATACCCAAGCCAAAGGCAACGTAACCTTGTACCTTCCCTTTGTACAACATCTCCACAAGTAAAACCCCCTAGCGGCCAATGGATGTACGTAAAAGGACGGTGCACCTTAGCCAGCTTTATGGCAGTGTGCTAATGTCTTCTTTCCAAACAATTTGACCCATTGATTGATGAACTTACCCGTGTTACTTTTTATGTGGGTCACTAGGGCAGAAGTGACGCACATCGGCAAGCAACCAAATTATGCGCACTATATTGCATACAATGCCCCAAAGCTCCTTTTGAGGGCAAATAAGCTCAACGAAGAGGTCCCCTTTGGTGGAACATGGCTCCCCAAGCTTTTATAAGCACAACCATTGTCACCAAATGAGCACCCAAGCACAACCAAAAGCTCACGGGGTTGGTCGAAGGTCAACCGGAAATCGCCAAATCTCCGCCAACCTACGCCGGCTTAAAAATTACCAAGTCCTCAGTACTGCGGCCCTACGGAGGGACTAAATTTGCGATACAATCCACTTGGTAGAGACTTTGCCCTGAGCAAGGAACCCCAAGTGGCTGATTTTGGAAACCTCCAATCAAATGCATCGGCATCATGGTGCGCATGGATTTATGTTCATGCACTTTGCCACCCAATGGTCACCCAAGAACAACGTAACGGTGAGCATTGTCATAAGTCCACCAACGTCCCAAATCTTGGCGCCAACACATGGCCACTTGAAATCCGCGGAGTTCCCAACCGGGGATCCTATGAGGGGGCTAGTTTGGGAAATTGGCGAGTAGTACTCCCAACCCCTTTTGTTGGCTGAGGGATCCATGCGAAAGAAAAATGTGGAGTCAGACTCACGAGTAAATGGGCACACCATGGTGGCGTTGGGCCAACCAATTTTTGCCGACACTAGTGCATACAAGCCCAATACACCGCTTCGAAGGGCCAATAAACCCCACTAAGAGGTCTATTGGGTGTTGCAAGGCGCCTCATGCATTTAACGTACCCCCGATGGCACTTCATGGTAATTGAACCATAACGGAAGGGTCCATGGTTGTTGTTGGAGGTTGCTCCGGAACAAAAAAAAAATCGCCAACCGATTCGGGCTTGAAAATGGCTACGTCTTCATCAATGGTGCCTTACAATGCGAAACTTGGAGATACCAGTGGCTCCACATCCTTGGTTACGGGGTCCATGTGGAAGACAAAAGTAGAATGGGAGTACGGTCTCAATGGAATCAGAGTGGTGGCTATACGGCAACCAATTTTTGCCCACTCTCGTGCATACAAGCCCAATATGCTGCTTTTTGAGGACCATCAAGAGGGCCTATGTCGTGCTACAAATGGCTCCCCGTGGCTTTATATGCCGTCGCATTGTCACCAAATGAATTCCAAACAACAGGCCAACACCCTTGAGTGTTCGGAGTCTCTCAACAATTACCATTCTTTAGCCACCCACCCATGCTTGAAAAAGCCTAAGTGCTCACGTGTGGGTCTAAACGCTAGAGCACTCAGGACGCCCATCATTGGTTCGGGGGTCCATGTACAAGCACAAGGTGGAATAGGAGTAGGGCGTCAATTGACTCACAATGGTGACTATAGGCCATCCAAAATTTTCGCCATGATAGTGCATACGAGGCACTTTTAGGACAAATGAACCCGCTACGGGCACCAATTTGGTGCCGCATGGCTCCCCAAGACTTTATACGCAATCCCAGGGTCACAAAATGATCACCCAACAACACCGCAAGGATCCCTAGCGGTTGTCGTAGGTTGGCCACCAAGCACCATTTTTAAGCCAACCCGCACCGCACTACAAAACACGAAACCTCTGGCTGTGGAACTCGTTTAGTGGGCCCGATTTGTCACTCATTCAAATGGCAACTTGCATGGGTGACACCGTCCCCATAGAAAAGAATGTGCAATAGGACAAGGGTCTCAAACAATGCACAATGGCAAGCATAGGCGAGCCTTTTTTTGTCCATTGTGCGGTAAATGATTCGGAAACCGCGATTTTTGAGGGCCCATGAGCCCCACTAAGAGGGCCCAACTCATGCTACTTGGCTCCCCATGGGTTGTGTGTACTCCCCGTGTCACCAATTGGTCATGCAACGAAAACCCAAGTCTTGTTGAGGACTGTCCAAAGTTAGCTGCAGGCGTCCAACGTGTGGGCTATTTTAGTTCAAATTGTCATTTGTTAGGGTGTCTATGTAGAAGCAAAAATTGGAATGGGTGTGCGGTTTGAATTGACTCTGATAGGTGCATTTGAGACAACCTATTGTTTCGCCATCATACTGCACACCAGGCACGTTTGACGGCCAACAGCCCACAACAGGACCTATTTGGTGCCAAATCGCTCTCCAAGCCTTTACATGCAATCCCATCGTCACCAAATGATCACTCACTAACAACGAAAGGGTCCTTGAGGTTTGTTGCCAATGCTCCAAGAATTACTATTTCTTTAGGCAGCCCGTTCGTGCCGCACTACAAACAGCTCCGTCTTTGATTGCGGGACCTTATCCGGGGGCCTATTTGGAAGTCTTGGAGATAGCACCCACCATTCCCCTGAATAATTAATCAACGCACAGTGGCGGCTAGAGGGCAAGCTTTTCCCCCCCTTGTAGTGCAACAAAGCCAAAAACGACGCTTTTGAGGGTTATTTCGCCACGAAACGATGGCCTAGATCATGCTACATGGCCCCCCATGCGTCTATGTGCACACCCGCTGTCACCAAATGATGACCGCACAAAAATCAAGTGTCCTTGAGGACGTCAAGTGACACCGGACAGGTGCAGCTTTCATCGAACATATGTGGGCCCTTTTTAGTTGAAATGTGAATTATTGTCTTTCACATGGTTCATGACCACCCCTTGGCACGTCTAGCTGCTGCAAAAAGTATCTTTTTGTATCTTAGTATGTGTGTGCGTCACAACATCCCTAATCAGAGGTGTCATGATCGGTACCGCGGAGTCACTAAAGATTGGCGGAAACCCCGAGATGGCAAGAATGGCTGGAAAATCTTTTAAACTGCGCCCAACCAACTCCATCAACCAAACCCTTTGCAGCTGCAGCTCGAAAAGACTATTTCCGCTCACAAAAAAACCAAAAGATTCTTCATCTTTGACCCCAAACGGGGGGGGACACTTTGTAACCTTCCCCCCCGCCCCCTCAATAGCCTCCACATCTGAGCAAAATGTGGGTTTCCAGAGCTGGCGGGGCTGATAAGCGGATTCTTGACCAAAAAAACCGTTGGGGGATGTGTTCATTAGACGTAATAATGATTTTCACAACTTCGGTACGAGGTGCACCTGCCAAAGGTAAAGGAATTCCCCTAATTGGCCTCCCCTACATGGCCTCACGGCAAGGACACGGTCATTTTCAAGGAAGCGGGGATTGGCGGCCAAAATTGTGATGCTTAGGCGTCCTCAGATAACCCCGTGTACCCTTGGGCGCGCTTGGAATCTCTTATCATGAGAATCAGAGCACATATAAGGCCATGGAGAGCCATATAGTATCAACTGGGCCCTCTGAAAGTGGTTTATTGGCCTTTAACATCGCCGTTATGGGCTGGTAAGCACTAGCGGTTGCTCCGTGTCGCTTCTTTCCACACACCAATCCTTGAGGAACCCCTAATGATGGATGTCCCAAATGAGATGCCCAAGTCACCTCACGCTTGTTGGACAAAAGCTGCGCTAGCCTACATGTATGGAAACCGCCACATACCCTCCTCCGCCAAGAAATGAACCCCTGCAGGCGGGCGGTTTCGGAAACATCTAACCTGAGCCATCAGCATCATCATTCCCCCATCGCTTAATGTTCACATGCAGCATCACCTCATGATCACCAGACAAGCTAAGGTTCATTGTGGATTATCATAACTCCACAAAATGCACAATCTTGGTGCCAATGCGTGGCCAATTGAACGATTGTGGAGAGAGTACGTGGGACCCCCTTTATTGCCAAAGGGGTTTAGATAGAGAAAAAAAATGGGAATGGGATCAGGGTATGAATGGACGCGCAGTGGCCGTTTTCAGCCAACCACTTTATTTGCGGACTACATTTTTATCTCATGCGAGCATAGTATGCCGCTTTCGAGGGCCAATAAAACCCACCAAGGCCAATTTGGTGCTGCATATGACTCCCGATAGCTTTCTATGTTGTGGCACAACGCAAGGGTCCCCCGGGGTTGTCACAACCGCCCTAATATTTTTGGCCAAGCTGTGCTGCACCACAAACTGCAGGCGGTGTCACTATGGGGCACTATTGGGCCGTCGATGTGGGGATCATTGAGATAGCACCCACCATCCTCGTGATTTGTGAGGGGCTCTAAAAAAAAACGTGGAATGGGTCTCCATCGACGCATCATGGCGGCTATAGGACTAGCATCTTGTTCCCTTTGGAGTGCAAACAAGCCCAAAACACTACTTTTGGGACCCAATGAACCTCATTAAGAGGGCGTAGTTCGTGCCACATGGCTGCCCATAGATTTTGCGTACTCCCAGTTTCACAAAATGATCACCCAATGAAAACCAAAGTGTCTTCGGTGAGAGTGAAGAGTCATCAAAAAACGTGCAATTTTCATACAAGACATGTGGGCCCTTTTGAGTTGAAGCTATTATTGCATCTCTTCAATATGGGTCATGATCGGACATCGCAAATGTAGAGGTTGCAAAAAGCTTGTTTTCGTCTCCTGTTATGTGCGTGCTATCACAACATCCCAAGGTCATTCGGGCATAGTTGGTACCACGGAGTCACTAAGTGTTGTCCAAAGCGGCAACACAACAATGAAACGTACTGAAACTACGCTCGTGCAAATCCATCCACACAAACGCTTTCCAGTTTCCACCCAAATACAGTTTTCCGGCTGACAAATGTACAACAAGCCAAAACACTGGAGATTTTTGACCCCAAAAGGGTAGGAGTCATTTCTGGACATTTTTGACTTCACCAGCCCGAGGGGGGCATACGTCCAAATCCAGTCAACCCCCAGGCGACATAGTCACCCTTGGGACGGCCCAGCTCAAGCACAGGGATATTTGCCGACTCTCGGGCCGTGTTGTGGCACCACAACACACGCATCAGAGACCGGGCGGCCCGCTTCGCGAAACTCATGACTCCTCCCCCGCGGTAGTACGAGAGTGTCCCCCTGCATCGCCTCTAGCCACCTCCAAAATGTGGGTTTCGAGTGGTTGTATTGGGCGTGGGGATCTTGGGGGTTCTTGACCATAAACTCATTGGGGGATGCGGTGATCGGAAAAAATAATTATTTCACAAAGATTTATAGTCGCAAATCAATCAAGGGGGGTATATGGCGATTTCCCTTATATGTAGCCCAGCGCGATTTTATGTAACCGGTTTTGAAAGTTCACCGAGCGATCGCACCGGTACCTCCATCGCTGATTAGGGGTTCCTATAGAGGAAACAAATGGAACAGGACAAGGGTTTGGATATATCCCACACGCAGCAACCCATGGTGCATGCAAGCCTAACAAGGCGCATTCAAAGGCCAATAAACCGCACAAAGGAGCCTAGTTTGTAACTCATCACTACCCAGGGCTTTGTACGTACCCCCATTGTCATTACATGAAAACCCAAGCATAGTTGAAGGGTCCGTGGGTTTGTGTTGCGTGAAATAGGATTGGTTTTTTTTACCAACCCATGCTGCCTTGAAAATGGCTACCTTGGCACCACGAAAAGTCTATATAGGAGGACAATACTGGCAGGTGCTTTACCTTTGGCAAGTGTAGTTTGTAGAGAACTGGCGCCGCGGAACGAACATGAAAGTGGCTAATTTTGACAACATCTAATCAAATCCATTAGCATGACCACTCCACACGGGTTTATGTTCATAGGCATTGTCACCAAATGATCACCCAACAACCCCCAAGGGTTTTTGTGGATTGTCACAAGTCCACCAAAATACACAACTTTTGTGCCAGCGTGTGGCCGCTTGAAAGCCATTCAATCGTCACTAGGGGGCCCTATAGGGGGCCAATTTGGGGATTTAAGAGATAGTACCCAGGGACCCCTTTATTCCTAGGGTGTTTTGGCGTTAGGCCAATCATTTTTTGCCAACTATAGTGAATATAAGGCAATATACCGCTTTGGAGGGCCAATCAACCTAACGAAGAGGGCCTATTTGGGGTTGCATGGCTCCGCATGGTATTCACTCCCATTTCCTCCACACGACCGCGGCACACAAGCCCAACGCCCTTGGGGAATGTCCGGGGTCTCCCAAAAATTGCCATTGTTTAGCCTAGCAATGCTAGCTTCAAAATTAGTTTGTTTCAGAAATGCTGCGTTCTCAGCTATGGGGCCTAAACGAGGGACCCATCAAAGGAATCTGTAGATAGCACCTAAGACACCTATCATACGTTAGGGGGTCCATGTAAAAGCACAAACCTGCACGGGTGTAGGGTCTCAATCGACTCCAGCTTGTAGCCATAGGCAAACCAATTTTGTGGTCACACTGCTGAATAAGGGGCACTTTTGATGGCCAATGAACCCCGCTAAGGGATCCGATTCGATGCCACATGCTTCCCCAAGCCAATCACATTGTCAGCAAATGATCACCCAACAACAACGCAAGGGTCCCATGATCACCCAACAACCCCCCAAGGGTCTTTGTGGATTGGCATGAGTCCACCAAAATACACCAGTTTTGTGCCAATGTATGGCCGCTTGAAAGCAATTCAATCGTGACTAGGGGGCCCTATAGGGGGCCAATTTGGGGAGTTAAGACATAGTACCTAGGGTGTTTTGGCGTTAGGCCAATCATTTTTTGCCAACTATAGTGATCATAAGGCAATATACCGCTTTGGAGGGCTAATCAACCTAACGAAGAGGGCCTATTTGGGGCTGCATGGCTCCGCTTGGCTTAGTATTCACTCCCATTTACTCCACACGACCGCGGCACACAAGCCCAACGCTCTCGGGGAATGCCCGGGGTCTCCCGAAAATTGATATTGTTTAGCCTAGCAATGCTAGCTTTAAAATTGTTGTGTTTCAGAAATGTTGCGTTCTCAGCCATGGGGCCTAAACGAGGGACCCATCAAAGAATCTGTAGATAGCACTTGAGACACCCATCATACGTTAGGGGGTCCATGTAAAAGCACAAAGCTGCACGGGTGTAGGGTCTCAATCAACTCCGAATGGTGGCTATACGCAAACCAATTTCGTGGCCACACTACTGAAGAAACGGCACTTTTGATGGCCAATGAGCCCCGCTAAGGGATCCACTTTGATGCCACATGGCTCCCCAAGCCTTTATGCGCCTCACATTGTCAGCAAATGATCACCTAACAACAACGCCAGGGTCCCGTGTACACCCAACGACCCCCCAAGGGTCTTTGTGGATTGTCATAAGTCCACCAAAATACACAACTTTTGTGCCAGTGTATGGCCGCGTGAAAGCAATTCAATCGTCACCAGGGGGCCCTATAGGGGGCCAATTTGGGGATTTTAGAGATAGTACTCAGGGACCCCTTTATTCTTATGGTGTTTGGGCGTTAGGCAAATCATGTTTTGCCAAGTATAGTGAATATAAGGCAATATACCGGTTTGCAGGGCTAATCAACCTAACGAACAGGGCCTATTTGGGGCTGCATGGCTCCGCTTGGCTTAGTATTCACTCCCATTTCCTCCACACGACTGCGGCACACAAGCCCAACGCCCTTGGGGAATGTCCGGGGTCTCCCAAAAATTGCCATTGTTTAGCCTAGCAATGCTAGCTTTAAAATTGCTGTGTTTCAGAAATGCTGTGTTCTCAGCTATGGGGCCTAAACGAGGGACCCATCAAAGGAATCCGTAGATATTACCTGAGACACCTATCATACGTTAGGGGGTACATGTAAAAGCACAAAGCTGCACGGGTGTAGGGTCTCAATCAACTCCGACTGGTGGCTATAGGCAAACCACTTTTGTGGCCACACTGGTGAATAGACGGCACTGGCCAATGAGCCCGACTAACGGAACCAATTTGATGCCACATGGCTCCCCAAGCCTTTATGCGCAATCACATTGTCAGCAAATGATCACCTAACAACAACGCAAGGGTCGCATGATCACCCAAAAACCCCCGAAGGGTCTTTGTGGATTGTCATAAATACACCAAAATACACAACTTTTGTGCCAATGTATGGCCGCGTGAAAGCAATTCAATCGTCACTAGGGGGCCCTATAGGGGGCCAATTTGGGGATTTAAGAGATAGTACCTAGGGACCCCTTTATTCCTAGGGTGTTTGGGCGTTAGGCCAATCATTTTTTGCCAACTATAGTGAATATAAGGCAATATACGGCTTTGGAGGGCGAATCAACCTGACGAAGAGGGCCTATTTGGGGCTGCATGGCTCCGCGTGGCTTAGTATTCACTCCCATTTCCTCCACAGGACCGCGGCACACAAGCCCAACGCTCTCGGGGAATGTCCGGGGTGTCCCAAAAATTGCCATTGTTTAGCCTGGCAATGCTAGCTTTAAAATTGTTGTGTTTCAGAAATGCTGCGTTTTCAGCCATGGGGCCTAAACGAGGGACCCATCAAAGGAATCCGTAGATAGCACCTGAGACACCCATCATACGTTACGGGGTCCATGTAAAAGCACAAAGCTGCGCGGGTGTAGGGTCTCAATCGACTCGGCATGGTGGCTATAGGCAAACCAATTTTGTGGCCACACTGGTCAATAGACGGCACTTTTGATGGCAAATGACGTCCGCTAAGGGATCCAATTTGATGCCACGCGGCTCCCCAAGCCTTTATGCGCAATCACATTGTCAACGAATGATCACCTAACAACAACGCAAGGGTCCCATGATCACACAACGACCCCCCAAAGGGTCTTGGTGGATTGTCATAAGTCCGCAAAAATACACCACTTTTGTGCCAACGTATGGCCGCTTGAAAGCAATTCAATCGTCGCTAGGGGGCCCTATAGGGGGCCAATTTGGGGCTTTTAGAGATAGTACCCAGAGACCCCTTTAGTCCCAGGGTGTTCGGGCGTTAGGCCAATCATTTTTTGCCAACTATAGTAAATATAAGGCAATATACCGCTTTGGAGGGCCAATCACCCTAGCGAAGAGGGCCTATTTGGGGCTGCATGGCTCTGCATGGCTTAGTATTCACTCCCATTTCCTCCACACGACCGCGGCACACAAGCCCAACGCTTTTAGGGAACGTCCGGGGTCTCCCGAATATTGCCATTGTTTAGCCTAGCAATGCTAGCTTTAAAATTGTTGTGTTTCAGAAATGCTGCGTTCTCAGCCATGGGGGCTAAACGAGGGACCCATCAAAAGAATCCGTAGATAGCACCTGAGACACCCATCATACGTTAGGGGGTACATGTGAAAGCACAAAGCTGCACGGGTGTAGGGTCTCAATCGACTCGGCATGGTGGCTGTAGGCAACCGAATTTTGTGGCGACACTGGTGAATAGACGGCACTTTTGATGGCCAATGAGCCCGGCTAAGGGATACAATTTGATGCCACATGGCTCCCCAAGCCTTTATGCGCAATCACACTGTCAGCAAATGATCACCTAACAACAACGCAAGGGTCCCATGATCACCCAACGACCCCCCAAAGGGTCTTGGTGGATTGTCATAAGTCCACCAAAATACACAACTTTTGTGCCAGTGTATGGCCACGTGAAAGCAATTCAATCGTCGCTAGGGGGGCCTATAGGGGGCGAATTTGGGGATTTTAGAGATAGTACCCAGAGACCCCTTTATTCCTTGGCTGTTTTGGCGTTGGGCGAATTATTTTTTGCCAACTATAGTCACCATAAGGCAATATACCGCTTTGGAGGGCCAATCAACCTCACGAACAGGGCCTATTTGGGGTTGAATGGCTCCGCATGGCTTAGTATTCACTCCCATTTCCTCCACACGACCGCGGCACACAAGCCCAACGCTCTCGGGGAATGTCCGGGGTCTCCCGAAAATTGCCATTGTTTAGCCTAGCAATGCTAGACTTAAAATCGTTGTGTTTCAGAAATGCTGCGTTCTCAGCTATGGGGCCTAAACGAGGGACCCATCAAAGGAATCCGTAGATAGCACTTGAGACACCCATCATACGTTAGGGGCTCCATGTAATAGCACAAACCTGCACGGGTGTAGGGTCTCAATGGACTCGGACTGGTGGCTATAGGCAAACCAATTTTGTGGTCACACTGGTGAATAGACGGCACTTTTGATGGCCAATGAACCCCGCTAAGGGATCCAATTTGATGCCACATGGTTCCCCAAGCCTTTAGGCGCCATCACATTGTGAACGAATGATCACCTAGCAACAACGCCAGGGTCCCATGATCACCCAACAACCCCCCAAGGGTCTTGGTGGATTGTCATAAGTCCACCAAAATACACAACTTTTGTACCAACGTATGGCCGCATGAAAGCAATTCAATCGTCACCCGGGGGCCCTATAGGGGGCCGATTCGGGGATTTTAGAGATACTACCCAATAACCCCTTTATTCCTAGGGTGTTTTGGCGTTAGGCCAATCATTCTTTGCCAACTATATAAGGAATATAACGCAATATATAAAACCATGTGTGAAATAGTACACTGATGCATGGTGAAACAGACCCCCATTCTTAGTGAATTTCAATGGGACGCGAAATTTCGCCACATTTGGCAAAATGCAGAATAATGAGGTATAAAACACTGTCAGTCGATTGCCTGCTTGCCACAATACCAGATAGATACATAATATCAGAGACATACGATTCGAACCATAAAGAACTCTTTACAACCAATCAATACACAAACATACATCACAAAAAATACCAAATGTTGCCTACAAAAGGCAATTCCATGTGCCAACACCCACGAAGGGTGAGTCTGAATAACAAATCAAATAAAGTCGGGCACAAATGAAAATTCAAGTCAACTCCTCAGAGGATGGTGGTTTTGCAGTCACCAATGTCTTATCATAGCAGTTAACAGTCGTTGTTTGTTCCCCAAACGCGTTCCTTTCTGAGGTTGCTGCTGTGGCACGGCTGCTGGTGCGGTCCCACCACTTAGCAAATTCGCAAAGTTCTCCAATCGCTCTGGTGACGGCAACGGTCCTTTCGGCTCAAACAGTGGATGCGTATTTCCTTTGTGTGGCAAAACCAACTGCCGACTGTGCTGTTGTGTCTCCTCCTCATCATCCTGCCTCAACAGAGGGTGATCAAGCCCTTTTTGTAGGGGCTGCTTGGGGTTCGGTACTGCCACCTGCATAGACAAAGGGGGGATTGCTAGCAGTCCCCTTTTTGGGCGTTGGCTTAGATACCTTTGGCTTTGGGGTTCCCTTGGGGTCGGCACCCACGTCCGGCATACTATCCATGCAAACCTGTTCATCAAGGGCATCAGGTACATAAGCCATTCGAGCCCTGTCCATAGACACACCCTTGTCCAGTTGCGGCAACACCAAAACCCCGCAGATTGGGGCCAGAGAGTGAGCCTCTCTTGAAGTACCAATTATGAGCTCAATAGTTTCCTTTCGTAGTTCATCAACCGCACCTTTGAAGAACCAAATACAACCGAAAATTCCGACTTGAAACGAATGTGCAACGGAACGACAAAATGTGGGGAGTGGGACCCCACTAGCACCCAGTTTGTAAGATTCATAGGGACTTTCAAAACCTCCAGCACCGGTTGAATAGCCTCTGGACAAAGGATACTGGGTGATGGGCCTTCACTGAACGTAACGTACATCGTCAGCTAAACAGATCGTACAAATTGGACAAAATGACGGGAGTGGCAAAATTTCGCTCGATTGTGAGATTTCCGTTTTTTGGGGGGTACAATTCACAAGGTGCAATGTACCGTTCTTGGAATTGAAGTCAACGTGACGATCGTCATCACTGGTTGCATCATAGTGAAATTCCGACCGCGGCTGCAACTGTTGTACACCATGACACTCACCTGATTCCCTCGCTCCTCAACCAGGTCCGTCCGCAGCCGCCTCATGATGATTTGAACGTCCACCAATTCACCGATAACCACCAATGGTTTCCCCATTGAAACGTGTCGCACAGCAAGAGGTGGTAGACCCATGGACTAGCCTTTTGGAACCTCAACGACAACCAGTATGAACGGTAACCCAACGACAGTAACATTCAAAGTGGTAGTCGGATTCAGAAGACAAAGCTGAAAGGGGGACTCAACGCTAGTAGCATCTGCACCACAACCAAAAAATTGTCTTCAAGTGAACCACATTCCCTTGGGACCTAGCAATGTCAAAGGAATTACGAAGTCTGGCCAGGTGGCTCGTGAAGTCTACATATTTTGAAGATGTCGAGAGTTCGGCTTTAAAGACAGAGTCCCAAAGAGGCACAGGCAAGTCATCAGTATACACCCAGCCAGTACAGTGGAACTTCAATGCACCAATTCCCTTGATATGACGCTGTAACGTAGCAATCTCGGATGTATTTCCTATTACAAAGGAAAACTGGGTGTCCACACCATGTCTGCAAAGAAGACGCGAAATTTCGCCACTATCAACAAAATTCGATGATTTCATAGTGCATTTCAGGATGCCCGCACACCATACTGCGGGATGGGTGAACCAACTCCTCTGGACAATCAGGATGCATAACAATCCTGCTCCATCGCATTTCCCTTTGGCATTCACGTGCCACTTTGGCCAGTCCTACAAAAGCAACTTGTGGAGTCTCCATGTACCCAGCACACTGTCCCAAGTATGGTCTAATGAGCCCCTCAAATGGTTTGAATGATCAAAGTGCCAAGGGGATCCTCCTGTTCTCGAAATTGCGTATTCCATCAATTGCTGTATAGCCAGTTGCCTCAATCATTCCAGCCAAAGGTAGCCGGCTTGGTGGCACACAATCCTATAGTATAGACAACCAAAGTTTTTAGGGCCTAGGACAAAAATGCGCATCAGAGCAACAGTCACACACCGGGCGTCCTTCGACAACTGTCAATCCAGGCTCCTCCAACATCTAGCGGCACGGGTCCGTGAGAAGAGATCCGCATTTTCAGGCTCCTCCAAGTTCTCCATCAGGAGCACTGCCCTGTCAAACCTGCATGCTCCTGTGCCTGACAACTGTGTTGTCTGCTGGTGGCCTGCCAGGCGTCTCCTCTGGCGCAAGGGAGTATCCCACCTTAGAACCATACACTCAAACTCCTGCTGCCATCTCAAAGGGTCCATATTCTTTTTCGCGCGTTCACTTGCTAGTCTCGTTGCCGCACAAAACACATGCTGACAGCCAATGATCCAGAAACTGCCCACTACAACAAAAGCAGAAAAAAAATTGTCCCCGGGACAGTACACAAACGATGGACGCATATGTGGAAGTGCAGCAACATACAATGGTCAGGCCAGACTAGCAATCCTTTGATGATCCCCACGGGAGATACCCTTGCCCAATCCTTCAGCTGCGGCTTCAGTCTGGTCTCGCTGACCTTCTTGGTTTGCCCGTGGTCGCGGTTCACATCCGACCGCAGGACGTTGTTGGATAACACCAATGTCTTCTGCACCGCATCGGCTAGAGTGACTGTTTTCGAAGGTCCCTTCTTGTTTGCACGGCTGTGCGGCGTCCGTTCACTGGGGCCCTCGAAGAACCCGTGCGGGGGTCGTACAAAGAGCGTGGCTCGGGGGCCAGAGGCACGCTGGTATTTGATTTTGGGAGTACAGGTGACATGACAGCGGGGGCCTAGAGGAAATCAGGGTGCTTTGGTCATGGATCTCAGTGACAGGCATGAAGTTGGTTGTTTTCGGACCCATTATTCCTAATTTATAGCCTTTGCAAGGGGGAATCCAGGAAAGCTGCATAAAAGCACCTTAAATGACACATCAGGATATTGTCAGCAAAAGATAGTACATCAAATCAACCAAGACGGGAGCACGGACGAAAAAGAATAGCACATTGTTGGTACGAGTGGCAGTAGTGTAATAGTAGCCTTTACCACAGAGGCTCAAAACATACAAAACCCATGCAAAACATACAAAGCATGCAAAATTTCGCGTCTCAAACCAAAATAGGGTAAATGCACTATTGAAAAAACCAAATATGCCAGATGCGGCGAAATTTCGCCACTCAATGCAAAAAAAACAACAATCAAAGGACGCTGTCGGGTACATTGTAAAGACAACAGGTATGTCAGTCCCATCGTGAAGTACCCTGTCCAAAAACCTCCTCTTCATCTAGAATTGCTACCATGTCGTCATCATCCGACACAAGACTGTCATCACTGCCACTGTGGACTGCAAACAAGGCCACCTCAGGGCCATCGTCCTCGTCATAACTCGCATTGTCGGCACCTGCCCTCCCCCCCCCCATTTGGATGCTGCACCCTATTCCGCGCTACTAGTGGCTGCGGGCCGGGTTTGGCTGCCGGTTTTGGAGTCCTTGGGGCAGGTTTGGCGATGGGTGCACCCTGTCTGGGGGGGTGGGGGGGGAGCAGTTGGTTTTGCTACGGGTTTCCCTGGTTTGGGTTTGGCTTTGGGCATAAGTGGGCAGGTAATTTGCATCACGCTCTAGATATCCAAATTCCGTTGCACTATAATCGTTGACGGAGGCACCGTTTGGTGTAGAACCGTAAGAAGGTCATCGCTTGGGGGATTTTTACGAAGCACGGTCGTGATATATTTGTGAAAGGCAGTGAAAAGGAAGCTAGGTGGTGAAAATGCCGCAAATGTTGAGGGAAAACGGAGGTCATCTAAACTACGCAACACGACTAGTTCTACAACCCGAATGGGTGGGGGCTTCCATTGCACAATGGGCAAGGATGCAACAGAGACACTAAGAATAGACTTTCTCATATTGGACCCATACCGCATCACACACTTCTCCGTCAGTGAGAACCGCATGTTCTTCCTCCCCGCCAAGGTCTGACTCAACGTTACAAAAATTTCGGGGATGCCACTCAGGGATGTGATGGCAGTCGTAATCCGGCACTGTGCAAACAACCTGCTCAACATTGCCTCACCATTTTCCTCATTGTGAATACAACCGGGCGTTCGAGAGTGCCAAGACTGCCATGTCCGTAGAGCAGCCACCAATGTCTTGATGTACTCCACAATCTCCCAGTGATCCCACACCAAAGAAAGCACAACCAGCAAACAGGAGTCTAGCACTGCCAAGGCATTTTTCCCACTTCCAGGATCTCTACCAGCCCAATTGCAGTCTCTCACAAGGACACCAATCCTAAATGGAGCACCCCAATACTCCTTCAACAACACCTTCCACCACAAAAGTAGCTCCTTGCTTTTAGATTGCATGTCCGTCAGTGGTCCATTCTGCGCCGCCACAGCAGATGCATCAAGTTTTGCCTAAACTCTTGGTGGGTAAGTGCGAGCATTTAGACAAAGCGCCAGCATTGGATTCGCCATATGAAGGAGGTTCACCTTTGTTGGTAATGTGTCCCCTTCCTTGAAATGGTTGTGTACTCTCTCGATCAGACAGATAATGGGCAGAAAGTTGCGGTAAAGCATAGCGATCATATGCTTGTACGGGTGCCAAGCCCCGTGGATGAGGGGGAGGCTTGACCAGTGAAACTGTAAGTTCCATGAAGTGTAACTCTGCCCATACAAGTATTTCAACAGCTCACAGTGAATCTTCATATCCACACATAGAGGCAAATCATGCCGAGTTGCCTGCTGCACATGCCGAATGGTATTTAGAAATTTCAAATGATCCAGTTTGGTTCCACACCGTAGTTGACACAGCATCATTGGTTGCCAACGAAGAGATAGCACATTCTACCGCACAATGTCCAGGGGAACTTGAACAAAGGTATGCTGAATCATGTGAGGAAGAGCATAGACCCGCCCAAACAGATCCGCATAACGTAGTTGCAAAGCATCAATACGTCCCCGAAACGTCTGGACGGCATGAATTAGTGAGACATGAACCGGAAATGGTGGTAGCGCTGGCAAATGTAACACGGCCACAGGTGTGCGGTTTATGGAGTGGTCACGATGCAGCGGGTCCACCCCATAATTTTTTTTCACCCAGTTGTCGTACCAGAGCGCCATTTGGTGGGTCTGCATGCTTTGCCAAAGCCAAGTTGCTTGATGACGCGCATTGGCACGAAGTGAGGGCATAGGTAGCTGCATGCACAAGTCCTGTGGGAGCCAAATGAAATAGGCATTGGTACATCCTCGGAATGTGCATTAGGGGCTGCCATCTTTCTCAAAAGGCGCCACGAGCATAGCAATTGATTGGAGAAAACAGTGTACCAACGGGGCTCCTTCCGTATTCCATGGGCAAACAGCAACCGTGTAAGATCCTTCCATGAGCGTCGATTTGTTCGCATTGCCCGGGCCTAGACAGCCAATACCCTTGCAGAGCCTCCATTGGCAACATCCATCATGAGACCACCAACGTTTTGAAACTCACGACTTGCCACAACCACCCTTAGCAGTGCCGGATCCATGTCCTGTGGTGACCTCACAGCAAATACTCACATATTTGCCTCAGAACAAGGAACATACTACATACCAAGATTGTCGCCATGTTCATAAAATTCATCAAAGGCACAAATTTCAGTACTTTTTACCGATCAAATTAACATACACAGACGCAAATACACAATAAGGGCTTTAATTCATCAAATAATGAAGGAGTGACGAAATTTCGCGTCTCATGCGAGAAAAAAATGCATGAAAAAAAGGTATGATATCGGCCAATTTCAAAAGAGTGGCCAAATTTCGCTTCATTTTTGGAATTCGGCTCATTTGGGGGTTGAAATTGACTATTCAGAATTGGAGCATTGGTATGGTTCAAAAAATGGCTTTTAAAACGCAAACTGAAACAGTGACTCGCCCCCCCCCCCCCCCGTGCTTTTCATACCCTAATAAAACACCCCAGTTCGGGATAACAAATTAGACTTCTTGAGGGTTACCAGGGAGGGCAGTTAAGGCCTCCTAAGATGATAGGATGTAGATTTGGAAGGAGGAGCATGCAAGATGCCTACCACTCACTAGTTGTTGTCATGGTGTGTGTAAAGGCGTACTTGTGTGCCACTTGGAGTTGGATCGCACTATGCATGTGCGTTCTTAACCATGGCACATGGGGCCGCACACCGGCATATTTGCGGGTAATCCGGATCGCCGTGTGCGAGGACAACGACATGGGCACCCTACCTACCATATGGGATGAAAATCCACATGTACAACATCATGCGATGTGCTATGTTGTACTTTGTGCTTTCTTCAATGTTGTGACATTCACATCGCCAAATTCATTAATCTTCATGCCCACAAGAAAATAAAGGGAGCAGCAATATCGCAGTGTTGAAAGAAAAAAGGATGCACCTTTTTGGTCCGGGATTTGCCCTCCATTCATGACTAAAAGGACTTGTATGGAGTGGGGGAAAGAAGGTTTGCGCGGAGGGGGGGGGGGCTTAGGCCCCCTTTGCTAGAACCCCCCCCCTTCAGGGATTGAACGTCGGGAGGCCTTACAAAGTAGCCTGCACAACCCAAAAAATGAGTGTTCAATGATGAAAACTGATTTCCAGCACTTCCCGGATCCCCCCCCAACGTTGGTGGTACTTTTGTCCGGTCAATTCCGGCTACATCCAATAGCAAAAAACAAAAAAAATGGATGTAACGCCCCACCTTGGCCTCCTGTTGGTGTTACACTTAAGAATCAGATGAATCATTTGATGATTCAAAAACATTGGATCCTGAACTATTACCATCAGAAGTAGAATCAGATTTTCGGGAATCAGAGGCAGAGGGCCGAGTGGCACACGAAAATCTTTAAAAGGCAAAGAAATGATGGCCGACATTTCTCCTGATGAAATGCATAAAACCCAGAAATGCTGCTGAAAAAAGATATTTGTTTATTCCTCCTTTCTAACAGAGTGGGAGTGTCGAAACCAGAGGTCGCCGCCACCTCTAAAGCTCCCGAGGGATCCGGGACGTCTTAGTGCATATTTCGCTTAGCCCACTTTGTAAGGGGGTCGGCCATCGCGACTCCTGAGGAGGAGCCCTGGGCGCCCCTAGACCGGGGTTTTCTCTTTTGCCCCCTCCGCTAATTAGATCTGCCAAAAAAAGACGTTACAGCTGTCGGAAATCAGCCATCAGGGTTGAGCGCACTAGTGGAACCGAAACCCCTACGCCCTTCATGTGCCCGTTTTAGACCCCATTTGACCAAAGGGGAGTTAAGAGCAGAATTTCCTTCAGTTCGCTGGGTAAAAGATCCCCTAATTTTCATTTCATGATCGGTCGTCACCTTCGGGCCCCTCTCCTGGACCCCCCCCCTCCTTCTGAGGGGTCGAAGCCCCCCCTCCCCCCCCCCCTCGGACAAACCTTTTTTTCCCTTGCCATGGGGCAGCTCGTCACGTGTCCACCCAGATGGTTATTAGGGGTCACCAACCGTGCCTACGCCACATGATCAGCGTCTCTACATCGCCCATAGTGGGCTTTGCGTACGGTATGGGTGCGTGGGAGATGGGTACGGCGGCATGGGTGCACACGTTATGGACTTGTGGACGTTGGCCTAAGAGGCGGAGGCCTCTCTCCGCTGTCATGACATGGGCTACAGCTCAAAGAATGATGCATAGGGGAGCCAAACAATGCGACGGAGCGGTGTTTGGCTTTCTCATTCATTGTCCATTGTTTTATGGCCCTTGGACCCCCAGAAGAGAGGTTCTTGATTCCTGCTTAAGGGCACCCCGAAACAAGAATGCCCTAGCTGTGCAACAGGTAAGGTATTGCACATTGTATTGTAGTGTCTTTTTTCACCACCATTCCTGGGTTTGATGCATTTTACCACGAAAAATGGCGGACATCGTTGCTTTGCCTGCTGGGTTGCGTTGGCCACTGGTCTAGTCTCGTCTACCTCCAAGAGTAGAAGGTAGTTGGAACGGCAATATGCCCATACAATTCGTGTGGCACCTTTATGGGCCCCAAGCGATGGAGGGCGTCTGAGTGCACATTTCGCTTGGCACACCTTATAAGGGGACGGGGCATCCTGACTCCTGAGGAGGGGCCCTGGGGGCCCCCAGTCTTGAGTTTTTTCTTTTGCCCGCTCCCCTAATTGGATCCGCCAAAAAGGGATGTTACACTTGTGGAACATGAGCCATCACGGTTGAGCGCACTAGGGGAACCGCCCCCCTAGGCCCGCGCCCCTTTTATACCCCGTACGACCCGGAGGGAGCTAAGTGCCGAATTTTCTTCAGTTCGTTGGGTAAAAAGACCCGAAATTTTTGTTTCATGAATGGTTGCGACCTTCGGGCCCCTTTCTTGGACCCCCCCCTCCTTCGCAGGGTTCGAAAATGCCCCCACCACCCACCCCCGCACAAACCTTTTTTCCCCTTGCCATGGGGCAGCTCGCCACGTGTCCACCAAGATGGTTATTGGGGGTCACCAACCCTTCCTACGCCACATTGTCAGTGTGTCTACACCGCCCATCGTGGGCTCCGCATTCAGTATGGGTGCTTGCGAGATGGGTGCGGCGGCATGGGTGCACACGCTATGGACTGGTGGACGTTGGCCTAAGAGGCGGAGGCCTATCTCCGCTGTCATGACATGGGCTACAGCTCAAAGAATGATGCAGAGGGGAGCCACACATTGCGATGGAGCGCTGCTTGGCTGTCTTTTTCATTGTCCATTGTTTTAAAGCCCTTGGCCCCCCAGAAGAGGGGTTCTTGATTCCTGCTCAACACATGGTGCTGGGAGGCACAGCATAGAAGGTAACTTCGTCCGTCTCATGGGTTGAACACGCTGCTGCTCGTTCAAACCCGTAGGACCTTGAAATGAAGCAGCACTGTCCTCGTCCTCCGAAGGGGGTACAATATCAACTGTCGCAGGGTTAGAAACTCGGCTTTGAGGGATGGGCCCCACACGTCCCTTACCCTTTCCCTTATCCTTTAGCGCCTTACGGCGTGCAGCACAGGACTTAAATGTGGCACGGCTCTTCAAACCCAGTTTGGGCCACTTGCGGACAGCTTCCCTGTCCGGTGGTACCCATTGACGGACACCACGCTTTGAGCCACAGATCCCACACACACATACCACATCACTCTCGGGATTTGCACCTGGAAAGGCGCATTTCACCGAACGGGTGTCTGGGTGCATATATAGGGAGCAACCACCTCCATCCTGGAAATGCAGCAAATGCTCTAAGAGGCGTTGGAAGACCACATGCCACACGGCATTGGCAGCAACCATGCCCGCCTCCAAAACAACGTTTCGTTGCACGGGCGCCCAAATTTTGGCACAGGGGATCTTCTTTTTTTTCTGCACGAACTTCTGATACAGCTCATGCTTCAAACTTTCACGAATATTGGCATCTTGCCTGGTACTAGTGACGGGGGCATATCTCTTGGCCACCCTCAGATCCCGCTCGCCGGCCTCATCGGAATACAGCATGGGTGTCCGTGGATTAAACCATGTGTGGGACCACCCATGCATATATAAGGTTGCAGTGCAACCTTCTTCAGCAAACTCGGGGATGATGTGCACAATATATGTGTACAACGTCCCCATAGCTTGCCATGTGATAGTTGCCAGGTTATTACAACCATAGGATAGATGCACCATGTGGCAAAATGCCACCACCAAGGAATGGAAAGGCAGGGGGAGCACCATACCCCCTGCTAGTCTGCCCATGACTGTGCGGGCCTCGCGACCTGTGAGGCTAATGCCTGCCTGGAATCTACCTGGTACGTGACGCATGTGCTGCCTGCTATCAGGTGGCAAAGATCCAGGATCATACCTCCTTGCCACATGTGCTATGACCTGGAGTAGGTGATGGTCGTAGGGCGCTCGTAGTGTTCGACCTATGACACCCAGGATCCTGGAGGGTGCTCCTTTGGTGTTGTGCAATACAGGTTGCACAATATATACCTCTTCCAGGTTAGAAACCCCCTGAAACTTATGGGACCCACGCACACCATTGAGACATCCCCCTTTGTGCAAAAAGAGTTCTCCCGCCCCATCCTTATTCACCCAGGGACACGCCACGCAGCCCTTTTGCCGGCACTCAGACCACAAATGGTGGTGATCGGCAGTGATTGCCCGGAGCCTTATCTGCAGGGTGGTGTTGTACACTGCACCAGCATACTTCATACGTTGCTTAAATTTACAAGAAGGCAGGGCTTGTAAGGCCTCTGCACGTTTGGGTAGCCACTGGCAATCACTGACCTTGGGAAGCTCTTGCCAGGTCAACATGTCTGTGCACCTAGGCACATTGCTAGAAATTGGGAACCAGTGTCCCTGGAAATCAATTATACTGATTTTTGTGTTAATATTTGGACGGCCCCGGGGCTGGTAACCGTCTGCGTAGAGGCCCAAGGTCAGGGTGGCATGGAGTGGTGGGGGTTTCTGCCGGCCTTGGGCAGCCAATGAGCCACACTTCTGTAGAAGTAGGTGGCACAGCTGTGGTAACAACTTCCTGTTGTCCAGGGAGTAGTCCACTGCAGGAAGATGCAGGTCCTCCTGTTGCGTTAAAGCAACCATTGACCAACCAACCCCTGGTTGGAGATGGTCTAAGGTGCGCAAGACAGCGGCTGGCACCACATGCTCATGGCGAAGGCGAAGTGCAGCAGACTGGCACTCTGGTGCTTGGGTGACTGATGTGGCCTGTGTGGTAGGCAAAGGGCCAAGGGACCTACGCACAACTGTGAAGGTGCCACTTGGGGGGCGCTGTAGCTGGTCTAGGTCCTTGGCCTGCAAGGGGGTGGCCGTGGGGAAGTTCATGGCAAAGGCTGACACCATGAATTGATCAGCTGGAATAGGGCATATGCTGGCAAATACCTCCAGCTTGGAGATCTCCCCATTCACCCATATAGCATGGTTGTTCACAACAAATTCATGGTGAAACATGGTGCCTGGGAAACAGAAGATTGCAGTAGGCCACTGTTCTGGTTGGTTTCAAAGAAACCATGTATGGAAAGCCCCAACCAGTACCTTTCACCAGAACCTTTTTTTGCCAGGATTGCTCCAATCAGTTTCCAGTTCCAAGGGTCCAAAGTGTGCTCGACTATCCGCCCCCTCACTCTGCGCCACTGTTTTGGTTGGTTTCAAGGAAACCACGTATGGAAAGCCCCAACCAGTACCTTTCACCAGAACCTCCATTTGCCAGGATTGCTCCAATCAATTTCGAGATCCAAGGGTCCAAAGTGTGCTCGACTATCGCCCCCTCACTCTGCGCCACTGTTTTGGTTGGTTTCAAAGAAACCATGTATGGAAAGCCCCAACCAGTACCTTTCACCATATCCTTTTTTTGCCAGGATTGCTCCAACCAGTTTCGACATCTAAGGGTCCAAAGTGTGCTCGACTATCCGCCCCCTCACTCTGCGCCACCGCTTTGGTTGGTTTCAAGGAAACCATGTATGGAAAGCCCCAACCAGTACCTTTCACCAGAACCTTTTTTTGCGAGGATTGCTCCAACCAGTTTCGAGATCTAAGGGTCCAAAGTGTGCTCGACTATCCGCCCCCTGCCACAGGCACAACAAGCATAAGCTAGGCAGTTCATGGTACCATTCATGGCAATTCATGGTGGTGTTGAAAAACACCGTTGGGCCCGTGGAGTGGTGGGGGCACACTACAACACAGGCGGAGGGGGTGGAGGGGGTGACGGGGCCCGGGGATATTGCGCCCACTGCTGTAGGAGGGTGGCCAGGGCCGCACGGGAAGCGGCCCTGACGACTGCCTGCCGCTGAGGGGCTGGGATGTCCCTCCAAAGGGCTCGACTGACACCCAAGTGGAGGTTGATGACACCTTGTGGGCAATCACCGAGGTCTAGCATCGACATGTTTCCCTCCGCACGTCTCGCCCGAACGTCGTACATGCCCTGGGCGAAGACGTCCATAGGGAAGGCTAGGATAGGGGCCCGTGGTGCAGGTGGAACCGGGGGGGGTGCAGCAGGGGCCGGAGCAGGGGCAGGGGCAGGGGCGGATAGGGTAGAGGAGGAGGCTATCTCTTCGTCCTCGACCTTGACCTTGGGGTCCTTGGCCTCCTTCGGCTCCTCCTTGGGCTCTCTCTTGAGCCTGACCCTCTTGCCCGGTCCTTCCGCTACTGCTTCTCTTTCCCGCTTCTTGCCCCCTTCTTCTCCAGATTCGCGCTTGTCTGACATTAACAGAAACCTGACAATCAGACAATTTGGAGTTGAAATACCAGCTACCTTGTGTGGTCCGACCCTTCGAAAATTCAATAGTCTTTGAGCAATGCCCACATCCCAACTGTCTTCCGTGGTCCGACCCTTCGAAAATGCAATACTCTTCGATCAATGCCAAGCCCCAACCAGTACCTTTCACCAGAACCTTCATTTGCCAGGATTGCTTCAACCAGCTTCGAGATCCAAGGGTCCAAAGTGTGCTCGACTATCCGCCCCCTCACTCTGCGCCACTGTTTTGGTAGGTTTCAAGGAAACCATGTATGGAAAGCCCCAACCAGTACCTTTCACCAGAACCTTCTTTTGGCAGGATTGCTCCAACCAGTTTCGAGATCCAAGGGTCCAAAGTGTGCTCGACTATCGCCCCCTCACTCTGCGCCACTGTTTTGGTAGGTTTCAAGGAAACCATGTATGGAAAGCCCCAACCAGTACCTTTCACCAGAACCTTCTTTTGGCAGGATTGCTCCAACCAGTTTCGAGATCTAAGGGTCCAAAGTGTGCTCGACTATCCGCCCCCTCCCTCTGCGCCACTGTTTTGGTTGGTTGCAAGGAAACCATGTATGGAAAGCCCCAACCAGTACCTTTCACCAGAACCTTTTTTTGCCGGGATTGCTCCAACCGGTTTCGAGATCTAAGGGTCCAAAGTGTGCTCGATTATCCGCCCCCTCGCTCTGCGCCACTATTTTGGTAGGTTTCAAGGAAACCATGTATGGAAAGCCCCAACCAGTACCTTTCACTAGAACCTGCTTTTGCCAGGATTGCTCCAACCAGTTTCGAGATCCAAAGGTCCAAAGTGTGCTCCACTATCCGCCCCCTCCCTCTGCGCCACTGTTTTGGTTGGTTTCAAAGGAACCATGTATGGAAAGCCCCAACCAGTACCTTTCACCAAAACCTTTTTTTGCCAGGATTCCTCCAACCAGTTTCGAGATCCAAGGGTCCAAAGTGTGCTCGACCATCCGCCCCTTCACTCTGCGCCACTGTTTTGGTTGGTTTCAAAGAAACCATGTATGGAAAGCCCCAACCAGTACCTTTCACCAGAACCTTTTTTTGCCAGGATTGCTCCAACCAGTTTCGAGATCCAAGGGTCCAAAGTGTGCTCGACTATCCGCCCCTTCACTCTGCGCCACTGTTTTGGTTGGTTTCAAAGAAACCATGTATGGAAAGCCCCAACCAGTACCTTTCACCAGAACCTTTTTTTGCGAGGATTGCTCCAACCAGTTTCGAGATCCAAGGGTCCAAAGTGTGCTCGACTATCCGCCCCCTGCCACAGGCACAACAAGCACAAGCTGGGCTGGAAGCATGAATGGATGCCAACAGGCAGTTCAGGTGCAGCTGCAGTTCATTTCAGTGCCTGGAATGGGAATATATACCTCCCTCTAAGTCCTCCCCCTCAGACTCAGGCTCAAGCTGAGGCTGTGCCTTGTGAGAGGCATCGGCCTTGGTCTCAGGGGGCACAATGAGGAGAATCAACTCCCCTGGCCCGGAATCACCCCCATGGATGAGGGGGAAGGACCTCATCCAATTGCGAGGTCGGTGGGCAGACCCCTTCACATAGTCAAGGACAGTCCTGACCTGTGTGACTATGCGAAGGGGCAGTGACCCTTGGTCCCCTGGTCCCCCTCCACTCGGGCCTACATATGGGCTGCGGCTGATCTTCTTCCTCCTTTTACCTGAAGGGGCCCCAGAGTCAGGGGCCGCCCGCCCTCTCTTCACGCCTGTGGAGGAAACAGGCACCTTGGAATTTGAGTCTGATGACTCAGGGGCCACCTGCCCTCTCCTCACCCCTGTCGAGGAAATAGGCACGTCTGAGTCAGATGACTCAGAGTCTAAAACCACCACCACCTCCTTCCCCTTCCCCTTCCCCCTCCCCTTACCCTTACCCTTCTCCTTCCCCTTCGCCTTACCCACTGCAATCTCTGGGGCAGAGTCTGAAGAGTCTGAATCACCCCCCCCTTCACCCCCCCCTTCCCCTTCCCCTTACCCTTACCCTTCTCCATCCCCTTCCCCTTACCCACTGCAATCTCTGGGGCAGAGTCTGAGGAGTCTGAATCACCCCCCCCCTTCCCCTTCCCCTTCCCCTTCCCTTTCCCCTTACCCACAACAGGGATAGCAGGGCCAGAATCAGGGTTCGCGATGCAAAAAAGCACCACAATGGGCACCATGTTGCTGGAGAGGGGGGCAAAGGGGACAGGCCCTTTGCCCCCCCCAACTGGGGCCTACTGCCCGGAGACTTCTTTCATCTCCTTCAGGGCCGCAGGGCCCCAGCCAGTGCGGCGGCACTTCCAGTTCCCTTTCACCTGGGCCCATGCGAGAGTTTTGTCCAGCAACTCCCGGCACTGGCGCCCCCACATGGCAAAATGGCCCAGGGCGGGGGGGGTGTCCCAAACACTCACATGGTGGCTCATGTGTCACAAAATTATCTTAACCGCCACATACATGCAGTTGCGGCGGTTGCAGGAGTCGGGGGCGGTGTGCATCCTCACCGAAACCCCCCTGTCCCTCAACTTCTGGGTGTACGACCTTGAAACAGCCGTAGCTGCAAGGTCGTACACCTCCCAACCCCCAAGATGCCCTGCAGAAACCACCCCATGCAGGAGCTCCTCCTGGTGTCCCCCTGTCACCTCCCATTTCGGAAAGGGGGGGAGGGTGCTGGGGGGCATCTTGGGGAGGGGGGCCTTAAGGAGGCGGCGTTTCTTTGCCTCCTCCCAAGCCCCCCGCATTTGCCAAAGCAGATCCTCTGCCCTTCCCTGCTGGGCAGTAGCTGCTGCCCGCAGCTTTCCCTCCCTGCTCTTCACCCCCTGCCCCCCCTGCCTCTTCCCCCCCACCCCCTCCCGGACAGCCTGCTCAGCCTTCTTGAAGGACTGGCAGGCCTGCTCAAACTGCCCTTTCAACTTGGAGTACCGATCGGCTGGTGATCGGTACTCCTTGAGGACCAGTTTCCTCAACTGGTCCGGAACCCCCAGCTCCCCACACACTGCCACACTCCGGTCAAAAATGGCCAGCTCCAGAACCACCTTGGCCAGGTTTGGGGGCATCTGCCCAATTGGAGCACGATGCTCCACTTGCCTGCGGGAGGTCACGGCCCCCCGAGTGACCCACACCACCACCCCCTCCCCCTCTGGCCCGTAGCGTGCCCCGGCCGCGAACCAGGACACTGTCTTCTTACTCAGCTGTGCAAGCACCATCTGGACTTGCACAGCTGCAACAGCCGCCAACAAAGCTGCGCAGTGGGCAGCCTGCATGCCCTTGGGGTCCTCCGCATCTTCTGCTGCGGCGGCGGGCCCTGCTGCTGCTGCTCCTGCTGCTCCTCCTACTACTAGCGCCTCCCACAAAGCGGGGGTGGCTGGCGAAGGGTTGCTGGCACCGGCAGTGCTACCGGCGCTGGGGTTCCCACTCCCAAGTTCGGCCAGTCGACCCGAGGAGATGGGGACGGCGGCAGGAGCTGGTGGCTGGGCGCGGGCAGCCAGGGCAGCAGATATGGAAGACATCAAAGCGAAAAAGAGGGCTGACGAAGACCCAACACAGTGCATCCCCAGCTTAGGCAGGGGGGGGGGGGGGCTTCTGCGCTCTCAACCTGGCCCTGGACCTTACCCTTGGCCTGCAACCATGCACCTAAGATGGTAAGTCGCTGCCGCTTTGGTGCGCCCTCGGAAGAAGGTTTGGGGGCTAGGGGCAAAAGAAACTCAATGCCCCACAAGACACCGTGCGCATGGTACGTGGGTTGCTGGTCTGTTCTGAAAACCTCACCGTCGGGGGGGGTAACCACCTTTTCCCACGTGCCTGAGGGGGCTTGGTCCCACACCCGCCAGCCGTCCTTTTCCCCGAAAACCTCTACCACGTGTGCACCTGTGATGGTGGCTCTGAGGGCGCTGTGAATCGTTGCATGTGGGGACTCGCAGAAGGCATCGTTTATGATAACCCTCAAAACCTCGAACGGAACATGAATAAATGAGAGGGGGGGGAACTGCACGTTGCAGGTAACTACTTTTTTGGACCGCTTCTTGATCTTGGCCTCTTTGAACCAAGTAACTACATCGCTTTGGGTCCACTTTGACTCGCGAATGGTGCTGTCCGGGTGTGTGGACAGTATTGATTTCAAGTACATGTAATGTACACGCAACCTCTCTTCAGATTCCTTTGCAAAGGTCCGGTCCGTGTTGTATTTCGGATCCGGACCAACAATGCAGAGGTTTCTGTATTGTACACCGTACGAGGTCTCATGTTTGCTGGGGCTTGTCTTGCCCACAGCCTCCCGTGTCGTCAAGACACTGATTGAAAAATGCTTATGCATAAGCATAGCCAGCAAGGTATCCTTGGGCTGGATGCGGTATGCATCAGGGACGACCCTGTCCAAAAAAACCCTTAGCATTCTGGGTTCAATGGTCTCTGACGGCTTATGCCGCAGGCACACTGCTGCTAGGGCGTGTTGGAGGCGCGATTGTGTATCACCCGGTTCGGGAACTTCGGTATTGGCTGTGTCCGCGTCAATGAGCTCGCCCTCAAGCTCCAAATCTGGTTCCGGGAGCTGCTGAACGGGCTGGGGGGCTCAGCGGACGAAGACGAGGCACTAGCGGCACTGCCTTGACTACCAGACATGTCTGTTGCAGGTGACAAAAAGTGTTCTGAGCACAAAAAGGGAATACATTAGTGAGTCTACTCAAAGGGGCCTAGGTGAGAAAGCGACACACATGCAAAAAGAAAACCACAAAAGCAGGCACAAAGCATCACAAGGCACAAAGGGCAAACATTCATAAGCTTGAGTACAGTGTTCTCGATGCAAGTTTGTAGGCAAAGCAGCGACCAAGGATCAAACTGGCGTTGCACATGTCAAAAGCAAAAGTCCAAATTCACAAAGGAGCACAAAGGGGAAGCAATCATAAGCTTGAGCACAGTGTTCTCCATGCAGTTTTGTAGGCAAAGCAGACAAAGGGTAGACAAACATTAGCTTCAACGTGCTGTTCTCCATGGCATCTTGCAAGCAAGGTAGGCACCAAGCATCCAACCAAAATTCCACTGGGTTCGGGCTGAAAAATTTCTTCCGAGCTCTCCCGGCACGGTCGGCTGGGAAGCCCATGGAACATTCCTACCGATATTGGTTGCGTTTTGGGACCCCATCTGGCTGCCAAAACTTCCGAGCATCGTTCCAACGGTTTTCAAAAACTTCCAAGCGACGGACCGAAGCATATCGCATGCACGTCGGTACAGATTTCCTAAAATTGCCACCGGTAACCGGACAATATTGGTCTCTCTTTCAATGTTCTATGCTGGCACCGGTGGTACATGTGAGGGAACGCCGAAAGAAGAATGCGCTAGTTGTTGAACAGGTAAGGTATTACGTGTGCAACACGAATTAGATGGGCATATTGCCGTTCCAACTACCTTCTATACTTGGGGGTAGACGAGACCAGAGCAGTGGCCAATGCAACCTAGCAGGCAAAGCAACGATGTCCGCCATTTTTCGTGGTAAAATGCATCAAACCCAGGAATGGTGGTGAGTAAAGACATTGGTTGATTCCTCCATTTTGACAGATTGGGTGTGTGAGAAGGAAAGGTCGCGGCCACCTGTATGGGCCCCAAGCGATGGAGGGCGTCTGAGTGCATATTTCACTTGGCACACCTTATAAGGGGGTTGGGCATCCCGACTCCTGAGGAGGGGCCCTGGGGGCCCCCAGTCTTGTGTTTTTTCTTTTGCCCGCTCCCCTAATAAGATCCGCCAAAAAGGGATGTTACACCCGTCGAACATGAGCCATCACAGTTGAGCGCACTAGGGGAACCCCTCCCCTAGGCCCGCGCCCCTTTTATACCCCGTAGGACCCGGAGGGAGCTAAGTGCCGAATTTTCTTCAGTTCGCTGGGTAAAAAGACCCGAAATTTTTGTTTCATGAATGGTTGCGACCTTCGGGCCCCTTTCCTAGACCCCCCCCCCCTCCTTTGCAGGGTTCGAAAATGCCCCCACCCCCCACCCCCGCACAAACCTTTTTTCCCCTTGCCATGGGGCAGCTCGCCACGTGTCCACCAAGATGGTTATTGGGGGTCACCAACCCTTCCTACGCCACATTGTAAGTGTGTCTACATCGCCCATGGTGGGCTTCGCATACAGTATGGGTGCGTGCGAGATGGGTACGGCGGCATGGCTGCACACGTTATGGACTGGTGGACGTAAGAGGCGCAGACCTATCTCCGCTGTCATGACATGGGCTACGGCCCAAAGAATGATGCATAGGGGAGCCACACATTGCGATGGAGCAATGCTTGGCTTTCTTATTCATTGTCCATTGTTTTATGGCCCTTGGCCCCCCAGAAGAGAGGTTCTTGATTCTTGCTTAAGGGCCCCCGAAACAAGAATGCCCTAGCTGTGCAACAGGTAAGGTATTGCATGTGCAACACGAATTGTATGGGCATATTGCCGTTCCAACTACCTTCTACTGTTGGAGGTACACGAGACCAGAGCAGTGGCCAATGCAACCTAGCAGGCAAAGCAACGATGTCCGCCATTTTTCGTGGTAAAATGCATCAAACCCGGGAACGGTGGTGAAAAAAGACACTGGTTGATTCCTCCATTTTGACAAAGTGGGTGTGTGAGAAGGAGAGGTCGGAGTCACCTTTATGGGCCCCAAGCGATGGAGGGCGTCTGAGTGCATATTTCACTTGGCACACCTTATAAGGGGGTTGGGCATCCCGACTCCTGAGGAGGGGCCCTGGGGGCCCCCAGTCTTGAGTTTTTTCTTTTGCCCGCTCCCCTAATTGGATCCGCCAAAAAGGGATGTTACACTTGTGGAACATGAGCCATCACGGTTGAGCGCACTAGGGGAACCGCCCCCCTAGGCCCGCGCCCCTTTTATACCCCGTACGACCCGGAGGGAGCTAAGTGCCGAATTTTCTTCAGTTCGTTGAGTAAAAAGACCCGAAATTTTTGTTTCATGAATGGTTGCGACCTTCGGGCCCCTTTCTTGGACCCCCCCCTCCTTCGCAGGTTTTGCTAAAACCACAAGCAAACACGCAAACACGAGGCAAAACACGCACGTCTCCTGTGGCACATCTCGTCAGTGTGCCGCCTCCTCGTGGGCAGTCACAAAAGCCCGGTATGGGCAATAGAAGTCGCAAATAGCGTCATTGGGTGGGACGGGTGGGCTGCTGGCAACAAGCAAAAATGCTCTACAAGTACAGAGGCTCACTGCACACACGCACGCACACACACACACCACCCGACGAGCAAAACCAAAGCTCAGGCACGGCTGAGCTAAGATTTTGCTAAAACCACAAGCAAACACGCAAACACGAGGCAAAACACGCACGTCTCCTGTGGCACATCTCGTCAGTGTGCCGCCTCCTCGTGGGTCTCGTTCATGCCAAACTGCCGCATAACCCCCCCCCCCCCCCCCCCCCCCCGCAGGTCTGAGACCCAGCGGCTCCCATGCGCAACGCACGCCACACCCTCGAAGTATACGGCCGCCCCAAACATAAATCGCCAAAGGCGCCCCGCACACACCGGCGCCACCCGCCAGGCTTCAGGCGTCCGCAGACCAAGCCCAAGAGAGCTTGGACGACCCCTGCCGCCGCCAATGAGGAAGCGGTAAATGTACAGCGACCGTCAGGCACTGCCGCCCTGTCGCAGAGCTGCCCGGCCAGCCCAGGGCAGCACCCCTGAGATCCGCAGCAGATCTCAAAAAGGCGGGCCAGCGCCCAACCCAGCTCCAACCCTAAGAAAGCATGGACCCCGGACCCACAACAAAGTGGCAGCGGTGCAGGCCAAAGGACCAACGCCCGGCCCATAACCACAAAACCAGCCCGCGACATCCACGCAGGGCAGGGCCGCCTCTACAGACAATCGCCCGGAGGGCTCCCGCCTGCGCACACTGGACCTGCCAAAACGCAGAGAGAATACGAGCCACACACAACAACCAGAACATTGGCGCAGCCGTGGAAGCCAAAAAACGCCCACAAATGCGCGAGCAATGCCCGGGCGCAAAGCAGCCCGGCCATCCCAGGGTGGCACTCAGAGACCTGACACAGAACGCAAAGCAAAGGGCGAGCGCACACTCCCACCCCAGCCCCTCGGAGACCGGCTGACCACCCAAAAAAACAGACTACACCAACGGCCTGAAGTGGCCAGCTATTCTCACCACCAAGGGATAAGACCCCTGCACCCATAGATACGGGACGGGGGTACGACGACCCCCGTTCCAGTCCGTCAGCGACACCACCACCCTCTGACCTCCCCTCGACCCCGTCACCACATCCCACATCCCCCCGCAAGTGTGTCTGCCCCCCGGCTTCACCCCGGGGTCCCCAACCGCGGTGGTGCGCCGCGTCGCCTGCCCCCGAACCCGCTTGGCGATGTCCATGGCCGCGGCACCCAGGAAGTCGTCCCTCTCCCCGGGATCTTCTGGCACGCCATACGCGACGTACAGCCGCACCCCATTCCGGAGGAGCACCCGGTGACAGGCCCTGCGGCCCACCAAGGCTCCCAACTTCTCCCGCAGCGCGGCGCGGCGCCGCGCCGCGCGCCGCTGAACGGCCTCCTCCGAACGCTTGCGCGAGCGGCTCTTGCCCCGCTTCCGCCCGCCGCTACGCGCACGGCGGTTACGGCGGCGCCGGGTCATGTTCACATGCACCAAGAGAAACGAGCTCTACAAGCAGGCGCCGGCACTACACGACATCAAGTCATTGCACCCACCGACTCCTCCAAGCGGTACTGCAAAAAAACCTCGTGGAACTCCGCCCCCCCTTCACCACCCCCCGGGGACCACAGGCCCGCTCTCCACGAATGCGGCAGAACAAAGGGCCCCATAGGCACCCCCAGGGTCCACAAAAAAACCGTGCGCCTATCGGGAAAGGCCCAGAGATCCCCAACCCTGCGTGCCGCCACCTCGCGCGCCAAACCCAGATCTCCATTGAAGTTGTCACTCAACCTGCTGATAGGATCAGCGGGATTATGTGAACCACGCACCCAGTGCATATATACCGTGAAGCCTGGGCACGACGCCCACAGGTAGCGGAAACGCTTCAGAATGGACTGCTGGAATTTACGCCCCACCTTGGCTTTACACCGAAGGAACTGCACTAGCGCCGCCGCATTATCCCCAAACAAATGGGCCTCCCGAACGCCTACATTGAGGATGAGCTTCAAGCCCCAGAGCAGCGCGGCAGCCTCCGCACACTGCTGGTTGGGCGGTTGCTCCGCGGGCACAACCGATCGAGAACCCACATCCATCGAAAACAGGCCCAGCCGGTATTCACCCGCGTCCAGCGCCGCGTCGACGTAAACAACCAACGGCGATCGCTTCACCACCCTGGGGAGGGACACCACTGACCATTGCCTCCTGGCAAGCACGCACGCCACGCACATAGACTTAAGCAAACGCACTGGGGTAAACGGCAGCCGGGGGGGCGCCCAGAGCACATGAGCCCACACACCAGACAGGTGTGGACTGTGCCCAGAACCCGGGCGACATATCCACTGTGCCCGCCCCAAGAACTGCTGCAGCCGTTTTACCCTACAGGGTCCCACAGACAACCTCAACCAATGCGCAAACAGAGCTTCCCACGCGTTGCCAGCAGTCCGCACCTCCCCCCCCTGCAAATCAATATCCTTCCCCAGCCACACCAGCCGCTGCACAGGCTCTAACGTACTCTTTGGGCTGACTACAGCACCTGCACGGCGCAACGCCTCCGCCGCCCTTGCCGTCTGCTCTCGCACACGCGCGCGGCCGCGCCCCACAACCAGGACATCATCCAAGTAAATTAAAACCAGCACCCCCAACAGCCCCGCGCCGGCCACCAGACCCTCTAACACTCGCTGGCACAGGAGGGGGCTGTACTTCCACCCAAAGGGCAAGCACCGGAAAGCCAACACCCCCCCCTCTCCATCCGAGACGCGAAAGGCCCCCCAGAACTCGCGCGGCAGCTGAAGTGACCAAAAGCAATTACTCAGGTCGATGTGGCACATGCACAGCTCTTCCCCCCCCCCCCCCGGCAGGGACAGAATATCCCACACCGGCCTCATGCAACGCGCTCGGGCATAAAAAGAGGGGAGGAAAAAGGAGGACCCTTGCTGTGCCACCTGCGCCAAAAGGGCCAACACCTCCACAGAGGGGAGGGAGAACTTCTCCGGCCGAGACCGCATCTCCTCATTAAGGGGCACCAGATTGACAATCAAACTGCACTTCTCCTCCGTCTTGGGTATCGCAAAAACACCCCCATTGGGCCCAGGTGACCCCGGCGGCAGGGGGAAAAGCAAACCCTGGTCCCGCAAAGCCCTCATCATGACCACCGCCTCATCCGATGGGGGAATTATCCCAGAAAACTGCCTGCCTACCAATTCTGCGAAGCCGTCCGGCACACAACTATCCCAGACCTCGCGGGGGATATCCACACGCCCCACCGGCCCCAAACCCCGCGCCAATACCTCCTCCCTGATACGCTGCATAAGCAATTTGGGCGACGTCGAATCATGCAAGAGCGACTCCCAAACCTCAGGGCTAAATGAGGACAAAGCCACAGCCAAGAGTCGCAGAAACTCCGGCTGTCTGAGATCACGGGCAGCTTCACTGCCCCACTCCAGAAACTGCAACAGGCGACGCTCCAGTAAACCAGGCGGTGCGCGGGGCAGACAAGCCCGCAGGGAGCACAACCAGGCGTCCCACTCACCGGTCCGAAGGCGCTCCCGCACCCACTGACCCAGCTCCGACGCGACGGGAAATTGCCGTTCGGGCAGCCGCACCCACAATCCTGGCCGGGCCCGCGGCCTTCCGCTTGCCCAAGACGGACGCGACCTCACCCGTCCTGCGGGCCGCGATGCGCAGCCGCCTGATGGAGGAGCCTGCTGCGGAGGCAGGTGGGGGGTCTGCATCCACATCAATGACTTCCCCCCCCCCGTCCCCCCGCGGCCGGCGCCCGCGTCCTGAGGACCCCTCAACAGCCGTAAGGGCCGGAGGGGCCCCCGGGTCACGTGCGCCAGCCCGGTCCTCCCTCCCAGCAGCTTCCGCAGCGGCAGGACTCGCGGACTCCCCAGGGCACGATCCACCCCGACCTCCTGCCGACCCATCCCCGTCACCTCCGCATTGTGGGGGCTCATCGGCATCAGGGGCACAGAGCTCCAGGAGCTCCTTCGGGAAAACGTCCCGGAGGGACACGGCGCGCCAAACGAACTCTCCTGCATGGTTATCAGGGGGCCAGGGGAGGACAGCCTCGGTCGTGACGACGAAGTCGTCGGGCGCGTCGGCGTAGTGGACTGCCACCGTCTCCGAAAGCCACCGCCCCCACCAAGCCAGCCACTTGATGGGCAGCCCCAACCATCGCAGGGCCGCGGAGCCCCCTCGCCTCCATGCGTGCCACCTGGCGTGGGGGTTGTCGCTGCCCCCCAACGCGGCAGCCATGACCGACTGCATGAAGGCTGGTCCCTGCGGACAGAATTGCGCTCCGACGACAGCAGACGTGGCCCCCGTGGCATCGAGCCAGCCCAGCCACTCTTGGGCATACTTCCCGAGTCGCCTGCGCACGATGCGCGGCGCCACCTTGACCGTGCGGAACGCCAATCCCCGACACCGGGATCCCCCCCTACGGAGGGGCGCGGCCTCACCCACCCGCAGAAGGCAGGTGAACGCCAGGACTGCCATCCCATAGACGGTCCACTGCGGTCGCTCCGTGCAAGCCAGCGCGAAGTTGCGGAGGTCGTCCAAACCTGCGTAGGGCCGTAGGGCCGGCTCCGTGGGCGCCCACTTGGCACAGCGCCAGACCCGGCGACTGACGAACGCGGGTAGCCATCCCATGTCCTCCAGCGCCCGGAACGCCGACACTGCGACCTTGAGGGAGCTTCCCGAGTACCCCAGTCCCCATAACTGGAAAACGTAGCGGCACGCCGCTCGTTCAAGCTCGGATGTGGGCGTGTAGCCCACCCAGAGGGCCATCTTGCGGAAGTGGGTACAATACGTACCCATGGTGCTTTTTGCCCAGGAGGATGCCTGCAGGGCGTCCACGGAGGTGATCTCATCCTCCTTCCATATCCGTCTCCACGCTGCCCACACCAGGCGCCAGACCACGTCCTCGCCATCCCGGAAGTCCGATGGTCCGAGAACCACCAAGGCCCCCCGGGGCTCGGGAGGGATGGGCCGGATGGGGCAGCTTCCCCATCAGTCAAAGCCGGGGCACTCGTGAAACCAATGCCGTTTCACTCCCCTCCCAGCGTTCTTGCATGCCCGACACGCTGTCACCGGGGCATTGGTGACGTCCATCGGCTCGGCGCCCGGCTTGGCGGTGTACAGGCGGCGGCCCCCCTCAACGCGGAACTTACCCTTCATGGCTTGCAGCCGCCGCCCCACCACCTCCTCCTCCGCCGCCCCCGTACAACCAGCGGACAGCACAGGCACATCGGACGCATCCTCGGGCGCGTCCGACCCCTCGCCGACCTGTCCGGGGTCCAAACCCTTCTTGCCCCTGTACGCCGACAGGCTAGTCACCGTGAACGTCCAGACCGCCTGGACAAAACTCCGAAGGCGCGTAAGTTCGTCATCATCCATGGACTCCAGCTGCCACACCTCCGTGTCCGCGGAGTCCGCGTCCACCACCGGCGCCAGCTCGTCCAGGATGGCGTCCGTGAACTTTTCCTTGTCCTTGTACTTGGAGACGTATTCGTGTTGGGGCACCTCCCTGCGCCACAACAAGGTGGACAGCGCGAGAAGGCTGGCGAAGATCCACTGGGGCTTAGAATCCAACTCCCTCACCTTCACGATTTCCGCTTTACACAGCGGCGGGACCTTCGCCATTTTCCTCTTGGACTCCGCCTCGGCCTTGGCACTGACCGCCTCCAACTGCTTGCGCAGGCCCTCCATCACAAGGGCCTGTCCCTGAACCAACTGCTTGAGCTCCTGAAGCTCTGGCGACACCGTCTGCGGCTGTTGGGGTGGTACCTCCACCTTGACAAAGCCCAGCAACGCCACATCCAGGTCGCACTGGGCCATGACGCAATACGAGGCGATCATCTTCACCAGCCCCACCTCCCCCAGCTCGATTCCGTACTTGGCGACGAAACTAGCCTCCCACTCTGACCTGCGTTCCAGCAGCACCGACAGCTTCATCTCCACCTGCGAGGCAGCCCTGGCTATCTCTAGCATGGGAACGCTATCAATGAACTGGGAACAAATTGTTCCCTTCGCGAAGACGGCAAAATCGTCAACTGACATATTCACAGACCGGGTCGTTCCAAAGTGTCACGGAGCAGGCTCTACGTGTGACCACCTATGGTCTGCTGGCAACAAGCAAAAATGCTCTACAAGTACAGAGGCTCACTGCACACACGCACGCACACACACACACCACCCGACGAGCAAAACCAAAGCTCAGGCACGGCTGAGCTAAGAGTTCGAAGGTGCCCCCACCCCCCACCCCCGCACAAACCTTTTTTCCCCTTGCCATGGGGCAGCTCGCCACGTGTCCACCAAGATGGTTATTGGGGGTCACCAACCCTTCCTACGCCACATTGTCAGTGTCTCTACATCGCCCATGGTGCGCTTCGCATACAGTATGGGTGCGTGCGAGATGGGTACGGCGGCATGGGTGCACACATTATGGACTGGTGGACGTTGGCCTAAGAAGCGGAGGCCTATCTCTGTGTCATGACATGGGCTACAGCTCAAAGAATGATGCATAGGGGAGCCACACATTGCGATGTAGCGGTGCTTGGCTGTCTTTTTCATTGTCCATTGTTTTAAAGCCCTTGGCCCCCCAGAAGAGGGGTTCTTGATTCCTGCTCAAGGGAACGCCGAAAGAAGAATGCGCTAGGGTTGAACAGGTAAGGTATTACGTGTGCAACACGAATTAGATGGGCATATTGCCGTTCCAACTACCTTCTATACTTGGAGGTACACGAGACTAGAGCAGTGGCCAATGCAACCTAGCAGGCAAAGCAACGATGTCCAACATTTTTCGTGGTAAAATGCATAAAACCCAGGAATGGTGTTGAAAAAAGACACTTGTTGATTCCACCACTCGGACACAGTGGGAGTGTCAGAACGAGACGTCGCGGCCACCTTTATGGCCCCCAAGCGATGAAGGGCGTCTGAGTGCATATTTCGCTTGGCACACTTTATAAGGGGGTTGGGCATCCCGACTCCTTAGGAGGGGCCGTGGGCGCCCCGAGTCGTGAGTTTTTTCTTTTGCCCGGTCCCCTAATTGGATCCGCCAAAAAATTATGTTACACTTGTGGGACATCAGCCATCACGGTTGAGCGCATTAGGGGAACCACCCCCTAGGCCCGTGCCCCTTTTATACCCCGTACGACCCAGAGGGAGTTAAGTGCCCAATTTTCTTCAGTTCGCTAGGTAAAAATTCCCCAAATTTTTGTTTCATGAATGGTCGTGACCTTCGGGCCCCTTTCCTAGACCCCCCCCCTCCTTCGGAGGGGTCGAAGGCGCCCCCCCAACCACACCCCTGCACAAACCTTTTTTCCCCTTGCCATGGGGCAGCTCGTCACGTGTCCACCAAGATGGTTATTGGGGGTCACCAACCCTTCCTATGCCACATGATCGGCGTCTCTAGATCGCCCATGGTGGGCTTTGCATACAGTATGAGTGTGTGGGAGATGGGTACAGCGGCATGGCTGCACACGTTATGGACTGATGGGCGTTGGCCTAAGAGGCGTAGGCGTGTCTCCACTGTCACGACATGGGCTACAGCTCAAAGAATGATGCATAGGGGAGCCACACATTGCGATTGAGCGGTGCTTGGCTTTCTTTTTCATTGTCCATTGTTTTATGGCCCTTGGCCCCCCAGAAGAGAGGTTCTTGATTCCCGCTTAACGGAACTCGGAAAGAAGATTGCCCTAGCTGTGCAACAGGTAAGGTATTGAATGTGCAACACAAATTGTATGGGCCTACTGCCGTTCCAAATACCTTCTATATTTGGAGGTAGAAGACACCACAGCAGCGGTCAATGCAACCTATCAAGGGTTTGGGTGGGCCGCGGCATTTGTAGATGTCACCAAAATCATCGACGCCCTCTTTAAGTGGGCCTACAATGATCACATGCTAGGGGCGGCCGGGGGGGGGGGGGGCTAGTTGCAACAACACTTGAACGGGAGGGGAAGTGGTTTCGCATTTTTGGCAATGATGGTTTCTAAACTTCGAACCCCCGTCACGCAATCACAGGCCACCTCATATAGCCCCGTGCGCCATGACCACCCTCATGGCTACCCAAAGCCCTTCCCATTCCATGCTTTCCACTCTACGCGGAGCTCCTGTTCCACCCGCGCCTGGACCACACAAAGCCATGTTCAGAGCCTAAAACGAACGCTCGGTGTGGTTTTCTGGTGTTTTTGCTTGCATGTGTCACACCCGATTTTCACTTGCTTGGCTCAACTTCTGGATATTTGCTTTTAGCACCGTTGCCTAGCAAAGATCACACGTGGAGGGCATAGCAACGGGCTACATACCATGGAGGAGGGGGGGGATGGGCTAGGGGCCGTCCCAAAGTTGGGGCTCCTAGATCCCAACATATATGGCTCAAAATGAACGCCCATTCGCACCGATCATTTTGAGGTATGTATGTTGGGGTGGTACATCTTTTTCAAAACAAAATTCAACCCAAACATGGGGGTCCCAAGGGTAGGGTGGGGCTAGAGGTAGGGAAGGGCGAGGGTCATCATGTTTCTTCATGATCTTCGTGCATGGTTGAATTCTCCATAAAAATTTGAGTATTTTGTGTACACACACATGCGGTGAAAAAGAGCATTGGGCCCCACATCCGAGGTCGCCAAAGCAGCCACACTAGTCCCCTAGGTGCTCTCCGGAACGAACCCCTTTTGTCTTCAATGCCCCCCCCTTGCACACATGGCCCTCACATGGGTATTTGCGTGCCTGCTTTGCTACTTCATTCGCCGGGAATGCCAAAAACAAGGGTAGCTGGACGCATGACACCAAGGGGAGCCTTGGCGTGGTAGCCAACCGCTAGGTGCCTAGTGAGCCCCATCCCTCAACCTCTCAATGGGGTTGTCGGCCTTCAATCTCTTGGCTGCCATTAATGAGGCGCCCCTTTGGAGTGCGCACTATTTGGTGTACATCTTGCATTGATTGCACCGGGGGTGGCACAAGCGATGGCGCCAACGTGAGGCACCTTGTTCTTTGCTTTGGTGTAGCAAGCAGTGCTAGTTGGCCACCACCCCATCTACGTCAGCGCGAACCAAACGAACTGTGACGGGGTCATAGTTGGCTCACGGACCACACGCACTACCGCCACCTGCGCCTCTCAGCTCCCCCCCATATGGAGACATGCCATCACTAATCGGAGAGAGCAAGCACACGTCCTCGCCACCTAGTACCATAGGTGCCTTCCAATTGTGCATTGACAAGCTACAGGACCAGTTTCGGACCTAACCTCCCCCCCCCGCCGGTGTCCAAGATGGTGCCCCCGGCCCCCATTGGACCCCGTTGAGGCCCTAACCGCCTTTGCAAACCTGTCACGGCACGGGGAGACTAACCAGTACTTCAAGTGTGTCTCCTTGCATTTCATTAATTTTTTGGGTGTTTCCGGCATCATTTTAAGATTGACTTTGAATTCTCATTCGGCCGGCCAAAATACTGAATGTTGATAATTCACTTAGAAAAGTTAATAATATGGTCCCCATATTTATTCTTGCATCCAAGACCCCGTATTTGCAATCAGTTTACGCTATGGTGAATGCCACGTACGGAAGGCCAATATGCTTCTCATGGCGCGACATGGACAATGCCAAAACGTTGTTCCTTGACGGCCTCCACCACCGCTTGGCCCAAGATCTAGCCTGGACTTCAGGGGTGCATGTCCCTCTGTCCCTTGGCAACCTCCACCGCCTCCTGGCCCAAGATCTAGCCTCATCTTCCGAGCTTCTAAGCGGGTTGCAGGAGTGGGAGTACGGGAAGGTGTGTTGGGAGATTTAGGTGACCCCCAAGGTGTATAGGCCCGAGTAGCGGGACAGAGTGGCACAAGTAGTGTACATTGGGGGGACAAACGAGGAACACTTCCCATGCACCCCGGTGACACAGGCATGTGGTCATAGGCACAACTCATAGCACATTGTTTTGCCTTGCTGCACTGCAATGCTTACCGCATCAGCACCGAATATCGCCTCGACGTCGCCGCACAAGACAGCTATCGAATATCCCATGGGCCATCACCCCCCCCCCCCCTAGGCGCCCGTTAGCCATGAACCATGGACTCAAGGGTATACACCTCGCCTTACAAAATACAATAGCGACGGTTGTGTGGTGGCGGACCGCGATTTGACCTGTGATCCGTGATGTGTCTGTGTGTTGTGCGTGTCCCGTATGCTATGTTGCCGTCACCGTAGTAGCCCTTTGACGAGGAACCCTCTCCCAAAGTCATTTCACCCCTTGGGGACTCAATCCAGCGACCAGTTTGCATTACTTCCCGAAGACCGAGGGCAGGGATCGGACCCATCGCCTCTGCAGGAGGCTGTCTGGGCCTCCAATCCCGAGAGCACTCTCACACGCGTGTGTGTAGTGTGTTTCACGTATGCTCCTTTCCTTGGTAGAACATGTATTAGACGAGAGTGGCATGGAAGAGCCCAAGCCAAGCGCAGACAAAGATTGCTCAACAACCGCGCAGGATAAAGAGGGATGAAATGAACTAAGGCGCAACATAGCCTCATCAACAGAGCCACCACCCCACGTGTTCATGGATTGCAGAAAACTACGCCAAAACTACATCTTGCTCCGTCAAACGGCATCAGGACGCGCCTGAAGAGGGGCGCATATACATGGACCATGACACTAAACCCACCCACTACTAGCCTCCGCAGTTCGAACCTACCCCCGGGAGACCCCAAGCTGCGTGCATGCCCACTATGGTACTAGTATGATGTTGCTAATTTACCTTGCTCACACCCTCCCAAATGACAAATGGGGAACTATGGGGGGGGGGGGGGGTGAGCGGAACGTTGGTGGGGATGAGAAGGGTGCCAAGGCACCAAAACCACCAGCCCCCCTTGACCCCATCACCACTAACCCAGCCAACAAGGCAGCTACCAAGGCTGTCAAGCTTGTTGCCACCAAGTGTGCCTAGGAGTCACCGTGGGGAAGCTTTTCATGCAACGGCGCTATCCCCCCACCCCAAAAAGAAAAAGTGACCCCACCCCCATTAGTCTTTTCCTCCTCCAGCGACACCAAGGCCACCGCCAACCCCAAGCCCCCGCAAGCCCCTTAGGAACAGAAGATTGAGGAGCGAAATAAGCCCAAAGACCCCATCATGAGCATAGTGGCCCACGTCCCCTGGCCAAAGAATTTGGAGAAGGGCGCTGTGGGCGGTGTCTAGGGGAGAAAGGGTAGTGTTGCTTGCGGTGCATACCTACGCATCACCACCCTTTATGAGTTGGTCCCGAGCTGCCTCATCCCAACCCACCTGGCGGCCAAGGAGCATGGGGGCGTGCCTGCAAAAGGATCCCCCCAACTGCCCAATGGACACCAGATTGACTCCAAACCAAGCCCAACCAAAGCCCCCACCAATGACCCAACAAACCATCACATTGTGGGACCCCAAAATGGGACGCAAAAGGTGCGGGGGAGAGAACAATGGTGTGACCGCGCATGGCAAAAGGACGAGAATGTGCAATTTAATGCCGCACAACAACTATGCATGTTGTTTGGTGTGCTTTGCATGTTGTTGATTAACATTGATGCTGCCATTCATTGACAAAAAATGAAGTGTCAATCCAAAATGAAAAGTAAAAAAAAATGCCAAGTGCCATTCAACGAAAAAAGACATTGGTGTTTGCTGAGAACCCACCCTTGAGGGTAAAATAACAACCGAAGGCAAATTAGACCCTAGGGCGGCAGAAACCTTTGTCTAAGGAGCCAATCAAATAAAAAACAAAGTGTCTTTTTGAAATTCACGCAAAAAGTCTTCAACAACAATTCAATGTAGTAAGATTACTGTAGGTCACTACGGACACCCTAGTCCCATTGAAATTTTTTGCTCTACATGCACCCCCCGAGCCATCGAAGAGGGTCCCGGGTGCTATCTCCCAATTTTCCAAACGAACACCCCTCATGGAAGCATGTGTGCCGCACACGCACGGCGTGCTACTTTTCCAACGTGTGTACCCGTTAGGGGCAGGCTTCGACACGAGTCCCCAAATGCCCCCTAAAGAGAGATAACCCTTGGGTACCACACTTGTGCAAACATCCCTCGTGCGCTTAAACATAGCACAACCAAAACAACACCTCAACACATTCATCGATTGGTTTTCATCAATCCATGTGCACATGTGTGGGTTCCTTAGCAATATCATCAATAATATAGGTGATGGGCTACTCCGCATGCATACCGTACCTTCAGGAGATTTCCTCTACATTTCCGTACGATTGGTGCCATACCCACGGGTTCTTCAGAGCGGTGTACAACACTGACACGAGGCTGGGTCCGACAGCATCGTAGGCCACTGGCTTGTTTCGCCCCACATGCACCGCTACCTCATGCCGGGGCTGAGCTTCGAAGGCGGGATCTTCAAAGAGCAACAAACGAAATTTCTATAGTGCCTCGCCTTGAACAATTTTGCACTCAAAGCATGGACCTTTTGACAGAACAACATAGTCTAGTCGTTGAAGTCAAGAGTATCATAGACTAGGCTCAAAACTCCTAGACAAGGGGAAACCGGAGCAGTATTTGCAGCTGCTTGGTCACGGCGGACTGCTAAATCTCCACGCCGCACGCCGCGTCACATGCTCCCCCCTACAAGGCCCCATTGGCAAGGACATGGCCATTTTCCAGGTGGCATGGGGTAACAAAAACATGTGATTCCTTAGCAACCGCCAAAAACGCTCAGGACCCCTGGGCTGTGCTTGGCTGATCATATCCTCACAATTGGAGAACGTATAAAATCATGTGATCCAAAGGACCCTCTTGTTGCGGTTCATTGGCCCTCAAAAGCGCGATGTTGGGCTTGGACATAGTGGGCAAAATTTGGATGGCCTATGGGAGTTGTTATGCATCCATTGGATCCACACACACTCGTCCCGTCATACTTGGTTCTTATATCTTGGGGTGCACTACGCGCATAGATACAACTGTAAACCCCCAAACCCAGGGTGCGGTAAAAATGCACACTTTTTGAAAACATGCGTGTGAGAGGGCTCTAACCCCCTCAATCACCAATGGGGACCCAACGGAAAATTTACAGCGCCGTAAATTTTCATGAATGTCTGTCAAAATTTTCTTTTTCTCTAGACCAAAATTTATTTGAAAAATACAATTCTTACAACGTGTTGTACCAATATGTCACACCCTGAGCCTTGTTCAGCTGTGGTACGATAGTTCATTGGGAGCCCCGGAGGAATATGGAGGAAGAAAGGAAAATGAGAAGGATAGGTGCAAGATCTAATTTGCGAACTAGAGGCAAGGCTTGTGTCTTTGCACAACTACAAGGAAAGAACTATTTGTGTCTGCAAGTCAAGTAGCGTTTCAAAATATCATGTCTTTGAAATTTTGTAATGTAGAGATTGTGCTTCCACTGAAGTCTCTTTGCCAAAATGCTTACGGCGCCAGCGCCGTAAAAAATGACGGATGTCAAGAGCATCAGATTGTGGTGGAAATGTTGTGACTCACTACAAGGGTGGGGCAGGGATGTTCAGACAAGGGGGAACTTGCATAGTCCACTGATACCAACCCCGACAAGGGGGTATGCCGTGATTTCCAAAACATGCAACCTAGTGCGGTTTTGATTTATCAAGTGTTGCGAGCTAGCTTTTGGATTGCACCCGGGTCCTCCGTGGTTGGCGAGGGATTTTGCAGCGGCCAATACTCTTTATCTTGGGTCGCACAAAGAGCGACAACTCTACTTGCCCAACCCTAGGTTGACGGTATTGGGTGGGATGCTTTCTATGGCGCTGCTTGGCCCTAAGGCAGCATCGTTGCCAAGTTATATTGGCAGTAAGGTGGGTCTTTGACCCAGCATTATTGCAATGCTGATGCTCTAGGCTAGGCTTAAGCCTGACCTAGGGACATGAAATTTTCGTTCTGTGGCTTTGTGCCTGCATCCAAAGCGGAGCTCCGCTTCGGATTTGGTGGTTGTAGTGGGCACAACCTTCCTGGTGGCAGGTGTAAGTCAGTGTGCCACCAGAAGCAGTGATCAGTGACATGTTCTAGGGCAACTTTAATTCTATTTGATTGGTGTTGTTTAGTGCTACGACATTTCTACAATCCTGACGTTTAGGGTTTGTTGCTTTTTGGGCATGTTTGTTGTATCTGGATTGTACACAATGCACATGATGTATATGTCTAACTCTAATGTTCATTTTACGGCGCCGGCGCCGTAAACAGGTTTTTGCCCTAAGGAAAGCCCTGTCTCGTTGCTTGAGCAGCAGGATTCAGGATGATACATTGTGGTGAGCAGGGACATGTTCTAGTTTTTTCATTGATGGCTCTTTTCGGAGGGTCAATGGCAATGTGTTTTCCCCTGCCAACAACAATGGTCACTTTGCATCCATTTTCTTATGCAATGCACATTGTGAATATTTTTTTGCAACATTTCCATCTTGATTTCATTTTACGGTGTTGACGCCGGAAACAGCCCGTTTGGGTTTGTTTCCAATATCATTACCTTCAAGCAAGCACAACATGAGGTTGTAGCATAACATATTACTTAGGTATGTCTTTTCATAGCGAGTCAAATTTCCCGTACAACTCCCTCCGGGTATCTTGTGGTGGTTTTTCGAAGAAAAACATGCATGATCCGTTGCCCGCTCAACTTATTGCCTATCCTGTATCCATATGTTGCAAATTTTTGGTGTGCTCTACAAATTTCTTGTTTGATCTGTGCGCCGGTGCACAACAAATGAACGCATCGTTGAAAGTTGGAGTGGCAAAAATCTTGAGATGTTGAGAAAATGTTGAGAGATGTTGCAAAGACTGTGATGCTTTGCAGCTGTGCTTTGCTTGTGGTGTCTGTGTTGTTCAACATCATCTGACAGGTCACAGGGGATTTGCGGGGAGGAGGGGGATAGAGGGATATACTGTGTGCCACGAGGGTAGCAGCGAGGGGGAATTGCCAATTAATTGCTGGTGCAAATCCTTGTAAAATCATTCTTTTGTCCAGTGAACGCATCCCCCAATGAGTTTTTGGTCAAGAGTCCCCACCACCACTTGAAACCCTTTTTTTGAAGGGGGGTTGGAGGAGATGCAAGGGGAGTAAAAAAATATCAAAAAATGCCCCCCCCCCTTTTGGGTTCGACAATCACGAATCTTTCGGTTTTTTTACTTTAAGCCGAAAAAATGTTTTTGGGATGCGACCGCAAAGCGTTGGTGTGGCCGGAGTTGGACGAGCGCAGTTCAAGGAGATTTCAGACTTTTTTGCTTTGTCGCCCCGCTTTTGGAAAATCTTAGTGACTCCATGGTACCAACTATGACGGGTTGAACTTGGGATGTTGTGACGGCACACACACATTAGGAGACAAAAAGATGCTCTTTGCAGCCTCTAGACTTGGCGAGGGCTGGTCATGACCCATGTGAAAGATGTGAAATATAGTTTCAACAAAAAATAGCTCACATGTGTTGGATGAAAATTGCACCTTTTCCAGTGACCCTCAACGGTCCTCAAGGACCCTTGGGTTTTCGTTGGGTGATCATTTGGTGACAATGGGAGTACACACAAACCCATTAGGAGCCATGTAGCACGAACTAGGCCATCTTAGTGGGGCCCATTGGCCCTCAAAGATGCCGTTTTGGGCTTGGTTGCACGGCAATGGTAAAAAAATAGTGGGTATGTAGCCGCCGTTGTGTGTTGGTGGGGACCCTTGTCCCATTGCACGCTTTTTTTCCTTTCTTTGCTATCTCAAAGATTCCCAAATCTTTCCCCCAATAGGGCCCCACTGTTAAAGACTTAGCAGTTTGTAGTGCAGCACGGGTTGGCTAAAAAATGGCCATTCCTGGGCGACCCTTGACAACCCGAGGGGACCCTGGGGTTGTTGTTGGGTGATCATTCGGTGACAATGGGAGTGCAGAAAAACCATGGGGAGCCATGTAGCACCACCAAATAGGCGCTCTTAGTGGGGTTTATTGGCAGGGGAAAGTGCCTTGTACGCACTGGAGTGGGCAAAAATTGGTTAGCCTTGAGCTGCCACAGTGCGTCAAATCAAGCCCTACTCCCATGCCACTTTTTGGTTCCACATGGACCCCCTAACCAATGATGGGGATCCCGGCTGCTATCTGTGAGTTTCCCAGACTGGCAAGGACTTAGCCATTGACAGCTCGGCACCGGTTGGCTCAAAAAGGTCTATTCCTAGGCAACCCCAGATCACCCTCACGGACCCTTGGGCTGTCACTGGGTGATCATTGGGTGACAATGGGAGCACTTATGCCATGGGGAGCCATGATGCTGATGGATCCGATGGATGCTTGCAAAATCGGCGACTTGGAGGTCCTTTGATTGGGGCACATTCTTTGCGGGGCAGGCTTGCCAAAGGCAAAATAATTTTTGTCTGCGAAATCCATGATCTTACAATGGGCTCGAGTTTCTATCCCATATATTGGGGTATGCCACGCAGACACCCCCCCCCCAGGGGAGGTATGTGGCTTTCAAGCCTCTGTTTGATCTAAACAACCCATTTCAAGGTGATTATAGAATTGAAGTGGCGGCGAAGTGGAAACTCCAAAGTGGAGAGGTGATGTGTCTACATAACATTTGCCGTATCTGGGGCTCCAAGGCGGAGAGGAGTGAAATAGCTACATAAACCTCATTGTTTCGCGGTTTCTGAAAATGGACAAGAATCAAATTGTTACATAAGCCCTGTTTGCGGCAGTCCAAAGGGCAGACGCCTCAGGTGGCTCTGTATCCCTGCAATATAAGGGCCAGATTCCAAAAAGAGTGAGGATTGTGGGGACCTTTCCCCTGTCCTATCGGGGGCCCACCGCCAAAAGGATTGTGGCTACATATCCCTTGCCGTGTCAGAGCCAGAACCCAGTGTTTGGCCATAAAGGTTGTGCAGTGCAAAAATTTCGTAATTGATGTGCTTTGATTTGAATTTACCACCTGAAGGAAATAAAGAGTAAGCCAACTGGAAAACAAGAGACCCGGGTCACACCACACACCCGTTCCATCTGTTGGCTCCAGGTGATGATGGCGTGCATGTTGCTCTTGCTCTCAACTTTGCTGTCTTGTTTCTGGTAACCAGTGCACACACACTGGTTCTTCAGCGGACGGTCTGCTGTGTTGAACTACTAGTGCTGGGTCTTTGCACTGTATTTCAGGCTTTCCTTGACACCTGAAGCCAGACCTACCAATCAGCGTCTGGTGGGCCAATAGCAGTCCCACCTACTCACACCATGAAAGATTTTCTTTTTTGGCAGGAGGACGATGAAGTTGACTAGACGGGCCAGGAATTGGATATCATCGTTTCATTTTGGGGCACTGGCTTGCTCATGGTCCTCTCTACTTCATCCTGTTTGCCAGGGAACTACTTACTTTTCTATCAGCGTGGCTTCAAGTTTCACACACAGGCCATGGATACTAGGACACAGGCCATGGACATTAAGCCCCCAAGAAACGGCCAAAAACCCCCCACGCATCACAGGTGGCCCAAATTCGGCCCTCATGTTGGCCCAAACAGTGAAGATTTGCTGGGCCTGGAGTCTCTTGCGCAATCAGGGCATCTCAGCGCAGATACACTGCCGGCAAACATTCTGTTCCAGCAAAGCCCACCGGCAGAATCCTGTGTTGGTCGGAAGATGCAGCAGCACACACCCATTTCCTGCATCTTCTTGATGTCCTTCTCTTTGCCTTTGGAGAGGCTGCTAAAACTTTTGCTGGACTGTGCGAACACCTGGATGCTTCTGTTTATTTCTGGTGTCACCTCCGAGATGTGCCGGTGGCGGTGCTCGCACCACAGCGGGTCCCCCTCATCCAGAATCACGTCCTTCACAACCTCTTTGCCTGAACTGTTATGGAACCTGGCGAAAGGAAGAAGCACATTCAAACACCACCGCCTTCCTTGGTTTCAGATTACGGTAGATTCTCTGGGGGGCATAGATGCCGGGTTTTGGGGCAGGGGATTGCAGCATTTTTACGGCTCGCCAAACTGATTACAATAGTGTGCATGTGCATTTGGGGGGGAAAACCATAATATAGAGGAAGGCCTGCATGGGTCTGTGGGTTAGGAGACATGATGGAGGGCTCCAACGCCTTCACTGCCACATCAAGCGGCTGGACTGGTGCCCCCCTGCAGCCACCGCCTCGCCTAGGCCAGGGCCTCTTTGAGAAAGATGAGAGCATTCTGTTCCCGCGCAGCCGTGCTGCTCCACCAGGTGCCCCTCGAGGCACTTGTGCTTGCTTTGCATCTCCCGGGGAGGGTGCTCCATCCTGCACTTGGCTCCTCCCGCCGCTGACGTGGAGTCCTTGGCCTCGCTCCCCCAGGATGCAAATCTGGAACATGGTGTTCGACTTGGCAGATCAAAACTGTGGGCATTTTCCCTAGATAAGATCTGGGAGTACATGCTGCGACCCATTTGTGGCGTGCTGTGTCCATTGATCCCTGCTCCCATGGGTGGAACAGTATGTTGTGCGCGACATGCACGTTGTCCCCACAGATCGAAATCGCTGTAGGACGCAAACGACACACAGCTCGTGTTCCTAGGGTGCCCCGTACTATTGAGATCGCTGTAGGACACATTTGACAAGCAGATCGTGTCTCTAGGCCCCAGGGACATTCGTAGAGGCAGCACTGTACACGCTTGCAGCATGTCCAATGTGTTGTACGTGTGCTATAGAACAAGAACCTCCGTCCCACTGTCCCACTGCTGCCCATCCGCCCGACGGAGGCACCCTAGCTCCGACGCCTACCTAGCGGCATTGCAGTGGCTGGACTTGCTGCCCTTGGGTGAGCAACGGCCAAGGGTGGCAAATATCATTCATGGAACTCGCCCTAGACTTCGAGGCCTTTGCGGGCCACCCGCTACCACCGGCCCCATAAGCCCAGTCTGTGGGAGGAGACCTGTCACTTCAGGGGGCATTATCATAGGGGGGGGGGGGGGTAGAAATCCATGGCGTAGTGCCGTGCCATTCGCTTGGCCCCGCTCTTTGCCGGGCAACATTGCTTTGGTGAGCCTCCACTCGGTGGTTGCCCCTGTTGCTCTAGCTTCCGCTACATCTTCCACGTGGTCCTTCTAGCCTTTTGCTTTTGCGCCCATCGTATCTCGCCATATGCTTGGGGTCTCATGAGTTGTTGCAAACTGCCAACAGGCTCGAGAGTAGAGGTCGTCCCTCAACCTTCATGACCGTGACCCATGGCCATCAGCGATCAGCAGTGAAGCGTCATTTTTTCCCGGTAAGAGTCACTCTTGTCCTGTTGCTCAACGTAGCCGGGGCGATGAGCCGCAACACCCAGCCCTTTTCCTCCCCACCTATACCGCCCACCCCCTTGGCAAAAATTGCCTCAATTTAACTTGAGCCGCAATTCGCACGAAGCCCCCAAAAGAAAATTTTTTATCTAGAATGCTACAACCCCCGGGCACGGGGGCCGCCGCCAGCCAATGTGTGACCCCGAGGGGTGTTCGACAGTTTGGGGGGCTGTAGGGGGGGGGGGGGGGACCCCCACCCCCCTCCGAAGGGGGGGGGGGGGACCCCTCCCCCCCCCTTGGTTGACCCAAACCCAGCACCTTTTCCGGCAGGCCCCGTCCAAGCGCGCAAACACACAAAGCTAACAAGATGCACTGTGAATGGTCATTGTTTTGCTGCACTGCAGCACTTTCAGAGTAGTATTGAATGTTGCCTTGAGTTCGCCCAAAGGCCTTTCCTTCCCCTTGTCACAAACCACAGACATATATGTAGAGAAGCGAAGGGAGCCACAGACATATAGAGAGAGAGAGAGAGAGAGAAGCGAAGGGAGGGGAGGGGCCTCAAGCTTCGGAATCATCCTCCCACTCGTCGCGTGCCCTCTTGCCGGTACTCTTGGGGCGAGCACGCTTCTTTGGCCGGGCTGCTTGTGCTCTTGTGACCCGGCAGGCTGCCGGCCCATCAGACATGGATTCCGATGGCACATAGTCACTAGTGCCTGACGGGGCACTACTGCTGGAGGATGCACTCGTACCGGAGGAGGCATTGGTGGACGAGCTGCTGCTACTACTACTGCTACTGCTACTACTACCTTGGTTTGGCCCAGAGAGAAGAGCAGGGAGAACAGTGGGCAGAGCCGGCGGCGCAGCAGGCTTCGCCTTCGGTGGCAATGGGGCCCGGAAATTGTCAAAGGCTTGCAACACCTTTGTTTTCTCCTCTTCGCTACACCCGGCATAGTCATGGGACACACCAGGGTGAGGCCTCCACTCTACCTCCTCACCATTGCAAGAGACGTATCTAATGCAACTCCTTTTGTGACACGGGGTATGAACAAACGAACAGATTAACGAACAAATCCCATAAGCTAGTTTGGCCGCAGCAGCATGGTGTTTAGGTGGGCAACAAACGGCATTTATATAGCGCCCCGTCTTGCCCTATCCGGCGCTGGTCCCTGGTTAGGGGTCCAGGTGCCCCGTGTGGGTTTGCTGAAATGGATTGAGTCAAGAAGCGTCGGAGTCCTACCTCAACCCTACATTCCCGGGGTCCCCAGCAAAGGGGACAAAATGCACAGGCAAGGTGGCTACATAACCTTTTTTGTGCTTTTCAGCCATTTTTGAATTCTCCACAAAATTCTGAGTATTTTGAGTATAGACACATAGGGTGGAACAAGAAAAATTCCCCCCGCCGTATGCCTAAAACAAAATCTCCGGCGCCTCCGGCGCCGACAAAGCACCTTGTTCCGTGCGACAATTTTGGGGTCCGTAGAGGGGGGGGGGGGTCCCCCCCCCCCCTTTGGGGTCGGGTCCTGACCAGGAGCGGCCCCCGTGCCCCCGGGGGGGTTATATTTGGGGGGGGGGGGGGTTTGCGCAACCAGCGGTGCCCTTCGGAAGCAGAAGGGGCCTGCAATTTGAAGTGGCCGGGGATAGTAGAGAGGAGGAAGCACGGCCGACATTGGGTGTGGTGCGAAAGATCTTTGCACCTCTGTAGCACAGGGCACGACTAGGAAACGTGAGGCCAAATAAACAGCGACTGCGGAAGTCATGGATTTGTGAAAAGCATGCGCACCCCCCATGCACAGTATGCGATCAAACACACTGGCATACGGTACTGCTACCCCCGGAGACATAAAGGGCACCCCCCTAAGAGCTGAATGTTGAGGGACGGCATGTTGTTAAGCTGTATATACCATGAAGGGGGCGCTTAGCAGTTGGACTATGTTAGCTGTACAACATGCAGAACGCGTGGGACACTGGAAACGTCGCTGGAGCCATGTCGGGAGACAACGTCCGGAACGGTGTTAACGCGCACGACGACTCCACTGGATGCCGGAGACAAGGGCAGAGCCAACATGAGTGATGCGCAGAGCATCAAGAACGCGCGGACACCACATTTTCCCCAGCAACGTGTTGAATGTGACAGTCTAGGTGCCTCAGTAGCAACCATCGTTGAAAACAGTGGGCCCACAAGGGCCATAGGATATCAGGCTACAAAGGCCATTAATTATGTCATCACCACTGTGGCGTCTGCTGTGTGCATGCATGCATGTGTGCACGCATGTGACGGTGATGGTGCGGTGTGGGTGTATGAAAACAATGGCTGGGACGACTGCCAACCACGTGCCGGATGTAGGTCCGGCCACCCCTCTCCTTCCCCTTCGAAGCACTATGTGTACATGTCCATGTCGCTAGCGCTGCCCTTCTCCGGATCCCAGGCTCTTTCAACTTCATGACCAGGTTCAGCAGTTGTGCAGAGCGCGGGGGACATATAGAACAAGTTTACGGTCACCAGGGACATACGGAGAGGCGGCACGCGGAACGTGCAGAACACTTTGCACACATGACTACGGCGCCAGGGACACAATGGGAAACATCGCACGGAACGCGAAAAAGGTGCAGTGCACGTTCTGCATGCACCTATGACCTCGATTGCTAGTAGGGTCCGACACTTCATCTTTCTTCGGTTCTTTCGCAGCTACGAAAGCCTCCACCTCCTTATCGAAACACCGTCGCCCTATGGCGGGGGTGAGTCGCGTGGGGGTGGTGGGGGTGCCTACTCGTGCGGTGGCGGCGCGTGGGCTCAGTGCGGCGGTGGCGTTGGGTCCTGGTCCCACTCGGGGGAGTACTTAGCCCAGTTCTTGATATCCGGCTCCGGCTTCATTGGGGTAATCCCACGGACCTCCTTCGGGCTCCCACTGCGGCTGCGCGTACACCGAATATCCCCCGTGCAGCGGGTATTGCTGCAGCAAGGGCGGGTATTGCGGAGGAAGTTGCGGCACTGGCGGCAGCTGCGGGGACATCATGGAGACAACATGCGCAACGTCCAGAGGACGCGAACAAATGCTGCCGGCGCCAGGGGAAGTGGGAGGTGAAGAATACTTTTGGCAGCGCCCTCCGCCCAAGCGGTAGGGTGCAGCGGCTGGAAATGCTTCATTGCCTTGGTGACCGAACTGCAGATCTTCGTTCCACGAGACAGGAAGGGCTTGGATCCTATGGGGCTCGGCACTGCTCAGTATCATGGCGGCAGGGCCAAGGTCTTGACGGACTGTAGGACACAAAATACGCGCTGAATGACATGAAGGTCTCCGGGGACACACACAGGGACACCGTGAGGAACGAATTTTGTGCGCAAAACACTGCCGAATGACCCCGGCGACACAGCGAGAGCCACCATGCAGAACGCGCAGAACACAACGCACACGTATACCTTCAGCCGCAGTTGCTAACTTCAACTGCCCGCAGCAATTCTTGTAGTGGTGGACGGAAGTACCCAGCAAGTAGCCATACTCGTTCTACTTCTTGTCTTCCTTTACCAACTTCTCCTTCCTCTTGTCTTCTTTCTCTCCCTTCTGCTTCTTCTTCTCCCTTTTCTCCTTCTTTTGCTTTCTTCCCCCTACACGACGCAAAAAACGCGAAAACGGGATAAATGGCGCCAAGGACAGTATCGGGGACAACACGCGCGACGCGTAGAACGCGGTGGATGGCTGGTATGGGCTCCAGGGACAAGAACAGAGACATCAGTCGGAACTTCCAGAACACTCAGAGCACGGACCTTTTTAGGTTCATCAAGAAAAAAACCCCAAAATGATGTGGCACGGATCTTGTGGACGATGATGGCCACTGTGCCCTGCATAGTAGTGTGCAAGCAATGTGGGGGGCAGCCTGGACACATAGCATGCGATCATACACAAAACACATTGGTCCCACTGCATGACGCGCCGGGAACTAAACAAAATGTAGCTTGGATCTTGTGCCCTCAATCTCGCAACCTTTGTCCTTGGTCGACCGGACCTTGTAGGTGCGGGCCTGTGTGAGGATCAGCACCCGGTGATTTGTCTTGGTCTTTTGGTCGTACACTTCTTCCATGCCTAAGACCCACCCCGCATGGTACCCGGTTGCAGAGAAGGGGGAGGTACGAAGGAACAAGCAAAGACAGCGCAAATGAGGACGAAGCCTACAGCGTAAACAACCCTAATTGTCTACTTTCGTGTGATCTCTTTCTTCGGCACCTGTGTTTCTTTAACGAGGCAAGTGAAGACTCTTGGCAGGCCCTCCCCAAGACAAGAGCCCAGAGACACTCTCGGCTGCACTCAGCCTACTTGGGCGCCACTTCGTTTGCCTATCGTAAACACATCGTAAACATGCACATGCACACATTGCAAACATATGTTTTTGTTGCTTCGCTTAAAAAACCACCGCGCATTTTGGTCCTTCGTGGCGCCGCAGCACGACATGGGGTCGCACTCGGTCAGGTGTGTGTGGGGCAACTAGTACTCAGTGCAGTACAAGGGCAACATGGCACAAAGTGCCGAGCAACGACACAAAAGCCTGCACAAGTGATGTGGGACACTGAGAACACGCTGAACAGGCAATGCGGCGTTGGGGACAATTGCCGAGCTAGACGTCAAAAGCGCGCACAGCGCGCTCGACACGAGCAACGTCGTGACCTACTTGTATGGGGTCGTGCAACACATGCACATCAAATATGACAACAAAGCCAGGGGCAGCAATGCGGCCCTAGACCCAAAAGTGATGAAATTACTAAAAACGGACAATTCCACTGCGATCCTCGGAATATGTCCAATATGTACTATGTGTGCCATGTGTTGTGTGTGGCATGGGTGCCTTGTGTGCCGTGTGTGCCATGTGTGCCATGCCTGCCACATGTGCCATGTGGACCACGTGTGTGGTGTGTGCCATGTGTGCCATCAGTCTTGCAATGTGACCCACGTGTGCCATGGGTTGTGCAATGTGCGCAATGTGTGGAAAATGAGCAATGTGTGCCATGCATGCCATGTGTGCCCATTGCGCCACGTGAGCAATGTGTGCCACCTGTGCCATGTGTGATGTATGTGACATGTGTGCCACTTGTGCCATGCGTGTTATCAGTTGGGTCATGCGTGCCCCATGTGTCATGTTCAGCATGTCAATTGAAACAGCGTACGTGCATTGTGGTCGCCTTTATTGTCAATATCACTTGGGGTACCTTAATTGACGATTTTTTGAAGCTCGCCGAGATTTGGAAAATAGGCATGGCTATGTGCAATTTTTTTTTGGGTCTAGCTTAAATTTTTGCCACCTTTTTTGGTTGTATGTAAAATAGGCTTATTTACAAGTCTTTCACGGTCGGGCAAAATTTGTGCCGGGTTTTGTGTCTCCCTACCTTTTAGGCAGTGTTCTTCACCAATTTTGCAGGTGGGGTTGAAATTTCTCCCAGGTTTGCTTTGTGAATCTATCCGAAGGTTGTCATTATCCGTACTATTCTGCAAAGCTTGTTTCTCGTTCTATCCAGTTCTTAATGTCTTCACCTCCACTTATCCAAATTTTTTGCAGCAGTTCCGTGCCATGTACTGTCCTCTACGCCATATGCCTATCCCTTTGTCTAACTGCAGGTCACGGTATAATTGGGGAATTGTGTCGTACTTACAGCCACGCAAAGTATGAGCCCTTGGCCAGTGCAACACCAAGCAGGGTTCCTTCGATCGGCGCGGCGGACTTGCGGGTCAGGCCTTGTGGAACTCCATGATGTGTCACCAAGTTTGTATGTGGTTTGATAACTTTAGGAGTTATAGATCCGGTGTGCATCCTCGTACACCGGATTTAAATTTGAATTGCAATGCACTTGCAGTGTTGCACGGCATTGCTTTACCCCCCTACTCGGGTCTTCGAAAGCTGGCTGAAATTGAGACCAGGGTACCAAAGGTCGCAAATGACATTTTTTGATCGATTGTTGTACTTTTTAGTCGTATTGATGTCGCCAACCGAAGCGTTCACAGTTTTTGGGTTCAGGACCATTTGGATATTGCTCGCCACAACGTACGTTCCCTAAATTGGAGACCCTTTTTCTTTTCCGAGTGGCGGTGTGGCACACACAACGAGCTATTGCGGCTTGCGTTTGATTTGACGTGTGTTGAACAACGCACTAGACACCGCGTACCACTGCTTGTAGACATGAAAATACACTTTGCACCGTTGAAGCTCTGTTACGGTGCAGCCTATGTTTGCTGGAACGCACCGCAACTGCTTTTGGGGTTTCACCTCATACATGGCAGCGAGCACAAGTACAAGTATGCTGCCGAACTTATCTATCCGGCCTTCCGACCCCACATTGAGTTTGTGGAATAGTGTAAAAGCCTATAGGTCGGTTCTATCCCACCTCGAAAGGCAAAGGTTATTCATATAGAAAACACACTGCTTGGTGTTTTGCTTTCCACACCCTGCAATAGAGCCGGGCCGGATGCGTTTGTGTCTACTTTGTTTATGGGACCATCGGTATTTAATAGCCATTCAGCAAAAGGGTCTATATATGCACGGTCCTAAAGGCGCCATTGCACATATATTGCCCGGCCGTTTCAACTATTGGGACTGTGGTGCGAGAATGCAATTGCGGGGGCCAGGGGGCTGGATGTGGGACTGTTGCTAAGCAGGCACTTGAGATGTGACAATTGGTTATGCTAAACATACTCAAGCTGGAAGAGCAGTTGACCACAGAGTGAAGGCCACTCATGTGGCTCTCCCGTTTTGGAGCTAGTGACATTCTTCCTCCCTGGGCTGTATCCAGTGTGAGGAGGTAGGTGAGTCACTGCTTAAAAGCTGGTGTGCATACATGTTTATAATGTACACCATTCTATGGGCAAAATTGAGGCCACCTCTTTGACCAGCCAATGTTCAACAATGAAAGTGTGCCTAATAGAGGTCTGGCGGAAACTTTTGCTTGGCCATACCAAGAGTCGTGGAAGAAATCAAAAATTCAGCTATTTTACAGGGGATGATATAGTCCACGACAAATTTTGTCAGTGGTACATCACTTGTAGTCCCATCTTCAGGGCTGATGTTACAATGGAGACTTTGGAGGCAGTGGAATCTTTTTTAGCTGACACTACTTCCCAAACTGGCACGACATAGGAGACACAACAATTTGAGGAGAGTACTCCAGCTGCACACGGCCTTCAAAAGAAGCACGGGGGACGAGCCAAGAAGAATGCAATGGCAGCCGTCCAGTTCGGGTCACCTCAACGAACAACATACAAGTACGCTGCGATCACAGTGTTATTGACCATGACAAAAACTTTGGCCCGGTGCGCAGACGATCCGATGATAGGGTACAACTTTGGTATGATGACCTAAAGGCTGCACCGCCTGTGGGTTTTATCCAGAACTTCATTTCCTATACCATGACTCCGATGTCCGTTGTATTTATGTTTCTCACCGTCACTGTTTTTGTGTTGACCGTGTGTTGTCTTTCTACACGCCATTTGTGGCGACCTGCACATAGGGTACTTCTCGGGGGTCAGGGTGTTTACATTATTGCCCAAAAATACAAACAGGATTTTTTAAGATGCAAAACCTGGATACCCCTAGCTAGTCTTTGGTATTTGAGGGATAAGAGGTCAAACGTGATTGCCCCCTGGGGGTCAGACACCGTCTTGTAGCCGTCCACCAAATTCACAGTCCTGCTGGCTCAGCTTCGATTGCTTGAGGGCAAATGTCATTGCTTGTGAATAGGCTTCAAGAGGAAGAGGAACAACACCAAACCCTTGTGTATCACACTACCGTTCTTCTTGACGAGTGCGGTGTAACTGCCAAGGAAGGCACCATGATGTGTTTCGATGGTAGATTCTGCAGACGTGGGCCAGTTTTGGTGTTGGGTGGTTGTTGAAAACAGTGGGTGCTAATGCAGTTGACGCCATGACAGCCATGGAGAATCCTGCCCTTGGTACCTTCAAAGAAGTGGAGGGCATTATGCCTCACCGACTTTGAGGAATTTCACCTTGCATGGATGGGACAAAAAGTACCCTGCCCTCTAAAAAACATTATAAGGGATATGAAAAGAGTACAGATGTGGGCTTCGCAGTTGCTTCATCCACAGGCAGTCACCCGGGGCACGTCCATGAGAGTAGAGGTATGTCCAATACGGGTGTATATTTGAATAATGTCATCGACCAAGGCAAAATTTCAGCGAGCTTTCGTTTCATTCAATGAAGCTTTGAAAGTAACCACCCTTTTGTCTTACTAATCTACAACTGCTGCCATCACTTCAACACGACTTGCCTCAGCAATCGGTTTTCCAGTGCTTGTTTCAACCTGTGGGTACATTGCACACTGGATAGTTACAAAACTAGAATCCGACTTCTCCTAAACCAGCTTAACAACATGACGGTGCAACAGGTTCCGCGGTCCTTCATAATTTGGATCTGCCCACAAAGGTGCCATAATTACTGGTGGCCATGGTGGCCACGGCTTTTCTTCGCTCCAACACCAACTCCCATAACAAACTTGAGGTGTGACATTATGTCACCCTCTTGGCTTGCCATTGAAATGGTGAACCCAACAGGCACCAAACAAGCAGGGAACAAGGCCGACGGGACTGAAAGCCGGCCTCAGCGTAATGCGGCCACAAGCAGCTATGGGGGCAAGTGACCCATGCAAGCCTCCCGCTATAATGTTGTTTTTCCAAACCACACCCACGCACACACACACACACACACACACACACCACAATGCTTTGCCACTGTCCAAGGAATGCACAACAGGCCTTCAGTGTTGCTGCTTAGCTTTTGCTGTCTGCTCTACTTGTGTTCGGTGGTGGTTAGGGGGCTGATGTAAGAGCCACTAAGGGCCACGGTTGCAGAGGACATGTATGAATGTGATGTTTCCGTGTACAATTTGTCTTCCAAGACCCCATTGTATACTTGCAGTACCCATCGGCTTTCCATTGGTTGCACCACTCCCTTTGAGGAGAAATTGCACCGGTACGTTTGCTTATCGTGAGGGACCTGTGACCTCTATGATGCCTGTCGAGATCTTCTCGTATCTGTTGGACCTAGTGCCTCGCCCTCTATGTATTTTGCAAGCAGCGACGCCCCACTTCACAAACCGATTGTCTAGGTGTTCACAAAGGCTGTGCTCCAATGTTCAGGATTGGGGCTGTGATTGTGCCTCCTTTGATGCTGGCTGACTGTGACACACAAGGTTGTTAACAAACTCGCGAAGGTACGTGAAATGGCATATACAAAAGGCACAACCGGATTAGTCTAAATTTGTGTCTATAAGGGGTCCCCAAAGGTGGGCGGATTGTCATGCGTAAGACTTTGTCGTCACAGGAAGCGCATCTGGGAAGGGCAGATTTAGGGCCAAAGGTCGTAGGGGACGGATATGGGTTGGGCGAGCGATCCTGAAAAGAGAACCGCCACCCCTTGGCCATGCCGCCTTTGTTCGCGGCCCGGGGGACATATGTGTGGATGACGTCCATGGTATTGGTCTTGGGTGACCCTATCGGCAATGGAGTTAAGGTGCACCAACTCGCCCCCATCCACGTGTTGTAACCAAGTTGGACGCATAAAAAGAGGCTAGAAAGAGAAAGAAAGAGGTGGTGATTGCTGTAGTCTTGCAATTCAGACCACCCCTTGACAACCATTTGTCTCGGCCTTGAAACCCTGACCCCGGCAGAAGAATCCTGCCACAGTCCCCATACCCCTCTAGCTAGCAGATACCTCAACCCGAGACAACCAGTCAAGGACCATGCCACAACTCTGTCTCACAACCCTTGCCCAAGAAAATTGCCTGAATAAATCAGCAACCAAGAGAATAGCACCCATGAGAGAGCACAAAAAAAACTCCAACAACCACGTCTACCAATTGCATGGTCAAGGGTCTTGGGTTCGCCTGGGGTGCACTACGCGTACATGCACAGCCGTAAACCTCAAAACAGGGTTCACCGTATAAAATTGATGCTCTTCAAAAAACGCTTTCTGGCAGCTAGTATCACGCCGAAATCAAACCAATGACGCTTGGAAAATTTACCACGCCGTCGCCGTAAAATTTTGCACAGGATGTTGGCTTTTTCACCTTTCATCGAACCCGATATTTAACAAAAAAGAGACAGCATTAATGGATGGACACCTTGTGTGGCTGCATTTTTTTAGTCAATGACAAATTGGCAAGGTACTTTTGATTTCTGTTGTACATTATTTTACCCGTTGCTTCATTTGAGTGGGGGATTGGAGGCAGCTTATGTACACTAGTCGGTACAATTGGAAAAGACATGAGACACTAAACCAGTTTGATGGGCCAAAAATTCAAAGATATAGCTGTTTTTTTGTGGAAACCGGCGTCGATGGAACCACTGCTCTCCAAGGGGGCACCCTTAATTTTTACGGCGCCAGCGCCGTAAAGAAAAAAAGAGTGTCTGCTGCAAGGGGCAACCTTGAAAAAGATTCTTGGGATGCACAAGGTGGGGGTAGGGACAAGATAGGCTGACCACATCCTAAGTAACCCCCACCGGCTCACCAGTTGAACCCCTCCCCTCACCAGTTCAATGAGCAGGGGGGGATTATTCTGAAGTGTGTAAACATTTAAGGCGCCAGCGCCGTAAAATAAGAGGGGGTGATTCACACAACGGTGTACAGATGGTAAGCAGTATCCCCCCGAAAAAAATAAGGGGTTTGCATGTTTGCATGGGTTTGCAAGGTGGAGGTGTGGATTTCCCCCACATAGGATTCTCCCACACAGCCCGTCCCCTGCCTGCTTGTATTTTTTTGTCAGCCCCTGTCAAAGGTGATGTGGACTTTTAATTCTTGTGTGAAAAGAGATGAGGGATAGCACCTCCCCCTCAGTTCTCATGGCAATATTTTCCCCTACCTGTGGTCAATTGCATTCATTTGCAATGCAAGCACCATTAAGAACCGTAAAGAAGAGTTAAGAACAATTGTGTAGAACGCGGCAAAGATAACAGCCAGACGAGGAAACATTCAGTTGACTGTCATGGGTGTTTTATGAGCGTTCCGTCAGTGACCACATTTTGTGTCACCTTAGGAGGTCCATTTTTCAAGCTTTTGCACAATTATAAGGGTGTTCTTATTTTGCAGGGGTGCTCGTATTTTGCAGGGGTGCCGTCAAACCGTTTTTTTTTTGGCACCATTTGCACACAGCACCCACGGGCATTGGTGTCCAAGCCCTCATGGGGCACTGCTTTGTTTGCCCCCAACAAAATTGAGTGCAGTGGGGTGGCTTTCAACGGGTCGGTTTTTGCATATGGGCTGAAAAGCAACACTGTTTCCTCGCCCCAAACACGATTTTTAGTGCACAAATTCAATTATTGTTAGAAAAAAGGCCATTTGCGAGTACGGCGCAATGTGCAAATGCATTGGGGGCACAAAGATGTGAGGACTTGGGCACCAATGCCCGTCGGTGCTGTGTGCAAGTGGTGCAAAAAAAAGTTTGGTAGGATAGCACCACGGCAAAACAAGAGCACTCCGAAAAAATTTGCAACAACACTAAAATTGCCACCTCTTTCGGTGAAACAAGAAGTGGTTTGTGGCCGAACGCTCATGTAAAACCCATGACAATAAACTGAAAGTGTCCTGGTCTGGCTATCATTTGTGCCACCTTCTCCACAAGAATGTGAAGGCCACATCACCTTTCACAGGGGCTCCCAAAAAAACAAGCAGGTAGGGGACGCGCTGTGTGGGAGAATCCTATGTGGGGGAAATGCACACCCACCCTGCAAACCCATGCAAGCATGCAATCCCCTGATTTTTTTCGTGGGGATCATGCTTACCACGTGTACACCGTTGTGTGAATACCCCCTATCACGTTACGGCGCTAGCACCGGAAATATTTACGGATGTGGAGCCGTAAAATTTTTTGTCACTGCAGAATGATCCCCTGAATCAAACCTCCTTGTCAACCCCAGACCTGTGTGCCCACGGGACTGCATGACCGTGTGTTGAACCCCCAACTTTGGCTTGTCCTGTCCGTCCCCATCCACTATCCCTAGCATCCTTGTACCTCGCCTCCCTCAAGTAGGCCTCTTGTCATGTTCTCTTGGTGAAGTCGTGCTCCTGACATTTATGTGTTTCGTGCGGGAAACAACGTGCAAATGGGGAGGGGGGGGGGAGCATCTGTTCTATTCCCTTGGTACAGGCTGGAAGACCCAATCTCGTTCTAGCCTAGACGCCACTAGAGTGGCTAGAACGAAGAAAAAAAAAGGCGGTAACCCCCCCCCGGGGGGGGGGGGGGGTTGAGGTGTTTAACCTAGGCACACCTATTCGTCCTCCGGGGGGCATGGTTTTTTTTCCACAATTTGACTGTTTTCACCTGATTTTGGAGTCCAAAAAATTTTCCTTCTAGCGGCGTTGTAGCGACGTCTAGCGAGCGGCGCTGAAGCGCCGCTACAACGCCACTAGAACGGTTCGCTAGAACGCCGCTAGAACAATACATATGAATGCTCCGCCACTCCTCAAAGAGAAATTGCCCGGGCTACCATGGCCAGCCGTGGCCAATTACAGGGTCCCGATGCCGGACCCAACTCACGGAGCGCCAGGTTCCATCCCCCCGGGACCCGGGACCCCTATGGGAATGTGCCGGGTGTGGGGGACACCCGGTATGTCCCTTGGAAGGAGGGGGGCAATGGGGGGACCGTCAACCAAGTGACGGTGTTGGGAGATTGGGATGAAGAGTTGGACCCGGGGGAGTGGTGCGTGGTGTCGCAGGGGTCCAATGGGGAGGGGGGGAAGAAGGGGAAGAAGAGGAAGCGGGAGAAAGAGGGGGGCACCTTCCGGGTGCCGGGGGAGTGCCTCTTTCTCACCCGGGAAGAGACGGAGGCCAACCTCCGAGACGCCTTGCGGGAGGGGGACGACGGGGACAACGGGGATGATGGGGATGACCGGGATGACGAGGAGGACGAGTGTGGCGACAAGGGGGAGGGGGGTGACAAGGGGGGTGAGGTGGGGGTCCACAAGGGGGGTGAGAGGGAAGGGGACACGGGGGGTGAGAAGGGGGGTGCCAGGAGCAAGGATGAGCCCCGGCAACCCCCCACCACGTAGGAGGGGTAACCTGTGTGTCGCGACTCCCGAATGGTGGCTTGCGGGGGTAGGGGGGCTAATTGGGCTAACTGGGTTGATCGGGCTAATCCACCACCAAGTGACCCGGCGTCGGCCCGCCAAGTGCCCTTCCAAGTGACCTCTGGGGTGCGGTGGGGGGCTAACCGGGCGAACCGGGAGGTGCAGAGAGGCCACCCCCCCCCAAGGCCCTCAAACCCAAACCCCCCCCCAAGGCCCCCAAGAAGAAACCCCGCTTCGAGAGTAGCAAGGAAGCCCCCCCCCCCGAGGCCCAGACCAAGGCCAAGGCCAAGCCCAAGCCCAAGGGCAAGGGCAAGGGCAAGCCCCCCCTCCCCCAAACCCCAAGCCCCCCCCCCCCTTGGAGGATAGGGGCCGCGCTAGTGGTGGTGGTGGTGCTGCTGCTGTTGGTCTCCCTTGCCCGGTCCTGTACCCTGACCCAACCCTTGCGCTACGAGTCCATGCCCCTCGCACTCCTACCCGCCTCCCACCTACCCAAACCGTCCAGCACCGAAAGGGCTAAATTGGGGTCATTCCCCATCATCCGGCCCAACTCGGTGATCCCCACGAGGCGCGTCCAGCCTCCGCCATCGCGCCACTCCACGCGTACCCCGCGGGGGTCGGCTCCACACGTCTACACGCTCGCAACCTGAGAACATAAACATGAGACAGGTGTATTCTAGAGAGCTGGAATGGCTGCAAATGCATGACAATCTGCTGGTGGGACACCGGCAAGTGGCGGTTGTGGAGCTAGCTCTCAAATTGGAGTCCCATGGGGGCAACTCTTGGCCCCACCCGCAATTACGGTTTACAGGCTTGGAGATGTCACTGTAAAAAAAGGGCAGTCCGGCCGGCGGTCACCATCATGGCCAATCCTTGGGCACTCCCCCCACCAATAGCACCTTCGTCCGCCGCTAGCCGCTGCATGGGAGTTGCAGCTCACGCCATGGATAGCCATCATGTTGCACCCGACGCTTTCTTAGCAGGAAGAGCAGGCCTTCCTCCTCCTCCTTTCTGCTCGTGCTTTGGAGCACCGCCACAAACATGCCATGCACTTTGTCAACAAGCTGCTCCAGCGGACCGTCCGCCCATTGCTGCCCCGCCAGGGCAAGCTCTATGCTCTGACAACAACCTTCCTCCCACTCCTCACCCGGACCTGGCACCCAGTGCCAACGGACCCTGTGGAGCTCCATGCATCTCTTCTTCCCCGCCGGGTCCCGCATTAGCCTGCTGTGGGCGGCCGCTAAATCGGGCAGCACACCACAGAGATTAAGGCACGGATGCCACTCCGAGAGCGCTGCCAGCTTGAGCACTCTAGCAAGTAGCATGACATGCAATAGAAACGGTTCCATGGCCACGTACCATGCGTGGCAATACCACAGTAGATGGTCTTCGTCCTCCCCGGCCCTTTGGTGGAGCATGGCCAGCGGTTGTTGGGGCAGAGCCCCGTCTCTTGCCGGTCATCCAAATGGCTCCCGCCAGGGCTCCCCTAAGCAGTATGCAGCTATATCGTGAAAGCGGTGAGCTCCCTGATCATGAACTCTTTGTTTAGGCCCACTCCCCATCCTCGGAATGTGCGTGGTCTCCGCTTTTCCAACGCCGCTAGCTGGTTTGCTCTGAGTGACTCTCTAAAGAGGTGCTCCACATACTTCATGGAGGCGTGCACCACGTGCACTATCATCCTTGTGCGCGGAATGGCCCATTGCCACCATCCTCGTACGCAACGCCGGCCCAATTTACGAAACTCATGGATCGCGTGTCCCAGCGGGCAGCCTCGGGTGCCTCCGTACGTGCCTCCAACTTGGACCGCTTGGCCCACTCCCTCGCGGGCCTTTGGGTGTTGAGCGTGGCCAATTGCAATGACAAGAGCATGCACACCCTTGGGACGTTGTGGAAGAGCAATTGGGAGGTACTCCTCTCACCTAGTGCCTTTCACTCGTTCTAGTTTTGATCTAGTTAGCCTCGGACACTACTCGCTAGAAGCTAGGCTAGACTAGACTAGACCAAAATGAACCATCCCCCATGTCTCGTGTTTAGGTGATTCAAGACATGATTGACACGGGGCTTGTCCAATGGGGGCCCTCCAACAAGAAGGCAAAGGTGATCCTCGGGGGGGGGGGATCAACCGTGGACAGGAAGGGTGATCGGGGTGTGCACATGCCCCCTAGTGGGCTCCATGTTCAATGAGGGGATATGGAATGCCCAAAAGAAGACTTGGGAGGGCAGTGCTTTCCCGCGGACCATGGAGCGTGATGAGCCCCACTGCAAGCCGCTGGCTGAAGTACGCAGCGGGTTTTGAAATTGCCGCGTGCCAGGGTCATCTTGTGCATTTTGCACTTGACAACGGCCATGGGCCGCTTGTTGGGGGAGTTTGTCAACCGGGAGGCTAGGGCGGTCACCCTTGCGCTGCGTCAAGACCTGCAAGTTCTCTTGTCGGAGAGGCGTGCAGGTTGGAGTGTTTATGGGTCAGCTTCCGCGGACGGGGAAGAGACGGCCAATTTTTTTGAGGTACGGCCGGAAATTGCTAGGTGCCTCGGCATTAGGCCGAGCACGGCCAAGTACAAGGCCATCGTGAACTTGTGGGACCTGTTGCAGGCCCTCTATTGTACATATCATGGGCCTAACCCTTTGAACAGCGCCGCCGTGGCAAGGGATTTTCTCACGGCCCTGTACTGTCGGTACAGCATCATGGTATCTACTGAGCCTCGAGCATGATGTAAATGCCATATTGCAGAACATTAAGCCATTTGGGTTGGCTAGGATCTCGGGTGACATTTCGGAAAGCATCAACCGCTTTCTGAAACATGGTCATAATGAGCACAGCAACTGGGGGGGGGGGGGGCTGTCGGGTGGAGGGGGTGGACGAGGTGCCGGGTCGTCAGTGGGAGGCCATCCACAGGGAGGCCAATGTGCAAGCACAGCGCATGACGTGGCTGTTTGCATACTTTGACGTGTCGTGGGTTGTGCACGGGGGGAGCCGGTCGCACGTGCCGTGCTCGGGCAGCGATGCCATGGAGTCGAGGAGGGGCCGAGGCCACATGCATGATTCCCTCGAACAAAATCTTCACCATCAGCAACATGGCTTCCAAGGAACTGATTAGGCAGCTCATGCAAAAGGTATTTTGTCGTGCGTTCTAGCGCTGATCTAGGGAAGCGTTCTAGTGTTGATCTAGGCAGCACGATCGTTCGCTAGAACGTCGCTAGAACGCCGCTAGAAGGGTTGCCGAGAACGCTGCTAGAACGCTCCTGCGTTTTTTGTAGCAACAGCAGACGGCGGAGCTGCTGGCAGCGGTGATCGCGTAGCAGGAGGAGCAAGAGCAGCAGGCCTAGCCCAAGGCCGAGCAGGCCGCAGCCAAGCCCAAGGCCACGGCCGAGGCCAACGCTGCGGCCGAGCTCAAGCCCAAGCCATCCCCCCTCGCCAAGCCCAAGCCCAAGCCCCAACCCCAAGCCCCACCACCTCCGTTGCCACCCCCTCACCCGTTGGCCACCAAGAAGTCGGCCAAGGCGGCCCATGAGCGTGAGCAGCTGGAGGAGGCGCGAGGTCTCTCAAGTTACCTCGCAGCGCAAAAGGGTGCAAAGGCCAAGGCGGAGACCAAGGTCGGCCAACGGGAGACCAAGCCGGTGGAGCTGCGCAGGATTGGGGATGAGGAGCGGATCGCCATCGCGGAGCACTCCCTCGGCAAGGCGACGGAGAAGGTGGAGGAGAAGGAGGTGATCCGGCAGCGGGATCGCAGTGTGCGGAGGATGGAGAGTATCGTGGCGGCGGAGGTGGATGAGGTGGTGGAGGTGGAAGTGGCAGCTGAGGAGATGGTGGAGGAGACGGTGAAGGAGGAGGGGGAGGCGAAGGTGGTGGTGGAGACGGCGGTGGTGGGGGGGGATTGGCTGAGGTTTTTTTTGGGGTCGAGGGATGCGGGGGCCATCCGGGACCTGCCGTGAGACCCGGCCGTCCTCGCTGGCACCCCCCCCCCCCCCAAACCTGGACCGGCCCCTCCTCGTCACCCCGGAGAGTCCGGTTTGGACTCTCCGTTTTTTGATGCAACGGGTGAATCAAAGACTGTTGGGGCCCGGTAGTTGGGTATGGGTGGACGAGGGGGGGGTGGTCCACCTCGACAAACCCATGCGGGTGGAGGTGGTCCGAGGGTGGTGGGGGTGGGAACCGGAGTTGCCCGGGCGGAAATGGGGGGAGACGCGACCCCCCCCCCCCCCGGAAAAGGGGGTGAAGATGTTTGAGCTGGCCCAACACAACCTCTTCACCCCCGAGAAGAAAAAGGGGGGGGCACCCACTGGCGATTCGTTGCCATGTGATCGCAGGCGCTGGGACTGGGGGGGATGGAGTTTGTGGGGAGGACCTGAACGGCCAACCGGGGGGCGTACGCCGGATTGGTGCACCGCATCGCCTCCCGGCCCAAGTCGAAGCCCAAGCTCGCCGCAACCCCCGCAACTGGGAACCCCCCGCAGCGGCACCCCCCCCAACCCCTGAGACGCCTTCGCCAAGGCCCTGGGGGCCATCTCCCCCGCCGTGCACCGGTAGGGCACGGTATGCTGACTGCGTCCTAGCGTTGATCTAGCGAACCGTTGTAGCGTTGATCTAGCCACGATAGTGCCGCCGCCGCTAGAACGCGGCTAGAACAGTTGCCTAGAACACCGCTAGAACACACCTGCCTCATGTTTCTGTTCTCAGGTTGTGAGTGTGCAGACGTGTGGAGCCCACCCCCGCGGGGTGCGCGTGGAGTGGCGCGATGGCGGAGGCCGGACGCGCCTCCTGGGGATCACCGATTTGGGTCGGATGATGGGGAATGACCCCTATTTGACCCTCTCGGTGCCGGACCGTTTGGGTAGGTGGGAGGCGGGCAGGAGTGCGAGGGGCATGGACCCGCGGCGCAAGGATTGGGTGAGGGTGCAAGACCGGGCGGGGGAGACCAGCAGCAGCAGCAGCAGCAGCACCACCACCACCACCAGCGGGGACAGGACACCCCAGCCAAGGCCCTCAAACCCAAAACCCCCCAAGGCCTCCAAGAAGAAACCCCCCTTCGAGAGTAGCAAGGAAGGCGCCCCCCCCCCGAAGCCCAGACCAAGCCCAAGGCCAAGCCCAAGTCCAAGGACAAGGGCAAGGGCAAGCCCCCCCCCCCCCCACCTCAAGCCCCCCCCTTCGAGGATAGGGGCCGGGACCCCTATGGGAATGTGCCGGGTGTGGGGGACACCCGGTATGTCCCTTGGAAGGAGGGGGGCAATGGGGGGACCGTCAACCAAGTGACGGTATTGGGGGATTGGGATGCATAGTTGGACCCGGGGGAGTGGTGGGTGGTGTCGCAGGGGTCCAATGGGGAGGGGGGGAAGAAGGGGAAGAAGAGGAAGCGGGAGACAGAGGGGGGCACCTTCCAGGTGCCGGGGGAGTGCCTCTTCCTCACCAGGGAAGAGACGGGGGCCCACCTCCGAGAGGCCTTGCCAGAGGGGGACAACGGGGACGACGGGGATGACTGGGATGACGGGGATGATGAGGAGGACAAGTGTGGCGACAAGGGGGAGGGGGGTGACAAGGGGGGTGAGGTGGGGGGTGACAACGGGGGTGAGAAGGAAGGGGACACGGGGGGTGAGAAGGGGGGTGCCGGGAGCAAGGATGAGCCCCGGCAACCCCCCGACACGTAGGAGGGGTAACCTGCGCGTCGCGACTCGCGAATGGGGGCCACGGGGGGCAGGAGGGCTAATCGGGCTAACCGGGCTCATCGGGCTAACCCACCACCAAGTGACCCGGCGCCGGCCCGCCAAGTGACCTCCCAAGTGACCTCTGGGCTGGGGGACTACTGGCAACAAACACCACAGTAGGCGGCCTTCGTCCTCCCCGCCGCCTTTGGTGGAGCATGGGCAGCCGTTGTTGGGGCGGAGCCCCGTGTGGTGCGTTGTGTCGGCTGTCCAAATGGCTCCCGCCAGGGCTCCGCTTAGTAGTATCCAGCTACATCGCGAAAGCGGCCGACGCCCTGATCATTAGCTCTCTATTTAGGCACACTCCCGATCCTCCGAATGTGCATGGTCTCCGCTTTTACAACACCGCTAGCTGGTGAGTGACTCCCTTAAGAGGTGCTCTACGTACCGCTTGGAGGCGTGCACCAGGTGCACTATCATCCTTGTGCGTGTCATGGCCCATTGCCAACATCCTCGTACGCTACGCTAGCCCAATTTATGAAACTCATGGAGCGCGTGTCCCAGTGGACCCGTTGCCTTGGGTGGCTCCGTACGTTCCCATATGGCCTACGTAACTGTTTGTGCCGTGCCCGGGCGGCATACAATATGTGCTAGCTAGCACATCCTCCTATACGGGTCGACCATAGACGGGGGCATTTTTGTGCCCTGGCAACAACAGCACGAACACCACTTCTTTTGCCCGGCACGGTGTGCCGCGTCCCCAAAGCGCTATCATGATGGCTTTTTCCAGGCTGTTGACGCCCTTGTGCAATATATGTGCAAGCTCAACTCCACGTAGCGCCTCCGCCACAATCATTACCGCCGCCACCGTGGCCTTGCGATCAAAGCCCCTCAGTATCATTCGGGTGTCCTTAAGTGCCTTCTTGCCTTTCGTAGTGCGGGGTTATTGCAACGGCCCCGTCCGTCTCCGCGGTACTGTTCACACACCAACCACCTGTTGTCATAAATCTTGCTATATTGGTATGTGCACTCCATCCAAGGTTGCCTCCGCGGTCTCCGGCTTCCTGCGGGGTGAGCCGGTGGCTGCAAATGCCAGCAACTTTTTTGCATTGACTTTTTGGGCCGTGTGCTGCAGCCATTTGCTAGCTGCGACAAGCAAGACCATTAGCTTGTCAACAAGCCGCTCCAACAGACCACTGTCGTCGTCCGCCCATTGCTGCCCCGCCAGGGCAAGCTCTATGCTCTGACAACAACCTTCCTCCCACTCCTCGCCCGGACCTGGCACCCAGTGCCAACAGACCCTGTGGAGCTCCTTGCATCTCTTCTTCCATCCCGGGCCCCACATTAGCCCGTTGTGGGCGGCCGCTAACTCTGGCGGCACGCCACAAAGACGAAGACACGGAGGCCAGTCCGACAGCGCCGCCAGCTTGAGCGCTTCGGCCAGCAGCATGACATCCAATAGAAACGGGTCCATGGCCACCATCCATGCCTGGCAATACCACAATAGGTGGTCTTTGTCCTCCCGGGCCCCTTTGGTGGAGCATGGGTAGCAATTGCTGGGGCAGAGCCCGTGTGGGGTGCTGTGTCGGCTGTCCAAATGGCTCACACCAGGGCTCTGCTAAACAGTATCCCGCTATATCCTGAAAAGGGTAAGCTCCGTGATCATTACTTCTCTGTTTAGTCACAGTCCCAATCCTCCGAATGTGCGTGGTCTCCGCTTTTCCAACACCACTAGCTGGTTTGCTCTGAGTGATTCCCTTAAGAGGTGCTCCACGTACTGCTTGGAGGCGGGCACCAGGTGCACTATCATCCTTGTGCATGGCATGGCCCATTGCCACCATCCTCGTACGCAACATCAGCCCAATTTACAAACCTCATGGATTGCGTGTCCCGCTGGGCCCGTTGACTTGGGAGCATGCGTACGTTCCCATATGGCCTGCGTAACTGTCTATGCGGTGCCCGGGCTGCATGCAATACGTGCTAGCCAGCAGATCCTCCTATACGGGTCGGCCATGGACGGGACTACTTTGTGCCCCGGCAACAGCAGCACGAACACCACTTCTTTTGCCCGGCAGGGTCTGCCGCGTCCCCAAAGTGCTATCATCATTGGCTATTTCAAGGTTGTTGACACCCTGTGCAATACATGTGCAAGCTGAATTCCACGTAACGCCTCCGCCAAAATCATAACCGCCGCCACCGTGGCCTTGTGATCGAAGCCCCCAGGTATCATGCGGGTCTTCTTACGTGCCTTTTTGCCTTTCGTAATACAGGGTTACAACAACGGCCATGTGCCTCTCCGCGGTACTGTTCGCACGCCAACCCCCCGGTTGTCAAAAATCTTGCTATAGTGGTATGTACACTCCATCCAAGGTTGCCTCCACGGTCTCCGGCTTCCTGCGGGCCGAGCCGGTGGCTGCAAATGCCAGCAACTTTTTTGCGTTGACTTTTTGGCCCATGTGCTTCAGCCATTTACTGGTTGCGACGAGCAAGGTTATTTGGTGAGAGCAGTTTGCGGGCTGGCATGTAGGTATCAACCGCAAACACTTCCGCTGACATGGTGATTCCACGCCTCGGGTTGCATCCTCGGAGACGTCCTCGTCATCCTTGGTGCTCGTTCCTCACTTGTGCTGTCCGCATACCCCACCCCGTACAGATTGGGCGGGCACGAAGGTGAGATTGGCTCCTCATTCATGTCATCCAACCCCAAATGTGGCGAAGGCACACCCCTTAACGATGCCCTAGAGCAGTAGAGTGCTCCATGCTTGCGGGGGTGGGTATTTCCTGCAGCCCAAGTCGCTCCCACACCTTTGCCGCTGACGTTGGCTCCAAGCTCTAATTAAACACTATCCAAAGGCCATTTGACTAGTGACTAGTAACTTGTTTATTTTGGTGAAAATTTGTTGTTTTTTTACCGTTTGTTTAAACAAATTGTTTGCAAAAATGATCATTCTGCAGCTGCTTGCCTCCTTCTACCCATTCCTTTCATTGCAGGTTCATAGGACACCACTTTGTTCCATGTGGCTGGTACCATTGAGGTCTGTATGATTCTCTACTACATGTTTAGATATGTCTGTATGCCTTCAACTTTGGTACAAAACAAATCCCATGCTCTTTATTTTTGGATGTTCCCAATCCTTGTTTATTTATGGGAGCTTCATTCAAATGTTTAATTTTGGGACCTTCATTCAAATGTTTATTTTTGGGACCTTCATTCAACTGAAATGATTTTTCCGCTCTGCCTTGTTTTTTTTCCCCCGCTGTTTGCGCTTGCATCTGAATAATAATATTGGCTCATCCCTTCCTGTAATCCATACCCTGCACATGAAACAAGAGCACAACATAAACATGCGGAACATCTTTGTATTTGTTTATGTGCGCGGGCTCCACTGCCCCACTGCGGTTGCTTTAGAAGTCCGGTGGCCACTCACTCCCCTCCCGCTCCCTGACAGCCCTGCTGTCGTGCTCCTGCCCGAGGCAGAAGCGCCTCTCCCCCTCACCCTCCTCTTCCTCCTGCCCCTCCTCCCCTTCACCACCCTCGTCCCTCTCGTCCTCCTCCTCGTCTTGTTCGTCATCGTCCACATTGATAACGTTGTCCTCTGGCGCCACGCATTGACTCGCCGTCCCCATACACAGATTTATCCCAATGCAGCACCATGCACCACACCTGTGAAAACACCTCATGCAATGCAGAAACAGTAAAAACGAGGGTAGGAGTCACCGAAAGGTCACACGGCAACTTCCCAGCACGCATGTCTGCAAGCAACCTCATCTTAATCTGAATAAATTGGTCCACGGCACAGGGCAAAGGGGGCAACGCTGGCTGAAAATGGTCACGGATGGTGGTGATGCAATCCGTTGCATGCGAGGCCAGCGCAACACTATCATGCCATGGCCAGCCGAAAAAATCCAAGAAGCTTGTCGCCTTAGCAACAGGGTGGGTATTCACAAAGCGTGACAACAACTCATCACGTGCCCTCGCCACAAAATCACTTGCCTGCGACATGAATTGTGTGCGCCCGGTGCTGTTGTGCAGGGGGACACCATAAAACCGTGTATGGGAGCCCTCGTGAGAAACCAGAGCGGCATTGAATGCTAGCCACTCATCACCTTCCCATCGCGCTACTTTGTCCAACTCAGCAACGCATGCCTCCACACTGCGATCAATCAGAGCAGAGCACCTCTTCGTCACCTGGATTCCCTGGGACATTAGGGCTGAAGCCTGCACAACATCCAGCATAAAAAACAGACCACATAGAAACACCTCGTTCGTGAATGCAAAAAGCAAAGCATCTCTTTGTTCTTTGTGGACTGCCTTGCTGAGGTGTACCTCACGCAAACCAAGGACAACAATCACATAGCACCGCTTCATACGGCGCAAGGCATCTGATGCAAAAGCACACCAGCGACGAGTGTGCAAAACCCCTAATTTCAAGAATGCGGCATCGAGGGCGAGAGCCAATGCATGCAATGTCTTGAGCCTAGAGGGAGCATTATTCCAAAACAGCGCAGCAGACTGCAACGTGTCAGCAAGCAGATCAAGAAACGCATGGTCGGAGGCGATGGCGGCCTTAAAGGCCAGCTCGCATCTGTGACACGATGCGTGATATGGCACCACCACATCATAGCCTGCGATCTCCTTCTGTAAGTCGCCGATGATGCGGATAATCCCACCACATTCGCCCTGAACCACACTGGCCCCATCCCCACAGCAGAAAAAGAGCTTAGGGATCCAAACATCAAGATCCACGTCTGCATGGGCCATTGCCCGTTTCAATGCAGTAACTATTCCTGGAGCGGTGCCGGAGGGGAGGGGTTGGCAAGAGAAATAATTGGTAGCCATCACTCCATCAACGACGGCACGAACATAAAAAAGCTCTTCTTTCTTTGCTGCGCGGTCTGCGCACGAGTCTGATGCGATGGAGAAAAAAGAAGACTCCTTGATTACTAGACCCTGGGAAATGCGAAATGGTTGGGAAATAAAGCGCAGCACCTCCCTAGCCGAGAAGGGTGAACGATAACTTGGAATAATTGTGCCTCCATTGAGTGACACGAGCTCGGCATCCCCTTCCACATGACTGAGGGGACCAGCGCGGTGCACAATCCTGTACACGGTCCTGAATAGGGCCAGGATGCCGTGTAGCACATGAGGGGGCAAGGTTTTAATGACCGACGTCACCCGACCACCTGATTGCCACAAGGCCAAGGACACAGCGTGTGAGCCCGACCGCTGGTGATGCTTAAGGGTGCACAACATGAAGTTTGAAGTACCTTGCACGAAGGGAACAGAGTGGCCAAGTTGAGGGTACTGTTGACATGCAATGCACCACATCTTGTCCGTAGTAGCCTCATACCTTAGCCAAGACCGGGTAAGAAGCCACTCCCTTCTGAACTGCCGTTTCTTGGGGGAGGGGGGGTCAGACGGCCGGCACCTCTCAACACAGGAGGTGCAAATACCATCTGTGGTGCACCCTGGACACACGCGGAAATGACACGTGTGGCATTCCACATCAGGCGTGGACACTTCCTGTCCACAGGCACGGCAGGTGCACGAGAAGCAATGCACGGTTGATCCAACCATGGTCATGCACGCCTCATCAACCACCTTGTGGCACCTCTGACAAGAATACTTGGTGCCACAAATGTTTGCACCACAACATGCACACCTTACCGGAACAAGAAGAAAAGGACTTAGGGAGGGGGTGGCACGTGAGGACGACGGAGGTGGGGCAGCCGATGCGCCTGAACTAGACGCCTGCTTCTTGAGGGTGAAGGCCCAGCCATCGCGCGTGCCATCCGACTTGGCGGCGCGCATGACTTGGGTGTGGGCCAACTTCGTCAATGACCCGCCGTCGGGGGAGTGTAGGTACCGGAGGGCAGCCGCGGCATTGCCGAAATGCATCCAATCGGCACCCTCGGGAGCGACCGGACCGAGGCGGCGCATCCATACATCACCACCCATCCCGAGATGCGAGATAGGAAAAGAGGGTCTGAAGGGTGAACAAACAAGAAGACAAGAGATGATAATTCTGCTGGCACAATGGACAAACATAGGAAACAGTAAAGTTCAGGCTTTGTCTATCTATTTATGGTAATGCGCACGGACATGCGGTGAATTAGAAGCGAGAACTTTGTTTATTTTGTGTTGAAGCTTGTTGTTCTAATGTGGATGTACAAATGCAATCCGTCACAAAGTGTCAAGAGGCACATTTCCCTAACCTCTTTGTTGTAAGCGAACGAGATGGCGTTTATGATTATTTAAATTTAAATGACACCTACCGGAAATGACAACTTGCAAGCGAATGGCACAACAAGGCAACCCAAAACCTTCCCCAATGCATGCAACAATATGTGAAAACACCAATAAACATCAATAAACATCGATAAACAGCGATTCTCGCCCCAAAACGGGCGTTTTTTGAAAAATAAACGCATAAACGCGTTTATTTTGAATTTGACTAGCGACTTGAATAGCAGTTAATTAGAGCCTGGTTGGCTCCCCCATTTGGCAGCCTGTTGGCCTGTGGGGCGGGAGTGGGGCCCCTCCGTGGTCCCGGTGTGGTGGGGGTCTGCGTTCCCCATCTATGATCGAGCCCTATTCCTAGCCGCAGCAGGGCTGCACACATTGCCACACCTAGATGTCATCCAGGCCCGTGCCATAGCTAGACCAATAGCATGAGGGGAGCTCCTCCTCCTTTGGAGATGGCAGTAGCTCCTTCCTAACGACGGTTACCGGCTGCTTGACGTAGTCTATGATGCGCTGCCACGTAGTTGTTAAGGCATTAATGACAATGACACTCAAGTCCTCCATTAGTTGCTGCCCACCATGCGCCTGAGCATCCTTTGATTTTGAACATTCGTTCAAGTTCGGAATACATTCCGTGGAAAGCACGCAACACTCCTTCATCTATTCCTTGTACCTTCAAGATGGCCATAGAGAGGGCTTGGGGGATGAAGTCAAAGCACCGCGTGTGCTCTAGCCAGAATGTTTTGGCGGTATTTCTTTTGGATGCTATCTTGCTCAAACACCACGAGGACAACATTAGAAGACACCCTTTTCTCTCCCCGCAAACTTGTTTTCAGGCAATGGCGTTGCACACATGCTGCAACCCCGAGGAGGAGGGCTCTCCAGCCGCAGCAGCAGAGAAGAAGTGTGTCATATGGTGCGACACATTACAGCATGGCACACAACATCATATCACGCACAACACAACACAACACATCAGAGCACAGTGGAGCAAAGAAAACGAAAGCACAACACATCACATAACCCACCCGGTACCACAGCCTGCCTCGGAGGCAGTCAAAAAATTGAGGGGGCAAAACATGCGTGCCAGCACAACTTAGCAAGCATGTGGCTGTACTAAAAAACCACTTATGCACCTTGATGACTGCTATAAATTTGTTGTCATGTGTGTTTTGCATTCACTCAATGGGGTTGGAAAATGTGTTACAAAATATTTGCCTGTTCAATCTATTCGGTTGGCACCAATGCAAGGGAATGTGCCCAAGAAGTCTCTTTTTTTTTGAAACAAACATTGCTCACCACATGCGCACCTCCCAAGGAAACCATCTTTGTGTATGCAGTTGGTGGTTTCCACTTTTTCGCCACAAAACAGGGCAGCACCCCATGGACAGAGGCTAGTTAGCACCCACTTAGGATCTTTACGAAGTCAAAGAAGGTATGGGGAGCGGATGGTTGGGCAGATTACACGCTGAAAGCGCTTGGCAACGCCAGCAGATATGAAGACGCGAGGATGGTATTTATATCGGTACATGTGAGTTAGCAAAACCGACATTTGTTCCACAAAGCCACGTTGTTATGCGGGCAGCTTCAGTGCCTTTGCGATGATTGTCCAATTAGTGATGAGTTTCCAAACTTCCTCGCCGTTGGGTTAACCCTTCCCCGTTAGAGGTGGTGGCGCAAATCCCGATGATAACGATGAAGCGCTCCTAAGGCACGCGCATGAGAGAGCTTTTGGATATAAAGAGTTGCCGCGATGGGATTCACACAAGAACAACACCATTTTCAATCCCATTGCTCTTCAGCCCCCGGGGTGCCAGAGCACAACTGTCACTAGGGCCGAGACCCCCAAAAAGAGGCCACAGCTTGTGTACAAAAACTGCAGTTTCAACACTCAGATCAGCCCACCAGCACATGACATGTCCGACCTGTGCGTGTATTTGTTGTCATTCAACCCTGTCTGCACTAAATCACACAGCATTGCCTGATACGTGAATTCGTGCAAAAGCGGGGCCATGAAATCAAGCGTACGGTCCACGATGATCAACATTGCTCGATCTTGGACACATTCAGTCTTGAATTTGGGGTTCAAGCGTGCATGAGCATCTGAGAGCACAGATAAAAATCCGCAAAACCACAAAAACATGGTGCAATATGGGGATCAGCCGTACAAGCAAACCCATTCCTGCATTGCTACGATACACCAACCTTAACCCCATATACACCAACCTTATGGTATGAATGGGGTTAGGATACCTGTTTATTACACAGCACCTGAACCCTGTCCCTGTCAGGGATGGAAATGGGGCTGGGGTGGCGAACCCTGAACTCTGCAGTGAAAATGGCTGCTTTAGACCACACCAACAGCCACTGTGGTTCAACAGTGGAGAATGCTGCTTGATTTGCACACTTTTTATGAAAATCTGTGTGGAAAGCGGCTGGACCATTTAGGGTGCCATCTAAAAGACAATTATCCTCACCCCATTTCCAATGCTAAAAAAGAACAGGGTCAGGGTGATTGTCCTCAAAAGTCACCATAATTGCTGCTGCACCAAAGCAATGCGCCAAAGTGAATGGGTTGTTTTTCCGCAATGATGACCATGAAATCCATGCAATCGGGCTGTCATTGAGCAATGTTCCACATGGTGATGCCAAATGGTGGCCACTGTAGTGGTCCAAATCCGCCATTTTGTGCTCACATTAAAGATCATGCTGATAATCCTGAACAGTCACCAATCCAGAGCACTGCCATGTTTTCCTCGGAAAATTTGGATGTCAATTGATCCAAATGGGCTGTTTTTTTTCACTAGAGGACGAGACCAAGAGCATCATGACATTATGGGATCCCAACCTGCGAGGAATACAATTTACAATCCGCCTGAAAGAATAATAATTCAGGTGCCAAGCAAGCAAGCAAGCAAAAACAAGCCGTTGGGAAATACAATTTTTATGGGAGCCAATGCTTCCCATTTACACCATGTGTTTTGCACATTGATTACAATATAAGTGGGCACGTTCCCTCCCCCAAAGGGAGCCATTGGTGCATTTGAGCCATAGTATCTGCCTTGGGATGCACAAGTCTATCGGCACACAGGGGGTTGGCACACATGGCATGGGCCACGGGAGGGGTTGGGAATTGTGGCATGCTGTTGGTGTACAAGGGGAGGAGGGGAAATATTTAGGGGCAATTGCCCATGGGCTGCGTATCTGCCCGATGCTCTGATCAAGACCCTGCTGCTGCTGCGATGAAAGTGAGTACCTTGCCTGTATGACAAGAGGCTCCACCTGCACAAACGGTTAGGTTTGTTCACGGGACGTTTGCCCATGTCCCACAATGGCCCCCTGATGGTGGTGGCCTGCATCCACTTGTGTCATGCTGTACAGCATGGTTGTGTCAGCAGGAAAGGGTTCCTGCATCCATCCTCGGGCCAGGCCTGGCAGCACCACGCACTGGCACACCCACCAAAGGGCAGGTTATATGTCTGAAGTGTGCTTGTTGGGTAGGGCGTGCTCGGGGATTGCGGGTTCCAGTGGCTGGGGAACCAGCTAGACTTCATATTGACTCATAGAGGTTGAACTTTCGGGACAATCAAAAATGGCCATTGGAGACCTCACGTTTTGGCCACTCAAAGGAGCATATACACAGTACAGTGCCAGAATAATTTGTTGCTTGCTGGTAGGATTTGCATTTGGCGTGATGTGTGCCAACTCCGCGGGATGGTCCCGTTGTTTTCCCATTGATTTGGCTGTGAAATGCATCCAGACAGGGTATCCGTGGGCAGGACTACACACTTGTGTGCTGCCACTTTGTAACCAAACATGGGGTCAAAACGAGTTTTTTCAGACTTCAATTTCAGCCTGGATCTGAGACAATGGTTTGGCACATCAACAATTATCCTGACCTTTCAAGACAAGAGGCCCCGGAACCACCAGGACTGTGTGGACATTCTCCACGTCATCTGCGGCCTCTGGGGAGGGGGTGTCATGCAATTCCTCAGATAAAGGGGCTAAATGTATTGGGGACAAGGAACTCTGCATGTCCTGGTCATCATCATGACCGTCTTCCCCAGTCGTTGCTGCTGGCGACCAATGGTCAGAAGAGGACATCGCTATGGGTGTATGCTAGCTGGAGGCTACCGCGGGTGACCATGGGGTCTGTGTGTATGCATGGTCAGGTGAATAGCGGACCGGTGTGCTTCCGGCATCTGTTGGATTCATGTGTGCTGGCTGCAGTTTTTGTGCCACATGCCATGGGAGAGTTTCCACACATGCAGGGGACAATGGGAGTAGCGTTGCCTGGGTAGGGACCGAGGACGCACGCTCACCCCCACCCACCCTGTTTGGGGTGTGGGTCTGATTCAATAGTCGTGCTATTCCCGGTGGTTAGTGTACAAAGGGAGGGGGCTTGCTGTGCACCAAACCCTTCTGCACCTAGACACTACTAGCATGTTGTTTATGAGTTTTTTTTTTAGGTGGTGAGGTGCAGAGCACTATACCATTTGTGAGGCACAAAATGCTGTCATGTAGGACTGGCATGTGCAATCAAGTGCTGCCTGTGGTGTGTAGCAACTGCCTGTAACAAATAGACATGCGCTGCTATTTGTGGGCAATGTCATGATGTTGTAGACCACAATTTTGGTTTCTGTCTTCTTGTGAGCCATGGGCCGCCCTACTATGTATAAAGCCCACCGTGCTGGTGACTGCGGGTGTGGTGCACAGTTGGATTCTAACTGTTGAGAGCTGCTGACAGCTCTGATTGAGCCAATTGGGGGAAATATGCCCATTGCTTTGCAATAAGAGGCACACTTGCGTGCTGGAGGCCGTGCCGCAGGCTGGGAATAATGTCATGCAGGGGGGGGGGAATTCTGTACAGGGATTTTTCTGCAGGGGAAAATTCCGCATGGGAAAAATTCCGCACCTGTCCCAAAAAATCAAGGGGAAAATTCCGCACCTCCCAACTCTTCAGTGCATTGGAAGCAAAAGGGATCCTGGGATTGCAATCCCCAAAAGACACACACTACAACAAAGCAACCATCAATGATTCTGCAGATGTCTGAATTGTCAAAGAGTTGAACTCCACCAAAGGCATCTGCTTGGTGAGCATCCTGTTTTTGCGCCAAAGAAAACAAATAAAACAAGACTGGATGTTCCTCAATGCACCAGCTGCATGAGCGGCGTGCATTAGCTGTTCAAAAAAACGCAAAATGGGACAGGTACTACGCACGTGCTTTTCGCTTCGCCATAAAATCAGTTGGGACTGCCTTTGGGGCAACACCCAATGCACGGCGTTTTTTCAAATTCACAAGGCATACGGTGGTATGGTGGCTTACATGGACAAAATTCCGCACGGGGAAAATTCCGCACCTGTCCCAAAAAATCAAGGGGAAAATTCCGCACCTCCCAACTCTTCAGTGCATTGGAAGCAAAAGGGATCCTGGGATTGCAATCCCCAAAAGACACACACTACAACAAAGCAACCATCAATGATTCTGCAGATGTCTGAATTGTCAAAGAGTTGAACTCCACCAAAGGCATCTGCTTGGTGAGCATCCTGTTTTTGCGCCAAAGAAAACAAATAAAACAAGACTGGATGTTCCTCAATGCACCAGCTGCATGAGCGGCGTGCATTAGCTGTTCAAAAAAACGCAAAATGGGACAGGTACTACGCACGTGCTTTTCGCTTCGCCATAAAATCAGTTGGGACTGCCTTTGGGGCAACACCCAATGCACGGCGTTTTTTCAAATTCACAAGGCATACGGTGGTATGGTGGCTTACATGGACAAAATTCCGCACGGGGAAAATTCCGCACCTCCCCTCGAAAAATGAGGGCGAAATTCCGCACCAAGATGAAATACGGAATTTTCCCCGCGGAAAAATCCCCCCGCGGAATTCCCCCCCCCCCCCCCTGTACAACCCGAAACACCAAAATCTACAATGGGTCAATCAGCTCCCAAAATTGTGCGCAAACGTGAATCGCAATGTTGAGGTATGGGTGTCCAAATGGTGAAAAACAGCCCTGTTTTCACGATTGTTGTCTATGTGAAATATATTCTCACCACAGCGTCCTACATCGTTTGGCGTGGTCAATTGAACACAAACACATGTTAATTGAGATTTCCCTGTGATGGTGCACATATGAGTCAGGCATTTTCAAGGTAAAAAGTAGCCATTTGGTTCTACATTGCCGGATTTTCGTGATTTTCGTCCAGGAAACATGTGTATTTTGGTTGTCAAAAACAGCATTTTTGCTGTAGAATTCTGGATTTTCAGGGTTTTCACCCATGAAGTTCAAAGCTGTAGTTCATTTTGCGAGGGCAGAGGATGGGAAGCATGGCCAATAGCTCAACCAAACCAAGAAAAAAACATGACCTGATGAGAGCAGCATGACACTAGCACCAATGGTCTGCGGCATGTGAGAACCAACGCAAACCCAAATTTCGCCCCAACACGTACCTAGCTTCTCTTGGATAGCTGCTGCAAGTGGTGCGGCAACATCACTGTTTTGGAACCTGCACGTAACAACAACAACAAGAACAAGAACCAGAACAAGAACAAGAACAACAACAACAGCAACACCACCACGCACACACACGCGCGCGCATGCAGTGACGGACTGCACATGAGCACACGTGAAGTGTTTTGTAAAAGCACGAACGAAATCTCTCAGATTGGACATCATCCATGCTTTTGCACGTCTCAGTGCTTCAGCAGTGGGGAACTTCATGGGCCATCCACAGTGTGTGTCACATATGTTTTGGCTGGTCTTGAATGCAAACACAGCCCCACACTCTTTCTGACTCTCTGTCCAGTTGAGTCAGGCACATTGGCAATGGTCCCGGCTCTGCTAAGCGCCCCTCTCTAGCCCCAAAGACGGTAAAATGGTACTTCTCTTGGGAGCGGACGGGGACGGCCCAGTGCCCCCCGAAAGCATACCCGCCCACCCTCCCACTATGCAGATGTCATACGCCGGCATCCTCAGCGCTACGCAGATCCACCGCTATGAAGAGGACACAATACAAGATTGTTGTGCGTTTGGTACATGTTCTCGATGTGGTTTTTACATGTAGAATGCATTTTGGTGCCTGCATAATGAGATGCGTGTTTGACGCCCGCGTGCGCACACACAAGCGCCTGCAGGCATGCGGGCAGGCAGGCATACACACACGTGCGCAGCCGCATACACGCACGGAATCTGTTTTTCGGACTCCTTCCCTCACTCAATGTGTCAACACGGAATTGTGATGCCAACAAAGCTAAAACACAACATGTGTTGCAAATTGTCAAATCTTAGCCCCTGGTTCCAACCCGAAAATTTTCTCCGGCCCAAACCTCGGTTTGGCATTGTAGCAAGCCGCAGCCACCTGATTACAGGATCCTCATTGATTGCATTGCATAAAGTGACAATGCGATTCGCCACTTCACAATAATACTGCTCACGGAAGGAGGACTTCCTCGGGCCCAGCATTCGGAACAAGTCATGTTCCATATTCAAGGAGAACACCTATGTAGGAAGTGAAACACGTGCAAGTAAGCACCAACAACAAAAGCAAGGTCGTCAGACGGATATCAGTGGCAACGTGCCCATTCGGCTGAGAGAGTGCACACAGCAGAGGAGCTTACCCATGTCACGGCACGTGCCGCGGCACACTTTCCGATGCCCCCCCCCTCCCCCTCCCCCCCCCCCTCCATGTCATGGTGGCACGGCCGGCACTTGTGTCACCTGTGACGGCCGAGGTGACACAGGTGACACAAGTGCCAACAACACAACACAACACGACACAGCGGCGGCCCCGTGTGACACGACACACCCTATGTGGCGGCACCGTGGCACGGCACGGCCCAAGCCCCCCCCCCCCCCCTCCGTGGCTGGGTAAGCTCCAGAGTGCAAAGTGTAACCATACACCTCTCACACCGCTCAACCCACACGGACACACACACACACACACACACACACACACACACACACACATGCCCATACACGGAACACTCCTTTCACCTACTTTCATGCTACACTTGACAAAACAACATAAGACATAAATAGGGAAGAGGTGAGGAGGGAGGGGATTCGAGACGCATGGCTAACAATGTGTGGGGTAATGCATGCCCTATAGATCCAAACCCCTTGGCCGCCATGGCGCACCAATGGAGAAAGAATTTTCGATAAGGAGGGGATTCTTCGGCAATTGACCATTTGCCCCAATTTACATACGTCCATATTGGACGATGCTGAAACCACCAAGAACACCCTCGCACACAAGGAAAGGACATAAGTCGCACCAAACAAAAAGTGAAAGAAAATGCAATGTGAGGGCCCTCCACCCCGCAAGCAACTATTTTGAGGGCGCTCGGTATGCATGTGTGTGCGTGAGCAGCTTTTCTTAGCTTCGTCTTGCCCTTGCTTTGTTTATTCTTGTCGCCCTTGATGGGATTATTACCAAGAAGACCACAACCATTGAAGGGTAGCCATTTTGCTTTTCTATCCCGGATTGCGATGCAATCGGGATTGATCCCCCTTTGTTTCCCCAAGCATTTTATGAATTGATTCCCAAAAAAACATGGCAACCTCCTCACAACGGATCAGCGAAAATGACTGCGAGCAGCTTTTGGATTTTACTCGGAACATCTCGTCTTTACTTTATCCCCACGCGGTGTCCTTGACATTCGTCATACATTGGGTTGGCCCAACGTGGCATCTCGTCCAAAACATGTGGTTACAGCCGTGCGTGTACGGTTGCGCACGGCGAGATCTGAAGGTGGCGCACGCTTGTGCACGGTTGAGCAGCACTTCAACCGGGCCCACAAGTGGGCGGAAATGCTACATCACCCCTGCATTCTCGGGGATCCCCAACAAAGGGGACAAAGTCAAAGCAAAAAAAAAGCAAAAAAAAAAACAAAAACAAAAATTGTCCCATGCCGACCCTTATCCTACCTATATCCCTGCAGATTGACCCCACTGGGGTTTGATCCCAGGACCTCCAATTGCAGAGGCACTGCTTTACCACTAGCGTATGGCCCATATCTGACATATCTTTGCACAGGGGTGGTATTCATATTTGGTCCAATTGAGTTTTCATCCACTATTGGGTTCTCCTCAAAAAAATGAGCATTTTGAGTATAGACACATGGGGTGGAAACCCATTTTTTCACCCTCTACTAAGTCAAGCAAAATTTCCTTAGGGCGCCTTCGGCGCCCATGGTCCGGCACTTCCCAGCCAAAAACCAGCAGGGAGGGGGAGGGGGGGTCGGCGTAAAGGGTCCGGTCCCGGCGCCCCCCCCCCCCCCCCGTGCTTCAAAATTTGCGGTCAAAAATTGGTCGCACCGTTGCGCACGGCTGGATTACAAGACAATGCACGGTCGTGCACGGCTACATTTGAAGAGGACGCAAAGTTGCGCGCGGCAAAGCCCCACCCTTGCGCACGGCTGTAACCAAATGTCTGATCTCGTCTTCCGATCAGAAGTCGCTTCTTTGGTTGAAGACCTTCGGATTGGAGTTTCAAATGGCGTCCACTCACATCCATCAATCACAAAATACGAGTGCAAAATCCCTTCCCAAGGCACGCACATGAGTTCTATACACTATTTGTGCCTATGCCACGGATATCTGCGTTGTATCCCGTGGCATGGATATCTCCCTATGGTCGATATCCATAGTATACTCCACGGGATACAATGCAGATTTCCGTGGCATTAAGGCCCGATGATATTCACGGATATTCGTGGTATATGACCCGAGGATATTAGCACGCAACCTTGCACACTCCCCATGCACCCTTCCATAGGAGATACGTGCAGAACACATTTGTGAACACCACTTGAAGTAGAACACATCCGAAATCCTTCTCTCATGCAACTTCAAACAAGCTCTCCACAAACATGCAACATATAGGCACATACAGATTGTCTGCATACATACATACACGGCACTCACTGTTGCGGGCGCTTGGGGAGGTAAGGGGTTTGGCGATCAATAGAAGACCCTCTCCTTAGGGATGCCTGTGACACCCTTGTGTGACCTTCAATCCGGATTATGGTTTGCACCATTTCAACACTCACCCATGAGTTTCAAGACTCCTGGACCTTCGTTGGCGTACTACACAACGCGAAGCAATGCGCCACCAATGTGTCCCCCAGAGCAAACTCATGTGAGTGGAGGAGGTTGAGGGACCAAAACGTTTGATATGCAGTGTGCACACAACACAATATGCAAGAAACCCTGAGGCCTTGGGCAATGTGAAGAGACACCTGGCTTTCGTTGCACAGGAAGTCAACGTTTACCTCTTTGAGCGTTCGAATGTATTTTCCGCATTTACCACGGCCCAGCTTGTCAAATAAGTTGTCCGGTAAACGACTTGTGAAGAACACATGTGCCTGCAAGTAGGGTCTCGTTTCTTCCCAATCTTTGACGAATAAGTCGACGCTTTCCTCATGCGGCGAGAGGAAGTAGATTGCCGGATACGTGGGCAACGGTTGGCGGGCAAGATGAATGTTTTCAATCACCACGACCTTCTTGTCAAGAACGTCACTATTCTTGCAGCACGACCCAAGAACAACCACGGAACATTTGTCGACGATCAACACCTTGAAATCCCCTTCTATTGATCCAATCATATCATCGAGCAAACGTTGTCTCACCACACTACGGAGCGTCATGGTGAGAACAATCAAATCTATGGATGAAGTTGAGAGACATGCGTGCCCTCGTCCTGGCTTGACGATGAGGTGGATCATGCACTTTGACCAAGTTGTCATTTGCACGTGCACTTTTGTTCTGCTTGCTTCATGGCATGAGCTTCGCTGCGTTGGCTTTGGACTTGTAGACAAGGTGACGGTCCCACAACACAACTCGCAAGTGCACACACGTGTTCACACCACGTGCGCTCTCCAATTTATCCATGGGCTTTGTTTTCCCATCCGGTCACGCTTGCAACCAAAACGGAAACGGCGAAACATCACGATTGTAAAGGTTCATGGTGAGTTTCCCAAGACCAAGAACCACATGAGTCACAACGTTGCAGTGCACGCTAAACATATCATTTGGATCCCTGGATCCTTGGAACGGGCCCCACAATTGGCGCTAGCTTTGAGCTTCAAAGTTTTTTAGCCGAAAATGAAGTCACCGAACCTTTCCAGAGGGCGGCGCGCAATTTTGGGGGACACCGTGCTACACGTGGGTTGACCATGTCTAAACGCAATGCAAACACCACGTACGCCGGTCCCACGGGTCAGTGGGGGGGTGGCGTGGGCAAAACGCCAATGTCCATGGAAAATGTTTCCCTTTTCACTTTTGGAACCAATTGTTGAGGAAATGTCGGTCTTTACAAGACCATTGGACCTCTAGCCAACATGACATATCCCGTAGCTTTGGGGGTTTTTCACTAGTTTGCACTTGCATGCAATTGTTGGTGATTTTTGGCAACCCTGCCCTTGTTCGTGATTTCTGATTGCGGAGCCGTGCTTTGTGATTTCTACCTGCAGCCTGTTGGGGGGCTCAAGGGGTTTTCTATGTCCAACATGCAACGCCTGTGGCAGAGTTAGCAGGCAATGTGCCGGCCGCTAAGTAGGCCCAAGCTGAAACTGCCACAGGCCATTGCCTAAGGAAAAGTCCTGAGGTTCCTGACGTTTAGGTGGTCCGGACGACTAAATGGCTTTCGCACTTCGAGGTTATGTGGAGCAAAATGCTAGTGACCTGGTCGTATTGTGTGCAAAGCACCATCCTGTGTTATACACAGGTGTAACGCCGAAAACCTATGCAGCAAAACTCATCTCAACAACAGTGCAGGAATGCATGTGGGTGCAGGAATGCATGCGGGTTCTGACGCTTGGATGGTTTACAAATAATAGGCAAGAGCAAAACGCATCAGTGGTACATTGAAACCATTGGCTGCAGAGTAGAGAGGACATAGAAAATGTATCTCATGTATTGCATTACGCCTTTCGTTTTGCTCATGTTTAACCTACTCCGACAACCGGTGATGGCACTACATGCTTGTATGTACATGTACATGAATATCACTGGCCGTGCAAGGGGGACACCTTTGCGTCCCTGTACCCCCCTGTTGTGGGCGAGATCCATCTGTTGACAGTTGGGACGTGCTGTCGTGGCATACCATATCCTACGAGGGACTTCACAAAATTGTTGGCCCATCATGCCCTTGGGTATTACTCTAATAGCTCTTGTAGCGAAACTCATATACAGCGCGTCGTATGTTATGCATCATGTATGTCTGATGGGTGGAATAGTATACGCACTTGCATGCCACTGCTGGGGCCAAGGAGCGCAGTGTGGTTTTTGCATTCATAGCGAACCAATCTGGGTATCTGATGTGGCGCCTCACGGGGTCCTGCACTGAGAAAATATTACACTTGTCCTTTGTCCCCATCGTTATATAGCTTGTGTCTGCACTGATGAACAGATGTGATTCGAGTGTCTGCAAGTCAGCTCCTATACCCTCCTCCTGCAAGTCCAGACCATATAGATGTTCAAAGAAACGCTGGAGGTTAGGTAATTGAGGCCTATTGCAGCTGATTCCAACAAGGTTGTCACGAAAGCGGAACGGGCGTATGGGCACCTAGCAGGGGTCAAAGAAGACGTGCTATGTATAATACACTGCGGCATGAACCTTGGTGTGTGTCTTGGTCATCTCATGACATAATCGATGGACTTTGTGGCGATTGCTCGTCGACTGAGTTTACTCGGTACGATACTTTGCCACCGCGGATAGTATTGTTTTCTCCTAAGCTAGGTTGTGGTTAGTTGCTTGTGGTCATAAGAGTGAAAATCACTCAAGGCGACCTGAAATCAAGGAAATTGCACCAACAGTGACGCACAAAAGGTATTTCCTCCACGTTTTGGCGGCGCCGTCATTCTAGCCGGTGGAAGCATACGCCTGTCCATGGGACTTTGTACACCACAACGAATACAGAGTACAGTCTGAATCGCTTTTTAGTCACCCTGTCCAGTGTTGGGCAGACTAAGTCAAAATCGCCAGACTATGACTGAGACTTGACTAAGTCAAAAAATTGATGACTCGTGACTGGAGTCAGTCAGCGGCGATCGTGACTCGCGACTGAGTCATGACAGTCAGCCCAAAAAGTCGAATCAAGTAGAAATCGAACCGCCACTGCAGCTGATCATACTGGCAGGTACTCAGCCCTGAACCAACACGACACTGACGCCACTAGGGGTTAGGCTGCCACTCTATTGACACAAATCGTCGTGGAAAAAATTCCTGATGACACAAAATTCCAGGAAAGTCCTGATGACACAAATCGCCGGCGAAGTACTGCTGCAGACAGTAAAACTCAGCCTGCGCCGGCGCGCGCTGCAGAATAGCGCCGGTGGCGGGAATCGAACCCGGAGCTCTGGCGAGGCGCGTTGCGCACCGCCGACGAGGACAGGCCGAAAACGGTATTGCGACCGGAGAAGTAGTATATAGATTTGTCCATATACATTCAAAAATTTTAAAAAAAGCAAAGGCCCCGGGCCATCCCCGGGGCCTTTGTGGCTGCTTGTGGTGCCTCATGTCCTTGCAACAGGTCAATGCATGCATACGGATAGGCTTTTGAAGGTAAGAGGACATGCACATGGGACAAAGTGAGAGTTTTTGAGGGTTTGTGGTGATATGGTACCATAGTGCAACAACCAGGTCTCCAGGTCTCCCTTTTTTCTTTTTAGAGATCTCACGGACGACCCGTTGAATGGCATGGAACAAGTCCAGGCACAAGTGTGCATCGGGGAAGTATTTTTGCCACACTAAGACCTCTCCACAACATCTATCCGAGTGAACTTCCTCAACGAACATGTTCGGCCGTTGAGATAGCTCTTCAAGAAGGTCAGATGGGATGGAGGCATCCTCTAGAAATCTCCAAGCCAAAACCATGCCAAGCTCATTCAACACAAAGTATGCACTCTCAAAAAGCTTCTCAAAGTGATGGTCTATTTTGACCGTACACTTTTTTGCTATTTTGAATATGTGGTCAGCTGACAATTTGTGTGCCCCCAGTGACTTGAGGCAAGCATCATAAAAACCCTTTCCTTGGGCAGCCTCCTTGGCAATCATTGCTACCAATAGAAACTGACTTGGAGGGGCACCCCAATCACTGAATGGAAAATAAACATCAGCATGAAAAACAACTTCATTGTATCTCCCCTCGTACAACGAAGCCATTTGCTCTGCCGTGGCACTCATGCTTACACCCTTAGAGAGGCCAGTTAAAACAAGTCGAAGCACTTGCTTATGCTAGGCACTTCGTTGGAATAATATAAAGGGGAAGGCCCTTTGTAACTTGGGAGTCAATTGGCTATGAATTTCCCAAGAATGGTACATTTTACCACAACCTACTAATACGGCCTTAACTTGGTGCCTACATGCATACCCTCGCATAAGAAGAATGCAGTTTTCTTCTAAAAGGCATGCAACCCTCCTATGCCACACGTGAACACGCAAAGGTTGTCCACAAGCAGCACAAAAGAGATGCACTTTGTATTGTGTCAATGGGTCCCACACAAAAAAGGCAGGACTCCCATTGGCACATGTTGTTACCATTCTTCCCCACAAACTTTGGGTGTTCTTGATCAGACCCATTTCGTAACTGGTGAAGTAGGGTGGGTCCTTTTTGGATCCACCTTTGGCTCCCCGTACTTCTGGTGACATCCATAGCCATATGTAGAATAGCAGCAATAGTTGCATTTTCATCATGCCTGAAAAATGATGCATGATGTGTGGAACTATTTATTTCGACTGATGTAACGTAACGTCAACAGTCAAATGCTACAATTTTCACAGATTTACATACCTGTGATACTCAAGCCCCGGTATTTACTCTGGTATGATACTGCGGTATTCCCCGGCGCCGCGGTATTTTGCGGTATGTCACGGTAGCGGCACCCTTACCCCACTAGGTGGTCAGCCTGTCCAATCACGCGCGACTAATAAATTAGTGCAGGCGACTCGGATTCCGACGTTTCAGTTTGTAGCTTTGTTGAGATTGTGGTAGTGATTCCCTCACCTTGAGGTAGGTGGGGTTTTGGCGACCTAATTGCGACCTAATGCGATCGGGGGGCACATTTGGGCCACTTGAACGCTTCAACCTGAGTACAGGGTCCGAACCCCCCCCCTTGGGACCCCCCTCCTTCCCTTCCTCCCTCAGCTCCCTCCCTCCTGCCCCCAGCTCCCTCCCTCCCTCCGTCAGCTAAAGTCCCCCCCCCCCACCTTCTTCCTCGTCTACTTTACCTCTCTTCCTCCCTCCTTTGCAATGCAATGCATAGACAACAAGGAGCAAAGAAATTCTCCAATGAGCTTGTCAAGAACACGACATGTTAACTCATCCAGGAGCTGGCCACTTACAGGGTGCCGCAACCTGTTGTGGTGGGCCTTGTCACCCTTGCTGGTGAACACCCACCGGCATTGGGCACATGCACCATGCCATTCAACATGGCCGTGGGCTGGTGCTCATCGGCCTTCGCCCGCAGCGTGACATCATACGCCATTTGCTGCCACGTGGCGTAGTGGCCTAGGTGCTGGGGGTCAGGGACTGGGCTCAGCAGCACATCACCCACTTGTTGCATGCGTGCAACAAACATCGTCCATAAGCTTGGATGATTCCGCATGCAAGCGCAGGAGGAAACACGACACCGCCTAAAAGATAGAAGATTGTGGCGCCGATCACAATGTGCCAAGAAAAACTTGAATTCACCATAAACCGCCTTAAGCTCCGCCTTTTTGCGGTTGGTACTATTCGACCCTGCACAAAAAGCGGGAATAGTATCATAATCCGCCCATTGTCTGGCATCGTCCGGTAGGTGGCACTGCACAAGGAAGCCATCGCGAACACCGTCTACCACATTCTTCATCTGTGTGCGTGCCACATCCTTATCATCATTAAAACAATGACCGGCTAGCCTTTGGCTTACCCAACCAAACAACAATTCCACGAAATTCCTACAAAGTTGTTTGGGGGCATAGGAGAGCACGATCAAAACATCACTCGGAGAGGCAAGCCAAAGACGGGCCCACGCAAAGAAAGTAACCAAACAAGCGGGTCCCAAATCCTGTTTGTAGTTATCCACAATGCATACAGTCACGGGTTTGTTAGCCTCTTTCACTTGCTTAAGCAGGTCACTTGCTACCAAGACAGAATTGTTTTCGTAGGGCAAGTACAATGTCAATGGGCCCGTGCGAGGTATTTTGCCGCGTGGTCGGTTGAGTTTGTCAAACTCAATACCCATGTCACTCTCTACACGAAGGATACCGAAAGGATGAATAGTCATCTCCGGTGCCCAAGTGTGGTCCGGCAAATGGATCCCCCCCTCCCACTTACCATCGTGCTTTGGTTTTGCAGCGCGAGTGCATGGGGAGAATTCTTTGACCTTGTTCTTCTCAGAAACCGCAGGAATGTCCGGACCACACCTTACGAGAGCCTTGGCATCGACACTAAAAATGGTGGCTTACAAACTTTCCAAAGCCATCTTGCAAATGAGACGAACTTGTGAACATAAATAATGCGCATCAATGTGGCCCGCATGCAAATCCTGTTTTGGGTTATACAACCGCCAAGGCAAGAGACCCTTGAATTTTCTTGCATTGATATGATCCAAACATGGGGGAAGGAAGAACTTGCGAACCGCTTGAACGGACAAAGTGTATCCTTTCCTCGTACAATATGCATGCAAAGCAGGAGCTGTATTGCCAACATGGTGCACGTCATCATGCCTACGTTTGTGTGCACGTGCATCCGTGAGTTCATCCAACGCATTTCCTAACACATCAAGAATCTCGGGAATGTGCTCCTCCACTTTCCTCTTTTTTCCTCGAGGTTTGTTAAAGCTTTCACTTTGTTCCGGTTCAATAGCAAGAGCTTCCACCTGGACATCCAACAACCGGTTGCGTGCGTAGAGGCAAATCACCTAACCAACAATTGGAATGCATAACAGGTGTGGGCACAGCAACCGATTCATCCGTTTCATTGAGACGAGGAAAAGCATCCCAACTCGGGCGCAATGGCAAGCACAAGGGCAGAAAATAAGAACGAAGCGGAGGGGTCGGGCGAAACTTAAATCGCGAATTACTATACTTCTTGATCTCTTCCTCAACTTCTTTCTTGAATCGTTCAAATGTTTCTTCGGCTTTTGCCTTGAACTCGTTCTTCCACAAAACGTTGAATTGAAGTTGAAGTTGCTGACCATTCTTCTTTTCCACCCGATTCAGAACTTGATACAACTTCCAACACTTGGTATACCAAGTGTTCAACTCTTTGAACACGGGCATCTCGAGGAGGGGAGCAACCGCGGTTGGTGATGTTCTATGCCACAACGTCGTTTGCTTCATCTAAAAAAGTGTCGTTAGATCGCCCCCAACAAAAAGTTGCGATCGTTACGTCAACGGGTTAGCAATGCGGTGGCAAAGATACGTAATCGGATAGCCCAACTCATGCCTAACGTTGTGGTACAAAGTTTGTTGAAAAACTCTAACGGCCAAAGTATGACATACAGGTGGTGGCAATAGTTCGTAAGTGTAAAGGTTCATTTTGTAGCAGTTCGTATGGGTGGTGTTCCGAATTGTTGTATGTAGAAACCGCCCGCTGTTACGAACCGCTGCAGCAACGAACTAAAACCGCACAGATGTGTTCCGGGATTGGTCAAATTTGGAAAAGGAGAAGAGAGCCTTTTGTATCGCGCTCTGTTGAGCTTCTGTGGTCATAATAGTAGTAATAATGATGATAGTAACAATAATAATCAATAACATTCATAATTTTTCTGTCTTCAGTCATGCAGCGCTTCCTCACAAAGGGAGGCCAGTCCATGAACGACGCTCTGGCTGCAGTGGTGTCGCAGTCCCAGAGCAAGAAGGTCTCCACCAGTTCTAAGGCCAGTCAATACAAGAGCTCAGCGCCGAGGACTTGGCTAGAGTGGACGCCGTCGCACAAGTCCCTTTGTGTGCAACTGTTCCTGGAGGGTAACTACAACGACGTTGTGCTGCGTTACGGGTGTCAAGCGCCGCCCCTTAACACGCTTCGCACCTGGGCTGGCAAGGTGCAGGAGGGTGAGCCACTGGAAGGGTACGGCACCAACTCAGTTCTCAGCCGCACAGAGGAGGAGACCATTCTGAAGTTCATCAAAGAGTTGAAGTATGAGGCTGCCGTGATTGACCTGGACACCATTGCGGCGCTTGGAAGAACAGTCGCTGAGAGGTCTCGTGGGCCTGGTCTTGCTCCTGTTTTGGACCGCCAATGGGCTGCAACCTTTCGTCGCAGGCACAAGATGGGTTGTCTCAGGAAGATCACGACTAAGCGGCTGCCTTCTACAGTGTCTGACTTAGCGCTCGACAACAAATGGAGACGTGAATTCTTGGTCCTCCCTGAGGAGCCTCAAAAGTATGGTGTGCGTATCCCTGAAGGTGAACCCTAGTCGCTGCCGCCGTGGGCGCAGTTGGGCCTGGACGACACGCCCCTCCAGTACGCGCCCAAGTTGCGCGGAGGGTATGCAGCCGGAGACAAACAGGTCAGACACTACAGCAGCGCTGACAAGCGACAGGCCACGGCCACGCCTGTGGTCAACGGTGAAGGCACCGTAAAGGTACTACAAGTGTTGCACCGAGGAAAGACAGGGCGCTGCCATGCGCGTCTCGACCTGCCTCAGGGCCTGCCATCCTACATGCACGAAGACCACGCGGAGAAGAAGTGTCAGACTGGCAACACGTTCAAACGCCTGATGATCAAGGTCGACACTGAAGTTGCGAAGGACAGATGCGACCATGGCATGCTGCACAATTACCCATGTGTCGTCATCATGGACTGGGTTGGAAGCCATCTCGACGATGACGAGTTGAAGCGTGTCGACGACGCTGAAATAAGGCTGGCAAACTTATACTATTTTGTGGCGCGGCCACATATGTATGTTTTCTTTGGCCGCGCTCGTCGCAGCCATGTCACCAATGTTGGCGATCACGTCATCAATCCAGGCATGAGAGCATGGTTGCGCGACAGACTGAAGCGTCGCCACATTGACCATTGCCTGAATATCCGCGATGGACTGCTGCCAAAGCACTCCAAGCTGGATAGCAGCGAGCGTACGATGAAGGCGCTCCTTGTAACTTGGCTTGCTGAATGGGCTGCATCCCCTTTGACAACCACACACATCCTGAGCAGCTGGAACATGGTGTTTACAGAGGTGCCAGTGGCAGAATCCGTAGATGATGTGGACCTCCCCTGCCCTTCAGCAGCCATCCCCATGCCTGCACCTTTGCTGTTTGTTGTTCCTGGTCATGTTTCAGATTCAGAGGAAGCCTCAGAGGCACAGGCAGAGGCAGATGAAGCCTGTGGGGCAAAGGTGGAGGACAACATTGACGTCCTGTTAGTCCCAGGCACACCACCTGTACAAAGAGCAGCAAAGAGGAGGGCTGAGACCCGGTTAGATAGACTTGCCAAAAGGTTTCATGCTGCACCACGTGATGTACATGCTCAGCGTGTGGCCAGGGAGAACAGGCAAAGGGCAAGGGAGGCGCGGGAGGCAGTGCAGACTTCGGATGATGAAGGCACCTTGAGCTGTGCAGTGATGCTTACCATGAGTGAAAGAGAGTAGTACCTCCTGTTTCCTCTTGAATAACAGCGAATCGATCAAATTGAATATGTGGTTCATCCTTTGCAACAGCGACATGTCCCTCAAAGGGCAGTGAAGTCTGTAGGGTTGGACGATTTGCACACGAGAGCACTTTTTTTTTGTGGGCATTTTTTCTAAATCACGCGAGTTGCGCACGGCAATGGTGGTTCATAAAAAAGCAGGAACTCTGACCACATCAGAGAAGAAAAACAATATAAAAAAAAACAGGATTTTCAACATAGAAGTCAGTGACAAAAAAAAACAAACAATATTTCAGTAGGTAAAAAAAAACGGCATTTTGAATGCAGAAGTGAGTGACAAAAAGAAACAGTGTAGGTTTTTCAGCACAAAAAGGAGAGCAGGTTTTGAAGAAAAAAAAAGAGATAAAACATTTTACACAAATAGCAAGAGTGCAAGGTGTAGACAAAAAAAGTGTAATGTTTTGAAAAAACGAGGAGAGAGAAATAGTACCAGTGTTGTACAAATACAAAGAAACATTAAGGTAATCAAAAGAAGAGGATGTCGGTACCAACCTTTACATGGAAAAACACCAGCCTTTTACCAACCGCTGCATGAAAAACACGTCTAAAATAACCTTTTACCAACCGCTGCATATATGAACTATTACCACCCCCTGTATATGGTATGGTCATAGATTACACGTAGATTGGTGATGATCAAAGTGGATGGAGGGCCACCGCTTCCAAAAACAACAAGAGTGTCGTAACCTAAAAGGTACTTGGCCGTGTAGAACTCCATTACAATTGGTTTGGCCAAACTACCACCTGGGATGTACAAATGCAAGCATTAGAAATGCTAGTAGCAAATCCTTAGATGCACTCCACAGACCAACACACCCTAGTTCAGAACCGGCTATTTTGTGGCCAAGGAGACGGAGCAACAGCGAACAGTGCACAGCTTTCACTCTTGTTCAACTCTACATAGAATGCACCATTTCGGCAACCATGCCAAATTATGCCGGATCCAGCAGGAAATTGTATGAGAATGAAAACTATGTATGTTCCAATCATAATGATATAAAAACCGCATTCATACCGTTCCGAAACAAGGAAATAAATGTCTGCTTGGCCACAAATTCGTCGCCGGCCTGTTGCGCGACACCCAACTTGAGTACGGGCCGCAACCCCCCCCCCTGTGCCGAAGCGTTCAACTCGCCCAAATGTGGCCCCCCATCGCAACTAGGTCGCAATTAGGTCGCAATAAGGGCTGCGGTAACAGACAAGTAAGTGTAGTAACAGACAAAATGCATTTATCGCATCCGCATTTAATGAATTAATAATCTGATGAATCGCAATACAGCCATGTTCTTTTTTGGATCCAGTTTTGTTGTGATGCAGAAATTGCAATCAAGAGTATAATATCTCAATCTAATGGAGTTGAGGAAAGGTACATGAAGCTTGACTCTGACTTGTGATAAGGTGCCCTTTTTGGTTTGCACTTGTGGTAGGATGGTGTAGATCAGGCACATAAGCAACGCGAAGGAATGCTGAGCAACGATCCGGGGTTGTGATTTTGAGAAGTTGGTTGATGCTGGACGCCTTTCGGGATCGAGGTTGGGGATGACACTCTCAATTCAAGCCCCGATTGGCCTCCGGCCGGCAATGCGAGTAAGGAAAAGTCACTACCATGTCTTTCTTGGGGTACTTGATCCAGGCCAAGCCCCCCCCTAAACCTTGGGATGATGTTGAGACTAACACTTAATCATTTTTATCATTCTTTTGAAGCTTGAAGTACACTTTCCCAAAGTTACTAGGGTTATAACCCTAGCCCCCCATGAAGTTCACCCCTACTACTCAACTGAGCGGAGGTATCTTCCTTCATGGAGGTAATACCGAAATAAAGTAGGCACTTCTTGCCTAGGGCCTTGTAGGTTAAGCCTAGTGGTCTCTCACCTCAAGACCCCTATACTCAATTGTTTCTATCACTTATTGTGGTTTTACATTTCAATTGATTCTGAATTCAGTTGCTTGGCCATGCTGGCGAAGCCATAACCTGTGTCTGGCCCAACTCCTTTGCCCCAGCTTCCTAACCAACTCCATTGTATCCAGAAGAGTGTACATGAAGTGCTTGGTACTATCTTGGGGACCCGAGTCATGTCAGTTTTCACACATAAAATCATCTATTTTGTTTATAAATCATTGGAGCTGTGTATTTAGATCTACATTTGTTTATTTGCAGCCCCTCTTTGCTACTTATGCTTTGAAGTGGAAAGACTATCACCCGACTTTGATTTCGATCCGGTATTTGGGCTGCTTTGTACCTGTCCTCCGTCATTTTGGAGTTTGGGAAAATCTAACAAGGTTTTCATCAATCAAAAACCATCAAGCAGGACCACCAACACATGCAAGGCAAACCAGAATACCTTTTCTATGCACGTGAGTATGGTTCCGTTTACCTTTTGAGCTACACTCCATTTTAGAGGTGAGCTTACCCAACCGTGCCTGAAATTGTTTAAATTATCCCATCCCACCTGACCATACAAGACACAACATACGTGAGGTTATCCATGAAATGAATTTCAAAGGATACTCCTCCTCTTGGTGGGCACCAACGCTCAGACGGGTGGTATTGGATCCCCTCCTCCCGGTGTGGGCCCCTTTTTGGTGTGGCCCAACTGACCGAAGGTCGCTACTACGGATCGTGGCCCTCTCCGACCAGGATGTTTAAAATGGCCCGCCACAGGTGGGCCTTTTTGGACAACATGAAGTGTGTTTGCATATGTGTCACACACACCGATGCACTCCCATGTCTCCATATTTGCAAGTATGAAAGGTGAGTCATAGCATGCGACATGTGTGTTGATCTCATGAAAAGTCAACACAAAACCGCCAACGAACACTCACTTTGTCTGAGTGTCTTTTTTTTTCTCTCAAATGCATTTGTGATCAGCTTGCTCTTTGCCTTTGCGCCGTGAAACTCCCTCGACAACATTGGTAAGAAGAGTCACTTGCAAATTTCACGAGGGAAACACTATCAATATCATTCCAATTTATAGATCCAAATCTCCCTTTTTATCCTCCAAAGTCTCCCTTTTTTTAGGCATTTTTCTCCCTCAGTCACCATTACCCCCATCTAGTGATGTTACTACCACCAACACGGGGGAGTAGAAAGGGCTAATTTTAAGGTTCGTAACCGGTTTTACCAATTAATCGGAAAAACCGGTTATCGGCAATAATCGGAGGTTATTTCCAAAACAATCGGCACAACCAATTATTTTGAACAGTGATTTCAATGAATTCATCGGAATGGTTCCAGATTTTTCAGGTTCTTTTCGGAAGTACCTTTTGCCCAATTTTTGCACTGAACCGAGAGTTTGGTGGCAATAAACGATGGCTGATAGTGAATCACAACTTCCGAGGTAGTTTTTGATCACTGTGCTCCGACTTGTATGGGCTCCCTTCTCCCGATGGCAACATTTTGGTTAGTAAAGGGCAATTAATCGGAAAAACCGGTTATTTTGAAAACCATTGATCGGCAAAACTGGTTATTTTTGTAAAAATAATCGTTTAAAACTGGTTATTTTCAAAAATACCAGGTTCCAAACTTTTGCTAATTTATCCAGGCCCCCCCTGGATTCTCCGAACCCGTTAACTAAACAAATGTTTAGGGGTACCTACTTGATTAGTTTGGACCCCTACAATCCCCAAAACCTCTGTACTAAAACCCCCCTAGATTAGGGGTAGGGTTCAGAGGCCGTCCTCCTATTTCAGCCATTGCAAAGTCAAACCCTCCCCTGGGAGGGGGGGGGGTGGATGTCAGACATTGTTGGTGAGGAATAGGCGGGGCTGTGGTAGATCTCAAGGCATTCACATCACTTGCACACCTACTATTAGTGTGACTGTCAATGTCACTCTCGGGATGGGAGGGCGCGGAAAGTCCTGCTTGCGGGAAAAAAAAATTAACCACAAGCCTGACTGCGCGTGTCCCTGTCACGTTCACTGCAATAGCCAAAGCCTGGCCTGGAGGTCGAGGGGAGGATGTCAAACTGTTAGCAGTAGGCAGCAGAGTAAAGGCTCTGGCGATCGCGACTCATCTGCGAGGTCGCTCGCGAGCGATAGGCCTGACAACATAATACAGACGACATCAATACGACAGAGTACAGACAGAATTACGACAAAGCACAGACAGAATTACGACAGAGTAATTAACGATTATTAAATAGCATGGTGATTGCATTTTACACATCGTGTATGCATGTGCTCCGTAAAGTATTCTGAGACTGGACTTCTGTGTGTTGCACAGGGTCTTTGTGACCATGTTGACTGTGGATTCACGGACAAGTTCAACAACTACGAAGTGTATGAGCAGTGCATTGCTTTGAGGGCAAAGGTACAAGTGTGGTCTGGATTTTGAAATAAAGTTCACGTGTTTTGCAGCATCGATCCTGTGCAGGAGCCTAGTGGCTTATCGGTTGGTAGCATCATCGGGTGCTTGCGGCATGAATCTCTGACTTTCTGATCTAAGACTGGGTGCTGAGTACATGGTTTCGTGAATCCATGGTTAGCATCGGTGAACCTGAGCTGTTGAGGCTGCAGCTGTATGAGCCTACAACACGGAAGCAGGCTCCGGCGGAGCCGATGATCCTCTCGAGCCCTGTGAAGGCAGCAGCGTTTGATCCACACGAATCAGTGCCGCCGAACCTGTTTGCAGCTCGCATGCTAGTCAATGTGGAGAGGCATCGCTGGGTTGATCAACATGGGTGTCCGCACGAGTGGCAAGCCATCAGCCACAGCGGTGACCACAATGAGCGCTTGCATCAAGTAGAGGACCGCCTGACGGACCTCTGTGAAGTCTTGACTGCTGTCACGGATGCGCTGAGATCGGGACTGAACGGGGATCAACAGGTGTTTGATCTGTTGAAAACCCACGAGCATCACTTTGCAGGCATCGCGGTCGATCTGGAGACCATGAGAGGAGACACGGCGGTGCTGGGCAACGCCGTCACAGCTGCGCAGCGCGACATAGGTGACCTATGGCGTGATCATTGCGGCCTGCAAGAGGCCCACAACACCGCCTTGTCGACGGTGAAGCGCAGCGTCAAGGAACTGCTGCAAGTGGCAGCGGCGGCGCGCCTACGGCGTTTGGAGGAGTCCTCAACGCGTGCGGAGGCGAGCATCAAGGGCTGCCACGCGGCCATCGAAGGCGTGCGAGCCTCAGTGGACGCCTAGGGGCTGCAAGTCAGCGGCCACATCCACAACGTGTCCTCCTCCCTGAACGACCTGGGGCAGCGCGTGGGCGCGGTGGCACGCCAGGAGGCCACCATCGCGCAGGCCTACGAGCGCATCACGCAGGAGACGGCGGAAATCCGGAGGGTTACAGCCCCTCTCGAGCAGGTCACCACTCTCCAGCGTGTGGTCAATGGGTTAGAGCCGAAAGTAGGGACTCTGGAGGGTCAGTACCAGACCTTAAAAATCCGACGAACAACGGTGATGGAACAGTTAGACAAGACAGCAGGCTTGTTGGATGAGCGCACCATCACCGTCGCGCCTGAACTACTGCCAACAAACTTTGCAAACAGCGCTTAACAGAATCACCATACTGGAAAAGGTTACTGACCCCTCCACAACATCTCAACCTCCTGAGCCACCCAATGACCTTCCTCCTTCTCACTCGTGCTCTGGCAGCGACGGGTGCTGCCCATGTTGTGCATCTAAGGTGTCTTCGTTGGAGGACGCCCATCAAGCCCTTGAACACGAAGTGGCCCGGCTGAACACACAGGTGGTTGACCTCAGGGGCCGGGTGTTACACCAGAGCGAGGACAAGGCCTCTTGGAAGGCGGAGGTCTTGAGTGAAATGAGGGAGAGCCTAGAAGCCATCGGGCGCCAACTCGTAGGGGAGATCAGGGACTGTCACCATCGCCTGATACTGGCGGAATCAGATTCGGATCGCCTGCAAGCGGAGGTCATGAATCCGTTAGCCAGGAAGGTCCACGAGGTAGACAGGCAAAGTGCGTCTTTGGAACAACAAGTCCAAAACAACACCCAGGGGTTGGCGCTTGTAAAGGGACGGCAGCAAGTGGTTTGAGGTTTGAGGTTTGATTTTGCGGGTACTAGACGCCTTTCGGCCCCGGGGGGCCACCTGGTCGGGCCAGGTGATATTCTCCCCACCGGGCCCTAGTGGGGGGCCCTCCAAGACGCACCTCCTGCCTGGTGGCGGAGTCCCCCGGGTTCACAGAGCTCGGAGCCCCGTCCTTCCCCGGCGTCCCCGTTTCGCCACTCCCCGGTCAGTGCATCAATTCGCAGCCGTGGCCGCGGGCGCTTACCCACTGCGTCGCCCCCCTAATGCGTGGTCGCCCGGGGCACCGGCGCCGCCGGGCCCCTGCTACTGGCTTGTCGCCAGTGGGACCCCCTTGGGCTGGCGCGGAGGCTGCCTAGCCTAGGGGCTGGGGCGTGGCGCTGTGCGCCACTACTGCCTTGGCGGGTGCAGTGTCCCGTCTGTGTGTGCGCGGCGCTCGCGGCCGGTTCGGGGGGGTTCGGGCCGGTACCTGGTCTTGTGTCTCTCCGGTTTCCCCCTTCCCGCCCCGCGTGTTCCGCGCTGCGTGTGGCGGGCCGTCCCGTCCGGGTGTCCCTTATCCTCGCTCGCTGGTACGCCATTCCATGCGGTCTGTGCGTTCCGCGCGCTCGGTCCGGTTGCCCTTCTGGTGGTCCCCGCGTGTCCTTTTCGTGTGTGTGCGCTCGCGCTCTCGCGGTGTCCGCTCCCTGCTGGGTGGTGTGGCGCGCGCATCTCGCGTGGTCCCGGCACTGGGCGCTGGTAGGGCCGTTCCATGTGGTCCGTGCCCCTCCGCGTGTCCTGCCCCGGTCCCGTGCTCCGTCTGGCGTGCTTGGGGGGGGGCGGTCCGGTCCCGGTTCCCCCCTACTTGGCTTGGGGTTGTGGGGGCGGCGGCAGGGCGTCCCCGGGGGGTTGCCTTCGACCGTTGCGTGGGGCGTTCTGGGTCTTGCGCTCCTCTTCCCCCGACTGCCCGTCCACTGGGTGGGCTGTCGGGGTCTGCGTTGTGGGCGCGGGCGTGCGGTTGTGGGGGCCCCGCTCTGTTCTCGCGGGGGGGGAGAGAGGTGTCGACTTGGTGTCCAGGCGCCGGCCCGCCGGATTCCCATGACGAGCCTGATGCGCACGGAGCTTCGCCCCGCGGGATGCGTGGGGGGGTTGGGGTGACCGTGGCTGGAGTGGTGCACCAATGTTCCGGTTCATGGCCCAGCCGAGCACCCCTACCGCGGGCTTACTCTTAGCACAGGGGGAGGGGGTTGCGGGCGCGTTTGTTGTGTGACCCGGGTGCCAGTGTATCTCAGAAGGCAGCCGCCCCGGAGGTAGCGCACCAGGCGCGCGCCGCGAAGGAGCTGGTTCGAACCCCGGGATCGGTGGTCTCCCACCGATCCCTTCGAATACCGGACGAGGCCTCCCATCGACCTGTTCGAGTACAGGTGACGGTGCGCACTGCTGCAGGGTTGGGTGGCTCCCATGTGTTTTGTTTTTCTTGGGTGGGGGGTAAAACGAACGAGACCTCCACCCGATCCACCGGTATCGGTGGTGGCGCGAGTTGCTGGAGGGGGGGGTGGTTCCCACGTCGCCAACTAGAGAGCTCTACGTGCAGGGATCCCAGAAGCACCAACGCCCGGGATCGAACCCCCGCACTGGACGATTGAAGACCGACGCTCTCACTACTGGGCCGCGGGAGTCTCTTACGTGACTTAGGGGTGTTGTCGGCTATGAATCCAGTCCTGAGGGTGGGGCTGTGCGTTGTGAAGCGTGTTGCGCGTGCCGGGAGGCCCCAGTCCACGTGCACGGGGTCGGGACAGGGGGGGAGGGGGCTGGGTGGGGTGCGGCACCGTTGGATCGCCGACTGACGTGCACAGGGGTAAGAGGCGGACAGTAGCACCGCCGGATCGCCGACTGACTGTAGGGCGGGGGGTCGCTCTGCCTCTTTCCGTCCCTCTGCCTTCCCTGGGCAGGCAACAAAGCGGGCGTCACTGGCGTTGTGCTGTCCATGGGGGGCGTGGCCCCCCATACCACTCCGGTTCGTTTTCACCCGGCTTCTCTGGGTACGTTCTGTGCGGCGTCCCGGTGCGCGGGCGTGGGCCCGCTTGTTCTTCGCGGCCCCCATGTGGGCCGGCGGCTGGAGCGGGGGGGCGGGTCACACTCCGGCTCCCCTCTCGGGTGGGGGGGGCCCATCCCCCTTGCCTCGGGGGGGGTGTCGCGCCGCGGCCTCCCCGCTCTCGTTCCGGGCGGCGGCCTGCGGTACCCCTTTCTGGCTCTCTTCATGTCGCTGGCGCGCTCCCTTCCGGCGCGCGCGTGCGGTCGGGGCTGAAGTGCCGCCCCGAAGTGGGGGGGGGTGAGGGGCGGCCCGTGGGCCGCTCCCCTGGGGGCCCCAGCTGACCTGCAAACCCCCCCTCTGTCCCCTCGGAGTGGGCTGTGGTTACGGGAGGGTCATGCGGGGCGCGGCCTGCTTCGTGTTCCGCTGTGCGCGTTGCTCCGGCACGCCGGCGTGGGCTCGCGGGAGCAGGTCCAGTCGCCGTTGCCCTTACCGTGTCGCTGTTCCTCCTGTGGGTGGGGGCGCCCCCCCGGCCCTTGGGGGGCGGAGGGCCGCGCCTGTGGCTCCCCAGCTGGGGTGGGTGCGGGGGGGGGGGGGGTGGGGGGGCCGCCCCCCCGCCCGCTCTCGGGCCTGTGTGGGAGGGGGGGGGGGGGAGTGGGGGGGGGCCTTCGGTCCCCTGGCGATGCCTCCTGCCGGCCAAGGGGGGGGGGGGGGCGGCTTGGCGGTCCCGGCCCCGGGGGCCAGCCATCGGCCAGGGGGGTCGCGCCCTTCCCCCGCCCCCCTCTACCGAGAGCCGGATTCTCACGCAGTCCCTCTCTGGGGCCCCTCATCCCCCGGCCGTTGTCGCGCGGCGCTGGCCGGCCGGGGGTGGCCGTGAGGGTCAGCGGTCAGTGGTTAGCGGGTTGCGGGGCAGCAGGTTTCCCCCCGCGCTTGTTGTCTCCGCACTCCCTCCCGCGGGAGGTGGCGCGCCGCTTTCCCTGGGTAGGCAACAAAGCGGGCGTCACTGGTGTCGTGCTGTCCATGGGGGGCGTGGCCCCCCATACCATTCCGGTTCGCGCCCACCCGGCTTCTCTGGGCACGATCTGCGCGGCGTCCCGGTGCGCAGGCGTGGGCCCACTTGTCTTTCGCGGCCCCCATGTGAGCCGGCGCTTGGGGCGGGGGGGCGGGTCACACTCCGGCTCCCCTCTCGGGCGGGGGGGGTCCATCCCTTCTGCCTCGGGGGGTGGGGGCCGGGGCCCCCGCGGCTGGCGGGCCGGTGGGGGGGCGGGGGGGGGTGTCGCGCCGCGGCCTCCCTGCTCTCGTTCCAGGCAGCGGCCTGTGGTTCTCCTTCCTGGCTCTCTCCGTGTCGCCGGCGCGCTCCCTTCCGGCGCGCGCGTGCGGTCGGGGCTGAAGTGCCGCCCCGGGGTGGGGGGGGTGAGGGGCGGCCCGTGGACCGCCCCCCTGGGGGCCCCATCTGTCTTGAAACCTCCCCTCTGTCACCTCGGAGTGGGCTGTGGTTACGGGAGGGTCATGTGGGGCGCGGCCTCCTTCCTGCTCCGCGGTGCGCGTTGCTCCAGCACGCCGGTGTGGGTTCGCGGGAGCAGGCCCAGTCGCCGTTGCCCTTATCGCGCCGCCGTTGCCCCTGAGGGGGGGGCGCCCCCCCGGCCCTGGGGGGGCGGAGGGCTGCGCCTGTGGCTCCCCTGCTGTGGTGGGTGCGGGGGGGGGGGGTTGGTGGGGCCGCCTCCCCGCCGGCCCTCGGGTCTGTGCGGGGGGGGGGGGGGGGGGGGTGGGTTGGGGGGGGGCCTTTGGCCCCCTGGCGATGCCTCTCGTCGGCCGGGGGGGAGGGGCGGGGGCGGCATGGCGGTCCTGGTCCCGGGGGCCAGCCATCGGCCAGGGGGTCGCGCCCTTCACCCGCCCCCCCTATCGAGAGCCGGATGCTCGCGTAGGCCCTCGCCGGGGCCCCTCATCCCCCGGCCGTTGTCGCGCGGCGCTGGCCGGCCGGGGGTGGCCGTGAGGGTTAGCGGTCAGTGGTTAGCGGGTTGCGGGGCAGCAGGTTCCTCCCCGCGCTCGTTGTCTCCGCACTCCCTCCCGCGGGAGGCGGCGCGCCCTCGCACGTCGTGCCATACCGTGGGGGGGGCGTGGGTCAGGGGGCCCATCCCCCCCCCCCAACCCTCCCGTAACCGCTGTCTGGGCCTTCACTTGCGCCGCCGCTTGTGTGGGGGCTGGGGCTGCGGCGGCGGCGGGTTGTGCCGGCGGTAGCGCCAGTGGGCGAGGGCGCTACGCAAAGCCCGGGGGAGCCAGTTGTTGGCGTCCGCATCCGTGACGCGGAGCACCGCTCCCCCTTCCAGGAAGGCCGGCCACGTCGGCTCCCTGTCGGGCCACGCCGCCCGGATCACTGACCTGAGGACCCTCTCGTGGTCCTCTGGGGCCGCCCACCCCCCCGGGGGTGCCTCTCGGTGTCCTCCGTCCCTCCGGAGGAGCACGGCGTCGAAGGGCCGGTTCCGCGACCTCCTGGAGGTCCCCTGGTTGGCCCAGCACAACCACCCGTACACTTCCCCCACCAGGGGGAGGGTCTCCTCCCCCAGCGGGTCCGGGACTGCGCCCCAGTCCCGGTCCCATGGCCGGCCCTCCTCCGCCCCCCGTGCCGGCTCCCCTCGCTGCCGCTGCGCCTGCGGCGCCGATGCCGCGCCCCGTCCCCCCTCCGCCGAGGCCATCCGCGCCGGCTCCGCCCTCGGCGCGGGTGGGGCTTGCTGGTGCTGGCGTCGTGGGGGCTGGGGGGGGACGAGCTCGCCGGCGTCAGGGTCGATGTTGTAGAGGTGGTGGTGGTGGTGGTGGTGGTGGTGGTGGGTGTGGTGTGCCGGCATCTGTTGGATGCCGGGGGGGATGCACCTCATTGGCTGCACGTCCGGCTGCGGGGGCGCTCCGCCCTCTGCCCCCCTCCCTTCGCCCCGCCCTCCTCCCTGGGCTCCCATGCCCCGTCCCTCCTGTCCCTTGGGGCCCTTGCCCTTGCCCTTGCCCTGCGAAACGCGTAAAAACGCGACGAAAATTTTTTCGACGTGAAATAGGTGAATAGTTAACGCCGTAAGCACCGTAACGCTCGTGGGACCCCAACGCCGTCCTTGCCGTCGTCTAACTCGCTATAGGCGCAAAGAAAAACGCGTCGCGAGCAGCGCGTAAAACCCGAAAATTTTTCATAACTCGCCACGACCCCTCACGTCGCGCCCTGCCGCCTTTTTCTTCTTCTTCTCCATGCACCTCCCTCCCCATCCCCGTGCCCATCACTCCCCTTGCCCTGCAGCTCAGGCGGCGGCCCTGGGGGAACGCGGTTAACCCTTAGCAACGAACGCCAACACGCTCCACGACGCCACACAAGAACAAGGCCGAGAACATCAAGAACAACGGGTAGCACGTAAGGCACGGCAGCGAACATGGTCTTGCTGCACGCGAGTGTGTTGGGTCGTGTATAATTTTATTTTATTTTTTGTTTTTTTTTTTTTTTTTTTTTTTTTTTTTTTTTTTTTTTTTACACAAAATTAAGCAGCGGTTTTTCAAGTAGGTACAACCACACCCACGCAAGAAACAAACCCAACAAAGCGACAGGACAGGACACCACGGCACCACGCGGCAGCACGGCACCAGGGCACGAGGGAAAGAGCGCCACAGCGCGCAGACACCACCACCGGGCAAAAAACAGCACAGCCAACCAACAGCACAACACAGCACAGCGCGACAGCCCACAGAAGGGCAAAGCAAGCCCCAACAGCACCGCCAAACGACAGCAGAGAGCAACAGCACAGCGCCACGCGACAGCACAGCACCACAGAACACGACACAGGAAAGCAGGGCACCACAGCAAACCACACCAACCACAGGGAAGCAGACCAAGCGGCCAGACAGGGACACCGACACCGAAACACGCCACCAGCAAACAACCACGGGCCAACAGACCCAGCACCGCACCACGGCACACCACAGGAAACAGCACAACACACAACAGCGCACCACAGGCGCCAGCAACGGCACGCACCACACGAACAGCACAACGCGAGCGCACCAGCACAGCGAAGGACAGCACCGCGCAGAGCGGAGAGCACAGGGAACGCACAGCACAGCACCCCGGGACACACACAGCACAAAGCAGAGCGGCGAACAACAGCACGCACCACCGCGCCACGACAAAACACACACAGCACAGAGCACACAGCGCGGGGGAACACCGCAAAACACAGCGCCGCAGAGCACAGGGCCCCAGGGCGACGGGCAGCGCCAGAGGGCACGGCGCGACAAGCAGCGGCACCAAACGAGCGCAACACAGCACAGGACAGCACCACACCGGGCGACACAACGCGCAGCAGCGCAGCGCAGCGCAGCACCCAGCCACGCACAGCACAACACGGCACGGAGCACCGAGCGGCGGCGACGGAAACCGCGAGAAACAAAAGGGGGGGGGGGGGGGGGGGCAGCAACCACGAGGGGGCAGCCAACAGCCAGGCGGAAAGCACGAAAGAGGAACAAGCGCACGGAGAGCCGAGAAGCGGCAGGCCAACAAAGCAAACAACGCAAGCGCCGAGGCCCAAGGCATCCGGGGCCGGAAACCAGAGAAAGCAAGAGACAACGGGGGCGCACGGAGAAAGAAGAACGGGAGGAAAAAAAAAAAAAAAAAAAAAAAAAAAAAAAAAAAAAAAAAAAAAAACACCCAGGCACCAAGGGGGAGCAACAAAAACCGCGGGACACGAAAGGGGAGGGGGGCGGGGGAGCAACCACCAACGGGCAGCCAACGGCCAAGCGGGAGACACCCAACAACCAGGCAGCGGGAGGGGAAAAAAAAAAAAAAAAAAAAAGAAAAAAAAAAAAAAAAAAAAAAAAAAAAACAAAGCACCAGGGCAACGAGGAAAGGCAGCAGCAGCGAGAGAGAGGGGGGCAACCCCAGCCCGGGGGGGGCCAAGCAAAGCAGAAAGACAAAGCGGCCAAAGGAAAAGGTGAGGCGCACCAGAACGCGCCCGGGAGGCCGGCCCGCCCGACCCGGCCAAGCAGAGCACGCACACGAACACACACGCACACCGGAACCCGGGCTGCCCGCTCCAGAGGACGGGCGGCCGGGGGAGGGACAGCGCCTGACACCAGGCGCCCCTCACAACGGCGGAAGGCACCCCCCCCGGGGACGCCCCTCCGCCACCCCCACAGCGAGCAACGCCGGCCCGCAAGGGCGCACGCTGTGGGGCCGGTGCAGGGTCCACACGCCCGCATCGACCGCACCCGGGACACACGGGTCGCGGAACCCAGGCGGCCCGCTCCAGAGGACGGGCGGCCGGGGGAGGGACAGCGCCTGACACCAGGCGCCCCTCACAACGGAGGAAGGCACCCCCCCCGGGGACGCCCTTCCGCCACCCCCACAGCGAGCAACGCCGGCCCGCAAGGGCGCACGCTGTGGGGCCGGTGCAGGGTCCACACGCCCGCATCGACCGCACCCGGGACACACGGGTCGCGGAACCCTGGCGGCCCGCTCCAGAGGACGGGCGGCCGGGGGAGGGACAGCGCCTGACACCAGGCGCCCCTCACAACGGTGGAAGGCACCCCCCCCGGGGACGCCCTTCCGCCACCCCCACAGCGAGCAACGCCGGCCCGCAAGGGCGCACGCTGTGGGGCCGGTGCAGGGTCCACACGCCCGCATCGACCGCACCCGGGACACACGGGTCGCGGAACCCTGGCGGCCCGCTCCAGAGGACGGGCGGCCGGGGGAGGGACAGCGCCTGACACCAGGCGCCCCTCACAACGGCGGAAGGCACCCCCCCCGGGGACGCCCTTCCGCCACCCCCACAGCGAGCAACGCCGGCCCGCAAGGGCGCACGCTGTGGGGCCGGTGCAGGGTCCACACGCCCGCATCGACCGCACCCGGGACACACGGGTCGCGGAACCCTGGCGGCCCGCTCCAGAGGACGGGCGGCCGGGGGAGGGACAGCGCCTGACACCAGGCGCCCCTCACAACGGTGGAAGGCACCCCCCCCGGGGACGCCCTTCCGCCACCCCCACAGCGAGCAACGCCGGCCCGCAAGGGCGCACGCTGTGGGGCCGGTGCAGGGTCCACACGCCCGCATCGACCGCACCCGGGACACACGGGTTGCGGAACCCTGGCTGCCCGCTCCAGAGGACGGGCGGCCGGGGGAGGGACAGCGCCTGACACCAGGCGCCCCTCACAACGGCGGAAGGCACCCCCCCCGGGGACGCCCTTCGGCCACCCCCACAGCGAGCAACGCCGGCCCGCAAGGGCGCACGCTGTGGGGCCGGTGCAGGGTCCACACGCCCGCATCGACCGCACCCGGGACACACGGGTCGCGGAACCCTGGCGGCCCGCTCCAGAGGACGGGCGGCCGGGGGGGGGACAGCGCCTGACACCAGGCGCCCCTCACAACGGTGGAAGGCACCCCCCCCGGGGACGCCCTTCCGCCACCCCCACAGCGAGCAACGCCGGCCCGCAAGGGCGCACGCTGTGGGGCCGGTGCAGGGTCCACACGCCCACATCGACCGCACCCGGGACACACGGGTTGCGGAACCCTGGCTGCCCGCTCCAGAGGACGGGCGGCCGGGGGAGGGACAGCGCCTGACACCAGGCGCCCCTCACAACGGCGGAAGGCACCCCCCCCGGGGACGCCCTTCCGCCACCCCCACAGCGAGCAACGCCGGCCCGCAAGGGCGCACGCTGTGGGGCCGTTGCAGGGTCCACACGCCCGCATCGACCGCACCCGGGACACACGGGTCGCGGAACCCTGGCTGCCCACTCCAGAGGACGGGCGGCCGGGGGAGGGACAGCGCCTGACACCAGGCGCCCCTCACAACGGTGGAAGGCACCCCCCTCGGGGACGCCCTTCCGCCACCCCCACAGCGAGCTACGCCGGCCCGCAAGGGCGCACGCATTGGGGCCGGTGCTGGGTCCACACGCCCACATCGACCGCACCCGGGACACACGGGTTGCGGAACCCTGGCTGCCCGCTCCAGAGGACGGGCGGCCGGGGGAAGGACGGCGCCTGACACCAGGCGCCCCACACAACGGTGGAAGGCACCCCCCCCGGGGACGCCCTTCCGCCACCCCCACAGCGAGCAACGCCGGCCCGCGAGGGCGCACGCTGGGGGGCCGCTGCTGGGTACACACGCCCGCATCGACCGCACCCGGGACACACGGGTCGCGGAACCCCGGCCGCCCGCTCCAGAGGACGGGCGGTCGGGGGAGGGACAGCGCCTGACACCAGGCGCCCCTCACAACACGGTGGAAGGCACCCCACCCGGGGACGCCCTTCCGCCACCCCCACAGCGAGCAACGCCGGCCCGCAAGGGCGCACGCTGTGGGGCCGGTGCTGGGTCCACATGCCCGCATCGACCGCACCCGGGACACACGGGTCGCGGAACCCCGGCCGCCCGCTCCAGAGGACGGGCGGCCGGGGGAGGGACAGCGCCTGACACCAAGCGCCCCTCACAACGGCGGAAGGCACCCCCCCCCGGGGACGCCCTTCCACCATCCCCACAGCGAGCAACGCCGGCCCGCAAGGGCGCACGCTGGGGGGCCGGTGATGGGTACACACGCCCGTATCGACCGCACCCGGGACGCACGGGTCGCGGAACCCTGGCAGCCCGCTCCAGAGGACGGGCGGCCGGGGGAGGGACAGCGCCTGACACCAGGCGCCCCTCACAAAGGTGGAAAGCACCCCCCCCGGGGACGCCCTTCCGCCACCCCCACAGCGAGCAACACCGGCCCGCAAGGGCTCACGTTGTGGGGCCGGTGCAGAGATCCCACGCCCGCACCGACCGCACCCAGGACACGCGGGACGCGGAACCCTGGCTGCCCGCTCCAGAGGACAGGCGGCCAGGGGCCGCCGCCCCCGCAACCCCAAGCCAAGTAGGGGGGAACCGGGACCGGACCGCCCCCCCCCAAGCACGCCAGACGGAGCACGGGACCGGGGCAGGACACGCGGAGGGGCACGGACCAAGTGGAACGGCCCTACCAGCGCCCAGTGCCGGGACCACGCGAGATGCGCGCGCCACACCACCCAGCGGGGGGGGGAGCGGACACCGCGAGAGCGCGAGCGCACACACACGAAAAGAACACGCGGGGACTACCGGAAGGGCAACCGGACCGAGCGCGCGGAACGCACAGACCGCATGGAATGGCGTACCAGCGAGCGAGGGTAAGGGACACCCGGAGGGGACGGCCCGCCACACGCAGCGCGGAACACGCGGGGCGGGAAGGGGGAAACAGGAGAGACACAACACCAGGTACCGGCCCGAACCCCCCCCGAACCGGCCGCGAGCGCCGCGCACACACTGACGGGACACTGCACCCGCCAAGGCAGTAGTGGCGCACAGCGCCACGCCCCAACCCCTAGGCTAGGCAGCCTCCGCGCCAGCCCAAGGGGGTCCCACTGGCGACAAGCCAGTAGCACGGGCCCGGCGGCGCCGGCGCCCCGGGCGACCACGCATTAGGGGGGCGACGCAGTGGGTAAGCGCCCGCAGCCACGGCTGCGAATTGATGCACTGACCGAGGAGTGGCGAAACGGGGACGCCGGGGAAGGACGGGGCTCCGAGCTCTGTGAACCCGGGGGACTCCGCCACCAGGCAGGAGGTGCGTCTTGGAGGGCCCCCCACTAGGACCCGGTGGGGAGGATATCACCTGGCCCGACCAGGTGGCCCCCCGGGGCCGAAAGGCGTCTAGTACCCGCAAAATCAAACCTCAAACCTCAAACCTGTCGGGCCACGCCGCCCGGATCACTGACCTGAGGACCCTCTCGTGGTCCTCTGGGGCCGCCCACCCCCCCGGGGGTGCCTCTCGGTGTCCTCCGTCCCTCCGGAGGAGCACGGCGTCGAAGGGCCGGTTCCGCGACCTCCTGGAGGTCCCCTGGTTGGCCCAGCACAACCACCCGTACACTTCCCCCACCAGGGGGAGGGTCTCCTCCCCCAGCGGGTCCGGGACTGCGCCCCAGTCCCGGTCCCATGGCCGGCCCTCCTCCGCCCCCCGTGCCGGCTCCCCTCGCTGCCGCTGCGCCTGCGGCGCCGATGCCGCGCCCCGTCCCCCCTCCGCCGAGGCCATCCGCGCCGGCTCCGCCCTCGGCGCGGGTGGGGCTTGCTGGTGCTGGCGTCGTGGGGGCTGGGGGGGGACGAGCTCGCCGGCGTCAGGGTCGATGTTGTAGAGGTGGTGGTGGTGGTGGTGGTGGTGGTGGTGGGTGTGGTGTGCCGGCATCTGTTGGATGCCGGGGGGGATGCACCTCATTGGCTGCACGTCCGGCTGCGGGGGCGCTCCGCCCTCTGCCCCCCTCCCTTCGCCCCGCCCTCCTCCCTGGGCTCCCATGCCCCGTCCCTCCTGTCCCTTGGGGCCCTTGCCCTTGCCCTTGCCCTTGCCCTTGGGCCCCTTTCCAGTCCCATGCCCGTGTCGCGGGTCCCGCCTCTCGTCCCCCACGCCCTGGCCCGCTCGCTCTCCCATCCCCCCTCGTCCTGCCCCCTGCACCTGGGTACCCTTCCCGCGCCCCTGAGCACCCTTCCCTTGCCCTGGCCCCTCCCCGGCCCCCTGCCCGTGTCGCGGGTCCCGCCTCTCGTCCACCACGCCCTGGCCCGCTCGCTCTCCCACCTCCCCTCGCCCCGCCCCCTGCACCTGGGCTCCCTGCCCGCGCCCCTGCGCGCCCTTCCCGTGCCCTGACCCCTCCCCTGCCCCCTGCCTGTCGCGCCGTCCGCTGCTCCCCTCCCCCCCGCCGCTGCGCCCTTCCTGGACCACTCGCCGGGCGTCCCGCTGCCTTTGCAGCTGCGGCAGCGTGACGCCCGGCGGCGAGCGCTCGCGCGTCGGGGGGCGGACGTGCCGCTCCCGCCCCGGGGGGAAGGGCTTGGGGGGGTACGGCTTGGGGGGGCTGGTGTGGGTGTGGGCGGGGTTGGCGTGGGGGCGGTACTTCGCGCTCTCCCTGCCCACTGCTGCTGCTGCGGCGGCCGCCGGCGAGGCGTCTGCGGCCCGTGCGGGGTTCTTCCCCCGCTTGCGCGGCGTGCCGGGGGCCGCAGCCCCTCGCGCGCCCTCCTCACTCTCCTTCGCTGCCGTGGCGGCCGCCGACGAGGCGCCCGTGGCCGCGGTCACAAACCCTCGCACGCCCTCCTCGTTCTCCTCTGTGCAGCAGGCCCAGATAGTGCTGTGGGATCGCGGCGCATTACAGTGCGCGCTTGCGAGCATGATTGCAATATTTGTATATTTATTGGTGCAGTGTAGTACATGTTCTGTTTGTACTATCTTAGGGTTTTTTATTATCAAACGCTATGTCTTGTGCAGTGCCTGTTGGAGGTTATTATCATAGTGTTGCATGGTAGCATCGTTGAGTTCGTGATTGCGTCTGTGGGTTTGATTTGGCGACGGCAGCGTGTGTTAGTACGAGAGGAGCCCTGTGCCATGTTTCTGGTTTCCGTGATTGCCTTCGTGATGAGTTGAGTAATAGACAGCGCCGAACAGTTTACCGAGGCCAGGCCTAACGAGACCGCGTTGATAGAGGAGATGTGTGACTGCCGCCGCAACTGAGCAAGTATTTGGTGGTGCTGACATTGAGCCCGCAGCCTGCCTTGTGAAGTTGTGGTGTCCACAGCACGTTTTGCGGCGGCTAAGACGTTTGTGGCAGACTGCAAAACTTTTGGGAGTGGAGCTGTCGCTACGAGAGTCAGGGACCTTCGAGCATTGCGGCCGCGTTCAGTGTTCAGTGCGCCGTCGACTCTTAAGTGTTTGCTGTACGAAGCTTCGTGCGAAGCCGTCGTCAGCTACTTGATTTGCCGTCAACAACTGCAGCTGCTTCACCGTCACGCCCTTGGCTGCATGCCGTCAGTGTCAAAGTGTGCTTGGAGGACAGTTGCAATGTTGTTCGGCGTATCTTGTTCAGTGAGCGAATTTGGGGACTGAAAAGCTGTCACGCGTTGTTGACTGATGGGAAGCTTTTCTGCCAAGGCCGGGGTGTGTTTCACTGTTGCGAACAGTCTGGTGAGGGCAAAGGTCGAGTGGGCAGTTTCAACTTTGACGTCGCCGAGGCTTACCAAATCAACGTGAGGCCTGTCAACGCGTTCATGCAAAGCAAGCTTTGAGAGCTTAATGAGGCCTGTGTCGAGCGCAGCGCGCCAAGGAGCGCTGATGTTGTTGTGGCGGGAGGGAAAACCGCCCGGGCTTTGCCCTGAAGGATCCCCACTAAGGCAAGTTCAGCAGTGTTTTCCTGCCTTCCCACCCTCTGTTTGTTTGTACCACATTTGTGGTCAAGATTCTGATTGAATTTACATTCATGTGAAAAACCGGTATGGCCCTGAGGCTCCACAGGACTGCGAAGTGTGCCTTTTTGGCCTGCCTGTGGCACACTGATATGCGCCTTTGCTTCAGTTTTGCTGTGGCGGAGGAAAAAATTCACCTTCGCTGTGTTGTTTGTTGTCTGTTTTTGTGTCTCTTTTGTACGAGAAGTTTTGATTATATCAGGAGTCTGATTTAGATCTGATGAATGTAAAAAACAGGTTTTGCGCTGAGGCGCCAGTGGCCTCAGTCAAGTGTCCTTTTGTTTTGTCAGTGGTGCAAGCAACTGCACCCTCGCTTTTCTTGTGCTCTTTTTTTTGTTTGTCTACTGACACAGGCCTATTGCCGCCCTTGGGCCTGCCTATGGCCAAGTGTAACTTGGTTGCAATTTGCTGTGCTACATGTTTGTGTGGCACTTGTCCTGTGCACTTTGTTTGGGAACGCACACAGTGAATTTTTACTGTTTGTGTGTGTTTGGATGCCTGCCTGTTCTTTTTGAAGTTTCGGTTTTCTTTGGATACAAAAGTGGCAGGATGTTTCAACACCCAAACAAGCACACTGGGACAAACTTATATAGCAGTTTTTCATCTTTTTTCATTTTGTTTCCAATCCCGGAAGGTTTAACAAATCCACTACACACATACACACCACTGACATTGGTGTTTACCAGGTAACCAGCATTAGGTACACATGGGAGACCAACATGTCCCAAGTCATTGGTCCCAGCCCACCCCCATGTTCGTTCTGCTTGGGGCCGTGTAGGTGAAGTGGGAAGAAATAGATGGTAATACTGATGGCGAGGTGAAGGGAATGGATGGAAAACAACATGTATACCACCAGTATTGCAGGCTGCCAGGGGTGCATCAGTTAAGTGCCCTTCCCCCACCGCCTGCCATTGGAAGCATGTGACTAGGTGAATTGCACACCTATTGTAAATATGAGCCCATTGTGTTTCCATTATGTTTTGTGTTTTGTCAGTATGTTATTACTGATGTCTGCTAAAAGTACCCCACTCAGGTTGTGTTAAACCCGAACAAAAGTAGGTGGACCATGGCCCTACAAGAGTGGTCCAGGGGAATGTACAATCCTTTGTATATAAGACAGCACCATCAAGGCTGCATGTGAATCTTCAGCACCCCTTCAGTGTGCCTGGGAGGGGAGTGCAGCAGGCCCAGATAGTGCTGTGGGATCGCGGCGCATTACAGTGCGCGCTTGCGAGCATGATTGCAATATTTGTATATTTATTGGTGCAGTGTAGTACATGTTCTGTTTGTACTATCTTAGGGTTTTTTATTATCAAACGCTATGACTTGTGCAGTGCCTGTTGGAGGTTATTATCATAGTGTTGCACTCTGCTGCCGCGGCGGCCGCCGGCGAGGCGCCCACGGCCCGTGCGGGGTCCGTCGCAACCCCTCGCGCGCCCTTCTTGCTCTCCTGTGCGGCTGTGGCAGCCCTCGGCGATGCGTCCGGCTCCTGCGCCGGGGCTGCCCCCCTTGTCGGCGGCGTGCCGGGGGCCGCGGCCGGGGCTGCGGCGTGGCTCGCCGCGGTCTCCGCCTCCTGCGCGTCTGGGCGGGGCGGGGCGGCGGGGCTGGCCGCTTGGGCGGCGGGGGCGGCCGTCTCGGCCGGCCCAGGTTCCCAGGCCGGCGGCGGCGGCCCGACCACCGCCGCCTCCGCCAGCCTCCGCTCCTCGCGCTCAGCGAGGGTCTCCCCCGTCCACTCCCGGGAGGAGACGGGGGAGCGGGAGCGGGACCGGCGGTGGTGGCGGTCGTCCCGCCCGAGGGACCCATCGGAGTCTGCCATCACTGTTACTCTGGTAGGCATGCGTGGTGGCAGGCGCGCCCTTCCCACTACCTCCTGGTGCATCAGTGCCGTGCCGTGGGCAGTGCCGTGTGGTGCTCTGCGGGGGGGAGGGGGGGAGGGGGTGGGGGGCCGGCTGTGGCGACAGCCCCGCACGGCCGGGGGTCCGCGGCCATCCACCGGCATTGGGGGGGGAGGCGGGGGAGCCACGCGGCCCACGCGTCTGCCACAGCTCCCAGTCTGGGGCGGGGCCCAGGGCCCTGGGCCCCCGGGGGTCGTCGAGCGGTGTCGGGGGCAGCCGCACCAGGTGGACCCCCGTAACGGCGGTGACCTCCTGTGTGCGCAGGAAGGTGTGTACTCCGTCCCGCGCCGCGGGCGCCGGGAGGGGGGGGCGGGGTACGGGTGTGGCCCCATAGAGGTGGGTGGGGGTGATCCCCAGGATCCGCCCCGGGCCCCCGCGGGTCGCGACGACGAGGAGGAGGAGGGGGGTGCCAGGGCACTCTTGCCAGAGGACCTGCCCCCTGTGGTGGGCACCCCTGGTCCTGGAGAGGGGGGGGGGCAGGTCTGGGTTAGCCCAGCCGCGGGGCGCGTGCGTCGCCGGTGGGAGGGCGGGGCACCAAGTGGGCTCCCTGGGGAACGCCTCATAGACGACGGCGTACGGGGGGGTAGGCCCGGTGCCGTCATACACCGGGTTGGTCGGCCGGGGGCGGGCGGACGCCTCGTCCGCGCCTTCCACGAACACCGTGACCTCGCCCACCTCCAGGTCCTCGTCCGGCGGGTGTAGAAGGTGGAGCGCCGCATCCAGCTCGGACACTCCCTTCGGGTACGTGGCCCGCGCCTGGTTCAGGTACGGGGCCGCGTCCCCGGGGTAGTGCGTCCTGAGGGCGTGCAGCAGGGCTGGGGCGCTATTGCGGAGGGACATGGCAGACCCCGCTTCCGTCAGCCGGAGGGTGTCCCCCATGGACAGGGGCCGGCCCGACCGATTGGACTCGCGCCACTCCATCCAGTGCCCGTAGAGGGCCGCTTCCGGGCTGATGAGCCCCGGCCGGATGGCGTTCACGATCCGGTGCATTGCCGGGAGCAGCGTAGGGGCCCCCGCTCCGTTCAGGGCGCGGACGGCCGGGAGGGCGGTCTCGTTGAGGAAGGCCCTCGCACTGCCCTCCAGGTCGCACCGTGCGGCAGCGTGCGCTTCTTTTGCCTCCGCTACCGCGTCCGCCACCAGGCCCCGGACGGCCGCCTCCTGCGCTCTGCGGCGGGCCTTGGTGTGCCCCGGCCCATCCCCCCGTCGGCGCTGCATGGTGCTGCGGGCTCTGCAAAGGGCGGCGGCGGGTGGGGGCTAGGGGGCGAACACGTGCGACAGGTGCGCAACGGATGTGGGGTCCCGCAGGTGCACGTGGATCCACAGAAGGGCAGCGCCCGCGGGGCCCGCTTGTTCGTGCGAGGGGGTGTGTGCCCCCTCGATGCGCCGGCGCAAGGCCTCCTCCTCTGTGCGCCTGCGCGGGCCTGCGGGAGGTTCGGGCCAGGGGCACGCGGCTACCTGGGTGCACCGCGCGCACCTGTTGGCGCCTGTCGATGCTGCGGAGGACACCGTGTCACATTCTCCGCAGAGTCGGCAGGTGTGTGGGAGGTGGGAGGGCGGCGACCAAGGGTCGAGACGGCGGAGCCAGAGGTCGTCCCACCTCTGTCGGAGGGGGTCCCGGATCTCCAGTAGGCGGGCGTGGACGCGGCGCCGGTAGTCCTTGCCAATCGTCTTCCGCTGCACCTCCTGCCACGTGTCGCCGGGGAGGATTCCGTGGTCGTGGAAGGCGGCGATGAGGTCGTCCCACGTCGGGCGGGGGTGCCCCTGGGGGGGGCTCGCCATGTACACGTGGCGCCCGGTGAGGTGGAGCGTCAGCGCGTCCCATTGGCACCCGTTCGCGGCGTCCCTGTGGAGGAGGGCCAGCAGGGTGCCGTCCGCGACTGCCTCCCACCCCACTCTCAGCCCTTCGCAGCCGTCTAGCTCCTGGCGCAGCGCGGCTGCGATACCGGTGGGGAGCATGAGGAGCAAGGGCCCCTGGGTGTCGCCCAGCCGGGACAGGGCGTCGTCGTACACCGGCCCCCCAGCTTTGAAGTGCGCCACGGTGAGTTGGGTGGCCCCGTCCTCTGGGGGGTGCCACCGGACGGTGGCCGCAGCGTGTCCCCACGTGCGTATCTCCGTGGCCCGGAGCACGTTGGCGGTGTGAAGGACGATGCGGGGTGGGACGGGCGTCCTGACGAGTGAGGATACGTCCCCAGTCCATCCCGTTTGCGGCCCCGGGGCCGCCTGCAGCCATTCCCCCGTCGCCGCGTCCCACGGGTGGTCAGGCCCCGACCCGCGGATCATGGTGGGTCTCGGCCGGGTGTCCGGCCCCCACCCCCGGAGCGGGATGGCGGCGTATGGTTGCGCAGGGGTCTCCGGGGCGCGCGTGGCGGCGCACCACCGGCCCCACTCCCGCGCCCACTCCTCCCCCACGATGCGCGCCTCCCATGCGGTCATGGAGCCGCGCCCGATGATCCACGGCGGGAAGAGGGCGTCTTGTAGGTGCCTCGAGAACCCCCCCGGCAGGTCCTGATACGGGTGGGGGCTCTCTTGGGGTGGGCACTCCAGAGTGCCATTCACAACACGGAGGGAGGCTACGAAGTCCTTGTCAGGGCGCGGGGGAGGGGGAGGGTGGTAGCCCTCCGCCGCAGTGAGCCACCGGTGCGCCCGGGCCGCCGCGCTTAGGGGCTCGTGGAGGAGTTGCTCCAGCCGGTGGTTGCAAAGCTCCCACGCGAAGTCCCCCAGCCGGAGCATGTGGTGGAGGAAATCGTCCACTGAGGTCCCTCCCGGCGGGTCGTATCGGGTTATGGCGCGGAGCTGCGCCTCCGCGTCCTCGGGCACCAGTCCGGAGCAGAACACCTCCGTCCACGTGGCGCCTGCAGAGCGCCACGAGGCCACCCACAGGGCCTTGTCCCCAGGTGGGAGGTGGCGGGCCGCCTCGTGTACCGCCTGGCGGTAGTGGGGCCAGAGGAGCCGCGAGTGGGTGCAACCCACGTGCATGTGCACCGGGGTCTCTTCCGGGCCGCCGCAGAAAAGGCACGGTTGCGGGACGATGGCGACGCCGGAGAGCCGCTCCTTCCGGACGCGGAGCCTGCGCTGCACCGGCGTGTGGCCGTCTCGGGCCCGCAGCGCCCGGCGGTTGGTGGCCGCCGCGGTGAGGTCCCGGGCGTGGACGTAGGCCGTGGCATGGGCCGCGCCCAAAGGTGTGTGTCCCCGGTGCGTCAGCGCATGGTCCGTCTGCGCCCGTTGCGCGACCTCGCCGAGCACCCGCATCGTGGGGGGGCGTAGATCGAGATGGCCGTCACGGCCGGCGACAATGAGTTGGGCGTGGCCAGGGTCCGGGGGCGTATTCTGCAAGACGGTGTCCTGGGACGCCTCCCAGTCCGCCTTGTGCAGTAGGGCGTCACTGTGGTGCGAGGTGGCTCGGACGTACCAGAACGGGTGCCCGGCGTGTTGCCCCGGCGCGCACAGGCCGTCCTGGAGCCACCTCAGGGGCATCTGATTGACCACCTTCGCTGCGCCCGCGGGGACCCCCGTGGTTCGCTCGCGATCTGCGTGCCGCAGGAGGTGGAGGATGACTTAGGCGTCCACCGTGTGGACCCATGGTCTGTGTGCACCGTAATGTAGGGGGAAGGAGGCGGCCACCCCCTCCCCGTCGGGCACCGTGCCCGAGATGGCCACCGCCCACGTGCGGGTGAGGTCGGCGGCGAGAGCGACGCTGGTGGCGTGTTTGCAGGGTCCGCCCCCGGACGCGTCAGAGGAGGTGTGTCCCCAGGCCTCCGGGATCCAGTAGTATCCGGTGGGGCTGAGCCACCCCGCGTTGAGGTCGGTGGAGTGCCACCGGACGTCGGGGTGGCTGGGGGTCAGTTGGTCCACGCTCAGCGCCCTGGTGTCGCCTGGGCTGATCGCCAAGTGGTCGTGCAGCCGGATCTCCGCTCCGGCGACCGTGCTTGCCCAGGACCGTAGCGCCGTCACATGTTCCTTGAGCCACGCCGGGCCCCCGCGCTGGTGCACCACCAGGTGTCCTGTGTCCTCCGGACGGTCCTCCAGCGCGTGCAGCGCCATGTGTGGGTCGTGCGGCACCCCCGTAGCCACCAGCAGGGCGGTGCCACGGGGGAGCCCACGGGGTTCGGGCTGGCCTGCCCCCACCTGCGCTATTACCCACTCGGCCCGGAGCTGCGCTTGTCCCGTCGCTTGGGTGCATTGGTCGTACGTGGTCACCAGCCACAACGGCGTCGGCGCGTGGGGCTGGGGGCGTAAGGGCTCTGGCCACGCCACGTCCGCGTTAGGCTCTTGGTGCTCGCTTTCCGCAAGTACGTCGCGGAGGATGTACATGAGGGCCGCTGGCGGGTGGTACGCCGCCCCCCGCGTGGGGGGGGACAGGCCGTCCCGGCGGCGGTAGCCCCCGACGTGGAGATGCAGGCCGTCCGGGGTCACCCGTGGGCCGGTGTGGGCGTCCTGCTTAGCCCTCGTGGGGTGGACGAGTCTCAGGCGGGGGTCCCGTGTGCCGGTGGTGTGGAAGAGGTGGGCTAGGGCGTCGCGCCACCCGGGGTGGTTGGTGGGCTCTTGCTCACGGCGGCAATAATGGAGGTGTTCATCGGCGCATTGGTTGAGGCACTCCCGCACCGCCGTCGGCCACGGATCGTCGTTGTCGGGGAAGGGGTGGCGTGGCCCGTGGTGCCCATGCCACGGCGTTGTGTGTGGCACCGTCAGGCGGCACGTGTCGCGGTGTCGCAGCTTGGCGGTGCGCAGCGTGACGATTTTGCCCGGCGGGGACTGTAGTTGGACATGAGCCGCCCTGGGGCACGCGATGGGGTTGTACATCCCCACTCCCAGGGCGGCCAGGGCCCGGGGTATGCGGTGGACCCAGTCGCCTCCCGCCAGAGTTGCGAACTCCGGGACGGGGTAGTGCACCTCGGGACATATTCCGTGCGCGCCGGCTATCTCCCAGAACATCTTGGTGACCTCGGCGCGCACGGAGGTTGCGCGGTGGTGGACGAGTGTACCCACGAGGGCCACCGCTGCCTGCTGGCACCGCGTGGGCACCCGTGTGAGCCCCAGGGTCCGGTCATCCTGCAGGCTGTCCCGCGAGGCGTCGAAGGCGTACCGCGCCCTGTCCTTCGCGACCTGGACCGTGATGTGGTCCAGGTGGCGTGCAGTGTCGGAGTCGTCGGCGATGAAAGGGGCGACGTACTGCGTCACCCCTCCGAGGATCGCCAGGATGACGTCCTGCACCACTTTCGGTGGCGCGAGGGTGTTAAGGCACCAGTGGTGCACTGCCGCCAGGCGAGGCCGGTGCTTGCGCTGCAGGGAGAACTCCCCGTCCGGCTGCAGCTGGAGTCCCAGGTAGGGGACGGAGTCCGCCGCTGGTACCCAGTACCACGGGTTTTCCAGGTGGGGGCAGAGGCGCAGCTGCAGGCCCGGGACCCCCTCCGTGGTGGCCATGGCGCACTTGCGGGGGTTGAGCTCCATGCCCATCATCCCCAGGTACGCGGCCACCGCCTCCACGCCCTCGACGAAGTGCTGCAGCGTTTGGGCCACCACCAGCAGGTCGTCGATATAGGCCTGGATGAGGCCGTGCTCGGCCCCTCCCGGCGGGCGCAGGCGGTGCCCCTGTGCCCTGAGCAGGGGCTCCAGGAGGAGCGCGTACAGCAGGGGGCTCTCGGGGTTGCCCTGCCGGACGCCGCGTAGCATGTAGACGGGCTGCGTTAGCCCGTGTGCTGTGACGATGCGCAGCCTGGCGCACGTGTGGAGGAAGAGCAGGAGGTCAATGACGTCCGGCGGCACGGAGAGGTGGCGCAGGATGAGGTGGAGGGCGCCGTGTGGGGCGGTGTCGAAGGCCTTGCGGGCGTCGATGGAGAAGACGTAGTTGGGCCTTCCCCGCTGGAGCTGCCGCTGCGCCATGAACAGCGGGGGGCCTGTGTTGGAGCCAGGGAGGGCCCCCTGCTGCCAGTCGCTGACCACTCCGTGCCGTGTGAGCACCTCCGTGATGCGCTGGGTGAGGGGGCCCGTGAGCAGCTTCATGTCCAGCTGGCCCAGGGCTATGGGCCTGTAGTCGTCCAGTCTGGCAGAGCCCGGTCCCTTCGGGCTGAGCCAGATGTGCGCGTCCCTCCAGTGCATCGGCGGCGGGGCGCCGCGCAGGATGGCCCGGTAGGAGTGGACCAGGAGCCACTGGACGGGTGCCGGGAGGGCCTTGATGAAGCGGGCCTCCACGTGGTTAGGACCTGGGGCCTTGCCATCGGCCTTGTCCAGGGCGGACTTCAGGTCCTGCATGGAGTACTGCTGGACCTGTGTCCAGGCTCCCTCAGGGACCCGGGGGACGTGGCGCAGGGTTGGTACAATACAGTACGTGTAATGTATTGTATCGTTCCGATACAGTACTGTAATGTAATGTATTGTATCTCAAATTTTTCTGACAAAGTAGTGTTTTAGTTTACAACCTGCAATGGTTTGCGAAAACAGTTTTTTGCCTTTGTTTACGTTTTCTGGATTCCTTTTGTTCTATATTTATTTATGATGTTCAAGACAGGGTTGGGATGAACAAACGTTGCTTGTTAATTTTTTTTTGAAAATTAACGAATAATCGAACGAACGATGAAAATAAACGAACATCGTGTGTTAATTTTTTCCTTGTTCATGTTGTTTCGGTTTGCTTCTAATGGTTTACTTGCTTCTTTTGTGCCCCTTCCTAGTGCTTTTTCAAAAAAAGTAGACTCACAATGTTTTTTGTGGAGAAAATAATGTTTCGGATGTTTTTAAAAACCATTGTGCTTCTTTTGAAAAAAGAATAATTCAGATATTTTTGAAAACCATTGCGTTCTCGAACAAGGCCCCAGGAGATCCAGCCTCACAAAGGCACCTGTCCCCAGGCTGACCACCAAATGGCCAAAAATGGCAAATGGCAAAAAGTGAGCAACCAGCAAAAAATAAAGCAAGCGCATGTATCTGTACAGCTGCCGCAGCACACATAACAGGTCCCTGGCGTCACTTGAAGCCTCTGTGCAGAAGTGAAATTTTGAGATTCAAATGACATCACTGAGATGCAGCAGCAAACTGACTGAGTCCACCATAAAGGGTCATATAAAGGACAACGAAGGCTCACTGTCGAGACAACAGAAGCGAGCGCGACGAACACTCAAACGACACTCTCAGCACGCGCCGACACTCAAATGACACTCACAGCACGCGCTGACACTCAAATGCACTCACAGCACGCGCCGACATTCAAATAACACTCACAGCACGCACCGACACTCAAATGACACTCGCAGCACGCGCCGACACTCAAATGACACTCACAGCACGCGCCGACACTCAAAGGACACTCACAGCACGCGCCGACATTCAAATAACACTCACAACACGCGCCGACACTCAAATGACACTCACAGCACCTTCTTCCTTTTGTGCTCCTTCTTCGTCTTCTTTGTCTTCACTCCTCAGTCTTCTTCGCTGCTGCAGCTTCTCGATCTTCTGCTGTCTTCTTCTTAACGTCTCTTTGATCTCCTTCGCCTCTTCCGCTTCTTTCTTCTTTTCTTTCTCTCTTCATATTCTTCCCTCCTGTTCTTCTTCTCCTTCTTCTTCACTTGCTTCTTGTGAGGCCCTGCAAACGCAAAACAGGCAGAAAAATTCAAACACCAATGTTAATGAAGCGAAGTCCAAATTAAAATCATTGCAAATTCTATAAAGTACCTCACATTTGCACTGTCAATCCTTGGCCATGTTTGTTTGCTCAGCGGCGCCCGCGGCTGGCGCCAGATGCTAGCCTAGGAAAAAGACGTGTACTGTATTGTATTCTCGCGATACAGTACGCGTATATATACGTTACGCGTATATATACGCCGTCTTTTCCAACCCTGACGTGGCGGCCGAGGACCGCCTGGAAACCCGGGAGGTCCACCGGGCGTTTGTCATACAGTTCTCGCCAGAAGGCGCGAACTGCGAACATCACGTCGTGGGCCTCCGTGAGGAGCGTTTGGGTGTTGGGAACCCGCACGTTCCAGAGGCCTGACGGGCCTGGGGCCTCTACCTCTATGGCTCCCCGTACGGCTTTCCATCGCTGGGCGATGTCGGGGGCGTGGCGGCGCCAGAAGTCCTTGATGGCGCGCTTGCGGTCTGCCGCCAGGAGGGCGCGGAGCTGGCGAATGTCCTCCTCGAGGGCGGCTGCTTGCCTCTCCAGCTCCTCCTGTAGCTGGCCCTGCGTGGTCGGGCGGAACCCGGGCGACACACCCTGCAGTTCCTCCGTGAGCCGGAGCGCCGCCTCGGACCGGATGCCATGCCTGGCCGCGTCCGCCTGGTACGCTGCCGGGGCGCGCGCTGCCAGGGTGTCATAGCGGAGGACCGCTGCCTGGAGCTGCTTTCCGCTCTCCGGGAGGTCCCTCTCCGCCGGGTCCGTTCCCGCCGGAGACGGCTGCCGGCGTCCCACCACGCGCGCCAGGGCGTCATGCGTCGCGTGGAGGTGTTCGAACACCTTGTCCACCGCGGCCGCGGGCATGGACCCGTAGTCGTGCTGCTCTGCGGGACCCAGCCAGGGCGCCAGGGAGGGTTCATCCTGCGCGGCGGTGACCGCCGCCCACAGGCAGTGTTGGACCGGCGCGGCCTCGGTGTCGTACGGGAGGAGGCGGCCCTCCGTGTGCCTGTAGGGGGTGGGCATCGCCGCGCGTCCCGCTGCGCTGAGGAGACCCGGCAGGGCCAGGCGGACCGGGAGGTGGTCTGAGCCGACCACCTGGGGGTGTGCCATGCCGCGAGCCCAGACGCTTTCCCGCAGGGACCACGGCAGGAGGGGCTCGTTGACCAGGAAGGTGTCCACCCTGTGCTGGTACGGGTGGAGCGTGGGGGTCATGTCCTCCTTGCCGCCTGCCGCGGCTCTTCGGAAGCCGCAGGCTTCCCAGCCCGCTCGGAAATGCTCCGTGGCCGGGTTGGCGGGGACATCCATGTAGATGTTGGTGTCGCCGGCGTTGACCACCGGGTGCCTCCCGCCGAGGCTGCGTGCCGTGGCATACATTTGTATGTCGGCCCAGAACGCCGCCCGTCCCGCCCACGGGGAGCAGCCTGCTTGCGGCCCGTGGACGTTGATGAGGGTGAGGCCTCCCCCGTCCGTGCGGATCTCCAGGGCCGCGGCCTTCCCGGGGACAATTTCCGTGAAGCTGAGCACCTCGTGCTCCGCCACGTACTTGCTGCTGACCGCGGTGAGGAGGCCCCCCCCTCTCGAGGTGGAGGTGGCCCCCGTCTCCGCCAGCCGGCTGCTGAAGTAGGCGGTGTACCCCTTGTCCCGGAGCGCCGCGGCCACGTGCATCTCCTGCGCCCTGGTGGCGATCCCCGTTTCCTGGAGCATGATGGCAAAGCCCCCCTCCTGGGACAGCATGCCGGTGATGAGGTGCTCCTTGTCGGTGCAGGCCGCCGGCCCCCGGCGCCGCCGGAGTGTGTCCCGGAGGGACCGGTCTGGCGGCACGAGGCCGTTGCGCAGGTTCCACGAGAGGAGCCACAGGGCGTCGCCCGTCGTGTCCTCCTGGAGTCAGCTATCCCGCATCGGCATCGCCGCCGGGTTCGCTGGTGCCGCCAGGGCATCTGGGTGCGCCGCATCCGCTGAGCCCGTTCCCAGCGGGGCCCACAGGGGGGCCCGGGGGACCGGGGGAGCCAGGGGGGCCAGAGGGGCCAGCCCCGCGGGGATGGACATGGACCCTGATGGGGCCGCACCGCCGGCCCCCGGGGCCGCTCCGGGTGCCTCCTCACCTCCATCTGCGTGGTCGGCTGCCTGGGGCGGGAAGCGCCGGGTGTACGGGGCGTGCCACGGGGACCTCCCTGCCTTCCCCTGCAGGATGTTGGCGGCCGCCTCCTTGTCGTCCGCCGGGGCCGCAGCGTGCACCGCGTGCCACGCCAGGTGTTCCAGCATTGCCCCGCTGGTGTAGTACTTGTCCGCGCACAGGGGGCATTTCGTCGGCTCCGTGGCCCCTCGCGCCGGGGGGAGCTGCACCGACTTCCGAATGGCGCCCTCCGCCGCTGGTTCGAAGGGCAGGTTGGCCAGCGGCACCGTGTGTGGTGCCAGCGTGCGGCCCGGGGCCGCCGCATCGAGGGCTCGCGTCGCGGGCGCGGGCCCGAGGCCTCGGGCGGCATCGCGCTGCGCGTCTGCTTGCAGCCACGTTTGCCAGTGCGTGGAGCCGATTTGGCGGTCGGGTTTGCCCCTCCATCGCAGGTCGTGGAAGGCCTGTAGCCAGTGGTACACCGTGGTTGGGACCGCCAGCTGGAGCTCCAGGTCGGCGGGGTGCGCCGCTGCCGGCCACACTCCCGGCCTCGCCGCCCGGGCGTTGTCCTTCAGCCTGACCTGGAGCAGGAGGGCGTGGTGCTCGCCCTCCCGCAGCGCCTTGATGATCATGCGGGTGCAGTCTGCCACGCGGATCACGGCTTCGGGCCCCGGCAGGCGTTCGGGGTCGCAGACGACGATGTGCGCGTCCGCCGGGCTGAACATGCAGACCACCCACTGTGGGTTCTGCTGTCCCCGTTGGGCCACCGCCAGGGTGGCCGCTGGGCGGGCGTGCGTGATGGGCCCCGCGTGGAGGTCCGGGACGTCCGTGGCCCTGATGGCGTCTCCCTGCCACGCGTCCCGTAGATGCTCCTCCTGGTCGGGGCTCCACACCAGTGTGGGGGGGTTGACCCACCCCGGTTCCTGCCTCTTGTTGAGGGCGCTGACAGTGTGTAGCAGGACCGCCAGCGGCCAGGGGTCCGCCGACATATAGTAGCACGGCAGCAAGTGCCTGGACCACCGACTCAACCCCCGGACGTATCCACCTCCCTGAATTTTGATGTGGCAGCGGTGGAAGCCCGATTGGCGGAACATGACACCTCCCTCTGGGCTTTGGAGATGCAGCTCCCAGAGGTCGTGAATTGCATGGAAACCCTCGATCACAAATGCGATGGAACACATAGGAGGAAAAATACAGGAGTGGGAAGATGAGTATGCGGATGAGGGGGAGGAGAGACCAGACACCCCTACCCCTCGCCAAAACGTGAACCCGGGTCCCAGCCTTTTGAATCCCACCTACACCGTCAAGGCCGAGCCTGGGGCTCCGCCACATGTTTCGACGGGACAGGGCATTCGTTTTTTCCATTGCCCATAGGGAGAGACTACGCCTGCACCGGGGGTTGGGACGCAGTTTTCTGGGTTGGGGGACATTCTGAGGCTGCACACCAACTGCTCCACCCCGAAGCCAGCGGCAAGCACCCCGACATTGCTGCATGAAGCGGGTGACGCTACATTTAACCTTCCATGGCTGGACATGAAGGGCACCACCCATGATGGGGAGAAGCACGTGAGTTTTTCTAACGGGCAGGAATTCTTCAAGAGTGACCCCCTCTCGGCCATGGGTAGCTTGCCTTCGTTTGGGGGGACAGGTAAGGCCCCAGTCCTGGGCACACCCGACCTAGGGTCTTTTTCTGTACCTGATGGCTCCGAGTCCGGCAGTGACCCCACCCACAAAGGCCCGAATGTTCAGGTCAGGGCGCTGTTCGGCACCGATAAGTTGGACTTAGAAACCCTAGACCCCGAAACTAGGCAAGTCATTAAAGACCTCCTCAAGAGGCCGGTCTTCCGAGGGGACGGGGCCACGTTTGAGCCCGACTGGGACTGTTACAGGGGATTTTTGTATAAGCGCATGGCGCCAGATCTCCTGGCATACGTTTTCTGCTCGTGTTTTCCGGACGAGGGGAACTTATACGCCAGTCTGGTTTGAGATGCCGGCTGGACGTGGGAGCAGATATACGGCGTGGCCTCTACTATCGGCCAGCGCAGAGTGTCCAGCGAACTCATGGAAAAGCAATGGGTCGCAATGGACCTGCCCCGCCCAAATACTGTGGCCAACTACAGCCTCTGGATAATCCAGTGGGTGCTACACGCTCGCCGCACGGCAAGCAAGTGGGCTATCACCCCGCAACGTGCCAAACAGGTGTGGCCCCAGGCGCTTGAGCCTCATGGAGGCTACGGAGCGGAACTTGCCGAACTGGCAAAGTTAGAGGCACTGCATGGTGAGTTCGCCTGGGATGCTGCACACTTCCAAGTGGTGTATGATCTCACCTGGCGCGATAAGCGCAAGTGGCAACAAAAACGCCATGAAGAGGCGCAGCCGGCAACTCCGGTGCAGACACGCAGCGCCTCGGCACCCGCAGCCGTCAAGGGCGCATGCCATAACTGCGGTGAAAAAGCTCATCGGGCGGCAGACTGCCCCAAGCCCAAGAACACGGCTGACCGCCGAGACCACACCCCTGGCCGGAAAACCGGCAAGGAGAAGGGCAAAGGCAAGGGCAAAGACAAGGGGCAGCACGGCGGTTACCCCTGGGCTGGCGGGTCGTGGGGCGACTGCAAGCCTCATCAGGGGGACGACAAAACTACCGCCCAAGGCTTGACCCAAAGTCAACAAAAACAGGTTGACTGGGCCCTCCGACATGCCACTAAAATGGCCAAGGATGGCAAGTGCATGTGGTGTGGGGGTGACCACTGAAGCGTTTTTGTGGACCCCTTGCAAAGCACCGCAATTTCTGCAAGTATGCAACATTTCGTGAGTCGGTTTAGGTTGCTTAAACTGTTCTAAGGCGTTAGCCACAGGCCTCCAAATCTACATAGATGCCTGTGAAAACACGGGAAAACAGTGAAATCTCGCGAATAATTACAAAATGGGGTACAACAGCATAAATTTATTATAAAAAACTGCTATTTTAACATAAAAACCGGCAATCGTCGCTATTGTTCTGTAGCCTTCGTAATCCCATCTTACGTCATAAATTGCGCTATTCAGCGCACGTGCGAGCCACAGCGGGTAGCGGTAGGGAGACCCTGCCGCTACCGCTTCACCACCACCCTGCCCAGTGCCAATATCACGTGAACAAAAATGTTGCCCGTGCCCAGCAGGCCCAAGTGGAAGCCAAATATGGTCAGCCTGCCGAGGCAACCCCTGAGGGGGACGCCAAAGGGGAGGCCAAAGCAGACACCACGGCCAAACCCGCGACAACCAGCGCGCCGACAAGGGGCCGCTCCAGGAACCCGCGTCAGTAGAGACGTCGGGGGTGGCTTACGAGAGGCGAGCGTCGCGCTCGCAAGGGAGTAGCCAGGCTGCGGGAGGCTGACCATACTGCTGGCATCCCGCAGGCTCGGCCAGCGTTGACGGATCCACCCCCTGTACGGAGTCCGTCGGCGCTGAAGGTCACAATTTCTACTGCAACCATACGGTCGGTGCCGGCGAGCTCTATATACGAACTCGTACGCGCCGTACCCTCCGACGACCCCGAGTATGCGCGTGCGTCGCCGGCGCGCGCCTGGTTTCACAGGCGCGCACCGGGAATTGGTGGTGCAGGGCAGTGCCCGCTGGAGAACAGGTGAAGAAAGCCCAGCACCTACCCTGATCGACTCAGGGAGCCAGGCTTTTGCCATCGCTCCCCCCTCATTTTTTCCGAGCGGTACGGTCCAACCGGCGCGGAAACCCCTTGCCATTACGTCTGTAGGAGGGGACGCAGTGGCAGGAGGGACAATGGGGGCCTTGCTGGATCTGATCGTGCCCGTGCGGGACCGGCATGGAGTCGAGGGCTTTTTGACCTGCGAACAGGTCTTTGTATACTCCGCCGTAATTAGCAATGGCTGTATAGTCGGCTACCCGTTCCTGAAATGCTATGGGTTACAACTTGATGCCTCCCGGGACTGCCTAGTGGATACGTTGGCAGAGTACTCCGAGCCCACTGTCCTGCGGGAAGTGGAAACCGACCCTAATCTCCACTCTCTATTGATTGACGAAGCTCCCGGCGGGGAGACTCCCAGTAGACAATGGACGACATGGGCAGCCGCCATTACGCAGACGTTGGCCTCTTTAGGACAACAAGTAGCGGCAGTAGCCGTTGCGGTGCAGCAAGTCACCACGGTAGCCACCATCATGTCAGCGACACGCAACGCTAGCTTAGGAGGGGAGCAGCCGTTACCCTCTCCCTCAAGCAGCAGTTGATAACCCCGCCCAGGCAGCCCGTTAGGGTCTGCCAGTGTGTCTCGGTAGGTTTTGTGGCACCAGATAGGCAATTTGATTATGACGATTCGCACTGTTTGGTTCCGGAATATGAAGACAGCATGGGGGACCCGCAGTACGCAGATTTTCCTCCAACAGCACCTTCATATTCTATGGAGTGGATAACCATAGCTCAGGCTAGGTACAAGCCACCCCAGTCCATAACCCCCCCTACCGCCACAAAGGAGGCCGGGAACGGAGTTCCTCGGTTCATACCCCCCCCCGAGGTCGAGCCGCAGCGGTTTAGGTGCCAGTGCCTGAGGAAGTGTGGGTGTCATTTAGCCATAGAGCCCGATAGCGGTACCGAGAGCGAACAAGGGTTATCCGAGGCCGAGTCAGCAGAGGGCGAGCCTATTATAGCTCGGCCCCTAAAAACCCCCTCCCCCGTCAACACCGCGTTCCCAGACAGAATCGCCGGGGGGTGGGGATACCACCAGAACCACAACGGCCAATGGAGGGGAGAGACCCTTCCAGAACCCCCCACAAACCAACCCAAGCTCTCCGGTACGGACCCCCCCAAGGACGGACAGGTCGTCCAACGGTACGGTCGCTTCCCGGGGTCCAGTTCAGGTACCACCTCGGTACGACCCGTCCGCATTTCTAAGAAGGCTCCGGCACTACCAACCGCAGATCCACCATTGCTTTGCATCATGGAAGCTAAAACGTTGCGTAATAAAGGGGCGTAAGGGAGTGAGAAGCAAACGGGGGTCACCCAACATGCAATTTTCCGCATTGCAATTTTTAATGGGCGCCGGTAACATGAACCATCCCTCGAACTCTTTGTTGCGCGAGCGAGCTAGTTGAAGGGCGTGTCCTATGGAGGCCGCCCAATCCGTCACGGTCTCTACGGTGGTTCCCAAGTCGTGGTCCACGTAGTTGTACGGCACCGGGCACACTAGGAAGGTCTTGTGGATGTGCAAGATATCATAGGGGTGCGCCAAGTCTTCGTGTGCACAATTTGAGTAGAAGCCCGAGCCTTTCGGGATAGTGTTGTTGAGTTCCGTGAAGGAGTTCTTTTTGTCGGAAACGTTGAACTCATGGTTCCATTGGCAAGTGTCCCATAATCTTCGCAAAGTGGCACACGTGTGGATTCGCTTCTTGGCATCATACGCCATGTTGCCTTGCGCTTTGATGCTTCGTGTTCGAGATATGAGGAGTTCGGCGTTGCTTTCAATGGAAGCCCATCGTTGTAGGGCCGTAGGCGCCCCTTGGTCAATACGTGAGTATTGTCCAAAGGTGAGTGGAGAACCGCTAGGCAAGCGTGGATGAAGTTTTTTATTTTTTGGCAAAGTGGGATGTTTGGAGTCATCAATATCCATAGAATTTTGCGTTTGGGAAGCATTGGACCAACCAAGGAGCGTATATGGGCTTGGGAACATGGTAGCGTGAAAATAGGCGCGTTCATGTCGAAATTGCGAAATGGGACTAGAGGTCGGCAAAGACGAGAAATGTCGGCGACGGCGGTGAAATGACGTAGGTGGCACGATCAAGGCCAACCAAGGTAGATGCTCAAATTTCGGTGAAATGCGCCCAAATGCCACTAGTCCTGGACGGCTTATTTTTTGACTAGTGGTGCGAAATTGTCCATCTGAAAGGGCATTCGAAAAAAAATAGACACTCAGAAAGCAAACCAAAACGTGGAGAACGCCCAATACATTTTGGGGAATGCCCTCGCCGTGCCATACGTGGCCTACCGACTTCATTCCCAATCATGGTATGCTCCGTCTAAGAACCCGAGCGTCACGGTTGACCACTCCTCAAGCCTACGCCGCTTCGTACATCGAAGTACCAACTTGGATATCGAGCAAGCACATGTCCTACTTCGATTTGACGTGCTACGAGAGATCATTGATCAACGAGAACTCCCGATTGGCCAAGAAGACACCAACACCCGAAAGAAAGCGGAGCTAGGCAACGTGCGGGACTTCTACAAATGGTTGAACAATACGCTTGCACCGGACTTTGAGGGCACGGCGACTACCACCAATTGCAAATATTATTTTGAGAACGGAGAAGCCCTTCGTGCACCACACCCAAATTATTATCGGTACGACTATACCATGGCTCCGGCTCTTGCAAACGAACTTATGACCGTGGCTTTGGAGCATGGAGACTTCCTACGAGGGCGATTCTATGTGATCGAAGTGGCAAAAATGGTTGACCAACACTCTTTCTTTGTGAACCCGTCACGCAACGAGAGAAACTGCCACAAGGGAGAATTTACACCCACTGAGGTAATGAACACCCTCATGGGCCACATGATTGGGGGACGAGGGCGCACCCGTGTCATGGGCACGTCAATCAAGAGCCGGGATAGCGTGATAGTCCGATTGGACCTTAGCAATACCCCAAGCGACGAAGGACGCTCGCCCCTCTCCACCTTTGCTTCTTTCCTCCACAGTAATGGAGCGATGGTAATGTGCACCTCAAAGGACGGCGCGTTGGTCACCTTCAATGCATTTGGACAAGGGGGCAAGCAGGAAGCTCACCCCAAATGTCCGCGAACCATGGTCTCTATTCCGCCGCCGATGCCTAGTCAGAGAGAGCCAAACGAAGTGGATGTCCAAGCGCCCAACACGACCTCACTCTTTGACATTCAATGCGCGGCGGGTCTCCTAGGCCCATTCACGCGGTTTGAACTCCACTCGAGATCCGAAAATCCCCCTATAAGCTTCTACTCCGTCACCTATGAAAAGCTCCAATCCGCTCAAATTGCCACGGGTTTTGCTATGGGCCCCATCTCCTTTCACTTGTCCCAACCTTATCTACAGGTTGACGCACTCCTACACCTCGAGCCCTCGGTGGCTGAGGAGGATCGCCCGGCGGAAGCACGAGTGCGAGCGGGCCTCAACATCGGCGCGGGGGCCTTCCTCAAGGACTACATCGCCAACTACAAGGAGCATCAAACGCTCCTACGCCCGCCTCGCCGCCCGCCGCGACAAGAAGATCGACAAACGGAGGACCTCACGGAGGAGGACCTCCCGGGCTTACGCATCATCGAGGACGTCATCGGCATGACTATGGATGCCACCCTAATGGCCTACCTCCAGAAGCAGGAATGGGAGCGAGAGACTCGAAGAGGCAAGCTGCACTACGGATGGAAGTATTTGGATGCCTCCCACACCCTCGAAAGAGCGGAGGAACTCCCCACAGAGCTCATGAATCTCATTGACAACCTCATGGACGCTAAAGACTCGGAGGACATCCCCCTGCTAGCCGTGCGACCCAACCAAGTCAGCGTGAACGACTATGAACCTGGGGTGGGCATAGGATGGCATAAGGACATCCATGACCTAGGCGACACTATCACCTCGATTTCACTCATGGGGGCTACCACCATGGAGTTCCGTAAAGGAAATTGCCCTGGTGGTGAATGTGCGGGTACCACGATACTCCGCCCTCCAAATCACGGGGGAACTTCGAGAACATTGGCAGCATCAGGTACCCTACCGCATGAGCGATCTGGTGGATGAGGCCGAAATCCCTCGAGACCGACGAGTGGCGGTCATCCTTCGCAACGTGCAGTGTGCTCTGGACGCCGAGCCCGACGCCGAAGCTCAAAACGGTAGCGGGCAAGCTTAGCCAACTGCTTCAACGCCTCGGCGTCCCTCAACCCAGCGCGCATCGTTTGAGCACCCCCCCCCCCCCCAATCCTCTGAACCCCTCCGCCCCGGCCCCACTCCTAAAAACCCTGGACCTTCACGCTTGCCCGACCTGGCAGCTTTTGGTCTTGAGCCCCCTCCCGTGACCAATTGGAGGCAAAGTAAGGGGTATGTGCGCCCAGCTGCAAAGCTCAACAACCCCCCGCCCCCCACGCTCCAAATCCCTTCACACAACCTGGAAAAAAACCCCCCCACCCCCTTTCATTTTCCACCACCTACAAAAAGGATACCATGTCTTGCTCCTCCAGGAACTGAACGAAGAGCCCAGCCTCCCACACATCTTTAGCCACGGGGGGGAAAATGCAAAATTTTCACCAACATCAACAAGAGAGAGAAAAAGAATGGCACTGCTATCGTGGTCTCTTCGGCTTTGCGGCCCTACACAAAGTTTGTTCCGAACTCGGAAAAGGATGGACTCATGTGCTCGGTTGAAATAACCCTCCCGGGCGGCCCCCCCACACTCCTCACTTCTCTCTACTCTCCCCCGCCCGCAATTACCAGGCGCCCCCTGATTGAAATAACTTGACGCGTCTCCTTTCCCGATACCCTTACCATGTGGTGGGAGGTGATTTCAACTGCATCCGCAATCCCCATCTAGACTCCCTGCACGCCGACTCCAACCCCTGGGCCTGGGTCACTTCCAAAACTTCGGGCAGTAACCCGTCATGGATCGATACGTACCGACACATGCACAGCACTGCCCTGGGGTGGACCCGACAGGCGTCCAAGAACAGATTGGACTACATCTTTGTTTCGAGGAGCCTCCTCCATGACCAAAAAATTGCTGACGCTTCAATTCTCTATGGTGATTGCTCTACCGACCACCACCCTGTCACATCACAACTGCACTCACCCCTCAAGTCCACACAGTCCCCCCCGACCCCCCGTAAACGCTTCCGAAGGTTAAAGAAACAAGAATTGCTTCGTCTTCAAGGGGGACTGCAACCCCTCGAGAAATGGTGTAAGGACTTTAACAAACACCTCCCTGACGTCCCGACCTCTGACCTGGTCCCGATAGTGGACGCCATTCTCCGAGAATGCTCGGAGGCCTACCACTCGATTACCGACCCGGCAGGAGGGACAGCCCCGTCCAAAATCCAGAAAGAATTCACCCAACTGGCCAATGCCCTCCCTCCAGCCTCCCACCCCCGTCTCGGAGAAAAAATGAGGCAGCTCAATGACTACCTCGATGAATGGCAGAAAGCGAAACAGAAATCGGCCCGGACTGCGGTACACAGAGCGATCGTCCAGGGCCGCCAAGTAAAGAGTGCCATCCAGAAACACCTCCAACCCCCGGATCAGGCTCCAATTTCCCTCAGGCGCTCTGACGGAACCCTTGCTCCAGACACCAAAGAGGTTGCAAAGATGTTTTCGGATACGCTCCTTCACTTGGGGGGTTCGCCTGACTACACCCCCCCCGACGATTTCACGGACCGCCTCCTGAACCAAACCCCCCAGTGCCCTCCGGGCACAGAAGCTCAGCACATCCCGGACATGACATGGTCAGAGTTTACTGGCATCCTCCACTCAGCTAACCCGCGCAAAGGCAGGAGGTGACGACCACACCAACATCTACCTGCTCTCCGCCCTCCCCCCCCACCTGCAGACACTCTTCTTTCTGGTGGTAAATCGCTTCCTGCATGAGCCCCTGCCACCCCACTGGACGACCGCCCAAGTATGTTTGATCTACAAGAAAAAATGCCCCCAGGACCCCGCAAACTACCGCCCAATAGCCCTGTTAAACACTGTGTACAAGCTAGTGGCCCGCCACGCGGCCTCTGCCCTCCAAACCTTCATCAGAGATTATTCCCTCATGCACCACAGCCAGCACGGGGGCATGCCTAATTTCCGAACCATGGACCACCTTTTCCACGTCACGGCAGAAATTGCCCGGTGCCCCCAGGCCTACCATTTTTACATAGATTTTAACAAGGCCTTTAACAGCGTTCCCCACCCCACCCTCTGTCGGGTACTCCACCACTATCGAATGCTGGCGGGGCTCGTCGACCTGATCAGTGGACTCTACGCCCACCCCCAGGACGCCCCCCTTGTCAACAATGTCACACCCTACCGCTACCTCCAAACCAGGGGCCTCCGCCAGGGCTGCCCCATGTCCCCAGTCCTGTTCATCCATTATTCTAACGTGCTGCTCCATGCAGCCCCTCAACCCTCTCCGTTGGAGAGACCCGCCGAGACCTCTGCACACGCTTTCATCGATGACAAATTGTACCGATCACCCTCCCAGACCTACATCCAAAAATTAATCGACTTCTATGACACGGACGCCAGGACATGGGGGCTCCAAATGAAATGTGACAAATCAGAGGTGCACGCCCTGGGTGGCGTCCCACAGCACGACTTCCAGAGCCCAAGTGGCTTCACACTTTCTACTGTCGACCCGGATACCAATCAGCCACAGAAGGGCTACAAATACCTGGGGGTTTACATCTACAACGATAAGCACCCCCCCCAACTCCGGCACCAAATACACTCGGAACTGAACAGCTACTTCGTACACCTCTCCCCGCTTCGCCTCACCCTCCCTGAGCTTGTTAAACTGGTGAATGTCCAACTGATACCAATCCTCACCTACCGCCTCATAGCCCACCCTTTTCTCCCCAGCGAAATAGATGAGCTCACGGCAGCGGTCTGGAAAGAGCTCGCTACGCATGGCAGAATCTCGCCCAAAGTCTCCACTAAGGACATATACCAGTCACGTGCTAAGCTGGGGCTAGGCCTCCGCCACCTTGGAATAGCGGTTCACAAGTCTTTTGTTGAGGCGGGACTCAGGTACCTAAACCAGGACGGACCCCCAGCCAGTTGTGCGGCAGTTAGAGACGCCCTCCTGTCGACACGACAAAATGCCCTTCAAGAGAGCTTCCTGGATGCGGCCAACTGCCTGAGCCTTCGATTCCACGCCCCTGGACCATGGAACCCCTGCCTCCCCTGTGAGCTGCGCGAGCGAGAACGGCTGTATGCTGCACCCCGAAATGCCCCCCCCTGCCTGGCCACGGTTACCAAAGTCTACAAAAAAACAGCCACCATTTGCTTCGACACCGGGGAATCCGCTACCATCACGGAACGGAGTAATTTCACTTTCACCCCCCCCAACACCCCTCCTCTCCCCCCGGGTGACATAACCCACTACCACCTTTTCCCACCCTTCTCTTCCCCGCAAACCCCCAACCCCGACGTCCCGTTTCCTCTTCAAGCGGACCTCATGGATAGCACCTCCCTACGTGCTCATTTGGATCAGGTACTTCACACAGTGGTTTTACCCGGTTTAACCCGGTTGAACTCGGAAGGGGCGCGGTTGAACCGCTGAACCGCGGTTGAACCGCGGTTGAACCACCGCCAGCCTGGCGGTGGCGGCTGCGCCAGCGGCGCGCGCGTTTCTGAACAAAATATTTGCATAACCGCCTGAAACTGACGCGTGACAAACCTTTTTTAAAAAATGTCCGACCACTGGCTGCAAGTGGTGAACGACCACTACAGCGGGTGGGGCGACCAACAGCTGGTGGACGACTTGTTCACCTTTTTTTGCACAAACGGCACGACAAAACGCCTATGGAAACAACTTGCTGACGGAATTGGTAACACACAGAGGGCTTCCAAACAGACAAAAAGGGCTACAAAAAAAGCTTTCACAGGATCTGACGCTGTGCGCCTCATTTTGGACCTTGGGATGCCGAAGCGAAGGTATGTGGCATAATGCACACATGCCTACAAGTGGTTCAACGGGGTTCAACGGTGCGGTTGAACCCTTATCACAAATGAACAATTGTGATTGTGCTTCATGACAACGGTTGCACGGCAAAATAATCGCTTAATGTTGCCCAAAGCATGAACATATGAGTTGCAACGTGTTGCCCGCGTCACAAATGTGAATACTCTGGCAAGCTCCCCAGCGACACGGCGCAGGATGTGAAGCCCCTGGCAACTGAGTTGGCTGCGGGATCGAAGGATGGCGACGAGGAGAAAGCGATCAGGGCAGAATCGGCGCATGCGTCAGCTGTGGAGGTGTGCACGGTTGAACCGGTGAAGTGTAGTTCAACCGCACTCTTGAACCGCCTGAACCACAGTTTCACTATTTTTTCCTTTTTGCAGAGCCTGGATCAAGCCCAACAACGACGACTGGCGGTTGAGGACACGCGCAAACAGCTGCGACAGCGGTTCGGATGGGCGGCCAACACGCCGATTCGATGGGTCATTGTGGACGGTCCTGATGGCGAGCCACGTCTGGCCGTGGGTACCCCGGGGAAAGCCACGAAGGGGACCCCCCGGCCCAAAAAGGGGGAAGAATTGGTATTCATTCCCCCGCAGTTGGAGGAGGAGGGCGATGCAGCTGGGACAACGTGGCCAGTTATTGCAGTCAAGGGCAGCACAAGCTTCAGTAACCCCCACGCTGCCGAGGAGGCGTTGAAAGAGCGCCGCGCCCAGAAACAGGAAGCGATCGATGAGGAGGGCAAGAAGACCATGGAGGACTCCCCCTCGTACAGTCCACTCGAGGAGAAGGAGGTCACTCCCGCGCCCGGAAGCTGAAGCGGAAAAAGACAGTGACAATGGGGTTCCTGTGCCGACGCCGCCCGTGATTCCAGAGCCAAAGGACACTGAGAAGCACATTCCTGTGCCTAGTCCGCCGGAGGTGCCAGAGCCAAAGGAGAGTGAAGAACAGGTGGTCAAAGAGGAAAAGGTGGAGTCTGCTGGTCCAGGGGTGCAGGAGCACCAGGACAGTGGGGAGGACTCGCCTGCAGCCCCGGTTGGGCAAGAGGAGATTGAGGAGGTTGGTGGAGCGCCGAAGGACGAGGAAATGCCTGCATGAAAGCAGGAAGATAACGAAGAGGCAGCCCCAGAGGTTGGTGCACCAGTGCCTCACGTGAAGGAAGAGCCACTCCCAAACGACTGACTTTTTACATGCCTCAAGAGAAAGAGGGGGTGGCAGTGGCGGGAAGGACATGGAGCACGGTACCGTAGGCAGTTGTGGGGGGCCGTAATGGTGCAGGGGCATCACTGTGTGCAAGTTGCAGTGCAAACAAGGAGATATCCGGACCTGGTCCGGCGCGTGAACGCACACATCCGAAGTGTACTCCCCCAACTAACCTACACTGCGCTCGCAGTGGTCCATGGGGTGGGCGATCATCCCATGCTTGTACATACGCATCCAAAGGATGACAGTCCCCTTACGGGGGAAATAGCCCTGGGTGATTTTGTGCGGGGGGAACTGTTTACCAGTGCCCTACTTTGTGCAAATGGGCCTTCTCGTCCTGCATGGATACGTTGGGGGCGTGAGTTATTATGGGGACACATTGTGGATCCTCGATATGGGGTCATGTTTAACGCTCTTAGGCCCCACATGCCTATGGCGTGGTCTGGACAGCGCATTGTGCTCGTACCGTACACAGGCATTGCATGGGGACGTCTGCCTGTGGCGATGCAGAACGAACTGGTCACGTTTGGCTTCCCAAGGTGAAGATGTGTTTTTTGTGTAGCGCTTCGTGCAACAGCGGTTGAATCGGTGAAGCCGGTGCACCCGCGCGCCTGTCCAGCGGTTGAACCACCTCCAAAGCCGGTTACATTTTAGTGCAATCCATGAGGAAACAAGCTTCTGACAATCAAGTGTAGGCTTGCATGTAATTGTTGTTCACTAAAAAGGGTCCAAAGTCCTAAGGGGAATCCAAACAAGGCGCAGGGGTGTATGTCACCACGCCTAACGAAAAGTTGATGGTGAAGCCGTGCGGTTTCACGAATACGGCCGCCGCCGCTGGCACCTACAACACCACCGCCGTGAAATATGATCCAAGAGAAATATGTCTCCAGTGTTTTGCAGCAATGAGGTAAGAAGGTTTTCAAAAACATTCTCCTCAGGGGGTGTGGCATCTCTTGCAGGGCTGAAAAATAGCGGTTTTCAGGTTGCTACTTAGCAATTTGTTGCTGTACCTCGATAGGGGTTCAACCGTGAGGAATCCGTAATGAAAGTGCGCGGTTGAACTCGGTTGAACCACAGTTTCACTTGGGTAATTCAAGGGTACCTGATCCAAATGAGCACGTAGGGCTGTGAAGGCCACTGGTTCCACTTGCCTAACCTCCGCCACGTTCTAAACCATGAGAATCTAATGGGGTGGGGGTGCATTCAGACGGCTAACTTCGTCTCCGAGCTCCCCTTTGATGACACGGCGTGGATCTTTACGGATGGAAGCTCGGGAGAAGGGGGCCATGGCAGCGCGTTCGCTATCTTTTGGCAACAACAGTGTTACGTCCTCTGCCGCTCGTCACCCTCACCCACTTCAGGGGGCTCCGAGCAGTGGGCCATGGCAATGGCGCTAGGCCACCTCCCCAACATCTTCCCCCATACTCCGGTGGTGATCTTGGGGGATAACCTTGACACAGTCAAAGCGGTCAACCGAGCCCTCTCCAGCACCCCTCCAGCGAGGCCGTCCACTTACACACAGGGTACACGAGACACTGCCTACACATCCCTCCTCGTCCCCCTCCCTCACCTGATCCATGTGGCTTGGATCAAAGGCCACGCACACTTCATGGGAAACGAGCTCCCGGACTATTTCTCAAAATGGGTCGCTCATGCATTAATGTGGCACCCCTCCCTCCTACCCCCCCCCCCTGCGGAATTAGTCACTAGTGGGGGCCTAGCCATCATCTCAAAAATTCCGAAACACCACACCCGCTCCCTCTTCCCGACCCACTCACACACGCGCCTGCACTTCAGCACCAGCGCCGGCTTTCTCCAACAGAGCAGCTTTTTCTCGGCAATCGCATTCAAGTGGTTGTCAGGCACGTATGGCTGTCAGGACTACAGACCTCACTGTGACACCAGTGACCGAACATGCCCCAAATGTCAAGGAGTACACCTCATGGTCCCATCTCATTCTGTGCCCTCTGTTGCACGATGCAATGGTTCCAACAGTGTCTGTCCGGCGCCTGGCCCCCCCCTTTTGATAAATTAGCACTCGAATGGTGGATAGCCAGCGACCGTGGGGACCGAAGACTCGCTACCAGAACGCTCGTCCCAAAAACGCTCCACGCAACGCTTGCAATGTCCCCGTCAGGCAAAGACCCCGCTATGCATGCTAAGGACTTTGACAGCGCCCTGGTTAAACGCAACAGGGCGCTCACGCAGCTCATCGAGGACGCCAACCAATTTTTGCACGACAACCCACCCGGGGGCATCGGCCCACCAGTAACCAGAAACAATTATTTTGATTCCCTGGGTGAATTCAGTACCTCCAGGGGCCATACCCCCCGGGACCCGCCAAAATACTGTCCCCCCTCGGCCCTGCCTGCGGCGGTGTTGACACCCCCGAAGCGCAAAGCCTCGGATCAACCACAGCGGAAAAAACGCCCCCCCCCCCGGCACCACCCAAGCCAGCAAAGCCCAGCGCAGCGCAATGCGCTCTGGACGCCTACCTGCAGCCTATTGGCCCCCGCCCCCCCCCCCTCCTCCCCCTGCGCCAGCCCGACGTGACGGAGCCCAGGCGCAGCACAAAGGGCGCAAGCGCAGTGAACCCGCCCCCCCCCCGGCCACACACCCTCCTGATCCCAAACAGCCTCGGATTGACAAATTCTTCCCCCCGAACTAGCGGCCTGAACCTGTTGTGTGTCTCTCCTCATGCCTCCAGTAATTCCCTACGATGTAGCTAGCTAATCCACCCTGACCAACGCCGAAACTACCCTCTGTTAGCCAGGTGTTGCTTACAGTTTCGAACGAACATCCAACTCTCATGATATATCGCGTATATCACCCCCTCATGTGCCGGCGGACGCCCTACAGGATCTTGAGGCGCCGAGCACCCGAATTTGCACTGACCCAACGGCGTAAGGGGCATCCATCGGGTGACTCTGCCTACTGGTTTCTGCTGTAAAGTAGTTTTGCAGTGTAAATTCGATCGAACAGTCTTCACCGGACTCAAAATGTGTCTACTTGCAAAAAGGCACTACCAACCGCAGCTCGGCGCAAGACACTACATAAGTCAGCTAGTTGTACTTATAAAACCGAGGCATACGCAGTACTGCCGGGTCTCAAGCAAGAGATTTTGGCATGGGCAGGGGTTTCAGGAAGGGAGCAGCAGTCCATGGTTGATGCATTCCCCCAAGGATGCAATGCTCAGTTCCCACGATATTGGACGCAGGCCCAGAATGCCTTCTCCAAGGACTGGGGCCGGGAACACTTTTGGGTTAATGCTCGCTTCTCTAGAATGCAAGACGTCGTCCTAAAAGCCATCATGGACCAGGTCCAAGGGATAATGATTGTCCCTGTGTGGAAGGCACATGATTGGTTTTGGGAGGTAGGGGAGATAGCCCTGGATTGGTGGGACTTGCCGGCTGACCAACCAGTTTATCAGGATAATGCGGGTTTCGTCCTCCCGCCATCCAGAGGCTGGACCACCAGGGTGGTCCTCTTTGACACATTCTCCAGCAACGTCCGTGATAGTGCCTGCGACGAAGTACCTGGTGGGTATGAGGGTGATACTGACACCGCTCCCCGTTACGGGACCTCGTTGAACATGAGGCCAAGGGGAAATACTACCGCCCACGGTCTCAACGGTCGGTGCGGGCAGCAGTGCAGGCGGACCAAGAGGTCCTCCGCTGTGCGGAAATAAGGGCCCAATTACAGGAGTCCTTCAAAGAAAAAATTTTTCAACACACACCCATCAAGGTGGTCCCGCGGGATCTCCGGCCGCACGGGGAGCATGCCATACCCTTTAACGCTGCCACCCCATAGCCGCAAAAATGTGTGCCATACCGCACGTGCGGCATACAAGACGCAGCTTTCCACGAACTCGTTAACAAATTTATTGCCTGAGGCTTCTTACAGAAGTCTGATTCTGTGTGGGGTGCACGGGCCTTTGTGGTCCCCAAGCCCGGGGCAAAGTGGAGGCTGGTAGTTGATTACCGCCACCTGAACTCCCAGGTCAGCGACGACCCCTTTCCCCTCCCGGTCATAGAGGATATTGAAGCGGTAGGGTGGCCTCCACCCTACCCGCTGGCGCCACAGTGATAGTGGTGCTTGGGGATGCTGAATTTCAGCATCTCCCGTTGAGATCTCACTGATGTCTTCGGGAATTCTTGTAAAATACCCCAGAAATCGTCATTTTTCGTCATTTTTGGGCTGGCGCCGACCTTCGTCGCCTGCGCGTCGCAGCCCCAGATCGAAGCTCTATTTCTCGATTTACGAAGATTTTAATCAATTTTATGAATGATTTATCGTTTTCAGAATTTTAGATATGAGCCGTGACCATTTTTGCGGCGTTCCGCGAGGTTCAATTTTTGAAAAAATTGGTCACGTAAAAGATTTTTCCGGAAAGTCCTGAGGCGATCCCAGGAATCAGGCAGGCGCCCAAGGCGTGGCCCAACAGTGGCCCTCTTCATATATAATATGAATTGGGAAAGAAACGCGTCGTGTCGGCTACACGACGCGTTGGGGGGAGACACGCGAAATGAGTGTTTTTGACTCAAAAATCACCATATTTCACTGTCTTTCGCCCAAAACCCACTGTTTGGTCCAGTTTGGGCAGGATCTCAGTGGAGATCCTGATGGCGACGACTCGTAGCCGTCAGTTTTTCTGATGGTGGCGACGCCGCCGCCTTGGTTTCGTACCCTTTTCTAGGCTATTTTATAGTTTAGAGGTGATACATATACATTGTACATGTCAACGCATTTATTTTGTTACATATACCATCTCTTTGTCCATAGACGCCAGATTGTGTCCGCGGACGATCCCCGTGGGGTGAGCAAGGATTCCAAGACCATTTATGCAACTGCAATGGAATCGAAGTTTGGAATAGACTTCATGTAGTACTTGGAGAGGTTGGGCTGATGGGTTGAAGGATTTTCGATTTTTCTGTGGACGCAAGGACATCACCCACGCCGAAAATGCGTCAAAATGGTCTTGCCGCTGTCCGCCTGGTTCACTGATGGACCTGTCAATGAGCTCCCACAACGTCGAGGTGGTTTCTGCTGCCTGGTTTTCGACAACTCCCGCAGCGCAACAGACTGCAGCCTAAGGTATTGCAGTGGTAGAAATACAGTGCAAGAAGAGACGCCTGGGCCAAGACTGGCCCCCGAGGCAACAGCAGCGACGACGACAGCCCTGAGATCAGCGCCAGGAGCTCCTGCGGTGACGACGACGATCGCAGCAGAGGTCTTGAGGAAGTCTGGACCCTGCAGCAGCTTGACAAGTGGTGTGGATGGCAAATCCCAAGAGCAACGACAGCAGGTCGCGCGGAGAGCGCCCCGCGTCCACCAGTAACCAAATCAGGCGCATTAATTCGTCGCCTTGGGTTGGTAACCGACCCTAAACAGGCGCGGGGCGCCTTGGGTAGGAAATGACCATAAATGACCCCAAATGCAGGCGGTGTGACGGCCTGCGGATGGCGACAACACCCAGACTGCAGGAGAATTGTCCACGACGTCGACATCTGCAGGAGCTAAGGTCCAGGGCATCAACATGATGAAGGAGGAATTCCTTGACTCCTACAATGGATATCACCTTGGTCTCCCCATGGACCCTATGGAGCCCCCAAGTCTATCTCTTCCTCTGGGCGACGACCACAGCGACGACGACGCCATCTGCGAACCACCACAACCTGGAAGAGGTTGCAGGCACGAGGAATTCGTCGCCTTTGGTTTGGAAAAGACCCTAAATAATTTTTTTTATTTGAATTTCTTGAATTATTATGTTTCCATGCCCATGGAGAAAAAGGGCCAAATTGCATATTTCAGCACCTCCAGGCAGGTCCAGAGAGGCTGCAGCGCCTCTGTTCCTGTAACTACAGGCCACAGGGAGTGCCAGGGACCATTGCTGCTGCCAGGGGGGCATTTGACCTATGAATTTTAATAATAAAAGGCCCTAAAAACCCATGTTTTTGCCACATGGGTCACCAAGACCCAAGCACCCCTCTTGGACTTGCCTTCCTTTGGATGTAGGCAAGCCTTCTAAGGAGGGGGGTGAAGCGGTAGGGTGGCCTCCACCCTACCCGCTGGCGCCACAGTGATAGTTGTGCTTGGGGATGCTGAATTTCAGCATCTCCCATTGAGATCTCACTGATTTGGTGAGGAATCTTTGTGAAATACCCCAGAAATCGTCATTTTTCGTCATTTTTGGGCTGGCGCCGACCTTCGTCGCCTGCGCGTCGCAGCCCCAGATCGAAGCTCTATTTCTCGATTAACGAAGATTTTAATCAAGTTTATGAATGATTTATCGTTTTCAGAACTATAGAAATGAGCCGTGACCATTTTTGCGGCGTTCCGCGAGGGTCAATTTCTGACGAAATTGGTCACCCAAAAGATTTTTCCAGAAAATCCTGAGGCGATCCCAGGAATCAGCCAGGCGCCAAAGGCGTGGCCCAACAGTGGCCCTCTTCATATATAATATGAATTGGGAAAGAGACGCGTCGTGTCGGCTACACGACGCGTTGGGGGGAGACACGCGAAATGAGTGTTTTTGACTCAAAAATCACCATATTTCACTGTTTTTCGCCCAAAACCCACTGTTTGGTCCAGTTTGGGCAGGATCTCAGTGGAGATCCTGATGGCGACGACTCGTAGCCGTCAGTTTTTCTGATGGCAGCGACGCCGCTGTCTTGGTTTCGTACCTTTTTCTAGGCTATTTTATAGTTTAGAGGCGATACATATACATTGTACATGTCAACGCATTTATTTTGTTACATATACCATCTCTTTGTCCATAGACGCCAGATTGTGTCCGCGGACGCTCCCCGTGGAGTGAGCAAGGATTCGAAGACCATTTACGCAACTCCAATGGAATCGAAGTTTGGAATAGACTTCATGTAGTAGTTGGAGAGGTTGGGCTGATGGGTTGAAGGATTTTCGATTTTTCTGTGGACGCACGGACATCACCCCCGCCGAAAATGCTTCAATATGATCCTCTCGCAGGTTAAAAATGCGCTATGGTCTGTCTTTGACCTTGAAGACGGGTTTCACCAAATGCATTTAGCGCCTGAAAGCAGGCAATATACGGCCTTTTTCTGACACCATGGGGAGTGTACGAATGGCTAATACTCCCCACGGCATACCAGCGCATGGTGGCGGCCTGCCTGGATACCGGATTAGGGGAAAAGAAAAGTCCCACAAAATGGTTTGGTACAAAGCCGTACATTGATGACCTGCTACACGGTACCCCTGACCGGGACAATTTGGAGAGAAGCGAAAAACTTAGTCGTCTCTGTATAGAGGACCATGAACGTCAGCTACGGGAGTTTTTTGAAATTTGGGCACACTACAAGCTCTCCCTGAAGCCCGAAAAGTGCAAAATGTTTGTCACTCGCGTTAAATTTTGTGGGCACATACTGACACCAGGGAGTAGACACAGGGACCCTGAAAAGGTGGCCGCCATTGAACGGTTGCGGTGGGAGGACATTACCACCCCCACCCACTTTATCGGATTTCTCGGGTTTACACAGTGGTACAGCGTGTACATACATGACTACGTGCGCATGACCGCCCCCCTGCAAATGGCCTTGCAGGGTATGTGCCTCACAAAGGCCCAAAAGAAGGCCCACAAATACCAGCGGCAAACTGATTTGCTGCCTGGTACTGGTACCCGCCAAAGGGCTAATTTTTCCATAATGAGCCAGGAAGAGCTGGTACATCATTACAAACTCCAGGGGAAAATTTACTGCACCCCCGAGAGGAAAGAGGCGTTTGAGGAGCTGAAACAACGCTTCCAGAAGGAGGTGATAATCCAATTTCCTGATCTCAGCAAGGAGTGGTGGATTACGGTGGACTCCAGTACCTACGCATTTGGGGGTACACTGGAACAGGAGGATGCTAAGTGCAACCTTCGTCCAGTGGCATTTTTTTTCAAAAAGGTTACAGGGCACCAGGACCAAAAGGCCTGACGGGTCCTACCACAAAACTGGCCAGTTAAACTGGCACCTTTCGGATCAGGAAATGTACGGAATTGTCGCCACCTTGTACAAGTTTAGAAGCTGGCTGCAAACGGGGGTGAAAATCAAATGCCGCACGGACCACAAAAGTTTAGAGTCCTAGGTCAAAGAAGACTTTGACCGCATGGGTGGTCCAGTGGGTAGGCGGTCCCGTTGGCACCAGTTTTTGGCAAGGTTCATCCTGGAAGTTGTCTACATCAAAGGGGAAGACAATGGGGCGGCGGATGTGTTGTCTAGGTGGGCATACCCTGCTTACCTAGCCAACCCCGACATCAACCTGCATGGGAGCGATGCCAACCAAGCGGGTTGGGATGCATTGGAGCCGGAAACTGCGCAGTGGGTCGACGCAGAGCTTGCAGGGTTGACCCCTACGGTAGACCCCGAGCTTCACCATACCCCCTTACCACCTCGCACGTGGAACACCCCGGATGGAGAACGGTTGAAACATTTGGACCTTAGTACTGACCACGTACGGGTCCAGGAGGTGGGAGTAAACTGCACATTGCCAAGCACGGGTCAAAGCCTGGCAGGAGCAGTTCATCGGTGGCGTGCGGCCTTAAGGCCCGTTAGTCGTAGTGACGGGACCTCGGAATTCTGTAAGGACAGGGAGTTTAGGAGCAGGCCGAAAGAGCCCGCAGGCAGCAGGCATTCGTAAATGCATTGCCTACAGGACCCCAACGTGCTACGGTGCGCCAGCTGGCACACACGGTGTCCGGTGACGTAGTCAGTGTGCACCATGATTCGTGCAAATACGCGCGGAATGCCCTGGATACACACGGGTTGCATTGGAGGTCCAAGCGACGCCAGGCTAGGGCATATATGGACACACAGTGCTGGTACCAGGGCGCGGCCGCCTTGATGCACCACACCCTTCCTACTGGTTGTTCGGACGGTCGCAATACGGCTATGCTACGCACGCTTACCGCTTACTATGAGAATGCACGTCCGCAAAGTGAGCCCCCCACACACGTGCAGTGCTACAAAGCCATGCAGGCATGGTGTACCGCGGGGCGCAAAAAGAAGGCAGATATGCCTGATAAGGGCACCGTTATGATGCCCCCTTCGACTGAATTCCTGTTTCACAACTGGGCCCCACACTACGAGGCTGACCCTGCCTTGAAAGGGGAGTACGCGGCAGCTCGGACTGGCGTGGCGGAGCACCGCGGCACGAACCGTCACGTTAACGGTCGAGGGCAACTCCTTGAGCACCATTACGTGATAGTGCCCAAAGCAGTGGCCTCTAAGGTCATACAAGGGGTACACTCATACAGTCACCCAGGGGTGGATAAGACGCTGGCACTCCTACACAGACGCTACACATTCCACAGATACACCCCGACGCGGCTACGGGAGCTCCTGGAGAACGTAGTCCAGCGCTGCGACACGTATCAGACATGTAAACCGCGGTGTGATCGACGGCCTGAGACGCGCCACTACTACCCCATCCCCAAATATCCGTTTGCCTCAGTGGCAATGGACATAGTCCATCTCCCTACGTGCGAGGTGCGCAAAGGTAACACTCTGGACTGTTGCTTCGTCATTGTTCACTGAGCAACTGGCTATGTTATAGCCATACCAACTGCCCTCAAGGGTTTAGACGCCCGCAAAGTGCCGGAATTTTTTTGGAAAAATGTGTGTTCTTTACCGGCGTTCCCAATGAAATCCTGCAAAATAGCGCCAAAAATATTTCAATAACAAATTTGTGACCACCCTTTGTACTTTGGCTGGCATCTCCACCCATGAATCCATGATCTACGATCACAAGACCAATGGGAGAGCCGAAAGGGCGGTAAAAAGCGTCGTTGGAACCCTTAGGGTATACGTGCAAAAGATCAACACACCTACCAGTCAGTGGTACTGGAAATTGCCTATGGCATTGTGGGGTCTCAATGACTTTCCGGGTGCCGTAGCACCATACTCTCCCCACCGTCTCTTGTTCAGGAGGGATCCAATTGGATTCGGGGACATGCCTCCAATTGTGGATGAAAACAGGTGCGAAGACGCCCTTGATTTTTTCTTGCGTCTCGGGCGTGGGCGTGAGGAGGTTCAGCAAAAGCTGACGGCCATCCATGAAAAACGCGAAAAAGAATTTCGAAAGACGCATCCTGAAAAATAGTGGGAAGCGGGTGACCGCAACTGGGTCCGCAATTTGCCCAAGGGTGAGGACTGTCATTTTGACAAACTAGCCCGCATTTGGTCAGGACCATATGAAATCCTCGAGATTATGGGCGGCGGTCGATACCGTGTGGCGACCGCCCAGGGACCTCAAATTTTAGGGATAGGCCGTCTCAAGCTGGCCCTGCCACTGTTCCCGGGGGTTAAGCTAAAATGCGGCCACCACACGCTCTGTCCCTCACCCGAACACAACGACACCTGGGTGGTGGAAGATGTGGTGGATTTAAAAGAGGTGCCTTCCATCAGGGGTAACGGCAAAGTCCAGAAATGGCTTGTCAAGTGGAGAGGACACCAGGAGTGGACATGGGAGACCAGGGACCAATTTTTGCACCACGTATGCGACCCCTGGCGGGCCTACAATGCCAAGCATGGCATTCGGGTCCCATTGTGACCTCCCGTCCCTTCCTGCCACCATTAAGTCCCCTATATTCACTACGTGTCACCTACGTTGACTACATGTCCCTTACATTAACTGCATGTCACCCACGATATCTCAATACAGTACCCATTACACCTCGGCCCACCGCCATACGGTAGCGGGCCCTAGTGCACGGGTAAGTCGGGTTCGGCCCCCAAAGAGGCCCTACACTGAATTTTTACGTCAGGTTCGGCCCCCAGAAAGGCCCTACCCTGGATTCTTGCCATCGGGTTTGGCCCCCAGAGAGGTTCTGCCCTGAATTTCTGCCACAGTTCCCATGCAGGGGAGATGGCTCGGCCCGCCTCGGCAGGGCTCTGCCAGTACACCCATATCTGAATGTATGGTTCGACCCTGATGGGGTCCTGCCTAACACTGCATATCAACAACTGTTGAGACACGTGTAGAAACCTCGACCCCTGTGTGCGCGGTCCCGGCGAGCTACATGGGGAAACAACCTCGGCCCGCCCACTGTGGCAGAGGCCCTGCGAGTGAGCCCACGTCCAACCCATGCATCTGGCGACTTCCCCATTTCCTCCTGTGCTCTCCCTCCCGTCCTGAGATGCTCCTTTGTTTGTTTTTAGGCTGCTGCCTGGAGTCAGAGCGCGACCGCAGATCAGCCACCACTGACGCGTTCCCGTGGGGGTCCTGGCCACGGGACGCTGCGGTTGACACGCACAAGCAAGCAGGCAGGCAAAGCACTGCGCTCACAGGGGCATCATTACGCTCGTGTCATGTGACAAAGCGTTTCAGGATCCTTGCCACTCTGAAACAAGGGAACAAAAGTATGTACAGCAACACATCAGGATATGTACACATGGGGTTAAGACTGGACTGGGGTAAGGGCATCACAGGACAATAGACACTCAGTCCCAACTCGTATCCCAATCCCAGGTCCGACCCTCTCAGTGGCTGGTGGGGGCGGGGGCTCAAACACAACCCATGCCCTGCTCAGTCCGGACCCTGAAACCCTGCCAATAGGGGGGGTGTCCCGCCCAGCCACAGGCGAGTTCCTAGGAACCAAGAGGGGTCCAAGGCCAACCAACGTTCGCTCCCTATGCTTCCTTAGAGGCGGGTCCCAACTCCTCTCTGAGCCAGAGATATGGCCCCGCCATTATCCCCTAGGAGTTGGTAGCTGAAAATGGGCTGTTTCAGCCCAAACTGATATTAGCTCAAAAATCCCCAAAATTGACCCCTCGTCCGGACCCGCTAGAGGTAGGGACGAGTCAACTGACCCTGTGCCCTTCGAGTATGAACTCCCTGGAGCCCTCACCCAACCAGGTTCCCTCTGAGGTCCCGGCATCAGGGCAACACGGGTTCGCCAAGTGGGGTCAGGATGCCAAAATCACCAAAATGGGCATCATTCTCACGCCTGGCTCGCCCGGCCAGGGCAAGGCCAATGGCTCACAGGATAGGAGGCAGGACCTAGGACTCATATCTGAGTGTACAACGTGGAACTAGGTCCGGGCTCTCTGTGGGCATAGAGATGTGGGGCCGCCAATTGACCACACGGGGGGGCGGGGGGTGAAATTGGGGTCCCAAAAGGGGGTCATTTTGGCTGCTCGAAATGAGCCAAAATTTGGGGGTGCTCCCAAAAGTATATCTCCACGCCGGCTTGGAGATCGGATCTGTCGATCGATACGCTATCCACCGGGAGTCCATCGAAGACTCCCATGCACTTGGCTCCCAAAGATCTTTGTGCCACTGGGCGTGGTGACAATCCCAATGGGGTCCACAAATGCCAAAATGGCAAAATTGTCCACACTCACTTTGGGCTAGCACCTTGACGAAGGTTGCTCCGCCTCGCCCACGTGGTGTACGAGCCATGGGAATCAATGCCCATATCAACCATGTCATATATGGTCCATTGGTCCATGCGTCCGGCGTGCACGAGGGTGCTGAGCATGGTGCACGGCGGGCAGAAAATGTGGTAAATTGCTCAAAATGGCCGAAAATGAGCACACTCATGGTTGGGGCAAATGGGGCACATGCCCGACTTGGACCGGAGTGTGCCATAGGATTGGTATCAAGTCATATGCGTCCAACATATCTTTTGGGCGTCGCCCAACCCCTCCGGTTTTGGGAATGGCAGGGTCGCCAAGTGAGCCCATGATTTGGGATAGTCCCAAATTGCCAACATGGCGGCCTCGGTATGCCAAGCCCAAGAGGAGTTATTCGCCGGGTCCAAGATATGTTGGGCACCGAAGTATGTACCCTCAAAACATACTTGGGTCATGATGTCTATTGAGCGCAACGTTGAGATACACGGTCGCCACTTGACATCATGACGGGCAAAAAGCAGCAAAATTGGCGAAAAAACACCCAAAAGTGCCTTGAAAGGCGCACAAATATATTATAATATCTTCGGCTTGGATTGAGTGATCGACCAATCCTTCTAGACACAATGTCTTGATACCAATGACCTTTGATTCCACCTATGTGCTCCACTTGGGGCACTTTGGAAGGTCGCGCGCGCTGCCTCCCAAGTGGGCACATGCAAAAATGGAATATTGCAAAAAACACACCTTGCTCGCAACGCATCGCTTCGGGAGCGCTCCACAAGCGTCCCTTCACGAAGGTTAGACTTGCGAGTGTTGGTTGGGAGTACAATGAAGGGCCTCGTGCGATATGGGGTCCATTCGCGGGTTAGTCTTGGAATGGTGCACCCGCCAAATGGGCAGGCGATATGACACCAAATATGGCATACAACCCTACCCATGGCTTCTACACCCAACCTAGTGGCCTAGAATCAAAGTATGCCTATATTCTAATGTAACGTTGGTCCCCTAACACGCATGCAAGTGCTTTGGTCGAAAATCGACCTCCTTTCGGAAAGCCGAATTTTAGCATGCACGCAAAATATATTGCCAATATATATATGGAGATCATATATGCACTATCCGGGGAAGACAAGTGATATGCCCCGGATGTAGAGGCAAGCAAGGGTGGGACAAACGCCAACTCAACATATTTCTACACGTACTTGGACGCCAAGTGCGTGAAAAAGCGCACTTCTTGGAGAACACTAAAAAAAATAACCCTTTGGGCCTATTGAGTTGGGATCCTTTGGCCTCATCCTATGACTATGGGGGGCAAAACCTCATACACAGTGCCTATGAGGCACGTTAGTTCGTCCTTGGGCGCTTGAACGCTCATAACCCTTGTTATTGCACTTGGGGGTTCAAAGCGCCTTCGGCTGCCCAGACGTACTTGGACGCCAAGTGCGTGAAAAAGCGCACTTATTGGAGAACACTCAAAATAAATAACCCTTTGGGTCTATTGAGTTGGGATCCTTTGGCCTGATCCTATGACTATGGGGGGCAAAACCTCATACACAGTGCGTATGAGGCACGTTGGTTCGTCCTTGGGCGCTTGAAGGCTCATAACCCTTGTTATTCCACTTGGGGGTTCAAAGCGCCTTCGGCTGCCCAGATTTTCTGGGAAAAATCTGGGACGCGATCCGTTATATCAAGGAAAAAATTGCGGATCACTCGAAGACTGTTTCAGTCTTAACTTCAAGAGAAATTGTTTTACAGAATAATCTAATGCAGTCCACGGAACAGGCGGCGACAGGCGGCGCAACTGCGGCGATTTCACGACAATTGGAAATCGCGGTAGAAATCGGGTATTTCACCGATTTCCGACCGATACTCGCCTAAGACAATAAAGTTATGGTAATTCTACATTGATTTAATGGTTAGAAATTGGGTTCAGAAACGTTTATAGTGATTTCAACACTGTCTTTGTGTCTCTCCTGCCGCTTGCTGCTGGTGTAGGGTTTCCTGCTGCTTTTTTTGGAAGATGAAAACCTTTTGTTTGCTGAAATACAGTCAATCCAGGATAGCCCAAGCCAGAGGTATGCAAGGAGAAGAGAATCAGGATCAAAGCATGAAGGGCTGCAGTGTAAACAGTGAAAGATGAAAGGATATTCACAGAAACTGCAACTCAGGTCAAATCGGAATGCATATTCACAAAGATAGCTGAAATGTTTTGGAAAAGAGTTGGAAAACTGCCCCATGGTCACTCTATCTCCATAGTGCCATCTCAGGAGATGTGCACTCTTTGTTTTGGGTCCCATATGTGCTGAGGTGGCAGGGCATGTGGCGATGAGTTCACAGCCATGTCACATGGGATCTTCCTACTTAGCTAGGCTGACCAGGAATTGAACCCAGGACCTCTCAAAAAGAGGTGCCCAGCCCCCTAGGGTGCATACCACTAGGATAGCTAAGAATTCATGCAAAAACATAGATAAATTCATAGGCTCTGCCCTGGATATGTCAGTTCTCAGTTAACTCAGGAAAAGATGATTTGCCTCACATTGAAAGGGGATTAAGGGGTCCACTCCATATCCTGATTGGGTGTTTGGTTCCATAGGTCAAAGTGTGTTATCACCAGTTTTGGTGGGACCAATACTAAGATAGAAATGCCTGGATGCTCAGTGCATCTCTAATACAACTAGAGTATGCCTCAAAGCATTGGAAAAGCACTTTTCCTTACTCCCCCCTTGCGCTGTGATGGCCACCACTGTCGCATTTTAGGAAAAAGGGATTTTTTTCTTGGCCTTTCCTTGGTTTCCACATCTACTTTAAAATACCTACAGTTTCCCTCACACAGAAAAATGGGCGCTCACCATGGCTGGCGCTCTTTTGCTGTTCTGTTTGTAACATTTCCTACAGAAGACTCAGCGCTCATGGCGCTGCCGGGGCTCCTGTGGCTTGGTTGGGTTAGTTCGGGAGCATGCCAAAACATGTGCATGTGCATCCCTCCCTCCAAGACGCAGCGCGACACAAACCCAACGCAAGACACAATATACACACTCGCATGGGTTCTCGTAAACCTGCTGGCGACCTGTGACCCGTCTTAGGGCGAAGGGAGTCGTAAATAAATCCAATTGCCCCTTGGTGGGGTCTTGGGTTCTGCTCAGTCTCTCCAGGCTGCTGCGTTTCGGCCCGATCACGGCCTACTCAGCGAGGCTGCGTGTGGGTATCTGCAGAGGCAGGAATGGGAAAATTATGGACGAATCCACGCAAAAGCGAAGCGACGACACCCAAATCCGTCAAATGACGGCCTAGAATTTTTCTAAGACAACACACCTGAGCAGAATCCAATTGTGCATCAGAAGCACATTTTTATAAAAATTATAGTCATCTCTAGATTTTTTAAATCAAGAAATTCCTACGCATAAAAAGGCGGCGCGCAGGAGCGGCTCCTAGCGAAGCGCCGGAAAATGCAGAAATAATGGCATTATAAACGTATGTCTCACGTAGTCTTGAAAATGACGAGACACACATTAATAATTAAACATACAGATTCCACCTACACTAATAGAAGTATCAAAAGTTCAAGAATTCGAAAATCAACGAAAAAGACTTCAATGAATCAGGTATAAACTACAGGTATGCTCGTCTCGTATGCCGCATACACATTGCCTGTCTCGTGTCTCCGTGAACGAGTCTTGTAGCAGCGCTAACAACGATAGGACGCGATAGAGGGATTGATTAGAAAGATTGCAGATGATTAGAGGTCAGATCAGGGTGATTAGACATACACACAAGTGCATAGCAACGTTCTTCGCGTGCGCCCCGTTGTTCTCCTCACCTTGCTTCACTCTCCAGCGGCAGGTAAGGTAGGTACGCCCAGGTGGGGCCACCCCCTGGTGGAGTTCGCGATTGCGGTTAAGATGGGCAGGTTTGCCCAACACCGTCCTGCATTCTCCTGCATTCACACACGCATTAAAGGGTAGGCCACGCGAAGTGCGCAAGGTAAACCTTGTTTAGGCTACCCAGGGGCTCCTTGGTACGTTCTTTAAGAGAACCTGAGGAGTCCCTTAACGCTTGCTTGCTTGACAGGGGAGCTGATCTTCAGGGCGTTTGCGGACAGTGTATTATGGGTCACACTGAGAACCGTATAATACGGGGAGTGTGGCTTGGTTCCTCCGCCGCAAACACCCCTTCATTTGTCTTTGCTTTACAGGTGGGCAGGTAGGGTGATCGGTGCAGCAGCATACCATTTTTTTCATGCCCTGCTAAACAAGGGCGCAGATCACACAAACAAGTAACTCTTGTTACACTTTCGGCGGGAAACCGCCATGCCAGAAAAAAAAAACAACAAGTAACTCCCCTCTGCCTGTGGCAGAGCAGGGAGTCCGACTCCATCGACATCTGCGCCGTGCAACGCAAGAGCACCTCTTTCCTCCAAGCCCTAGCAGGGGAAACGCGTTGTGGCGTCCCCTGTTAGGCCACAGTTGCTTAGCAGCGCTGTGTTCTCTTGTCTTCTTCACAGGAGGGTCGCTAGGACCCATGACATGTTCTTCAACAACACCCAGTAGAGTGTGCGTGTAGGAGTGGTAGTCCTGAGTGGGGGCTTGAGCCAGTTGCAGCAGTGCTCGCCCACCAGGATGGTGCCACTGTAGGGTGTGTAGGACCTGTAGTGCGTGTGTCACTGTCCCACCCGTTTCCTGCAATTTTAGCAGGGTTGGTGGGCTGTGGCAGTGGTTAGGTCAGTGTTTTGGCCACTTAGCAAAACGGCGTTTTCATGCCTTCATGGCTTTTGGCCACCCCTCCCTGTAGTAGACACATAGGTAGGGAAAACAATACCTGGATTAGTACGCTGGGTATTCCCTAAAGGTTTTGCGCCAGCACAGAAATTGGGCGCTTAGGGGAGGGGAGACCCGGGGCGTACCACGTGGCATCAATAAGCCAACCCTCCAGCTTTAGCAAGTGTGCAGACTTGGGTATAATTAGGACACCACCTCTGCGGCTTGCTCTCAGGACCTTAGGAATAGCACACTCACACATAAGCTTTGGCAGGTAAGGGTAAAGTTCAGTCCCTAGCTTTAGTCTTGGAGGCAAGCGTCTCAGCGAGCCTCAACAACTCACCAAGGTTGTTCTGGGACAAGTAGTCAACCAGAACTGAGTTTAGGCGTCCCTCAGGTAGAACAAATGCAGAGAAGGGCTCCCAGGTGGCCTCTTGGACTCCAAACCCTTCCCAGAGGGTGAGGAAGCGCCAACCCCGGCGATAGCGGTGGCGTAGGACAGACTTCACCAGGTAGAAGCCCTCCTTAGCCATCTCCTCGGCGTTCATGTCGGGGAGTTCACCCTCAACTTCCATAGGGCTGGCAGCCCCTTGTAGGTCCAGAGCGGCGACTTCCTCGTCGTTCAGCTCTCACTCCTCCCCACAGAGGTCTTCAGGATCATAGTAGTGCTTCAGGTGTTGAGCAGCGCACACCAGGGTCCCCCCTAGACGGGGAGAACATCGCACGGTGATACGGTGTCCATCCTTTGATAGAATCTTGTACGGCCCGAAGTATGGGTCATCGCTGGTAGAGCGTGGCCAGGCGGGTAGTCTACTGTGGTGCACCAGCACCCAGTCCCCCTCTTGGTAGGTGGCCGGTACTCGGTGCTTGTTCTTCTTGTTCCACTGACGCTCCCTCACTCTCTGGAGCATAGCCTTGGCCTTGTCCACCTTCGCTTGTTGCTCTTGGACCCATTCACCCACAGAAGAATGGGTGTCCTCTGGATAGGGGGCATGTAGGAACCATGCCGGGCGCCCAAGGAATAGCTCATGGGGCGAGTAGCCAGTAGCTGAACTCTCTTGGGAGTTCATCATCAAGGATATGACCGGGAGTAGTCTCACCCAGTCTCTGGTGCGTTCAGTTTTGCACCATATCCGTACATTCTCCTTCAGGACACGGATCTGTCGCTCACATAGGGGGTTGCTCGTGTGCGAGTAGGGAATCCCCGTAGACACCTGGACATTCAGGGATCTCAGGACCCTCTTGTACCAACCGGTATCTGAGCGTACTCGTACGTCCCCATCGGTGTTGATCTCCTTGGGCGCCCCATAGACACAAAACCACTCCTCCAGGAGTATCTTGATAGTCTCCTCCCCGGTAATGTGCTTGGTACATGGGAATACCCTGGTAAACCTGGTCAACCCACAGGTTACCACGAGGGCGAAGTCATAGCCCCCGAACTTCGGCATCTCCGTGTAGTCCACGTATAGAACACTGTTAGCACAGTGAGGGATGGGCAGGGTAGAGTAGAGACCTCTGTCCCTGATATCCCCTGGTTTACAGGACCTGCACGGGCACTTGTCCACGATAGGCTGGAGGGTTTTCCGCAGTTGGTCGTCAGTCCACGTAGTGTGGAACCACTGCTTGAACAGCCTCAGGGTACGGTCAGCACCCACATGACCGCTGGACTCATGGTTCCACTTCAGCAGCGCTGGGACTCTGTCACCAGGCACCACAATGCGGTCCTCGAGCTAGAGGTAGCTCTTGTCCCTCTTCCACTGGTCTTGGTTGACCAGGAGGATCGTCATGTTGAGGTCCAAGTGGACGTCCATACGGCTGAACGCCTCCTTAGCCAGCGCTTCAGACCGGGCACCAATCAGGGCGTCGAAGTTGATGCGGCTGATGTAGTCCGCACACTCGTTCTTCACTCCCTGGATACGGTGTACCGTCAGCCGTAGTTGACTGAGGTAGGTCCACCAGCGCCGTAGCTTGGCCTTCTCAGGTGGGGGGCCCTTCTGGAAACAGCGGACCGGTTCTTGGTCGCACAGCCAGACCACAGGGTTACTCCCCAACAGTCGTGCTTGTGAGGATAGCACCAGCATACCCGCGAGCAATTCCTGCTCATAGGTGGAGTAGTTCCCCCTGGCCTGGTTCCACTTCCAGTTCCAGTGGCCCAGAGGTACTAGGACCCACTTGTTGTCAGGGTAGCTGTGCTTGAGGGTTCCATCTCGGTTGAGACCTTCCGTTCCCCATCGGGAAATGGCCGAGTTGAGCTCCTCCTTCTCTAGTGCTTGCCATTGGAACAACGTTCCACCACCGCACACATTGCTGGCGTCGGTCACCAGGATAATCTCCCCTTGTGCCCTAGGCACGCCCAAGCACTTAGCGTTGGCTACCTTGTCTTTGAGCTCGTCGAACGCTTGTTGCTCTTGTGGGCCCCAGCGCCAAGTAGTACTCTTCTTGATCAAGTCCGTCAGAACGGCGCTGGTGTAGGTGAAGTTTTTGATGTGGCGGCGGAAGTAGTTGCACGCCCCAATGAAACTGCGTACATCATGAAGTCCTTTCTTGGGGTCTTCGTGTCGTACCTTGGCATCCATCAGGGGTTTGGCCTTAGAGGCCGCCAGGGTCCACCACCCATAGCCAACATCGAACCCCAGGTACTGCATGGTCTCCTGCATGAACTCACACTTCTCCAGCTTGAGTCGTGTGTGGTTCTCCTGGCAGACCGCAAAGAACTCACCCAAGAGGATTAGGTGATCCTCCTGGGTATGCGTCCCGAGGCATACATCGTCGATGTGAGCCTCCATCTGGGCACCACGGGATATGAGCTCCTGCACCTTATGTCTCCTTCGTAGGATGGACAAGATCTTGTTCATCAGCTCTTGGAATAGAGCGGTTGCGTTAGCCACGCCAAACGGCATAACCTTCCACTTGAACACCCTCCCCTGAGGGGTGATGAAGGCCAGTAGTTGCTGTGCGTTGGGCGTCAGGTCCACTTGCCAGAATCCGCTCCTCTTGTCCATCTTGGTCTTGTAGCGGCAGGAGGCTATCTTGTCCAGGGTAGACTCCATATTGGGACTGGACTCTGAGTGGTTCAGTGTCTTCTTGTTCAGCTCTCTGTAGTCCACTACCAGCCGTTTGGCTGTAGACCCAGGTTTAGCCACCAGGAAACAGGGGCTGCAGTGTAGGGGGTAGTCCCCGTCCTTGTACTCCAGGACTAGGCCAGCGTCGATACATTCTTGTATCTGTCGCTCGATCTCGTCGGCCTGCTCTTTAGGAGCTGGATAGGGTCTCCTCCGGATCTTGTGACCCACGAACTGGGGTTTCAGCTTGAGGTCCATCTGTACTTGCTTGTCACATGAGGCTGGAGGGGGTAGTTCTCCGAACACCTCCAGATAGGTCCTTATAAGCTTCTGTACCCGCGGGTCCAATACCTTGATCTTGTCCTCCATGTCCTCGTCAGAGTGTAAGTTGCTTGCCCCCTGAGTAATAGACGTCGGGAGGTGGTCCTCCACCGACTCTTCGCCCGTGGTAGTGTCCTTCAGCCCTTGGTAGGCATATAGAAGGTCTTGTTCAACCATCTCCGGTGGACGATGGCAACATAGGCACGCTCGAGGGGGTTCACATACACATTCCTCCGAGAGGTCGTCGTCCTCTGGGGTCCTCACATGGGCGCCCCACACGCTCTTCATGAGCTTAAGATCTACCTCCCTTTGCCAGGTGGTGATCTTCTGTTCGAGGTCCTCCTTCAATTGGGATAGGTCTCCCATACGTCCTTGCTTCAGTGGCCATGAGCTGCGGGTAGGCTTCGCGTAGCATAGCTTTTTCGCCACCAACTTCCTCTTGGAATCCACATACTCCCTGAGCCTGGATCGAGGGTCCAGCTCCTCGTCCACGGGGTTTTCCACCCTCATGGAGAGTAGGGGTTTCAGTGGGGCGACGTACTCGGCGTTCTCCACTTCCTCCAGAAAGGTCTGCACGAAGAAGGCGTCGTGCTCAGTTTCGTCGTCTGAGTGGATAGAGCTAGGTAGCTCAGATAATCCACACTCAGAGACTCCATCAGGAACAGATACATGGCAGGGAGAGTTGGGGGCGTTGGTGTCAGTCACGACGTACTCATCTCCTCTGGGTGTAGTGTCAACAGCATCTTGAGGTCGTAGGCGATCCTTCAAGGCACCCAAGGCGAGTCCATCGCTTTCTCGTTGTATAGCCTGGACCAGAGTCGGGTCCAGATCGTCCCAGGGAATGGAGGTAAGACCTCCGTCCACCACGCTCAGCATACTCCCCCATCCGGGTTTCCCAATAGGCGTCTTACCTCCCAGAGGCACGTAGATGGCCTCATCAGGTAACCGAACAGAGCTGATAGTCAGCCTGTCCAGGAGGTTTCGCCAGTATTGGTTGCCCCCATCGGCTCCCCAATCGGGGGAACACAGGACCATACGGGAAGGTTCCAAGGCCACCTTGGTCAGCACCTTCCCCAGTTCACTGAACCTGGGGTTCCCGTAGGCCATCCCGAAAGAGGAACAGTAACATTTGTAGCTGCAGTTCTTCCCCTTGCTGCAGTATAGGTCCAGTACATGCTGCTTGTCGCTGGCGAACAACTCCACACTCAGGTCTTCTCGAGAGTAACCCAACTCCTTCAGACCTTGGTGTAGGACTTCCCCCAATAGTTGATAGTCCTCAGTTTTGGAGGCCGCCATCATGTTCGAGGGCTCCTCCTTCGATAGTCTCAGGTAACTCGAGGTATGTTCCGACTGCTCCAGTGGCACAGACTCTCTGCCACTGCCGTGGTCCACGTAGAGGAGCTAGGGCGCTTGCAGCGTCAGGGATTGTATCTGGGAGTGCTGTACGAAGAAGTCAGTCCCCAGTACAAAGTCGAAGGCCTCAGTGTCCATCACATAGAACCGATGGGCGATAGTCCGGGAGCCCATAGGTACCTCCACTTCACAGTCCCCGCAGCTGTGCACCACATGTCCATCCCCCATGCGTATAGCAGCGGTGGTCATGGTGTTCTTCAGGCTCCCACAAGGTAACATTTTCTTGGCCACTATAGATATGGTGGCGCCAGTGTCCAATACCCCCAGGTATTCGCTTCCCCCTAGTCGGATACGTACCCAAAACACCAGGTCTTGGGTGCCACCAGAGCGTCCCCGTCAGAACTCCCCTTGTTCCGCAATTTGCGGGCCATCCTCATGCAACGGCTCCTCTTCTTAGCGTTGCCGTCATCACCACCTTCATGCTCACGCTTGGCTCCTTGTTCTTGCTGGGCCTGCGTTTGTGAGCGTGTGGTAGGACCAGACTGCCCGCCAGAGGGCTCGGAGTTCCCCCCTGGATTAGGGTTGGGGTTGCCTCCGTTCTTGTCCTTGTTCTTGTTGTCGGGCTGGCAGTTAGCGCCGCCTCCTCGTCCACCTTGACCCTTGTCTTGCCGTTGACCACGTCCTTTCGACTTGCCCTTGCCGGAGTCGTTGCCTTTGCCTTTGCCTCCAGCTTTGCCTGAGCCTTTGCCAGGATCTACACCCTTAAGCTTCGCCGATAGGCGTTGCTTATGGTAGCACTCATCCTCGTATTGCTTCCGCTTCCTGCAGAATGCACACGTGATGGTGCACCTGTAATGATCCGGCAGCTTCGCTTTGGCGCCGGTGTTCTTCTCCTGCTGCTTCCCCTCGACTACGAAGCAGTCTCGCTGCTCGCCGTCAGGGGCGTTGCGCAGGTGGCCCTGCTCGTCTCTGGCACCACACCAGAATAGCTCCTTCACGTTCTCCATGATACGGGCGTGGGCGTGTTCTGGGGTAGTCCCCTGCCCAGGTCGGGACCCTTGGTACCCTTTGCCATGGCCTCCAGAACCTCCACCACCAGGACGGTAGTTGTTCAAGTGCTTGTCGCTCTCCTTCTCCAGCGCCAGCTCCAGGAGTAGCACGCATAGATTCTTGTAGCGGAGGGATCTAGCCTTGCGCTCCGCCGTCGAACGGCACTCGTCCCACAGCTCTCGAGGGAGCTTGGCCACCAACCAGAACAGCAGGTCGTCGCTGCTGTAGAAACCGGGCGTCAGTCGTCCAGCCCAGTGATCCAGGTCAGCCAACAGCTCAGAGACCCTGCCAGGTTTGGGGTTGTTGGGCAGCACGGGCAGGTTCTGGATCTCGGCCCTGATGGAGAGGTCGGTTTCGTAGGTCGGGTACTGCCTCTCCAGGGCAACCAACACATCGGCAAAGGTGGCGGAGTTAGTCACGATCTGCCTGACCTGCTTCTCCAGGTACTTGGTCTTGCAGCACTGCAGGAGCAGATCGCACTTGACTCGCCCACTAGCGTGGGTTTGGCCGGTCAATCGGAGAAACCGGCCAAAATTCTCAGCGAACTCGCTGAGGTCCTTGCCTGTGAACTCAGGCAGGTTCACCACGATCTTGGAGGTGGAAATAGCCTTTGCTCCCTGAGACATGCGTCCCTCAGGGCGTCGGGTCTTCTCCTTCCTCCTCTTCTTCCTCTTCCCCTTTGGGTCCTCGGGGTCCTCCGGGTCATCGTCCTCCGAGGGCGAAGTAGAGGTCATCGATGGCGGCTCGTCATCGGAGGGGTCTCCGCCTAGATCACTAGAGCCATAAGGCTCCACGTCCACCATTGCCCTCAAGGCTGTCAGCCCCAGCCGGTCCAGCTCGGCCCTCGTAGAGTTCGTCACGTGGCTGTAGGGCGGCTGGGCCGTTCTCGGTACGAAAGGACTTCTCGGTATAGCTGCAGGAGTCGGCATCAGTCTGCTCCTCAGGCTCCCCAGGGTATTTGTCAACCCTGCCGCCAGATGGTTGGCCTGTACTCGGTGGGGTGACATTCCCACCGTAGTAGGTGATGCTTGGGGCGGTATCATCAGGGGCTCCAGTTTCTCTCGGATCTCTTGAGTGAGGTCGCCCACGATTTTTGAAGTGGCTCCTCGGAGCACCTCGTTGATCTCCGACCGCGTCAGTGACCTGTTGGAGGATCTCCCCGATCCTCTACTCCTGCCTCCCAGAGACTCGGGTTCTCTCCTCAACCCACTCAAGGTTGCATACCTAGGTGCATACCCAGGAACATCCACATAGGTTCCAGTAGCGGGTAGTGGATGGGGATATTCAGCCGCATACCATCGCGGCGCAGAGCTGGAAGGCACCGGCTCACTGGCAGTAGTTGCCTGAGGGAGCGCAGTGGTAGGTGGGCCCATACCATACGCGGGGTAGGGAGGCATGCCAGTAAAGCCTGTGCCCTCTGCCATAGGCGGGTTGGTTATGGGAGTGGATGTTGCGGCGGCTGGGTCTGGAATTGGGAGTGTGGTGGTTATAGGAGAGGGTGATGCGTGGAGGCCAGAAGCGCTTGGTGTGCCTTCGAAGGTAGGGTCATTCGTCAGGTCTTGCCCTTGTTCCTCTCCTTCGTCTGCTTCGTCTCCAGCCTCCTTCTCGCTCTCTCTCTTCCTCTTCACAGGCTGAGAGACCACCTCTTCGACTGACAGGGCCCCGAAGGCCGTCTGGAGTCCATCCAGCGAGTCCTCAGCTGCTTCCACTGGCCCATGTATGGGCTCCGAAGGTACAGCGCCAGGTGCTGGCCTTGCCGGTGCCTCAGGCGCTGTCTTCACGTCAGCGTCCTCCTTCCTTGTATCCATCTTCGTTCGCCCTTCTGCTTATATGTGACTGCTCGGCACACTGGATGTACGGCGCGGGGTTGCTGCCGGTGCGCAGAGACAGTCTGCCTCTTGCTACCAGAAAAGTTTATAGTGATTTCAACACTGTTTTTGTGTCTCTCCTGCTGCTTGCTGCTGGTGTAGGGTTTCCTGCTGCTTGTTTTGGAAGATGAAAACCTTTTGTTTGCTGAAATACAGTCAATCCAGGATAGCCCAAGCCAGAGGTATGCAAGGAGAAGAGAATCAGGATCAAAGCATGAAGGGCTGCAGTGTAAACAGTGAAAGATGAAAGGATATTCACAGAAACTGCAACTCAGGTCAAATCGGAATGCATATTCACAAAGATAGCTGAAATGTTTTGGAAAAGAGTTGGAAAACTGCCCCATGGTCACTCTATCTCCATAGTGCCATCTCAGGAGATGTGCACTCTTTGTTTTGGGTCCCATATGTGCTGAGGTGGCAGGGCATGTGGCGATGAGGTCACTGCCATGTCACATGGGATCTTCCTACTTAGCTAGGCTGACCAGGAATTGAACCCAGGACCTCTCAAAAAGAGGTGCCCAGCCCCCTAGGGTGCATACCACTAGGATAGCTAAGAATTCATGCAAAAACATAGATAAATTCATAGGCTCTGCCCTGGATATGTCAGTTCTCAGTTAACTCAGGAAAAGATGATTTGCCTCACATTGAAAGGGGATTAAGGGGTCCACTCCATATCCTGATTGGGTGTTTGGTTCGATAGGTCAAAATGTGTTATCACCAGTTTTGGTGGGACCAATACTAAGATAGAAATGCCTGGATGCTCAGTGCATCTCTAATACAACTAGAGTATGCCTCAAAGCATTGGAAAAGCACTTTTTCTTACTGGTTCCAGATCTCGCGGGTTAGAGAACAGGGATATCCCGCTGACAGCCGGGGTCAACGGCTTCCGCACGGGTGTGACGGCTCACAGGCCTCCGGGCCATGGGCCATGGGTTCTGGGTACCGCTTCACCCCCTCCCTTAGAGCAAACCCTGGGGGGGGCTCGATAACACCCAAGCATGGCAGCGGGTACCCAGGACCATCCTCTGAAGAGGGGGGGGGGTGTCACATCCTCACTTCAGGCCGATTGGTGGGTTAGGCTGCCCATAACAATCCCACGGTAAGACATGTATGATGCTGTAACTGTTAGTAACTGCAAGTATAGTATCAAGTATCAAGTATCAAGCCCCGGGTCCTGGCGGCGATTGTTCGGCATCCAAAGGACCCGTTAACCCATACCAGGCGCACCGGGTGCCGGCTGCGACGGTCACTACCACAGTAGCAGTGGCATACACGGCCAACATAGGCGTCACACGACGACCGAGGTGGTCCCACAGGTCGAGAGCGACCACAAAGATCCATTGGGCTACCCCAGGCTTCCCAAGGCCGCAGGCCGGGGGAGAGTCCCCACGGGTCCTTCCTTGGGCGCACCATGTCCATATCCACGACGCGAGTCCAGAGTGGTACAGCCGAACGAGCTCCTCCTTAAGGGATCGGACATCAAGGCCGTCTTTTCCCTCGCCCTATTACCACGAAGGCCATACATGAGGGAGTCCTCATGCAGTGTGGGCGGAGGCGTCGACTCCTCAAACCACCAGTTTCTCAGGCAGACTGACCGAGGTCAGAACACCGGAGGTCGCCACCCTACTGCAAGTGCGTCTGCAAGTCGGTAGGCTCACACTGGGACTGACAGTGGCGGACCGCTGGGAGTGCATTCAGGCAACTGGGCTTCCCACCTGGCGCCATCAGGATCTCAGCACATCACAGCCATTAGGGCACACGGTATCACAGGCACTCAAACAGAAGAATCTGTACTTAGGTACTGGTCCAGGCTGGACCTTATGTAAAAGCATGTACACGGCGACTCAAGGCGCCTTCGTAGTCGATTCGTGTCCCTTCGGGGGGAAAAACAGTCTCTATCTGGCGATGGACTGACAATACTTAACATACAGATGCACGTATCCTGGGGAACAGAAAAACAAGAAATTAGCGGGGTAAATAGGCGCGTAAACACAGTCTGGATAGAGCGCCAAACCACGCCCCGGTCAGGATAAGGCATATGCAGGAGGATGGACAGGAAAACGCCTGAGTTCAGGCCATATATAGTCTGCAGACACACGTACACTGGTCTGGATCCCGCAAGTGCCATGGGACCAGACCACACACCAAGAAAAATCGGAATGCCGATGGCAGCGGCATCCGTTGCGCAACGTCGTATGGGCTTCAAGGCCCTAAGAGCTCAAAGAATGTTCAGGTCAGTCGCCCTACCTGGTTTCCCAAGGATTCAGCAGGTGGGGAGTGACGAATAGAAGTTGAAGAGAGGGGTCATTCTCCCCTGGATTCAGCAGGGGGGGGGTATATGGCCACTCTGATGGCAGGTCACCGGAAGATAGAAGAGAGCAAGCAAGTAAGGGACGATCCGTCGACCTCACAAGCGCTCAAAACGCATCAGGGGAGAGCTCAGGACGCTGATCAGGCGCCCCTGGCTGCAATCGCCCGGGTGAGTGCTGCCAAGTCGGGGACATGGATCTTGGTCTTGTGCTTGCGGATGTAGTCCATGAAGGGGGTATTGATCCGCGGCACGAACGAAGAGACGGGTTCCGAGGTGTCGTGGGACGGCCCATAGCCTCGCCAACGAACCTTGAATTCCAGGCCTCCGGGTGCCGAGGCGTTCGGACGCTGAGCAAGGATCTTCTCGACAGTATAGTCGTCCTGCTCAGCATAGTCGTCGTCCGAATCAGCCTCATGTGCGGCATAGTCCAGGGACACATGTTGGCCACGGAGGTCGGGTTCCCGCACACGGAGTTGACTCTCGTGGCGCTCCCGGAACTGTCCGTGACCCACCTTGATGCGGTAGGTGTCCTCACCAATCCTGCGGACCACCTCTCCGGGTGTGAACCAGGTTTTGGTGCGGTGGGTGCCCATAGGGCGGGGTCGGATCACCCACACCGGGTCTCCCACCCTGAACTTCTGCGCTGTCGAACTAGGGGCGGACTTCTGACACTCAGCATGCTCCTTCTCGAGCTGCTGGCGGATGTCCCGCGCCGTTGCCTCTTGCCGCGCGAAGAATTCCTTGGCGTCCATAGCCATGCCATCACAAGACAAGGGAAGTCCCCGACCCAGGGGGTCCCTGCCGAACAGAATCTGGTGAGGGGACAAACCACCCGGAGTGGGGGTGTCATGATGGGCCTTCAGAGCAGGCCACATCTCCTCAAACCAGTTCCTACGTGGATTGGTGATGTGAATCTTGCGCAGCTTCTCGAACAGCTGCCGTCCAGCCACTTCAGCACGGCCGTTAGACCGGCTGAGATAGGCGACGCTCTTGGCATGACGTATTCCCATGAGGGAACACATAGCCTTGAACCAGCCACCAGTAAACTGGGGCCCTCGGTCACTGCAAATGGTGCGGGGGATGTCAAAGACGGTCAGCCAATGACGAATCATCATGACTGCCACTTCCTTGGCAAGCAACCCCTTTTTGCGTGCCGGAACGGCTACTACGTAGCCACTGTGGCGATCCACACAAAGAACCACACAGTCAAAGGTCTCCTTGCCAATGTGAACTTCGGGCATGGAGAAGAAGTCTATGGCCACGCTCTCCATGGGCTGGTCAGGCACCGGAGTCCATTGGGCTTCCCCCTTGACGTTCGGGTTATCGGGATTGCAGGCCTGACAGACCGAGCAACCCTTCCTGACCTTCTTGATGGCGGTGTAGAGACCGATCTGGTCGATCCCGAACCGGCGCTGCATGTCAAGGGCTTGCTTCTTGACCCCTGGGTGCAGCATGTGGTGGTGCCAAGCTTCACATAGCTCGAGCACTCGGGACTCTGGTACTAGCAGCTTACCGTTCCGGTAGAGCTTGCCATCTTCCTCAGTCAGCCCCTTTGGCCACTTCTGCCCGTCATCAGGGTCGGTCACAGCCCTATACTCGGCCGCAAAGGCCTCAGACTTGTTGTAGTCGTCGGTCCAGTCGTCCTGGAGGCAAGACTCAGGGAAGAGGTGCTTGTCGGACTCAGCTCCATCAGGGGCGAGTACTCTGACCGCTCTGCCCATCCTCGTTCCGAGGCGGGCATCCGCAGCCATGACGACGAAGCATTTAACACCCTCCTCCCTAATCAGGCGCTCCATTTCAATGATCCTCTTGGCTTCAGCGGTCTCAGCCACATCGCCATGGGCAGAGACATCCGTCATGCCCTTGTTGGCGGGATAGGCCCACCTACTGAGACAGTCTGCCACGGTGTTGTCCTTACCAGGAACATACACAACCATTAGGTCAAACTTGGCCAAGGTCTCATGCCATCTTGCCCGTCGGGAGGCGGGACCAGAGGGGGTGTCCACGTGCACCTTGTGCCACGACTGCAGACTCTGATGATCGGTGCAGACGGTGACGGGATGGAGGGCTATGTACCCAGCCCATTTCCTGAGAGCCATGACGATGGCATACGCCTCCTTTTCTCGGGGCGTCCACGTCCGCCTCTGGCCTTCCGCCAGGACTCGGCTCCAGAAGGCCACGGGCACGTGCCTTCCATCGTCAAGCACTTGCTCCAACACAGCGCCAACGGCGTAGTCGGAAGCGTTGGTGCGCAGGACGAACCATCGGTCGGGATCCACGAGGTGCAGACCCACTGCGGATAGCAGCGCCTGCTTCATCCACTCAAAGGCACGGTCGGAATCAGCATCCCAGACCAGAGCCTTCTTGGACCCCTTCTTGGTCTCCTCTCGGTTGCCCTTGAGCATGGTCGTCATGGGGGCTGCATACTCGGCGTACATCTTTATATACCCCGAGTAGTAGTTGCAGAACTCCAAGTACGCCCGTAGCTCAGAGACCGTTTTGGGCCCTTTCCAGTGCTCGATCGCAGCCACCTTGCCAGGTATGGGCTTTCGCTGCCCGTTCCCGACTACGTGGCCAGCGAAGACCACCTCGCTCACCGCAATGGTGGCCTTGTCACTGCTGCCCGTGAGTTTGTGCCGAACCAGAAGGTCCAGCACTCGAGTGACGTCCCTCTCATGTGCCTCCAGGAGCTCCTCGTAGCTCATACTGGGGTCCCCGGACGCGATGATCACGTCGTCCACGAAGGGGTCTGCACAGTCACGCACCGGCTCAAGCAGGTTCTCCAGCATCCGCTGAAAAGCCGCATTGCCGTTGGTAACGCCCATGGGCATCACCTTCCACTGGAGAGGTCCAAGTGGGGTGCTCATGGCTGTGCAGGCACGGGACTCTTTGGCGAGAAGCATCTGATGATAACCATGTTTCAGGTCAATCACCGTGAAGATCCTCCGCCGGTGTTGTTTTTGCAGCATGTCCTCAATGAGGGGCAGCGTATAGCTGTCATGCTGCGTTTGGGCGTTTAGGCCGCGGTAGTCGACCACGAGCCGCCACCCACCGGCCACCTTCTTGGGGACGACGAAGCACGGAGAGGCCCATTCGGAGTGGCACGGCTCGAGCCAGCCTCTCTCGATGAAGTCACGGAGGATCTTCTCCATGGCCTTCTCCCTCTCGCCCCTCAGGGCAAACTCCCGGTGCCGATACACACGGGGGTCCTGCTTCAGTCGTATCTTGGCCTCGCCATACGGTCCACGCACCGGCGGGGGAAACACAGGCTTTCCGCTGAAGAAGGTATCACCATACTTCTGCCTCAGCCTGGGCCTCAATGCCTGGATCTTGGGGCAATCATCGGACTCTGCCTTGTCTTTTCCGGGCACCTGGACCACTGAGCTTACTTGAGGGGTAGCGACCCCGCTCGGTTTCGGCTCAGGTGGTCTTCCCAGGTGGCCCAAAGGGCCATCTCTGGTCTTGCCTCGGAAGAGGTCGCCGTAGGTGGGTGGGTTACCCCCAATTGGCTCGTCCTGGCTGGACATGTGGTCCAGTACCCTCCTTACGAAGGTATCCCCATCATAGGACCCAGAGACGATCGAGTCCACTTCCCACCAGGCTTTGTCGTGGCCTTTGCCCTCACGCTGGCTTCCCCAGTCGTGAAAGGGCTGATCCATATACCCCTGAACCAGATCCAATTCCTCTTCAGTGAGGGGGTCTTCCGATTCTCCGATGTCAACGGGGGAGACCGCAAAGCATTGCCGCCATGGCTCCGCTACGATGCGGTTGACACAGACGACATCCGTGGTGTCGGCCTGATCAAGGCCCCCATCCACATAGTGGAATTCCGTTGGCCATCTCTGGGGTGGCATGGGCTGTCCCTTAGCGTCCTGATAGACACTCTCTCCAGCCGGTAGGACGACCTTGTTTAAGGTCATGTTGGTCAATGAGACTACCCAATGTCGGGTACTTTCCTCCTCGGTGCATCCCATAGGAACAACCAGCACTGCCTTGGAGCGGTCCTTGCGTATCTTCGCTACCGCCCTTGGAATGTCCCATCGGGGGCAATGGATCCACATCAAGCCCTGATGCGGACCCCAGTGCTTCTTCCACGCGGAGTCCTGTGCGCTCCAGTACTTCTCACAAACCCGCAGATGGGCGGAGGTTCCTGAAGAGAACGCATCCAGGGCCAGATCCGAAGCTCCCAGGTCCGCGACCACTCGGCTCGCCACTTCCGGCATTACGCCGTACTCCTGGTTTGCTGGCCCAGTTGGCTCAGTGCCCAGCGCGGCTACTTCGAGCTGATTGCGTTCGGGGTGGATCCATTGGCATTCCACATGGTGCTCAGGTGACGAAAGCCACGAGAGCTGGTCGTCCTGGTACAGGGTCATGGAGGCCTGGGCCGGGAGGACGCCGGAGTCCGTCTCCATCATGAAGTCGTACCCAACGATCATGTCCCAGTCCATCTCGGCCTCGTAGAAGCAACCTTGCAGGAGGATTTCCTTGCCGAGGTCTGGGAGGCTCAGTTCACGGTGGTTCACGAACTGCAGCCCAATGGCCGCCTCCTTCGGGCCTCCCACCATGTACTGGCCGTTCGCCACCTTCAGCCTGACAGGTTTCCGACTGTTGGTCAAACACTCTGGTGGAAGTAGGCCAGCCTTGACCAGGCTGACCTGTGCTCCCGTGTCGACCAACAGGTCGAAGACCTTTTCCACTTCCCCGCATAAGGCACGGACCTTAAGGTGCAACGGCCGCTCACGCCCCACTCGGCGCACGGCGTGCAAGCTCAGGATCTCCGGCCGTTCCAGAAGCTCAACAAGCGACTGGTGCAGGTCGTGGACAATGGGCTCAGGCTGCCCATCTGCAGCATCCAGTAAAGAAGGTCCCTACCAGGACCGGCCCCCGCTGTGCCCCTTCCGCCTGTAACCCCTGCCAATTTGCTCCTGATCAACGATTGCATTGCTCAAAATCCAACGTTCCAAATCCAAAAATATAGAAAATAAAATCCTCTTTCAACCCTGAATGGCAACCAGATCCCACAAATACAGCAATAACCCAATTCACAATCCAAATCAGGCTGCGGGCTTTCGTTCAGCACACCGGTCGTCCCACGGTGGCGGGCATGTACAAGAATTGCACCAAGGAAGAAAGCCCTGAAATTGGCATATGAACACAAATAAAGCAAAGTTTGGGAAAGAGGTAAACGTACACATTCACAGCCATAAACCCCGCATTCCCCGGACTCAAGACCTTCCCTTGACTCACCAACATATTGCCCTGAACCAGGTCAAATGAGATGGCTGAATGCCATGTGTCACAAGTCACTACACAAACCCCAAATATGTGTTCACTCCCAAGCCTAAAAATCCTAGTCCAATAGGGGAGGTGGCGTGTCATGGCCTAGAGTGGCACTCAGGATCATGCCCTACCCTGACATAAACTTGGTTGGACTTGGAGTCGATTGGGCTTGGAGAACTGCCCCATGATGTTGACCTCACAACATGGCAAAATCAGGCAAATCACACCATTATGCCCAAAGGTCAATTATATACTCAAAAATGCATATGGCAAATATCCAAATGCTCCATGCATGTGTCAAACCGGAAAGTAGTATACAAGGGTGATATAGACCAAAGGTCCATGCCCAAGAATATCCCATCATTGGCTCCGAAACCCTTCCGGTTATGTACATGACATGCTTCACAAGTCAACTCATGAATTTGAGACCTAATTTTGTGAAGCCTCGTGTGCCACGCCGAGGTGACCATGTGATCCGGCATACGGTGAGGTGCAACACCGAAGCATATGCCAACATAAAAGCAACATGCCATAGTTCACGGATCTCTAGGCACTTTACTGTTAGCCGACCAGTTGAGCACATAAAATACAAAAATGAGCATAAAATGAGGTCAAAAACATGCAAATAATGCCAAATACAAAGTTGTCATGATAGTATATCTCTATGCTCACCCATGATATCCGCTCATGGTTCAATACACAAATGATTGGAACCATTTGCGAACAATTCCCCGGCTTGGATCCCCAATCAGGCGCATGGAGATACCTTCGCAACTCATATCTACATGCCCCATGAAAATGGGAGTGCACTCATGGATCTCTTTGCCACACATACCATGAGCAATACATATGCGGTAGACTTAGTCTAGCGCTTTGAATTCCACAATTCGGACATGGGCAAAGCCCTTGTCACGTGTGGCTCCCCATCTCTTCGGCCACACAAAGATATATAACATGGGCGTGAGCATATCGAAGCACATACCATGCATATAACACATACCCTCAAAAAGTGGCTCCCACCATGGTATGCCATGCCCTTCCATGGAAATAACTTCACGTTAAAAATACGTGGGAACCCAAAGAAAGTATCTATGCAACCCCAACACTAATGCGGTACACTCGAAAGTCGCATTAAAATATTCGGTTGCACGGTCCAAGAGTTATATATCACTTTATACCCTCTTGACCATTATCCCTTGCTACACCGAGCATGTGTACACATCAAAGGCGTTTGATGCTTGCTAAATTAAGTTGAGACCAAGGCGCTTGCAACGCAACTTTTCTTATTCTCTTTTCTCACACTCGCTCGTAGATATGGCCCTTCAAAGTGGTCCCACGATTCACTTTTGTTTCCCTTATATCTCCAAAGTCAAATGGGTGGCAAATATAAGGGAAACCTGATTCGAGCATAGGGAAAGGATTATGACCACTCGAAGAAGACCAATTCAAGTGCGGCGATGTCGAAGTCGAAAATCCGATTTCGACATCGCAAAAAATTCAGATTAAAATTTCGAGTGCTTATTTAGAAAATTGCGGAAGCAACGAACCCTTTCCTGATGAAATCTGACCCTTCATCGGGGTTTCCGCCAAAAAATCTGGAAATAACAGTTAACCAATCGGTTAACGCAAAATCGCGAGCCAACTGACAGTCGCCGATACTTTGACCATCAGAACGAAAGGCTGAAAAATTACGGAAACATTATGATAATAAAACCCTGTTGATTCCTGATATTCTGATATATAAATCTCCGCTGGCGGCGCCTCGGTACTGAATATGGCCGCTCGTAGCCGGAATGGCCAAACCTATCACACTGTCACATCGGGTTAGTTCAGGTGGACGGGAGAGTATGATATCAGCCAATGGCGGCTTGCCGGCACATAGATACACACCCCAAGTGACCCCAAGATGGCCACGGGGTTCCGAACCGGCTTCACCCCCCTTCTCAGAGCGTTGTTACCGCTCGAAAGTCATTGAAGAGAGGATGGGATTACCCCAATGGGCTCCAACCCCCCCCCCCCCATGTCCCAAGGACACATGGAGGCCCCACACACGTCGTAGGCGTCCCCCATGCCCCAAGGGAGGGGTGAGGGCACTGATAATCAGCGCCCTACGCCATATTCGGTCTCCTCTTGATCTACAACATGGACCAAGCGGATCAAAGATAGAAAAACGTCGTCGGTCGACCTGAATAAGTATACCACAATGAAATATATATGTGAAGATCGAGTGAAGGGGGTATATGGCCAGTCAAGGCCGAAATATCCCCTGATGAACGCCCTCACTTGTCTCCCCAATAACAGAAACAAACAAAATGCCAAGGGGGATCCATTATGGTGCTTCAGCAGCTACCAAATGGACCAACACGTCCTTGACATCCAAAGAAATACTCTTTTTCTTCAGGTAGTCCATCCAGACCCTGGTGTACCTCGGCACAAAACTGCTTGGAGGTTCCCACGGCGGTCCGGGTGATCCCCCGATATTCTCGGATAGATCTTGAAGCACATCGAATACATTCTTAGTCGCGAAGGATGGACGGGTGCAAGGGTTCGTGCCTTCACTTGCCCTCACCCCGCCCCCGCGACTGGGCGCCGGACTGGGCCTTCCGCCCGCGGCAGTCCCTTTGTGCTTATCTACTCCCGACTGGGATGGTGTGGCGCTTCCCACGACACCATCCTGCGACCGCCCTAGCTGGGGCCCTTGGCTGCAGGGGCTCCGCTAGGGGGCGTCGGTTGTGGAAGTAGGGGTATTCTCCTCCGCATCAACCTCGTTGACACCCTTCTTCCTTCCCCTATTCCTAGGCTTCTTGTCCTTGTCCTTGTTCTTGTCGTTCTCGTTGTTCTCCTTGTTCTTGTTATCCGACCTGGGGACCCAGTTCCTCTTGATCTCCTGGATCTCCTTGGCCAACTCGGTCCCCACCGACATCAGCTTGGAGAGCTCGTCCTTGTCCACCTCCACTTTGGCCTCCCGGATACCCGCGGCTGCACGCTTCTTCGACCCGTGCGCCTTCTTCGTAGGCCTCCGTGTCGGCCTGGTGGGTGGGGCATGTTCGGTGGTCATGGTTGAAGCCTTTCTTCCTCCCATAACACACGAAACAGCCCTGCGGGTGAGCTTGTATGAACTCCCCAAAGGACAGCGGAGGGTCGTCAATGCGGCGGGGGTCCCTCTTCTCCTTCTTCTTCGGACCCGGCTGCAGGGGCTTCCAGCTTCCCCGGTTGCTCCCCGCGCCGTTGTGGGCCACGAAGGCACAAATGGCCATCTCGGCGGCATCATCGTTGTCGTCGTCGTCGACGAGAGCTTCATCGCCATCAGCTCCCGCTGGGTCCATGGCAGCTTCCCCGCCAGGCCCCTCGCCAACGTAGTTGACGTCACGGTCGCCGGGCCTCAACCCGCGGGTGTGGTGGAGGTTCCGGTACTCCTTGAGTACTTCCTCTCCAACCCACTCCAGGATCTCGTCGCAGCTCATCCCCGCCGGGATGGCCTGCAGATGGATGGTCTGGCCGCTCACGTCACACTCGTCAAGGCGCCACATCGCGGTCTTCTCGCGATCGCCCGAGACGGTGATGAGGAGAGCGTTCCGCAGGGAGTGCCGTTTGACATCCCGGGCCACGTTCTTCCTCGTCCAAGCCACCACGTTCGTATGATACTCTTTGGGGAGCATCATCTTGACCCTGTGGTTGGACTTGGCCCTCTTGGCTTCCTCCTTGGTGACCCTCTTGATCCATGCTTCCGGCAGCATGGAGAGCAGGCGAGCCTGCTCATCACCCTCGTTCCAGTCCTCCACGTTGCGGCGGAAGAGGGTGTATTGCCCTCGGAAGTCTCGCCAGTCCCGTAGGCGGATCTCCCGTCCATCATGCTGAAGCTTGATGGACTTCCAGCGCTTGGCAGCCACCCGCGGACCGTCCACCCGCTCCTGCTCGTTGAGCCACTTCTTGGCTTCCTTGAGGGTCTTGATTTTCCCCTCCTTGGTCGCCACGAAGTATAGCTCTTGGAGCACTTCCGGCAGGCGGTACCTGAACCGTCAGAAGACATATTTCTTCGCATCTGCGGGATCCATGTCCTCAGTGACGGTCACCCCCCAATCGTCCAGCTTCTCCAAGAAGCGGTCGAGGTTGAGGGGGTTGCCATCGTACATGGGGGGCTTGATGTCCTTCAAGTCTTCCCACACGGCGGCATCCGCGGCCTTAGAGACCATGAACGCCGGCCGTGAGGTCGACCGAGGTTCCCATCGGCATCTCCCACGGACTCCCACGGCCGCCACTTCCATCTCCTCCCCGGTATCCGCGTGGCTACGCCGTGGTTCCTCCATGTAGGCTGAACCTAGATGTTCACGCCGTACTCCCTCCATGTACGCCTCCTCATCACGGCGCTAGCGGCTGCGTTCAGCGGCCTCCCGTCGTACACCACGCGGCTGGGAAATGTCGAACTCCTCCAGGTCCAGGTCCAGGTCCAGGTTGTCACCTCCGCCGACGTCCTACTCCACGTCTCCTCTGGGGACCTCATCCCTGAGTCCACCATAACGTCCACCAGCCATTGGGATTGGCTCCGGGGCTGGTGCGGGGCGTCGGGGGCGTACCGGTGTCTGCGGTGGAGCACGGCGGTTCGGGTACTCCGCGCTGAGCCACTCATCACGCCAATCCTCACTGCCACTGCCGGGCGGCACGCGCTCGTTGCGGCGGCGTGCTGTGGTGAGAGGGGGCGGTGAGAGAGGGGGCACTGGCGCTGGGGCGACTCCTGGGGGCTCTGCCGGGGGCGTGGGGTCTGCCTGGACCTGGTCCGGGTCCCCAGCCGTCGTCCGACGAGCCAGACTCCAGGGGTGGGTGGTCGCTGCAGACGCTCCCACGGGCTTCCAGCGCGTCCAGCCTCTGCTGCAGGCTGCTGATGACCTTGTTCAGCTGCCTGCTCTCGCTCCTGGCGATGTCCAGCTGCCTCTGGGTGGCGGTGGCGACGTTGGCGCTCTTGACCATCTCGATCTTGGCGATGTCCAGGTCTCTCTGTGCGCGCGCGGCGACCCTGGCGATGCGAGTCATCTCGCCCTTGCCCGTGTCTACCTTGCGCTCGAGGAACTGGACCCTCCTGCGGAGGTAGACAATCCACCGCCGGGTGGCATCCGGGTCGCCGTCCCCTGGTGGGTCGGCGGGGTCCCCAGGGGGTCCTCCAGGAGGGCCTCCGCCGGGTCCGCCCGGTCCAGGGGGTCCTCCCCCGCCCGGTGGTCCGCCTCCAGAGGGTCCACTTGGTGGGCGTCCTCCAGGGGGTCCTGATGGTCCTCCGCCTGGGGGTCTGGGTGGGTCTCCGCCGGGTCGCCTCGGTGGGTCCGAGGATGGGGGCTTCTTCGTGTAGTCGAAGTCCACGTCGTCATCCTCGTCCATGTCGCCCCACCTAGGCGTCTCGGTCTCGGAAGACTCCGAGCTCCGGTAAGGAGGAGAGAGATCCTCATCCTCACCTTCCGGCTTCATGGGGACGTCTCCGCCTCCTCCGCCAGCCACTCCTGGGCGATGCCGGCGGCCTCGTTCATCCCCGTCGCTGGCGGTGAAGAAGGGGTCGGAGTCGTGGGGGTGCCCGCCCGCTGGCCTCCGTGGCCTCTCGGGGGTCTTCCCCTTACCCTTCCTCCGTCGGTAGGCGGTGGGGCCACTGCTCCCACTGCTGCCTGTGTCGACCTCGTCCAGCGTCATCTTGGAGGAGGCTTCCCCTTCGAAAAGCTTTCGAAGGGTCTCCACTCGGGATCCTCCCGGGGGAGTCTCGCGGCGGAGTCTGGCCTCCGCCTCCTCCATTGCGGCGGCCGTGGCTGTGGCAGCTCGCCCTTCGGCTTCCTCCCGGGCACGAGCCGCTTTGGCTTCCCGGGCCTGCTGCAGCCGAGCCTTCTCCGCTTCCAACGCCGCCAGCACCGCCTCCGTCTTGGCCCTCTCCTCAGCGACCTTCCGTCGCGCGGCCTCGATGGCGTCCTTCTTGGCGGCGTCCGCTTGGGCCTTGGCCGTTGCCTCGGCGTGGGCCCTTTCCTCCGCCTCCTTCTTTGCCCTCTCTTGGGCCAGCGCCTCTTCCAGCGCCTTCACCTCGGCCTCCTTGCAGGCAATGGCCTCCTGCGTCAGGCGGGCTTCCTCGGCGGCTGCCGCCACCTCACCCTTGATCTGGGCAGTCGCTGCCTCATGGGCGGCTCCGGCCGTGAGTCCGGCCGCAATGGCCGCCACGGTCCAGGCGTGGATGGCCATGCCATGCTCCCACTCCGCAGCCTCCTGCTTGGCGATGCAGACGGCGCCCTCCATGGCAGCCTTCTGCTGCGTGGCCCGTTGCCGGGCAACCCGAAGGTTGCAGGGCACCCCACAGGCGCGCTCACAGGCGCGCGCCACGCCCTCTTGGTTGGAAGCGACGCTGCTGCTGGAGCTGGCCTGGTCGGCCGGTATCCTCCCGCGGTGGGCCGACTCTACGTCGCTGCTGGGGCCTGACTTCCTCAGGAGCAGCGGACGGGGCTTGGCCTTGGCCTGCTTGGCGACCTCCAGGAAGTCGCCAAAGGTGGTGTGGCCGGGGTGGTGACCTGCACCGGCCCGTTGGGGGCTGTGGGCTCGGGTTCCGCCCCTGGCGCCTTGGGCGGCTTCGGCAGCCAGGGACTCCTGGTACTCCCGCCACTTCCTGTCCCGCCTCCTGTCCCCGGCGGAACGCTTCTCCTTCCCAGGAGACGCGCTGCTGCTGCCCTGCAGCCTGCGCTCGTTCCTCAGCTCTGGGAACTCCTTCTCGATCATGTCCCACATGGAGACGTTGATCGAGGCGCCCAACGGGTACTCGTTGGGCTTCTCGTCTTCCTCATTCCCGTCGGGGCGCAGCCCTTCGCCGGGCCTGTCTGGGCGGGTCCAGACCCTCCAGCGCTTGCGGCGGAAGCGGTACGCATACCCTTCCATCCGCAGCCAATCCTCCACTGCCCGCAGGCGGTCCTCGCCCATGTCCTCACGGAGCTCGAAGCTCCCGGGCATGCCGCCTTCGCACTGGGGATTGCTGTGGCGGTAGTGCTGCCCCCACAGCAACCCACGCAGTAGGCGCGCCGCATGGGGGTGGGGCTGCGGCCACGTCTTTCCCGCCTCGTCCCAGTTCACCATCGGTGCTCTCGATGGATTGGTCCTGGGGTGGTTGTTGAGGTGGGTGATCCAGCACTGGACTGGGAGTGCAGCCAGTGCTGGTCGGCCGGTGGTTGTGGAAGTGGTTGCTGTAGCTGGGAGTGCGGCCTTGCTGGTCGGCCGAAGGAACTCGTTGATGTCGGAGTTCCAGTCCCTGCACTTCCTTCACGGACTCGGCGCTGTCGCTGGGCGGCGCTGCGAGCCGCTGCGCTGCGCTGCGAGCTGCGAGCTGCGAGCTGCTGCGCCGCGCTGCTCGGGGTTGGTGGCCCCGAGTGGCACGCGAGGGATGGGTAACCCCGCGGCGGTGAAACGCTTTTGACGCGTTCCCCTGGGGGGCCTGGCCACGGGACGCTGCGGTTGACACGCACAAGCAAGCAGGCAGGCAAAGCACTGCGCTCACAGGGGCATCATTACGCTCGTGTCATGTGACAAAGCGTTTCAGGATCCTTTCCACTCTGAAACAAGGGAACAAAAGTATGTACAGCAACACATCAGGATATGTACACATGGGGTTGGTACTGGACTGGGGTAAGAGCATCACAGGACAATAGACACTCAGTCCCAACTCGTATCTCAATCCCAGGTCCGACCCTCTCAGTGGCTGGTGGGGGCGGGGGCTCAAACACAACCCATGCCCTGCTCAGTCCGGACCCTGAAACCCTGCCAATAGAGGGAGTGTCCCGCCCAGCCAGAGGCGAGTTCCTAGGAACCAAGAGGCTTGTAGGCCAAGCGACAGTGGCTCCCCATGCTCCCTTAGAGACAGGCCCCAACTCCTCTCTGAGTCAGAGGGATGGCCCCGCCATTTTCCCCTAGGAGTTGGTAGCTGAAAATTGGCTGTTTCAGCCCAAACTGATATTAGCTCAAAAATCCCCAAAATTGACCCCTCGTCCGGACCCGCCAGAGGTAGGGAGGACCCAACTGACCCTATGCCCTTCGGATACCAACTCCCTGGAGCCCTCACCCAACCTGGTTCCCTCTGAGGTCCCGGCATCAGGGCACCACGCGTTCGCCAAGTGGGGTCAGGATGCCAAAATCACCAAAATTGGCATCGTTCTCACGCGTGGCTCGCCCAGCCAGGGCAAGGCCAATGACTCACAGGATAGGAGGCAGGACCTAGGACTCATATCTGAGTGTACAACCTGGAATTAGGTCCGGGCCCCCCTGTGGGCATAGAAATATGGGGCCGCCAATTGACCACACGGGGGGGTGAAATTGGGGTCCCAAAAGGGGGTCATTTTGGCTGCTCGAAATGAGCCAAAATTCGGGGGTGCTCCCAATAGTATATCTCCATGCCGGCTTAGAGATCGGATCCGCCATTCCATACGCTATGTACCCGGAGTCCAACGAAGACTCCCATGCTTCTGGCTCTCAAAGATCTCCATGCCACCTGGCGTGGTGACAATCCCAATTGGGTCCACAAATGCCAAAATGGCAAAATTGTCCACACTCACTTTGGGCTAGCACCTTGACGAAGGTTGCTCCGCCTCGCCCACGTGGTGTATGAGCCATGGGGACCAATGTCCATATCACCAAAGTCATATATGGTCCATTGGTCCATGCGTCTGGCGTGCACGAGGGTGCTGAACATGGTGCACGGCGGGCAGAAAATGTGGAAAATTGCTCAAAATGGCCGAAAATGCGCACACTCATGGTTGGGGCAAATGAGGCACATGCCCGACTTGGACCGGAGTGTGCCATAGGATTGGTATCAAGTCATATGCGTCCAACATATCTTTTAGGCGTCGCCCAACCCCTCCGGTTTTGGGAATGGCAGGGTCGCCAAGTGAGCCCATGATTTGGGATAGTCCCAAATTGCCAACATGGCGGCCACGGTATGCCAAGCCCAAGTGGAGTTATTCGCCGGGTCCAAGATATGTTGGGCACCGAAGTATGTACCCTCAAAACATACCTGGGTCATGATGTCAATTGAGCGCGACGTTGAGAGACACGGTCGCCACTTGACATCATGACGGGCAAAAAACAGCAAAATTGGCGAAAAAACACCCAAAAGTGCCTTGAAAGGCGCACAAATATATTATAATATCTTCGGCTTGGATTGAGTGATCGACCAATCCTTCTAAACACAATGTCTTGATACCAATGACCTTTGATTCCACTTATGTGCTCCACTTGGGGCGCTTTGGAAGGTCGCGCGCGCTGCCTCCCAAGTGGGCACATGCAAAAATGGAATATTGCAAAAAACACACCTTGCTCGCAACGCATCGCTTCGGGAGCGCTCCACAAGCGTCCCTTCACGAAGGTTAGGCTTGCGAGTGTTGGTTGGGAGTACAATGAAGGGCCTCGTGCGATATGGGGTCCGTTGGCGGGTTAGTCTTGGAATGGTGCACCTGCCAAATGGGCACGCGATATGACACCAAATATGGCATACAACCCTACCCACGCCTTCTACACCCAACCTAGTGGCCTAGAATCAAAGTATGCCTATATTCTAATGTAACTTTGGTCCCTTAACACGCATGCAAGTACTTTGGTCGAAAATCGACCTCCTTTCGGAAAGCCGAATTTTAGCATGCACGCAAAATATATTGCCAATATATATATGGAGATCATATATGCACTATCCGGGGAAGACAAGTGATATGCCCCAGATGTAGAGGGAAGCAAGGGTGGGACAAACGCCAACTCAACATACTTCTACACGTACTTGGACGCCAAGTGTGTGGAAAAGCGCACTTCTTGGAGAACACTAAAAAAAAATAACCCTTTGGGCCTATTGAGTTGGGATCCTTTGGCCTCATCCTATGACTATGGGGGGCAAAACCTCATACACAGTGCCTATGAGGCACGTTAGTTCGTCCTTGGGCGCTTGAACGCTCATAACCCTTGTTATTCCACTTGGGGGTTCAAAGCGCCTTCGGCTGCCAAGATTTTCTGGGAAAAATCTGGGACGCGATCCGTTATATCAAGGAAAAAGTTGCGGATCACTTGAAGACTGTTTCAGTCTTAACTTCAAGAGAAATCGTTTTACAGAATAATCTAATGCAGTCCACGGAACAGGCGACGACAGGCGGCGCGACTGCGGCGATTTCACGACAATTGGAAATCGCGGTAGAAATCGGGTATTTCACCGATTTCCGACCGATACTCGCCTAAGACAATAAAGTTATGGTAATTCTACATTGATTTAATGGTTAGAAATCGGGTTCCAGATCTCGCGGGTCAGAGAACAGGGATATCCCGCTGACAGCCGGTGTCAACGGCTTCAGCACGGGTGTGACGGCTCACAGGCCTCCGGGCCATGGGCCATGGGTTCTGGGTACCGCTTCACCACCAATATCGAGCTGAGCGACTAGCCAGTGACTTCTGCGCTCACCCTCCGCCTCTTGCCCAGCACCCTGTGTCTGAGTGTGTTTGATGATTTAATGCTTGCATTCCAAGCAGCGTCTCTGGCGACTCTCTGGCCTTGGTGGCTGTTGAGGGTTGCCGAGCAGAATTTCTATTCGGAAAGGGAAAGGGAAGCCTGTTTGCCAGTGATTCATTTCTGCGCTGACCCTCCCACTCTGTCCCTCCACCCTGATGAATTTAATGCCTTCTTGAATAGCTATTAATTAGTATAGCCAGTGAGCACGTGGACCCCAGTGCAGACCCTTATCGACGTCGTCGTCGCCGTCAGTGTCCTCGTGTTTTGCACACGTCCCAGTGTGTCGCTGTGCTGCAGCGCAAACGTGTACAGCACGTGTTGTCGTCAACAGCAGAAGTATGTGTCGTCGTCAGCGTCGTCGACAGCAGCAATCCTCGTCGTCGTCAGCGGCGCAGTCGTTGCCTGCAGCAGCCATCAGTGTCGCCAGTGTGGTGCTGACTTGCCGCGCGTTGCCGTCTTCCTTCAGACTGGGATCCTGAGCCCATACCCAGTCGCTCTGCTTGCGGCCGACATACCCTCTCTTCCTTCCTTCTCTTCAGTGTGAGAAAAAAAACACCTGTCGTTGTTGCGCCCCCCCCCCCCTTCAGAGCTGATCCTCACTGCTGGCTCTGAGCTGATGGGGAGCCCCCACCCCCTGTCGCTGCTGACATTTTTCCGCGCCGGAGTCCGCTACAGGATTTTTTTTATGCAGTAAGTCCTGTTGGGGACGTCCGCTGCCTCCTACCAAGTAGATCTACCAGGCGCGCCCTTTTTCTGGCTCTGCCTTCACGCCAGGGCGCTGCCTTAGGAGGGGAGTGTTAGCAGTAGGCAGCAGAGTAAAGGCTCCGGCGATCGCGACTCATCTGCGAGGTCGCTCGCGAGCGATGGGCCTGACAACATAATACAGACGACCTCAATACGACAGAGTACAGACAGAATTATGACAGAGCATGGACAGAATTACGATAGAGTAATTAACGATTATTAAATAGCATGGTGATTGCATTTTACACATCGTGTATGCATGTGCTCTGTAAAGTATTCTGAGACTGGACTTCTGTGTGTTGCACAGGGTCTTTGTGACCATGTTGACTGTAGATTCACGGACAAGTTCAACAACTACGACGTGTATGAGCAGTGCATAACTTTGAGGGCAAAGGTACAAGTGTGGTCTGGATTTTGAAATTAAGTTCACGTGTTTTGCAGCATCGATCCTGAGCAGGAGCCTAGTGGCTTATCAGTCAAACATTGCTAGTGGGAAAGGGGGGGGGTTGTGGTACACCTGAGGCCATCACTATCCGTTGAACACCCACTGTCACTGTGATTGCCATTGTCCCTCCGGAGGCCAGGGAGGGAGAACTCTTCCTTGCGGCAAAAACAAACTAAGCATTGGCCAAACTCTGCCTGTCCCTATTACTGTGGGTGTAATAATCAGTGTGGTTGTCACACGCACTGTCACTGTCACATCTTTGGTGGTTTGCAGGACATGGTAGGGCTGCACCAAGTGTTGGTGCCCTGTGGCACATTGAATGTCAATTTCCTTTAACCTCACAGAAAAAGGTGGCCTTAGCGCTGGCCCCTACTACACAAGCTGCCACCTTCGGAACCCTACAGCACATTCATAGGAGCAACAGAAAAATAATGTTGCAAAGCATTCCTGATTATAAATGGCAGTACCACATGTAGCTGAATTTGTGTGCGAGGATGCCAGCACTGGTTGCGGCCTTTCTCGTCCAAAAGTGCAATGCAGTATTGTTCCAACATGAATGACATTAAACTCTGGAAGCACGTGACAATTCTTGTAGATGCAATTTGTTTGCCACCAGCTTGTGGCGGACAGCCCAGAAAGACTGCAGTACTAGCAGATTGTAGGAGCACAGGCTTGGCACTAGGAAAATGGCACAACCTTAACACTAATTGCTACTGCAAGGCCATCAACGCAATACGCAGGCTGCCAACACAACTACTTCTGCAAGCAAACATCTGCTCAACATCGAATTGACTAGCCTTCGAATAAGCAATGGGGCTACAAGGCATGTGATGATTGGAAGCAAAGCATCTCCCTCAAAGCAATGCGGTCGCTTGACATTGCAACGTACAGTTGCGGAGGCTGCATAATGCTTTTACTGGTGATCAAGCCACCCTCAATCAGAAATTGCAAACCTGGTGCGGAATTCTTGAACATAGGTCATCCCTCCTGAAATAGAGAAACTTGGCAGAGCACATTTGCAGGATCTTGAACGCGTAGGAAATAAGTGTCGTCCGCTTGAACAGGCATTGAGTGCAAAATGCAAATGACTTAAGGCTGCAAAGCGGTTTTAGTACCGGTCATGTGAGCACGGCTGAAGACGTAGGCAGCCACAAGCCTTCACACATAGTGGTCATGCAACGAGCAATCACACATTTTGCGTGCCAGCAACCCAGTCTGATGCCATTCACAAATGCAATGAACCCTGTGCCTGTGGCACCAATGGCTTTCTTCCCGGTATTGTTCTTGCGCTGCACCCTGGGCATGCTGCAGACCTGCCATCAAATCCCTTGCCCACTCTGATGGTGGTGGGGGTTCTGCCGGTGGTGTGGGGTTCAGGGATTGATGGGGCAGCCCTAAATTGCAATACGGGTACACGTTGGTCAGTGAATCACCTTGCGGTGAGGGCACGTTGGTATATGGCATTCTCTGGCAATTGCTTGCAGCGGCTGCATTTAACCTTCTCAACTACCTTTTTGCACTCCGTTGCTTGTGCCACAGCAATTGGCCCATCCTTCACCACCCTGTATGGGCATCCAATGGCAACCCCTTTGCGGTAGAGTGTTTCGGGATGAAAGCACTCCACGCTGGGAAGGAGCTTTGTGGACCGTATTCTGGTACAAGTAAATGCTGCTGCGCGGTTGGGTTGAGTCCAAGTGGATAACACATCCGGCGAACAAATGGACGACTGAGATACGGACCCTTGTTGAGAGAACCTAGATCCAAGAATTGAATGAGGTGCAGAACTTTGTGATAACCGAGAACCAGTGGAGAATACATCCGGTGAAAGTAGGGATAACCCAGAAGCCCTAGATGATTGAAATGCGGCACCTTGTTGGGATCACCCGGGACAAAACGATGATTCAGATCCAGAACCTGCAGTTGACATGACGGCTTGCGATACCACCAGTCGGGAGTCTACGGATGATGCGTCGTAGAGGGTAGTGCCAACATGCTGGAATCCGAATGATTCTAAACCTTTTCGCCGAAGCAGGTGGGATGGAACAGTGGGTACTCAAATGTACTTGGTGCTGCGGGCCTGTTGAAGATCCGCGAAAGGCAGGATATCTTGTTGCATGGCACGCTCCTGATGTTTCCGACGAATGCAATCGCCTCAAGCACAGGGGTGCCACCCGGGGACTCTAGTTGAAGACCATGAAGCATGTCCTCTGCCGCAGTACAAACCATACATATCAATCTTGATGGAACCCGATTGTCAGAGTCGTCCGCGTACTTTGCAAAGTGTTGTGGGTTGTGTTCGCGCAAGGTCGCCATGTTAGCCTGCTTGTCTCCCCATTTGCGCCGTTCTGGCGCACTTTGGAACGCCATAACTAGAAGGGCAAAGGACAAGAAAGGAGGGAAACAACATCGCAAAGCCATTGCTCGTTGGAAGATTTTTGTTGGCTTCGTGGTAGCTATTGTTCACATCACTTGTACCCGCTCCCTTATGGCAAATGCTCGATTCAAAAGTGTTTAGCACACTAGTTGCTTACGTGTGGCCAAGGAAGGGCGTTCAAAGCTTGCGAAGAAGCAAAGCACCACAAATTCTCAGTGACCGATCATGGGCTAAGTGCAAAGGAAGAGTGACACGGCCCCAAAACAATACTTTTGATTGCACCATTTTTTGACCTCTTTCTCTTTGAACAGGCTCGTGGTCAAGGAAACAGACAACATTTTTTATTGCACAATTTTCCCTACGTCTCGTTCCTTCAGCGTACGCATGATCAAGGAAAGGGGCGATTTTTTTGATTAGACTAGCTTCCGACCTCTTGTTCTTTCAACGTACTGGTCGTCAAGGGCAGGGACAATTTTTTTCATCGCACCATTTCCCCGCGTCCTGTTTTTTCAGCGTACTTGTGTTCAATGGAAGGAAGGGACAAGGTATTCAATTGCACCATTCATCCACGTGATTTTCTCTCAACCTACCCGTGTTCAAGACAAGGGACAATATCTTTGATTGCACCACTTAGTCAGCTCCTGTGTTTTCAACGTACATGTGTTCAAAAGAAGGAAAGGACAAGATATTTGATTCACAATTCAACCAAATCTTGTTGTTTCAACATACTCGTGGTGAAGAGAAGGGATCCTATTCCCACTAGCAGACGAGACTGGGGTGGCCCTTACAATGTAATTCGAAAGAATGTTAAAGCGATAAATATGATCCCCAAGATGAATAAATCTTCGGAAATAACTTGCCACTTGATTGATGAAAATTTGCTAAACAACCTGACCCGTGTGAATCGGTATCAGCACCACCAGAGATCTCTTATTTCGGGAGAGTCGAGGGTTGCAGAACAGGCTTGCAGAATTTTTCAAGTAGTAGATGTTGAGAATGATGAGAAATACTTTCACCCAGGAAGGAAGAGACCCAAAATGAATACATCTTCGCTCATAACTTGGCCACTTGATTGATGAAAATTCGCTACACAACCTGACCCGTGTGCATGGGTATCCGCACCACAGGAGATCCCTTATTCAGGGACATTCAAGGGTTGCAGAACAGGTTTGCAGAACGTTTCAAGTAATAGATGTGGAGAATGCTGAGAAATACTTTCACCGAGGAAGGAAGGGACAACATGTTCAATGGCACCATTCAACCATTCAACGTACTCGTGTTCAAGGGAAAGGACAATATTTTCGATTGCACAATTTAGCCATCTCTTGTTCAATCAACTTATTTGTGTTCAAAGGAAGCAGGGGACAACATGTTCAATTGCATCATGCAGTCAACCACCTCTTGTTATCCAAACCTACTTGTGTTCAAAGGAAGGAAGGGGCACCAGGTGCAATTGCACCATTCAACCACCTCTTGTTGGGTTAAACAGCATGTTCCATAGTACCATGTGACCAAAAAGGGACAACCAATTGAATCGGACCATTCAACCTTGTTCAATCTCTCCAATTCAACGGACAAAAAAACCAGACACTGTGCATGTGCCGGTCACGCTCACCCACACAACCCTTGCTAAGAAACATTCTAGGGGTCAGGGGGTAGAGGGGTAGACAACCAGCTGCGTCTTTACTACAAAGCTCATTATGTAGGGGGTCCCTAGATAATTTGGAGAAAAACTCCTCCTTGCTAACAAAAAAGTGTATCATAGCTACCCCCTAGATTCTACTCCCCCGTGAATCAACCAAATTGCTGCAGGGGGATGGGTAAGCAGATACGACCTCTTAAGCAGATTCCACAGATCGGCTGAGCAGATTCATCAGATAGGGACCGCGCGCTGAGCATTTGTGCGCGACCACTGTGAAACCTCTCGCTGCTGCAATTAGAATTAATGAAATTTATGACTTTGTGAGACTTGCAGCAGCTTAGTAATTTCTTTTACTTGTCGTAGTCGTGGCTTGCAATATTTCAGGTAATGCTTGAACCATGACCTCCAACAGTGTATCTTCACTTTATGGAGTAAGATTAGATTGCAGAAAAAGACAAGAACTAGATCAAATGGAGAGAATGTACGTCACATGCAAGCAGAATACCCTACGCAGTAAGAACATGCCTTTGTTCCTCCTTCACTAGTTTGTTTTGGTACACTCGATGGGATATGATCTGATGGGAAAGAAGGAAAGAATTCCATCAAATGGATACGATGTATGTCATCTTGCATAAATGCTCTTGTCGAGTGATTTGGGACGTAAAGAACATGCCTTTGTTTTTTGTCCAACAGTGTGAAGATGATCGGATTCGGGAGGAAAGAAAGATTGTACGTGATTTCACCAAATTGAGAGTAAGTATGTCACCTCAGGTGAATGCTATAGCAGAGGGCGGTAAGGAATTCAGTTCACAAATTATGGCTACAAATACCACCCGCCTTGCTTCTTCGGCACCTCTTACTCCAAATATTTGCCTTTTTTTTCATTTACCTCCCCCGCGTCTAGCTTCTCAACAACATCCAGGAAAGCCATCCATTTCCATTTTTGCATCATTCTTCTCCTCCTTCGATGAACTTAACTTTTGGTGCTCAAAAGTAACCACCAAAATCTTCGTCAATTGTTTTTCCTTCATTTGCCATACTTTTGAGTTCATAAATCATGGCTACAAATACCAACCGCCTTGCTTTTTCTGCACCTCTCTCTCCAAATGTTTGCATTTTCTTCATTCACCTACTTAGGCGGCTCAAGTTGCATGGTCAAAATGCGCCCAAAACTGCCTCTCCACGGCACTGCGAAAAAATAGTCCTTTTGGGGGGGACGTAAAACGCAAGAACCAAAAGTCCCATGAAAAGCAATTAACTGATCCATTTTCCTTTATTTTCAACAAAACCGACTGCCCGGGAAAATGATTTATTTCCACCAAAATGAACTTCCTCTTTGGGAAAACCACGACTTTTTTTTTCCACTACCATTTATGCTTTGCAATAAAAAGACCCGTGAGCTTTCAATCTTTTGGAAAACCAGTTTTCGAAAACAATGTTGCACGCTGCACGACAAGAACCATTTTTTGGCACCCTTTCTTTGCGCGAGGCCTCGCGCAAACACCAACACAACAGCGCAATAAAATGCATCACAGAGAAAAATGTGCCGCACAAGGTGACAGCATAAAGGTTGTCGAAGAGGAATGCATAGCGCGAGCTCTCGCGCATAATATATCAGAACAAGCGAAGAAATTACTTTTTCTTCGGAACAGTTTGCATCTTAGAACCCATAGCCTTAGCAACGGACGTATTACCCTTAGGAGGTGGCTTTGCGGGCTCGCTTCTTGGTTGGGACTGACGGGCCGGCTGCTTGAATGGAGCTCGGGCCCCGGTTTCCTCGGACCTCGGCTTCGCTGCCACTTTCTTTGCTGCCTTGCCCTCGGAGACCTGCGCTTCCTCCTCCTCTTCTTCCTGGCTCTCCTCCTCTTCATCCCCATCGCTCTCGTCGGATTCTGCACCGGTAACCGACTTTGCTGCCTGAGGCTTGGAGGCAGTCTTCTTCTTCTTGGGGGCTGGTTCCCCACCAGTAGACTTCCGCTTTGCAGGGGCCAGTGCTTCTGCAGCTTGACCTTTCTCAACAGTCTCTTCCTCCTTCAGCGACAACGCCTCATAACCCACCTTGTCATCGCAAACCCATAGGGGAATACCACGGTTTGCCCAGTTGGCTTGCTGGTCCCAATCACCAGACGCGTGCAGTTTCGACTCTTGTATCAATACATGGTTCAACTGAGTCTGCACTCTGTTGACCCAATCGGAGAGATTGTCGGAGGTAACACCAAGAAGGTACATGCGAGAATCCAGCTCGACGGACGCGATCTTGCACACCAGATCCGGCTGATGATCAATGAACACAAACGCAGGCTTGAAGGTCTTATCCTACTTCAGGTGAAAGAGGTGAGTGTCGAAATACCACATAACCGTCGTTATCGGAAGGTGACCGCCAAATTCTACAGGATCCATCTCGTCTACTTGAGGAGGTCCAAACGTCAGATAATTCGGAATCTGCAATGAGGGAGAAGTTATTGCGCGAGGCCTCGCGCAAAGAGCGGACGTAATGAGGGAATTATACCTTTCTCGACCAGCTATCCGGTGACGCAATCAGCAACCAGCGAACGTAAAACGTTGTAAGATTCCCTGCAGGCTTCGGTTTGACTGGCCAACTGAAGATGGGAATAAGCAACATCTGGCCAATGCGCGGCGCGTTGAAATCATCGTTGAGACGCCTCTCCGTTTCCGTTTCCAGCACGTTGAACATGTTGTCAACAACAGTTTTGGAACCGCAGATAAGGATATCGGCACGCGCCATCTCTTCATACAGCCAGGCTGGGCACATCGTCTCAGGAGCAAGAGGTTCAAATATGTCGCTGTTGATGATAATCAGGTTCTTGTCAATCTCCATGAACCGCTTCGGGGGTTCGTGGTTCAACGCTGCAATTCGGGTCGCCTTAACTGTGATAGTTTGACTTGACAATGATGGATCCTGCTGTTCCACTGTCTTGAAGTCACCAGGAACGCCAGCAGGTGGGGGGACCACACGGCTCTTGGTAGGCTCTTGACCCAGGAGTTTTTGGACGTTGAGGATTTTCAGGGGGGCGGGTTTGCCTTTCTCTGCCGCCTGCCACAGTGGTGCGCGAATCATGGATTTCCATGCCGGCCATGGACCGCGACTTTTGCCTTCAGACTCACGCCAATAGCCCCATGTACCGAGAGTCACCTTCAGGGCAGGCCTTGCAAGTGCAGCAACCTCTTTGCGGGTCCGCATGTCTTTGGCTAAAGAACAGAAATGGAGAAAGTGCGGCGCACTGATGCAGAAATGGAACCAACGTCGCGTCGATGGTACACACCTTTCTCAGGTCGAACGTACTGGCCGTTGTGCGGGTGGTCCAGATGCATTGAGACCCACTGCTCAAGGATGATGTCGTCAAAAGAATTCTGCAAGGATTTAAGAGTTGTTTTTTCTTCCTGCATCACTTCTGCCACTTTGTTGTAGAACTCCGGCAACAGGATCCCGTCTAGTTTTTTCAGCGCGTTCTTCGTAACTTTCTTCCCTTTGTCCTGGAACTTCTGCAGACCTTTCACAGCTTCCGGACCAGCATAGTAGGCAAACGTCATAAAATCTTTCCACAATTTATACGCTTTGTCCTGAAAGTGACAACGTTATGCCCGAGGCCTCGCGCAACGAAGAGCGCCGAAACAACGATTAATGAACATACGAATTGACCAGGTTGCTTCAGTTCAGCGGTGGGAACCAGGGCACTCATCTGCACAGCATCCACAATGGCGATCTTGCGATTGCTGTACGTGTCAGGTAGGCCTCGCCGCCGCTGATCTTCAACACATCGAATGAGGTTATCTGCTGCCTCATACAGCGGAATTGGCTCAACGTCTCGTGCGCTTCCTTGTGCTTGTCCCGCCAGCTTTGCAGGGAAGCCCCACGGTGTCGTAGGCTTTAGAATATCGGCGATGCATGTAGTATGCCACTGCTGCAGATCCAGACACGCGGTGCGTCGCTTCTCCCGAATCTTCGCAACCGCTTCCACGCTGTGCTGTCCAGATACACACCAATAATCGCCATCTGCAAATATGAGACACGTCTTTGCGCGAGGGCTCGCGCAACGGGAAGAGCGAAAAGTCGGTTGGCAACATACTATTATCTTCCCAGAGGACGACGTGTAATCGGCCTGTTGGCGGTGCTGCTTCGAGTGACTCAATACGCTTCTGCAGTAACTTCGCATCTCTCCGTCTGATCTGCCCCTTTGTCTTCTCCTGGTCAATTCTCACGTTGTCCAGCTCAACCTCCGGCTGCCTCCGGTCCGGCTTCAGGTGGTCCTCGATGTCAGTACCCAAGGTTAAGCGAGGATCTGGTGTTTCCTTCTTCTTACGCCCTTTCTTTGGTGTTCCAGCCTCCGATCCCGAGGTCCCAGGGTCATAGTCGGTATCTTCTCGTTCCTCAGCTGTTTTTTGGGCGGGGCTTGCCAATCTGCGATAAGAAGAAAGCCTGTATTGAAGGAAGCATAACATTAAAAATGGGTAAAATCGTCGTCGATAATGCATATGTGGGGTGCTTTTAGCGAATACGAGTAGAGTATGGTTGAGAATGCAAAACTGAAGGGGCACACCACTGTTTTTGACTCACAACGTTGCGCGAGGCCTTGCGCAAGAGAGGGGGTGTACTAACCTGTTGTTTCATGCTGTTTGCGCGAGGCCTCGCGCATCACTGCATGTTCTCCAATCTTCTTCGAACGTTTCGCAGCGTGTCGGCCTCTCTCTGTTCCTCCAACACAATGCGTTGGGGGATCAGCTCCGACAGTTTTCGCTTGAAACCAGCCTTAAGTGGCCCCTGCTGCGTTAGCACCAACAACACAGACACAAGGACTTGTTTGTAGTGGTTAGAACCCTTTGGAATTAGAAGAGACGGTGGAAAGTTAGGTACACCCCTGCGCGGCCAATGCGCCTAAATTGCACAAGTAGGCTCAGCACACCACCTAACCCAAGGCACATATACAGGCTCTGCGTTCAAGTAAGCAGTTAACCGCTGACACACGGAATTGACAAAGGAATTGGGGATTTTACAGACGTTGACCCTGTGACCTTCTTTGCGGATAGTGACGAGCTGATACAGATCGTCAACATCTTCAATGGTTACTGCACCTCTGTTCTGGCCCTTCTTTGTCACAAGGCTGGAAAGCAGACTTTCACAAAATTCCTCGGCAAAAGCCTGTCCAGGCATGGCTGTGTGCCACGCAGTGTGGCACAATAGCGCAGTTGCAACAGTGCGTTCGTATTTTAAAAGTGTGTCCCCCATGTTCAAACGGTCTAACAGACACATAACAATCTGCAATCTCTCAGAAGCAACAACACCCGTGTTGGCCGTCTCCCCAACCCAGTTGCACTGCCTAACGAGGTGTCCTAGTTACAGTAACATGGGACAGTATTGTGTTAACAGAACCTGCATGGCCTTACACACAGCGTAACGAAGGCGACTTCGCCGATTTGCAGGATGTGCCAGTTCAAGGGAACGACATTTTCGGTTAAGGCGCCGTATGTGGGGGCCCATACCCAACAGCAGTGCACCAACAGTTATCTCCATTGTGATCAGCTTGGGAAAACAGGGGACTGTGTCACCGCTGCGCAACAAGCCCTTACAGAAAAAGTCACAATCGGCCAAAATGAGCGAAACGTTTGTGTAACGCAAAGTTTGTACGCGTGCCAGAAACCATATAATATAGGGTATGAACGCAAAAAAAGCCGGACGTTCCAACCCGTTGTTTTTTCACCGTACATCATCTTACAAATGCGGTAATGGATGTTCTCATCACATAAGACAGGGACAACTGGTCAGCTGTGCTGCGCCAAGTCCCTAGTAAATTGCAGTAGGTTAAGAAGCGATAGGTTGCGGCTTACCTTTTCTTTGCTTAGACAAAGGGGTCGCCAATGTGGTCTCTTGGCAGGTACAGGGCGAATAATGTCAAGCGGTGCCCTAATGTTTCGCACAACAGGTCGCGTGCTTGCAAATCCTAGATCGTGCAGGATACGTGCAAACGTTCCCTCGGTGTTTCCCAGCATGCGTGCAACAATAGGAACACGCCGTTCAGGGTCTTCCAGGCCAGGATGACCATGCCAGTAGCGCGGTGCATCCTTGAGTAGCAACACAGCCAACGCTGTTGCGTTCAGGCTTTTGTCGTTCTTGTCAGGATTTGTGGTAAACTGTTTGTTGTACCAGTTGTCCATCCACAACACAGCCCACTGTTGGTAAATTTTGTCCCATGTAGTCTGTAACCTGACTGCGGCCTTCTCCTTCAGCGAAGGTGCGCTGTATCGCGCCAGACCTGACCTTGCTAAAATGAGACGCTGCGCCCTACTTCCGGCTACCGCAACGACTGACTTTGGTTTTCCCTGGTATGGAACTGCGCGGTGGCGCATCAGCAAATAGAGGCGCCAGGCCTCCTCTATCAAAACACCAACCCATCTCTTCCCTTCTGCTGCAATCGCCTTTTCAACGCTGCAACGCGTCCGTTCATTTTTGCGCAGACGCAGGAAAAAACACAAACAACAATCGCGCGCCCTCGTCCCCCTGTTTTAGCCCTTCCGACAGTTCTTCTGCCGTCTGGTACGGCGGTTCCTCTGAGCAGATATCGCGGAAAACTCCGCATGCTGCGGCCACTGTCTTCTCAAGGTGCACCTCTTTTCGCAGGGGCATTGTTGCTGTAAAGAATAATTGCGTAACTGTATCTGCGTAAAAATCGCTGTTTGAAAAACTTTCTTGATTTCAAGCATCAACCTGTCACTCAGTTTTCGCGCGACCAATTATTCTGTGATTCGCTTGTCGCATGCACCATTTTCGGTTGCCTGTAACTGTCTGGTGATCCCACATTTCACTAGTTAATCCTGATTGTGGTACCCAGTTGCGGCGCGCTTCTATCGCTGTTGGGCAGTGAAGTCAGCGGTGACCACAGTATGAAAACTGGAGATGCCGGCAGGACCTGTATGGGCGCCCATGTAGCAGCGCCGCATCAAGGGAACGTACATGCTGTGTAGTTGGTGGATCTGTCCAATTTTGGTTTTTATGAACGCTTGTGACCTCCATTGCGCGAGGACTCGCGCAATGATCACCGAAACTTCAATGTTTTCCATGCGCCGTCCCATGCGCGAGGCCTCGCGCTTGAAACTGCAGTTTGTTCCGGAACATTTATACTTTTCAAGATTCTTGGGTACACCATTGTTGCAGTTTATTCGTCAATAGATCTACCTTTATCACGTAATCCTGATAGTGGTACTAAGTTACGTGTATAAATACGACAGCGTTCCATTTTTCGACAACCTGCCTCATGTGTCGTGCTGTATCACATTAATCTGACGCAAATGAACGTCTTTGCGCGAGGCCTCGCGCAAAGAATAGTCACCAAACAATACTTTTCCCTGTCTCGCCCATGAGACACATCATTCTTATAGAAATATTTAATCCGCCATACTTGTTTGCGACGCTTTTATAATATCCAGCAAAACAACTATTTTTCGATGCCTTTGGAAACCTGTCATTTTCCTACCTTTTCCTTCGTTTTTGACCACGCAACTTGAGCCGCCTAAGACCTACCTCGTCTAGCTTCTCAACAACAACCAAGAAAGTCATCCATTTCCATTTTTGCATCCATCTCTTCCTCCTTCCATGAACTTAACTTTTGGTGCTCAAAACTATCCACCAAAATTGAGTTTTTTTTACCTGCCTTTAAGCCGAGGTTCATAAAAGTACCCGGGAGGTAACTTGGCTCCACTAGCTCTGATTGGGGCGCTACCAAGGTCGAAAGTTGCGCTGACCTGTCTACTTTCTGAAAAGCCATGGCCCAATGGATCCGTTTCACCGACACTTTGAGCCATTGGTCCGCCATTGAGGGGAGTTCAATCCGAAAATTGAGTTTTTTTACTAGGGGGGAACTTGGCGCCACTGGCTCCAATTGGGGTGCTACCTCGGTCAAAGATTGTACGTTTCATTGGGGTCACCAATGTAGCATCTGATACGGATTTTTGCGGTAATGCCGCAAGTGTACCGAAGAATATTTGTTGGGCATTGCTTTCAATTATAGCAGAGAAAAATAAAAAACCAAGAAAAAGACGCACAGCCAGAAAAAATAGATTGAAAAATTGTCTTTTCCGACCTCAGAAACCCCCGCAAAAATTTTACGCCGCTGTTTGGCGATGTGGAAAATCCTAGGACACACATGGACAACCAAGAACAACGGAGCCACAAGAACAGCGAAGTTGAACGTTGCACGCCCCAAACCAGCTAGCAAAGTGGGTGCCGTAGGAGCTAGGCGACTTGTGAGCCTCAAAAAAAACAAAGGGAGAGCCACAAAACCAAAAAGAGAGAACGCACGCGTGAGACCAACGCACAAGAACCACGCAAGACCAAACGCCGACGGCCACGGACCACTACTCTACGAGGAAAAAATGGTATGCGAAACAAGTATCTCGCGAGGGAAGGGTGCAGCGAGGATCGACAAAGCAAACAAACCCATATGCACCCCACAGCCACCCCCGCTACATATGCATAGACGTGGAAACCAAGTATGTTGCGAAGGAGGGCGCCGAAGGGACTACGCCACACACAACAACAAACAACGAGACAACCACACGCGTCATGAAGCATGCATACATACACAAGCCACACCCATATGTCCCTGTGTCCATAGGTGCCAACACCAATACCGAGGCGCAGACAAGGTACATGAAGACGGAGTTAGGGTCAAGGAGAAGCATATAGCATGGTATGGCAAACAACACAACAAAAAAGGTATGGGGGTGAGGTCGCGCGCGTGGGCAATGTCTGGCAATCACAGAAGAAATGAAGTTTTGCATTACAAAGATTACAGGTAACAATTTTCACGTTTTTCGAAATTCGATGAGATCGTGGATGATTTCCCGTAATTCCCGTTGCAGAAGTTTGCCCAGCGCCGCAGCAATCACGAAAAGTAAAATTTTCGACAACCCAAAGAACACCGTCAACGACAAATTCATCAAAACCATCAGAGCGTATCCAATCGAAGCCCTACGGCCAAACTACGTTACTGTGGCAAAAACCACAACTGACGCCGACTCCACCAGCTCGGAGTGTCTTATCTGATTACCATCTCCAAACCATGTGCCACATCTCCGACTGCAACACTAGCCTGATCGTCAGCGACCTACTCAGCGTAGTATCACGTTTTATTGCCGCCTGTCACGCCTCCACCACACACTCTCCCTACAACACCCAGACATGTTCTTCTCCATACGCCGATCAGCCCTACAACTACGAGCAACGAGCACGACAAGCACAATGCGCAACCACTTCAACTTCACCGAAGGCTCTTTCTCCCTACAATTCCCAGGCATGCCCTCCTGCATTCAGCACTCACGCTCCGTACCAGAATCACGTCCGTCAGGCACAAGCAAGTCAAGAACAAGCAGAAGTCTCTCCGAACTACCGCTCAATCGCTCCAAGATCACCGGATGAGACTGGAGGCTCAAGATCAACACCAACCATCTATGATGACTACATTGCCCACAAAGAACCAACCTCGCCAATACTGCCGCTCAACAACTCACACTCATCAGCAGCAATCACAATGAACATGTCACTCCTCCGCCTACCAGCGACCAGCAAAACTCCCCAATTGCCGACTCCCACATCCCAATAGCTTTTGATCAATGCCCTGACGCCGACACCACAGATCCCATCAACACCAACCCTCACACGCCACTAAAAGCCCTTGACACCAGTGTCGATTCGGACAAGGTTATCTATCAACTGCAACCGCCCGAGTACTTTGATTTCAGCAAAATATGGCACAAAATCAATGAAGATTACGACACTGGACGCCAGAGCATCTGCATTGGTTTCTTCAAACCCTATATTGAATTCCTGAACACCAACCGCCAAGAGCAAGCCCAACAGATTGCTCGACTCGAATCAAAGAAATGGTCCTCCGTATTTGATGGAGTCAACGAAAACAACATCAAACAAGCGTCGCTCGCTGACCTAGTGAAAGCGTATCAAGGACAGAGCACCTTCCATTCCAGGCTTTGGCAGGATTTTGCAGCCGCTCACCAACTACCAAAGAACCCGAGGCAAGCTCCAACAAAAAGCCTCCGTTCCTTTTCCGCCACCCATGGCTGTCAAGTACAAACAACGTCCATTCACTATCCCCCCTGGGTTTCCACTCCCACCTGCCCCCTCAAATCATTCCCCGGTCCTCCAGAGCCAACCACATTCCACGGTGAAAACGCCTTTGGTAGATCCTATTCCTTCAGTGCCATCACCTCCAAGAACCCCAGCAGCACTCACGCCAACCTTATGATCTATGGCATCATCTCCGATCAACTGTTACATTCCATTATCGATGATGGGTCCTCAACTGAAGCTTCTGAAGAGCCCGAAGACCAGAACGAAAACTACAGCTATAGCTCAGACTAATGCTGAACTTACAAATCTGCTAATAGAGTATTATCTCTTTGGTCGCTCTCTTTTAATATAAATATTCTTGTCACATCCTCTGGACGCCATCTCCTCGGCCTGAGTACATTAATCTGTCCTCAAACTTTTCTCTGAGTGATCACTTCACCCCAACTTCATCGCTTTGCCTGTTTTTTGCTCTTAGTGTGCCATAAACAGCACCAGACAACACTGGCTCATCTTCCACTATCTTGTTCCCTTTTTTCTTTTGGTTTTAAAAGACCAGGCGACCTCTATAGTCTGCAGGTAAACAATGAATTCTAGTTTGTGGCACTGCAGAATGGGGAAAGACACAACCCAACAACCCACACAACACTCCAATGGTGCCAAAGGGCAGTGATTTTCACAGTGTATGTGGATTGGCCTTGCCAATGAACAGATGTTTCATCAGTTTGCCATGTTCAATATTTTGGGTACCCTGTACACTAAACTGTACAATCAAAGGATCATGGCGGATCAGCAAGGGCTACGCCTTGTCACTGCCATCCCAAGAATGGAACAATGTGGACACAGAATGAAAACCGGCGGGGAACCACCATGCATCAAAAAACAAAAAAGGTATGGGGAGGCAAGAAAACACCATGGTATGGAAAAAAAAGGGGGGGAGGAGAGGTATGAACGCCAGCCGCCGACCGCCACACCCACACGCGCCCTACACGTTGCACACGCTCTCTATAGGGGAAACACAAGATATGGCGAAGAGGTATGTTATTGAACCCACACGCTTGACACGTACAAGAAGACCGCGTCCGCCCCTAGACGGGAAAGAAGCAGCAAGGTATGGCAAACAACAAAACTAAATAGGTGAGGGAAGGCAAGAAAACACCGAAAAAAGGGGGGGGGGAGGAGAGGTATGAACACCACCCGCCGCCCGCCATGCCCACACAACCCCTACACCGTGCACACACTCTCTATTGGGGAAACACACAAGGTAAGACAAAGAGGTATGTTATCGAACCATGCATTACAAGTACGAGCACACCGCGTCCGCCCCAAGATGGGAAAGCAGAAGCATGGTATGACAAACAACACAACTAAATTGGTAAAGAAAAGCAAGAAAACACCACGATAGAAAAAAAAACAGGAAAAACGAAGGAGGAGAGGTATGACCGCCAACCGCCACCCGCCACACCCACCCAACCCCTACGCCTTGCACACGCTCTCTACAGGGGAAACAGGCAAGGTATGACAGTAGCCGAGTAGCTGTAGTAGTGCGAGGTATGTTATTGAACCAAAACCGCAAGCCACGAGACACGCACCACCGAGAAAAAAGGGGCCACCAACGGGCAGGGCCAAACACAACACCGAACCGCGTGACGAAACCATAACGCGTAGCAGCACACCCAGCCGCACGTCTATACTCCGCAGGTACAACCGAGAGGCAAAACAAAGGCAAAGGGGACAAACACCGAGACGAAGGTGAGGGACAGGGATAAAGGTCGAAACGCCCCCACCCAACCACACGCTACACATTAACAGGACCTCCTTTTCTGCCTTTTATCGTGACCATGTCGGCCAGCAACGCGAACCAAAACAGGTATGACATACCCCAAATTCCACACACCGGACGGGACACACCGCACGCACACAAACACACACGCGCAAGCCAAGCACACAAGAGCCCCACACACCACCCACATCAACACCAGGCAGCACTCAACACACACACACACACTATGGCCACAGATAAGGGGACGGACCACCAACAACAACACAACACACCCACACACACACACCACACCGCCACGCCACCGCCACAAGCAAGCCCCGGCCAGGAAAGGCGGGGAGCAGCCTCTGGGGCCCTCAGCCAGAGTTGGCGAGGGACCACCCACCACCACAATTAGCGGAGCCCAGCCAGGAGTGGCGGGAACCCACACCCAGGGCCCTCAGCCAGGAGTGGCGAGGGACCACCCACCACCAAAACCCGCGGGCCCCAGCCAAGAGTGGCGGGGCACCGCAACCACAACCCTCAGCCAGGAGTGGCGAGATGCCACCCAACACCACCACCCGCAGTGGACTCCAGCCAGAAGTGGCGGGGCACGGCAACCACGACCCTCAGTCAGGAGTGCCGAGGGACCAACCACCACCACAACCAGCGGACACCAGCCAGGAGTGGCGGGGAACCGCACCCGAGGACCTCAGCCAGGAATAGCGAGGGTCCCCCCACCACCGCCGGCAGCGGACCCCAGCCAGGAGTGCCGGGGAAGCGCACCCAGGGCCCTCAGCTAGGAGTGGCGAGGGACCAACCACCACCACAACCAGCGGACCTCAGCAAGGAGTGGCGGGGAACTGCACCCAGGGCCCTCAGCCAGGAATGACGAGGGACCACGCGCAACGCACACCAGCCACACCCACACAAACACCAGCCGCAGGCCCGAGCCGAAAGAAAAGGGGTCAAGCAGCCAAAGACAACCGTCACACCAGACGCACACACGCACACACACCAGCGCACGCGGAAGACACACCCACGCCACATCACCCACACCACAACCAACACCAGCACCAGAAACACACAAAATACACGAAGACACCAGCACCACACACGCCCGCCCGCGCCGCAAACAGACACAACACGGTAAACCCCGCACCCAACCCCAACGAAACAAACAACCACCACCACCGCAACCGGCGGACCCCAGTCAGGAGTTGCGGGGAACCGCCCCCAGGACCCTCAGCCAGGAGTGGCGACGGACCACCCACCACCACAACCAGCAGACCCCAGCCAGGAGTGGCAGGGAACCGCACCCGGGGCCCTCAACCAGGAATGGCGAGGGATCACCCACCACCACCGGCAGCGGACCCCAGCAAGGAGTGGCGGGGAACCGCACCCGGGACCTCAGCCAGGAGTGGCGAGGGACCATCCAAGACCACAACCAGCGGACCCCAGCCAGGAGTGGCGGGGAACCACACCCGGGGCACTCAGCCAGAAATGGCGAGGGACGACCCACCACCACAACCAGCGGACCCAAGCCAGGAGTGGCGGGGAACCGCACCCAAGGCCTCCAGCCAGGGACCCCCGCCAGGAGTGGCGGGGAACCACACCCACGGCCCCCAGCCGAGGGGCGAGGGACCACCCCCCCAGCACCACCACCGGACCCCAGCCAGGAGTGGCGGGGAACGCCACCCAAGGCCCTCAGCCAGGAGTGGAGAGGGACCAACCACCGAGGCCAACACAGCGGGAGGGGGGGGTCGAGACGAAAGGAGCCCACAGGGGACGCAGGCGAGGGGCCCAGCTTCAGGGGTTTTGGCCCCCCCGGGGTTACCGTATCGGCCCCACCTGAGCACACACAATAAGGAGAGATACGCCCGGGACCGCTGGTCAGCGGCTCGAGGTGCCAAGGGCCTGGGGGGGTGACCAATGGGCCTGACAAGCAGCACTCCCCACGGCACGTACTGAGGTTAGTGCCCAGCGAAGGGCTGCGGGTAGGGCACACCGTCCATCGGGGCAGGCAAGAGACACGCCTGTTCCACAACAACTCCCCTCCAACCCATAGTGTACCCAACCCCGGCAGGGTTGGGATAAGCGATCGTTTAGCGACTGAACGATCGTTTGTTTGTTACGCTTAGAGAAATCTATTAACAAACGACGTTTTAACAAACGATGGCCCACGGGGCCCTGCCGCGGCGCGGCGCCCGCGCTTCAAATCAACATTGCCAAGGATTAACAGTGAAAATGTGAGGTACTTTATAGAATTTGCAATGATTTTGATTTGAATTTCGCTTCATTAACATTGGTGGATCAACGTTTCTGCCTGTTCTGCGTTCGCAGGGCAACCCAAGAGGCAAGTGAAGAAGAAGGAGAAGAAGAACAGGAGGGAAGAATGTGAAAAGAGAAAGAACAGAAGAAGGAGCGGAAGACACGAAGGAGGTCAAGGAGACGTTAAGAAGAAGACAGAAGAAGATCGAGAAGCTGCAGAAGGGAAGAAGACTGGGGAGTGAAGACAAAGAAGACGAAGAGGAAGCGCAAGAGGCAGAAGGTGCTGTCAGTGTCACTTGAGTGTTCGCGCGTGCTGTGAGTGTCATTTGAGTGTTCGCGCGTGCTGTGAGTGTAATTTGAGTGTCGGCGCGTGCTGTGAGTGTCAAATGAGTGTCGGTGGGTGCTGTGAGTGACATTTTAGTTTGGGCGCGTGCTGCGAGTGTCATTTGAGTGTCGGCGCTTGCTGTGAGCGTCACCTGAGTGTCGGCGCGTGCTGTGAGTGTCATTTCAGTGTTCGCGCGTGCTGTGAGTGTCATTTGAGTGTGGGCGCGTGCTGTGAGTGTCATTTGAGTATCGGCGCGTGCTGTGAGTGTCCATTGAGTGTCGGCGCGTGCTGTGAGTGTCATTTGAGTGTTTGGGCGTGCTGTGAATTGTTTTTGAGTGTCGGCGCGTGCTGTGACTGTTGTTGGAGTGTCCGTCGCGCTCGCTTCTGTTGTCTGGACAGTTTTGAGTGAGCCTTCGTTGTCCTTTAAATGATTCTTTATGGTGGACTCAGTCAGTTTGCTGCTGCATCTCAGTGATGTCATTTGAATCTCAAAACTTCACTTCTGCACAGAGGCTTCAAGTGACGCCAGGGACCTGTTATGTGTGCTGCAGCAGCTGTACAGATACATGCGCTTGCTTTATTTTTTGCTGGTTGCTCACTTTTTGCTGGTTGCGCACTTTTTGCCACTTGCCATTTTTGGCCATTTGCTGGTCAGCCCGGGAGCAGGTGCCTTTGTGAGGCTGGAATTTGTGGGGCCTTGATCTCGAACGCAATGGTTTTCAAAAATATCTTGGTCATTCGTTTTTAAAAGGAAACACAAAGGTTTTTAAAAAAGTCTCGAACATTATTTTGTCAAAAAAAACTTTGCGAGTATACGTTTTTTAAAAAAGCACTAGGATGGGGCACAAGAGAAGCAAGTAGACCATTAGAAGCAAACTGAAACAACATGAACAAGGAAAAAATTAACAAACGATGTTTGTTTATTTTCATCGTTCGTTTGTTCGTTCGTTCGTTCGTTAATTTTCCAAAAAAAATTCACAAGCAACGTTTGTTAATCCCAACCCTGAACCCCGGTATGGGGAGCGGCCGGAGTACCTGGCTACAACGCAGGTCCATTTGTACGGAGCACGTACAAACCGACGGCCCGTACAACAGCATTACACCCTGACGCGGAGTGCACGCATCGGCCCCCCCAAGAGGGAAACACCACGGCATGGGACTGGAGCCAGCGTCAAGCCCCTGCCCCCCCAACCAAACCCCACCGCACACCCACCATAGCCCGGGTAGTCCCCGAGCAGGCACCTGGGGAGCAATACGCAAGGCAACAAAGCCAGGGGGAAGAGGGGGGAGAGCACCCAAGGGGGCAGGGGAAGCAACACCACCACCGGACCCCAGCCAGGAGTGGCGGGGAACCGCACCCAGGCCCCTCAGCCAGGACTGGCGAGGGACCACAACACACAAGCCCCACACCCACACAAAGCCGCAAACCAAAGCCCGGAGAGGCGGGGGCAGGCAACCAAACACACTACACACCAAACACGCACCCGCACACACACAGCACACACCACCACCACCACCACTGCCGCCACCAACACAGGCGCCACAAACACACAAAACACACGAAAGCAGGAACACCGCTCGCACCACAGAAACACACAGCACGGGAAACCACCCCCCCCCACCCCCAAAGAAACAAACAACCCTCAGCCAGGATTGGCGAGGAACCCACCGCCAACACCAACTAGAAACCCCACCAAGGAGTGACGGGTAACGGCACCCAAGACCCTCCGCCAGGAGGGGCGAGGGGCCGCCCGAACACCAGAAACGGTGAACACCACTAGGACCGGCAGGTCAACCGACCAGCAGCGCCACCCACCAGGCTCTCTGCCAGGAATGGCCAGGGCCCACGCCCAGCACCAGCCAACGACCAACCAGGCCCAGACCCACACCCAGAACCATCGACTGCAGCACCCTCACCATCAGCATCACCAGCGGCACCTACAACCAGAGCATCACCTGCAACACCCTCACTAACGGTATCACCTGCAGCATCAACGGCAGCACCCTCACCGTCGGCAACACCGGCGACAACAACACCCGGTACATCACCCACAGCACCCTCACCTTCACCAACATCCAGAACAACGCCCTCGCCGTCAGCATCGCCGGCGACAACAACACCCGTTGCATCACCTGCATCACCATCCGCATCACCAGCAACCCCAACACCCAGTAAATCACCTACGGCACCCTCGCCGTCATCTGATCAAGCATCAAGGTGGCCAGCAACCCCGCCCGCCAGGCGCTCTGCCAATAATGGCGAGGGCCCACGCCCAACACCGGCCAACGACCACCCACGCCACGCACAGACTCACACCCAGAACCAACACCCGCAGCACCCTCACCATCGGCATCACCAGCGCCACCATCAACCATAGCATCACCTGCAGCAACCTCGGCATCGGCATCACCGGTGGCACTGCCACTCGCAGCATCACCTACAGCACCTCACCCTACACACAGCATCACCCGGTACAGCACCTGCAACACCCTCGCCAACGGCATCAACAACACCATCACCTGCAGCATCCCCACCATCAACATCACCAGCGGCTCCCTCCGCCAGGGGAAGAGCTGCCCTGACACCAGAGGCGACCAACGCCGCCAGGACCGGCGAACCAACAAACAAACAACAGCCACCGGGCCCTCCGCCAAGGGTGGCGAGGGCCCACGCCCAGAGCCATCATCAGCAACACTCTCACCATCAGAGCATTGCCAGAGGTGCCATCCACCAAAGCATCACCTGCGGCACCCACACCGTCGGCATCACCAGCGACACCAATACCCGGTGCGCCACCTACACCACCCTCAGCAACGACATCACCCGGAGCATCACTCGCAGCACCCTCACCATCGGCATCACCAGCGACCCCGACACCCAGTACATCACCTACCGCACCCTCACCGTCGGCATCACCAGAGGCACCAACATGACTGGCGGGCCCACCAGCCAGCAACGCCGCCTATCAGGTCCCCAGCCAGGAATAGCGACGGCACACGCCCAAACACAGGCCTAACACCATCCACACGCGGACCCACACCAGAACCACCACCTGCAGCATCCTCACCATCATCATCACCAGCAACACCGTAAACCGTAACATCGCCTGCAGCACCCTCACCATCGGCATCACCAGCAGCAACTTCAACCAAAGCATCACCTGCAACACCCTCAGCATCGGAATCACCCAGAGCATCACAGACAGCACCCTCACCGTCGGCATCACCAGCTACATCGCCACCCACCCGCAGCATCACCACCCACAGCGCCCTGACCCTAGGCATCACCCGCTACAACACCTGCAACACCATCGGCATCAACAACACCATCACATCCACCACCCTCACCATCAGCAACACCCACGGCACCCTCCGCCAGGAGTCGCGAGGAGCTGCCCCGACACCAGAGGCGACCAACACCGCCAGGACCGGCCCGCCGACCGACCAGCAACTCCCACTGGACCCTCCGCCACGAGTGCCGACGGCCCGCGCCCAGAACCACCGACGACCACCCATGCGCAGACCCACATCCATCAACTGCAGCACCCGCACTGTCAGAGCATCACCAGCGGTACCATGCACCATTGCATCACCTGCAACGCCCTCATCATTGGCATCACTAGCGGCGCCAACACGCGGAGCACCATCGGCAGCACCCTCACCATCAGCATCACCAGCGGCACCAACGCCCGGCGCATCATCTATACTACCATCACCAACGGCATCAGCCGGACCACCACCGGAACCACCCTCACCGTCGGCGTCACCAGCGGCAACGCCAGCCACCCGCAGCGTCATCACCTACAGCACCCTCACCCTCGACATCGCCCGGTGCAACACCTGCAATTGCAGACACGACCAACATCGACAACACCATCACCTACACCACCCTCACCCATCAGCACCCTCCGCCAGGATTCGCGAGGACCTGCCCTGACATCAGAGGCGACCAACACCGCCAGTACGGCGAACCAACGGACAACCAACGCTCTCCAGGCCCTCCGCCTGGAGTGGCGAGGGCCCACACCCAGAACCGCCTACAACCACCCATGCGCGGACCCACACCCAGAACCATCACCTGCAACACCCTCACCGTCGTCATCACCAGCGACAGTGTCAGCCTTAACATCCACTGCAGCACCCTCACCATCAGAGCAAGCATCACCAGCGACACGATCCACCATTGCATCACCAGCGGCACCAACACCCGGGGCATCAACGGCAACACCCTCAGCGTCAGCATCACCAGCGAGGCCAACGCCCGGTGTGTCTCCTACACCACCCTAAAAAACGGCAACACCAGCGGCATCATCACCCAAACTACATCATCACCTACAACACCCTCACCACGGGCATCATCAGCCTCACCATCACCGGGTACATCACACACATCACCCTCGCTCTCAGTACCACCAGCAGCACCGAGGCCTAGATACGGTTCCCCCATCGCTGCTCCCGGGAACGGTGACATCGCCTGCACCACCCGCATCATCTCCAATACCAGCGGCATCATCACCTGCAGCACCCTCAACACCGGCGACATCAACCCCACCCCTGACCATCACCCGGCACCCTCGCCATCGGCGTCACCAGCGCCCCCATCACCAGTTGCAGCACCTTCCGTCACTAGCAGCACCATCAACCGGACCATCACCTGCAACATCCTAGCGACACCGTAAACCGTAACACCACCGGCAGCACCCTCACCATCGGCGCCACCAGGGACACCATCACCCGGAGCATCAACGGCAGCACGCACACCGTTGGCATCACCAGCGACGCCAACACCAAACCCTAATGCTAACCCAAACCAAAACCCCAACCTGCAGCACCCTCACCAGCGTCATCACCAGGGATACCATTGCATCACTTGCAGCACCCCCACCAACGACATCACCAGCGGCGCGCTCCACCAGGATCGGCGAGGAGCCACCCAACACCGACAGGACCAGGAGCCGACAAACACCGCCAGGACCAGCAGGCAAACCGGGCAGCAGCACCCACAACAGGCCAGCAACCGCCCGCGCGCGGACCCGCACCCAGAACCAGCATCTACATCACCATCAACGTCATCAACACCACCAGCAACCGTAACACCGCCTGCAACACGCTCGCCATCGGCACCACCGGCAACGTTGACCCCCGGTGCGTGCGACACCTGCGGCGCCCTCACCATCGGCGTCACCAGTGGCACCAACATCCGGGGCGACACCCACAGCACCCTCACTATCACCACCAGTAACCTCGATGAAGTATCATCCGCCTCACCACCACCCGGTGCCCTCAGCCACAGCACCCTCGCCATCAGCATCACCAGAACCACATTCACCCGTTGCATCACCGGCAGTGCCTTCACCACCGGCATCACCACCGGCACCATCACCCATTGCAACACCTGCGCTCACCATCGGCCTCACCAGCGGCACCATCACAAGGTGCATCGCCTCCGGCGACCTCACCATCGGCACGACCAGCACCGCCAACACCCTGACAGGACCTACCCACAATCCAAGAACAGGTCCGTTCCCAAGAACCACGGCGTCATCTGCAGTACCCCCCACCATCTGCAACACCACCGGCTGCATCACGAGCAACACCGTCACCCACCAGCGCCACCACCGGCGGCACCACCACCCGGTACACCACCTACAATACCCTCACCGTTGGCGTCACCACCCTCACCGTCACCGGGTGCATCCCCTCCGCCACCCTCACCACCGGCATCACCTACCGCACCCCCACCCTCGGCATCATCGACCCCACCACCCGATGTATCACCTACAGCGCCCTCACCATCACCACCACCAACCGGGGTCCTTCAACCGGGGTTTTCCAACAGTCCGGTCCGGATACGTGAAACCCCCATCACCGTTCCATGGAACCGTGCCATCACTTACAGCACCCTCACCATCATAATCACGGGCAACACAACCGCCAGTTACTTCACCTGCAGCACCCTCACCATCGCCATCGCCAACGGAACCATCACCCGGTATCATCTACACCACCCTCACCATCGGCATCACCAAAGGCACAACCAACCGCTACATCACCAGCAGCACCAGCAGCACCATCGCCACCAGCACCACCAGCGGCAGGATCACCTGTTACCCCACCTACAGCACCCTCACCATCCGCATCACCAACCTCACCATCCACTGGCGCGTTGCCTGCACCACCCTCACCACCTGCATCACCAGCGGCATCATCACCAGCTACATCACCTACAGCACCCTCACCAGGGACATCACCGGCGGCACAATGCCGTTGCTTCACCTGCACCACCCGCACCATCGGCACCACCAGCGTCGCAATCCCCCACTGCATCACCCACAGCACCCTCACCATCAGTATCACCAGTGCCGCCCTGCACATCACCTGCAACGACCACAACGTCGGCATCATCAGCACACCAGCTACCAACAGGCCACACAGGGAAACCACCAGACTGCCCCACGACCTGAACCCCGCCCCGGGGTGACCTGGCCAACAAGCACCACACACCACACCCCAGGGATCAGAGGTCACGGGAAACAGCAGAGCGAGCACGCCATCACCCAGACGCGTCACCCGCCCTGCCGTACACCGCCCCGCGACAAACCAACCACACCATCCCCCTGCTTCCCCCGACAGGATGTGCGCTGCAGCCCACTGCCCGTGGGACGACAACTACGACGTCCTCCTGGCGATCCAACACCTACTGGGAGCCACGGCCCCGCAGCCAGGGGCCCACCAGCAAACCCTAGACCCGCAGGAGCCCGACCACCCCATGCAACCCCACCCGGTATCCCCCGCAGCGCCCGCAGACCACAACGCGCAACACAAGCAAAAGGAATCCGACTGCACCGCCACGGCCCCACCACTCCCCCCACCAGAGGACATCTACGCCACACTGGCCAGCACCCTAGCCCACCCTATGGAGGCCGAGCAATACTACCCATGCGTCCTCTGAGAACTCCCAGCGAACCAGGCAACCCTCCAGGGCTGGAGGCAGACGAAAGGGGGCGACAACGAGTGGGGCCCAGATGACGATCTTCTCTGGGAAGACACCTGGGACGGCACCATGGACGCCTTCCTGGAAGCGGCAGCCACGACCTAACCCCGCCCACCCGGGAACGCCCGGCAGGGCCTCCACTCCCTCCTTGCGTTCCACAACTGGCAACACCACCACACTGTCACCCTCCACCCCCTCGACCACAATCTGCAACCATGGACGCCTGAAGACGACGCCACCGCCGTCACCATACAGCAAGACCCCAAGAACCCAACAGGATACCATCTCACCTGGAGCGATCCGGCACCGCAACCCCCCGCCTCCCCCACCCCCCAGGACATCTTCGCCACCATCAGCGCAGGACTACAACAAGCGAAAGCCCCACAACAACCAGATGACGAGATGCCCCAAGCGCCGCCCCAACCAACTGCACAGGAGCGCCCCCACCAAGAGCCCCCCGCCCACCCCATCACCAAAATGGAACTCCCCCCGCAACAGCGCACCACCCCGGACCACAACGGGCTTCGAAACCTGCCGCGGGATTGGGCAATCCACAAGGGCACGCTCCGGTGGAACGAAATCAGACCGGGGCTCCAGGCCATTCGCCTCCACTGGATCACCGAACCCACCGACACCTGGGCACTACCAGCGGACCGCCACCACCTCCTCCTCACCATCCAAGGAGATGCCACCATCACACCAACGGAGGGAGACCCCACAAACGCGGGCCCCGCCCACGCCGTCCACATACCCCCAAAAACGTCGTCCGCACCCATGACGGCACACCCGGGCACCAACCCATGGCCAGCCATCCTCATCACCTACCCCACCCGTGCGGCGCTACTTTGGTCTCAACGAGGTATTGTGGGCTCCAGGCTACCGGGGCCCCCACCTTGGTGGCTGCTGTTGCCGCGGCTTCCAGGAGGGCGGTGGTGTTGGTGTCTAGGGGGCGGGGGGGGGGGGGGGGGGGCTGGTGGGGGGTTGAGGGTGTCGTGGTCTTGATATGCCCACCAAATGGTGTAGCCTCGTTGGGTGTTGCGGTATGGGGTTTGGGTCTGGGCCTGTTGGATGGATAGTGCGGTCCTGATGTCCTCTGCTGCTCGTGGGCTTATGGGTGTGGCGTATGCCCATAACCCCGGGGTGTGTATGCCGTGTGGCGCTTGGGCTACTCCTCACACCGGGTGGAAGGTGTGGTGGGTGTGTGTCAGTCCTAGGTGTCCCTGCAGGAGGTCTCCACGGATGTCCTCCCACCTGTGTTGCCAGCTGAAACCGCTCTACCCCCACCTCAAAATAGACACGGCGGAACACACACCCCACGACGAATGGGCGGCCCATTACATCATCTCCCACACTACCGCCCGGAAGAACGACGCCGCCAAGATCACCGTCACCCGCCACCTCCCCCACACCACACAGGTGTATGAGCCGAGGGCCCCCAACGTCCTCATTACCCATTGCCGACACGACAAGCGATACACCATACAGGTGGAGGGGACCGCCGCGACCACCCTGTACACATGGGCAACACGGGGGGACCTCCCACAACCCACCCTCCATCACGCCCCCCTCCTGCCCCACCCCCTTCCACACGGCAGACCGCCCCAACAAGAAGCCAAAACACACAGGCATACACACTCCCACCCAAGAGGCCCAGCACCGAGACAACGCAAGACGCAAGGCTGGCTCCCTCCACGACGAACACACCATCCCCCGCATAAGCGCCCCCCGCATCAGAGTGTCAGATGCCACCCACAACCGCACAATCACAGGCATCATCACGGACTGCCTGAGCCTGGCGGCATCACGGGCAGACACCGTGTGGATCAGTGAGGGACGCTCCCACACACGGGCGGTGGCGCGCCTCAACGACATCGGACTCCATAAGCTACAGCGCGCCGTCGGACCCTTCGCCATACACATCACCCCATACGGCATCGAGCACCCCCGACGTGAGCACCAACACCCGCTCTGCTCCACCCCGTCCCCCTCGCCCCTGCGCCAGCCGCTCTTGACCCCCACCATCACGGGCAACATGTACCTGGGCACCGTGCCAGGGGACCCAGGCATATATATCCTGCCCAACAGGTCCAGGGAACACGCCATCCCCCTACACGGGGTAGAGTCCCTTGCCCTTGGACCGCTCCCACCAAATCACCAACACCAACACATTTCAGGGACCAGCGGTCGCAGGCGCCAGATGGGGGAAAAAAGGCCCACCAACGCGCTCTGGCCCACATCACCGTCCACTCCACAGCCCACCTACCAAGAGAAATTCGGCACCGAGCGCCACATCGTCCTGGAGGGAGAAGCCAAGCACATCATCACCGCCGCCCTACACACCCTCGCCGCACACCAATACCACTGGGACCCCACTGCCATCCCAGCGCTGCCCCTCCACCGCGAGGCCCCAAAGACCACTTCACCCCCTTCCACATCGATCCACTCCTACGCCGCAGGGCCACCGCACACCTCCACACCTCCAGGATGGGAATAGCCGTAGCATCGTGGGACACCCTTGACACCCCCCCCAAAACATCCCGCCTTCCACATCCTCAAAGCGGACGCCCAATGGTGGGTCCTCCACTGGGCACACGGGGTCCTCATGGCGGCCCAGGCCTACACCCCAGAAGTAGACCCGGAAGACCCCCCATGAGGCCCGCAGCAACTCCTTCAAGCCACCACTGCCAAAGGCCAAGAGGGCGCCCCGTTGGAAGCGCTCTAAAGGGCACTATACTGGGCGCAAGGGTCCCCCAACGGTCCAGACACACTGGCACCCACGGAAGCCTGGGTCAAACAGGCAAAAGCCATGAGGAACTACCACCTCCACCACCATTTCGACGACAGCTGACCCGCACTGTTATGGCCCACAGACACCCCGGAAACCGTACGGAATCTCGCCGACCTTACGCGCAACCGCGCGAAGGCGACCATGCAAACGCCGGCGGAGCCTCCGCTACGGGACCCCGGCCAGCAGGCTACACACCCCTTCTTCCAACCCCACGCCCCTCCAGACCCACCACCTCCAGTCCTGCCAAAGCGAGCGCGGAGGACAAGAGGCGCACCTGCCCCAAGCCCCAAACAGGCCACAATAGAGGGCAGGGCGGCAACCTCTCAGCTTCCCACACTCCCCCCGACCCTCCCAACCAACCCAGTGTCCGCCCCGCTGGACCCCCCCCCCCGCCCGGACCAAGCATCCTCAACATCCTCCCTCCCGCCACAGGCACCGCCCCAGCGCGAAACATACTCACATTACCAAAAAGGCACAAAAGTCCAACAGCCCTTCCGCAACGACCACACGGGAGACTGGATCTGGTGTGAGGGCACGATCCAGTACCGCCTTCAGGACCCGGGCCCAAGCAGTGGGGTGCAAATTCGGGTGACCTGGCACCGCCAGAAGGAGCTCGACCAAGGCAGCAGCACCCCGGACAAGCCACTGGGCGACACCTTAGAGCTCAACAGCACCAACCCCGTCCGACACGTCACCCCCGGGAACAAGGCCCACAGGGCCACCAAGTAAACCGGGGAACTCCCCTCGGAGTGGAGCAAGGGCCTCCCCCCACCACGCCTACCCAAGCGCCCACCACCCAGCAAAAAGCCCCCGGGACCGAATCCTCCTCCCTGACGGGGCAACGGCCGAGGAGAAAGGCCTCCGGAGCGCCGGCCCGTGCCCAACGAGGCTACGGTCAAACTCCTCGACCTCAACCACCCGGCCATCGCATACTCCAAGGACGCCACAGCTGCCCTCCAGGAGCTCCTGACGGCACAGGGGACGGAGTGGGTCCCCCACCCTCTCACCTTCCAGGAGCAAGGCCTACAACGCGACGACCCTCCAGAACCCACCCCCATATACACCCCGGACCAGAAAGCGTACAAATGCTACTGGCACAAGGGCCCCCCCCTATATGCCCGGGCCGGCATCCACGTCCACCTCTTCCACCACTCCAGCATCCCAGGGAGACTGAGCGTCTATGAGGTCGTCGGGGACGGATGGCAACTCAATGTCATCAACACCCACGTCCCCTTCGGCGACGCCACGGAACCCTTCCTCCAAGCCCTGGCCGAAGCATACCGCCAGATGGCGATACTCGCCCCCACCATCATCATCGGTGACATGAACGCCGCCCCCACCCCGGCGGACTGACGAGGACAGGCCACACCCCAGGACCATGCAGTCCGCGACACCATCGAAATGCTGGGGCTCGTGGACCTGACGGCCAACCTCAAAGGCCAACGAAACGGAGGCCGCCCCCTCCCGCATCGACGTATGCTATGGCAACCCTACCACCATCATCCGGGCGGAGGCCCGATACGGCCCCCTCCTGCTGGGACGCACGGGCCATAGGCCCCTGCATATTCCCCTCACCATCCCCAACCTTGCCCCCAGCGCCCCAGAGGATGTGGACCAAGGCTTACCACCCCCCCTGAAAATTTCCCCAGGGCACGACAAACAAGCCTGGTCCCAGTGTCACAGGGCCATAGACCGCGCCCGGCGCAGCCAACCGGACCCTACCGACCTACTCACAGCCATGCGCACAGCCGCCGTCGCCTGCGGTTTCCAGCAACGTCCCCACGCTGAGGACAACCAGCCACCCGTGGCCCTGGGAGACATGCTCCATGACCTCTGGCATGCGAAGCAACAACTGGCGACCCTCCTCCACACCGACACCCCGCAAACGCGCCGCCAGATACACCACTGCAGGACACAGATAGCCCACATCAGGGCGGACCTGCAGTGGTATGCGCAACATGAACTCCCCTACAAAGCCATCCGCCACCTCAACAATGCAATGCCCAACACGGGGCACCGCACCATCACCACGGTCAGGCAGGCGGACGGCTCCCTCACCAACCACCCAGCCACCGTGCTCCAAGCCACCCAAGACAGCTTACTCCATCAACACACACCCACCCAAGACACACTGGACACGGACACCCAAAACAAAATCGACCGCCCCCCTCAGGTCTTCAACCACGCCCAGAGGACGCAACTAGAGAAATGCCCCTTCACCATCCACGAGGTCCGGAAGGCCATGCACAGTCTCCGGCAACACAAAACCCCAGGCTACGACGGCCTTTCTGCGGAGGCATACTACCACCCCCCCGCCCACCTCCTTCGCATTCTTGCCCACCGCCTCTGAGACATCGTCACGGGGCACACCCCCCTGCCACCAGACTGGGCAAACGTTGTCCGCCCCCTCTACAAAAAAGGGGACTGGGCCAACCCGGACAAGTGGCGTCCCATAGCCTGTGCAGTCACGGAGGTGAAGGTCATCTCGACCATCCTCCTGCGCCGCGTAGGCCCTCACCTGGACCCCCACGTACCTGCCAGCCTCTGGGGGTTAACCCGGGTCGGTCCCCACACGAGGCCATTTTCCTCCAGGACACCATCGCCAACATGGACCCGGTGGACCTCATCATTGCCTCCCTCGACGTCAAGGGAGTCTTCCGGAACACCCCCTCGCTCCTTTTGGAAGCGGTATGGAAACACATGGGCCTCCTCTTCTACAACTTCGCCTCCGACTACATCCACACCCGCAAATACACAGTCCGCACCGGAGCAGGCCCCACTCCCTTGCTGGAGCCAGGCAGCGGGGTCCCCCAGGGAGCAGCGGAAGGCCCCTTCCTGTACCTCCTCGGGACACTCCCTCTAGTCCTCACAATCGAACAGGACTACCCGGCCTACGCACCCTACCCCCTTCTCTCCCCCCTAGTGGGCTTCGCGGACAACACCAACCTCATGGTCGCACACACCCCACCAACTCCGAAGATACCACCCTCCCTCCCAAGTTGCAATCACACCTGGCCCATCTCCCCCGATATGCGTCCGCAGCCACCAAGGCCCTCTCCCTATCCCACCAGAGCCTGGTATACTGCCTCAATGGTGGTCTTGAACGCCTCCGTAGGCTTCCAGGCAGCCCACCTGACGCAGCCCATCACCGCCCTCCAGCCAGCCGCACGCGCCGTCACCAAGGCATTGGGAGCACAAGGGGGCTGGCCTACCCCCATGGCCACTGGAGCCATCGGTGTGGCATGGCCCCATTATGGGGACGCCATAGGGGACGAGGTGAAAGCGGCCTACACCTGGCAGACAGCCCTCCTCCTTCACCGCATGACCCACAACCACTCACCGGAAGTTCCCGAAGTTGCCACGATCCGCCTCCAAGCCGCACAACGGGCCCGCAACACATGCCCACACTGCATACTCCACCAGACGGGCATGCCCACCAACATCAACACACGCCTATGGAACCACCTGCAGCTTCTACTCCCTTCCCCGCACCACGCCATACTCAGCAACCACACATTCCCAGAGAAGGAACCCCTGGCGGTCCTCTTCGGGGACCTCCACCATCACCCCAAAGGCACCATCGACACCATATCCCTCGTCGGGGCCTCCATCACAGTAGTATACGTAACTCTCCCCCCAATGCGGGTCCTTCACCGCAGCCGGGCACACCACACCCCCTTCCTACAACTTCCCGAGTGGCCTGAATACCATCTCTTCCGCCAGTACCTCACACAGACGGCACGGGCAGCGGGGCACACTCTGGCCGGAACGCAAGACATGAAAACAGCCTACCGGGACTTCAAAAAGCAGCACGCCTGTCCCGTCCCGGCGACGCCGCCCTAAACACCCACCGGCTGGAAACACGAGCCGGTCCCCCCGGTGACAGGCCCGGTCCCACCGCTAACCCTACTACTGGCCCCCAACGAGGCCAAACCCTGTAACGGCAGCAGTGACAGCCCTCATTTTATACATCAATGTGATCAGAAATTCAACTATTCTCAGATGTACATTAGTGCAGTAAATGTTTCGCTTGTTTTTATGTTTTCCGTTCGCCGCCAGATGTCGCCTGTGAGCGCGCGTCGAGTCGCATTTGTCTTTCGTGATTTCCCAATCGGATTTATTTAAATTATTTCGAATGATTTCACGTTGTGTCATTATGTGCGATGGATGCACAATGAGATTCTATGTCTGCTCCATTTTTGTAGACCGGGTTTTCTGACTATTCATGTTCCACCATGGAGTTCAATGGACTTACAAGTGCTTCGCATATGTCGCTCCCAGAGGCTGGATATGGGTCTGAAGAGGGTCAGTTGGGTTCGGAGATATCAGGGGCAGTGTCTGGCGTTACGAACCCTGGGGCATCAAGGCTACAGCCTTCGCAGTTACAAGAAAGATCCGCCACTATGCAGCGGTTACATGGTAGCAGAGGAAATCATGACTCTGCTTCTGGAATCTCCACGGACACCCTGAGATCATCGCACTTTAGCGGGGCTATCACTCGTTCTGAGTCACTGCGTGTTCCCCCTGAGGTTACATTCGTGGCATCTCCCCAGCGAACCGAAGATCACCCTTCTGAGTGTCCATACTGTGGCCATAGACATTGGCCTGGAGTTCATACTTGTGCTGATTGTTGTGTGAACGCCCCACCCAACCTTAAACCCGGTCGAGAATCTCCCTCCTCGAGTGAATCTGGTTCCAGCTCTCACGCTCTACCTGATCTTGAAGACAACAGCAGCGAAGGAGAGCAGTCTGAAACTGGAAGTAGTGGTGATTACTGGGAAAACCACTTCCAGGAAATCTGGAACCAAGAATTCTTGCACCGCCAGAATTGGCTATTGGCGGAGGCGGGCTATCGAGGCCGCCTGAGGGACTGGTTCAGGGCGTCGTGCCAGTTCATCAGGGACAGTGGCCGCCTGCGATTCGACGCCACATTGCAGGAACAAGAGGACTGGGAGGAGGTGATGGACCCGTTCGACAACCAACCTGCCGTGATGGTGCAGATGGCCATCATTGCCGAGGAAAGACGCCAGAATGTGCGACAGCACGCTGGTCCGTCGGGCGCCTGGGGTCCGAACGACGAAGAGGTCGACGAAATGAGGTGTGATTCGACACATTCTCATCTCTCCAGGGAGCAACTGTCCAAGCTTCCCAACTCCAACTCAAGTGTTGATACTTGGGTTGATGAAGTAAGAAGCAAAGGAAAAGGTACGAGATGCCCATCCTGTGGCGAGTGTGCCAAGGACTGCTCCTGTCGACGCCAGATTTCGCCGCTGGAAGACAGGGTGAAGGAGCTGAAGAAAGCCGCCAAGGAGAAAAAGAGGGATGACGACAGCAAGTGGAAGGAGATGGAGCAGAAGCTGGAGCAGTTGACCAATCTGGTACAAAATCTGAGCACTACTGGACTCACTGGACCAGCGCCTACGATGGCGAGTCACCCAGCACCTACCTCCTCAGCTGCACCTGCATCCACGCCTTACGGCGTTCCACATTCTCCGGCACCCCCAGCTTTTACTGGTTCACACCCAGCTTTTATTGAAAATTCTGGTATCCCCCCTACTGGATTTACAAGTCCTTTTGGGTTTAATCTGGGTACTGAAGGAGGAGAATCTTCGTCGGAGAGGTCTGTACTGTCTGTTGGTACTGTTGATGATATTGATGGAGAAGCAAGGACCACCGTGAAGGAGAGATCAATAGCCTTGAAGAAAAAAGGCAAAGAAAAGAAGGAAAACGAGGCCAAATTGAAGGAAAAGCAGAAGAAATTGAAGGAGATGAGGCTTCATCAAGGGCAATCAACGCCGTTTGTGCAGCCTACTGTGGACCAGGCGTTGTTGGCGGCCGCAATTGCTCAAGCACAGGCAATGGGAGGCGCCGCCGTCAACCCAGTTTTCGTCAATCCGGTTGGCATATCCACAGGTTTCAACCTGAACCACCTGCTCAATCCGTTGCACATGAGGCTCAGAGGTTCAGTGATGAAGCAGCCCAAGTTCTCAGGACACCCAAATTACTGGGCGTCCTTCGAAAGGCAGTCTATGGTCTGGCTGCAGACGGAGAAGCTCGACAAGGAACTCTGGATTCTCGGGTTGATGGACTGTTTGACTGGCAAACTCAGGGAAAGTACATATAATCTCTATGTGGAAAGGCAGAACCAAGGAGATCCCCTGACTTATGAAGAGCTGTACCGAAGTCTCAAAAAGAAAGGCTCTGGACTCCCTGAGGATCATTACAGGAACCGTCTTGAGAACTTCAGGGCGATCAAGAAATTGTTTCTTGAAGAGATTCAAATAGCAAGGCAGGATTGGGAGTTTTTGGTGCAAGAGGCGGAGAACTCGGGAGAAGGCCTTTCTGAAGGCGAGATGAAGAAGATCCTCCTGAGCAAGCTCACGCCGGAGACCAAGCAGAAGATCAGGGACTCTCAGGCGGACCAAAAGGTCCTTGGCAACTGGGTTGAAGTCCGAGGATTGCCGGAAACTATGGGAAAAATGGCAGTTCGTAAGTTGCTACACTCTATCAGTGCTACTGGATTGAAAGACATCACTATTCGTGAGGGCAGATGGAGAGTTGGTTTCCATGATTCTGAACAGTCGGAGTTTTTCTGCACCATGGTGGATGGAAAAGTGAAGTATAAGGGAACAGTTTTGAAGGTGCGGCCGTGGATCTTCTCGTACGGAGTCGAGCAGATCTGGGACCAACTTGAAAAGTATGCAAACCTAGAACGCCAGAGGTCACAGGATGCACAAGGCTTCGGAGGCAAGGTCAGTGCCGTTGGTAAGGAGGGATGCTCCGTATGCATTGCCCTTGGAAAGGAAGGTCGAGCGGCGACTCACACGACCGCAGATCACAGGTGGACACCCTCAGATCTCAAGACAATTCAGTCCAAAATGGATGGAAAAGAAAATTCTCCCAAAAATCCCCAGCAGGATGGAGCACGATATGCTGACCAGCATGGAAGGCGAAAGGGTAAAGGGCAGTCCAAAGTAAAGAACAGAGACTGGACACCAAAAGATTACTCGCAGCAAGGCGGAGATCCAAGCGGCTCAAGATGGACCGATGCTGGTGGAAAATCTGGTGGAAAATCTGGCTAAAAGGGTGGAAAGGGACAAGGAAAGTCCGGGAATCAAGATGATTCCAAGGTGAATGGCAACCCTCTGTATAAGGAGACGCCAGCAAACAAGACCTTCGGCAACAACAAGGATACTGGAGGTCGAGGCAAGGGCAGATCCAACGAATCCAACGCCAATTCCAACACCTCCAACAACAAAGGCCAAGGAGGTAAGAAAGGTGGTGGTGGAAAGTCATTTGGTGGTCGTGGACGTGGAAAGGGAGTCAATGCCGTTGAAGCAGGAGAAGAATGGGTTGACGAAGGACAAGTACAGGACGTGCAGCCGAACGTCGAAGACGAGTGGCAATAGGGAAGCCAACTTGACCCAAATCCCAACACTGGGGTTGAGTGGCAGGAGACAAAGCCCATCAGGGTAGTTGGGGCGGTGGATGGACGCTGCTGGGATCGGCTGGCGCGTTCTCCCGGCCTCCTGCACCCTGCCTGCGTCCTCAGCGCTGTCCGGCGAGGCAAGCAGCGCCAGTTTGTCTGCTGGATCCAGGTCAGAACGACGGATGGTAAGGTTAAACTTGCCAGATGTCTGATTGACAATGGTTCAGAGGTCAATCTGGTGAGGAAAGGCCTTCTGCAGGAGGACGAGGCGAAGATGTCCTCGACACCTGTCCAGCTGGAGGGAGTCAGCGGACATCGCCTTGACGGTGGCGACAGAGAGGCAGAATTGGCGGTCAGATTGGTGAAACAATCTGTGTGGAGCGTGGAGGAGACGGTCACGGAGGAGTGGTTTGCTGGAAAATTCCATGAAGCCAGCATAAAGTATGATTTATTCTTTGGTCAACCATGGCTTCACGCTCACCGTGTGTTGCCCATGGGACACAGGACATGCTTCCTCCAGGATCCGTCGACCAGCGACCCGTCTGACCTGTACTATCTGCACCCATATACCAAGAGTATACACCAATTCAAGGAGCGAAGTAAGCTGCATATTCAGCAAGATGGGCAAGAATGGACAGGGAATCAAAAAGAATTCGAAGAAGGAAAGGTGGAATCATTGAACTGCAAGAAGTGGAAGTCAGTTTGCTATCGTGTAGTCGACAAATGGCGGGACATTCTGGTGGATTATTTCGAAAGGAACCACAATTTTCGTCCGCAAGTTGATGCTTTTGCAAACAAAAAGAATAAAAGATTTCCGAAGTTCTACGACGATGCCTGGAGTGAGGACTGGTCTGAACCTCTATGGATCAATCCGTGCTTCGATGGTTTTCCTCGTGTGGTGCAGAAGCTGAAGCAATCCGGCGCAAAGGCGATTTTAATTGTCCCCAACTGGCCAAAACAATCTTGGTTCAAGGACATTATGGACATTTCAATCGACATTGTCGAGCTACCTCACAAGGGAGTGAAGCTGTATTGCGAAGACAATGGCAAGCCTTTGCCACAGCGTTTCCGGAGCACGTTGGCGTGCTTAGTTGACGGGAATCTGGGAGATTATTGGCAAGATGACAGTGAAATGGGGACAGAAAAGGTCATATCAAATTCCTCAAGAATCGACGAAACTGGGGTGGATCGAGACGATCGAGAGCTGAATCCCGACGTATCGTCGCGGAAGGAGGGAAGGACAATCGGCGTCCCTCAAGAGAACGCCTCCATCCATTCCAATTCGTCCCCATCAGACACGAATCAAGCCAAAAATGTCAAGATTTCAAGCAAGAATGATGACAATTCTCCAAGAATCTCGCCTGAATTGACAGGAATGCAGCTGAATTCGTCCGACCATCCCTTCAGTACATTCGTGGACCCCCTTAATTGGTGGGTTCCCAAGGAGGAGCGAGCTCAGGTGAGCTTCATCTGCCAACAATGCGACGAAGAAGTTTGGAATGAAGTGGCCAAGAATATGAGACCACGACCAACAATTCGCAAATTGGTGGACATCTTGTTGGTGATTAAATGTGGGAATCAGGTCGACGGAGACAAGATATCTGCGAGAAGGGACGCAGTGTTCGAAGATTATAAAGATGACGTGCTGAGTGGGAAGTTGTGGAAAAATCCCCCAATTTGATGTGAAACGGGGGAAGCCAAGATTGAGATAATCCAAGGCTAAAATGTGCACAAACAACGTCCTTTCTACCTTCACGGCACCAAAGCAGATGCCCTGCGAAAGATTATTGAGCGCAATCTCTATGAGTTCGGTCGGTTGGAGGGCTGCATGAGTTCTGAGTGGTGTTCAGCACCATTTACTGTGCCAAAGCCCCCACCTGCTCACCAATCCAGCATAGATGCTTGGCGTTTATTGGTGGATTACAGAGCCCTGAATGCCGCCACGATACCAGACGCGCATCCTCTTCCTTTGATCGAGAAGGAGATCGCCGCGAGAGCCAAAGGTAAGCTCTTTACTGTGTTGGATTTGCGCCATGGCGTTCACCAAATGCCACTCCGAAAGGAAGATAGGCATTTGACGGCAATGTGCACGCCCTGTGGCACTGTCCAGTGGACTGTACTGCCGGTGGGTCTGAAGAATGCGCCGTTGATGTTCCAGAAGATGATGGAGACTATTTTCTTTCAGAAGCACAAGTCTCTGGATTTACAAGAATTCTGCAGCATCTACATTGACGACCTTCTGATTGCCACGCCGTTGGGAAAAAGCTTTGATGAGTGCCTGAAGTTACACGAAGAACAAGTCCGAAAAGTTCTCGAAGTCCTTCGACAAGAGAAGCTCTTGTGTGGACCCAAGAAGGGCAAAATGTTCCTCCACAGTGTGGAATTTTGTGGCTCTGTCTTGGAAGATGGGACAAGAAGACCGGCCCCAGGGAAAATGGCTGCCCTGCAGCTATGGGAAAGGCCTAAAACCATCACGCAGCTTCGTGCCTTTTTAGGCTGCTGCAATTATTACCACAAGTTCCTTCCTCTCTACGCCAAGTTCTCTGGTCCATTGACAGAGTTACTCAAGGTTGGCAAAATAGAAGGAAAGAAGGGATCTCAAGTCAAGCTCAAGTGGACGCCAGAATGTGAAGAGGCCTTTACTGGTCTCAAGGAAGCACTGGCAAATGTGGTTACATTAAAGACTCCGTGGTTGGATGGAAGACCTTTTTATATTCGTACAGACGCCAGTCGTTACGCCATTGGTGCTACGATCGAACAAGTCGATGACGAAGGTCACCATCATCCTCTGGCTTTCTGGTCTCGCAAGCTTACAACAAGACAGCGAAATTGGAGTCCAAGGGAACAAGAAGCCTACGCAATCCTTTGTGCCTTACGGCGTTATGAAGGTTGGATCTTGGGCCATCGCGTTGAGGTACTGACTGACCACAAGTCACTGGAGAGCTGGAGGACAGAACATGTGGATACCCCTGGTGGACCAGCTGGGAGGAGAGGCCGCTGGCATGAAACTCTGAGCAGATTTGATCTCCATGTGACCCACATTCCGGGTCGCTACAATACAGTGGGGGACGCCCTGAGTCGCTGGGCCTACCCAGCCTCAGAGGCTTACTCTGAAGTGAGTTTCCATGGGACAGCGACGGATAAAGCCGAAGTGATCGAGTTTGATAAGGAGGAACAAGCACTGATCAAGAAACATTGTCTTCAATGCTCCATTAAGAATGGGATGAAGGTTGAAGCGGTCAGATGCAAGGAGATTACCAAGGCAGATCAGACTGAAAGGGTTAACTCTGACTCTGAGTCTTCGCTGCCACTCCTTAATGTGTTTCCAGTGACAAGATCCAAGGCGAAATCCACGCTCCCTCCACAACAAAAGGACAAGGAAACTTCCTTCCTCTATGTGGATTGGACGAAGATGTACAAGGAGGACAAGTTCTTTGGGTCTGTATACCACAAGTTGAAAGGGGACAAGCCTTACGACTCTGAAGAGACGTCTGATTTCAAAATCCAAGGCGACAAGGTATTTTGGCAAGGATGGAATTGTGTTCCTGATTGTCTAATTGACCACAATGTCAAACATTGGCATCGGAATGAGACATCTCACGGACATTCTCGTGTTCTGGAGCAGGAGCTACGACACAGAGTGTACACACGGGACCTCAAGAGTGCCTTTGAACGAGTTGCCAAAGGATGCCAGCTATGTCAGGCGAACATCCCCAAGAATCAAAAGGCAGAAGGACTACTGAAGGGATTACCAATTCCTGAGAGGCTGTTCAACAAGGTGACGGCAGATGTCTTCGAGTTGGGACAAATCCAAGAGGAATGTCTCTACACGAGGAAGCCAATTGATGGGGTTTTGTTAATTCAAGACCGCCACAGTGGCTACATCCAGGTCCTCCCTTGCAACACGAAGCATCTCACCTCTGAAATAGCTGCCAAGTGGACTGCAAGTCAGTGGATGAGTAACAGGGATGTTCCCAGTGAAATTCTGACGGACAGTGGGAAGGAGTTCATTGGGACTTGGTGGGAGAACATGTGTGCTCTATTGGGTGTTCATCATCTTCGTGCCAGGTCTACGACCATCGAGCCCCCCCTGCTGAACGCGCTGGAAGAATTCTTATCAACATTCTGAGAAAATTCCTGGCGACTGAAAAAGACTCCAATTGGTTGGAGACAATTTACTGTGTCTTGAGGAGATACCATCGGACCAAGAATTACACTGGATTAAGTCCGAATGAGCTTGTTTTTGGTCGTGAGAAGATTGGTCCAGGACCAGTGATGTATCATCCAAGGCAGTGCTACGACGCCTCACAATGGTTTGAGAGGATCAAGGATTTAGAGTCCAAGTGGATCCAAGCCAAAGTGGAGAGTCAAGCAGATTGATTGAATTTCAAAAATAAGTCGAGAACACAAGGAAAACCCTTCGAGAAAGGCCAGCAAGTCTGGCTTCGTAAGTCAGACGAGACCCTGAAGGACGACAACAAATTGTTACCTTTCTGGGAAGGCCCATTCCAAGTCAGTGGTCAACTAAGTGAGACTACATTCAACCTTGAGGTTGAACCGGGCAGACATCAAGAAGTACATCGGGACCGTTTGAAGGCCGAAGTACCCTGCCCCAAAGGAAGGTTCAAGCCTCTCTATTGGACTTCGAAGTACCTGAGCGACAGGAAGATGGTCACCAGCAGTTTCGAGTTCGAGAAGATCCTTGATTACAAGAAAAATGCTCGAAACAAGTGGTACTTTCTGTGCAGATGGAAAGGATTCGGTCCAGAAGAAGACAAATGGGTACCAGCTTCAAGCTTCATCCATGGGTATACGGACACTTTCATCAAGTTCCTGAAGAAGCACCCTGAGGTTGACCGTGAGCTCTCGCTGATCAAGGATTGTGTCACCAAGGAAAACTTACAAGCACAAGAAGAAGCTCCAATCGTGGCAGAATCCATTCGAGACAAGATCTGATCAGAATTTGAATCGCCGAAACTTTCGAAAAGGTTTACGGTCTACACATACCCTTGGCATTGGGACAGAACAGTCCTGGCGCATCGTCTATGTGGTGCGATGAACAGATGATGGGACATTCTGGGATCATCCTGGTCATTCTCATCCATCATTCTCATCATGGTCATCATGTGAATCATGTGCTTCATCGTAGATGATTTCCATCGGAAGTTCTGAAAGGCCTTTATCCTCAACCAGGACGACACTCTCGTGTTTTGCTGTTGACTATGCCCCTCTACTCGCCTTGGGAAGGACTCGTTCGAGTTCGTGCTCATTTCAGAGATTCTGGCACATGACTGAGTCTGATGCATTTCATGTGTTTGACGGATCTGCTGAGAATGTCATTTCAATCAGCTCTTACATTGAGACTGTTGGTTTGTCTTTCAATCGACCGCTGTCAAAGGGCTTATATAGACCAAGTGACAACGATGGTGTTCTTACTTGTGTCGACTCGCTGTTCATCTGTGAATTGTGTTGGAATCCCCCTCAGAATCAACTCAAATTTGGCAAATTCCTGGTACCAAGCATTGGATGCTCATACACTCTGGGACTATAATGAGTCAATTACCCTTTCTGGCTCATACTGGATTAAACATGAAGCCCTGGAGACGATACTGACAGTGTGGTGCACGCACTGGGTTTTCTTGGCTATCATTACTTACATGATTGAATTTCCATCATCATGGGGATCATCATGATCATGAGGATTTGACCTGGATTGGCTTTGAATGAGAACTGGATTTCCGTTCAGCACGACACTTAGTATCTATCGACAATGAATTGGACCTACATTGGCTTGCTGTGAACTTCGCCGTCTTCAATCTGTGTGCGATTCACTGATGTTGGTCTCAATTCAGTCACATTTTGTACCATAATCTGGCATCTGGTTTCATGACTGCGAATGACACTGACCAGTTTCACATATCTTGGACTCCATGAAGGGATACCCTATTTTTTGGACGCTCGACGACATGGCGACACTCAGTTTCTGTTTTCTGGCAGTGGAATGTCAGATCCTGATTTCATCATGGATCATGGATCTTGATCATGCATGTACATTCCTCACTCAGACTTTCAATTTTCGAATTTTCCAGCTTGATCAAAGCTATTTCTGTGTGCCCTAAGGTACCTATGCGTTTCAATCAAGTCGATGGCCATCGTGAAACACATATCTCAGCACAATTCAGCTCAATTTTGCTCAATTTCTCACATTTTGTCATAGATTAGTCGGTTTTTTCGTCACTTTAGCCGTTTCTTTCACTTCACTTGACCGAGCCTGACATAGTGGCGTATGTTTTCAGAGGGGGAGTGTAACGGCAGCATTGACAGCACTCATTTTATACATCAATGTCATCAGAATTTCAATGATTCTCAGATGTACATTAGTGCACTAAATTTTTCGCTTGTTGTTTTATGTTTTCCGTTCGCCGCCAGATGTCGCCTGTGAGCGCGCGTTGAGTCGCATTTGTCTTTCGTGATTTCCCAATCGGATTTATTCAAATTATTTTGAATGATTTCACGTTGTGTCATTATGTGCGATGGATGCACAATGAGATTCTACGTCTGCTCCATTTTTGTAGACCGGTTTTTCTAATTATTCATATTCCATCATGGAGTTCAATGGACTTACAAGTGCTTCGCATATGTCGCTCCCAGAGGCTGGATATGGGTCTGAAGAGGGTCAGTTGGGTTCGGAGATATCAGGGGCAGTGTCGGGCGTTACGACCCCTGGGGCATCAAGGCTACAGGCTTCGCAGTTACAAGAAAGATCTGCCACTATGCAGCGGTTACAAACCCACGCAGACCACCGTCATCCACCACGGGGCACAATTGCGCATACCAAAATAACGAATGGCCGCCCAGGGCCTACCGGCGGTCCCCCACGACTCCCAACGCATGCCGACCACATGTTGGGCCTGTGACCCGAGCGCACGCACCACACCATGGCCTGTATTGCACCTCATAGCACGCCGCGACACCCACCCCACAGCCCACCTACCACCACAGGCCTATGCATTGGTGGCCCTGTGGTTCTACCGCGCCGACGCGAACCCCACGGTGGCGTGGAACCCGGACGTCAAACCCCAGTGGCTATTTACGACAACACCCACCTGGCCCCGCCCCGACCCTGCAGGAATCGCAATCTGTTACAGCATGCACGAACCAGGCAGAACAGGCAAGCATGCACACCCCTACTATCCGCTCCACCACTCCTGCCACACACCAGAACACCAAACACAAACCCTCACATGCCGCGACCTAAACCCGGACACGGCCTACATCCCCCACTACATCTACTCCTATCTCAAGCAAGGACAACCAGAGCAAGGACTCATAGCCATGCCCCCCCTCGTGAAGCGCATCATCTCCAAGGGAATAGGGGTGTACGCCACCCCCATCCTGCAGCCCAAAACCCCGTTGGCCCACGTCACCACGGGCCTCGCCATATACGCCTACCTGCCCATGAGCCCATGCCGGCTCCCACAACAATCACCGGCGGACCTACTCTTCTTCACCGACGCCTCAGGCGAGTCCACCATTGCGCCCATCACCAGGGGGGGCCACCCTGCAACTGACCCACACCGGGGGACACTACCACATGGACCACCACACGGGCCACACCACGTACGGGGCCTCCTCCCACAGGGAATTGGGGGCCATGGCGGATATTATTGCCAAAACCGCGGCCCACCTACGCGCCCTCCTCCCGCACATTGTCCGGTTGTGGTTCGTAGTGGACGCCACTGTCGACACACACCTACTCCTCCGCATAGCAAGACAGCCACTCCACAAAGGCACCGCAACGAGCCTCGGCACCCAAGCACTGCTGCTCTGGAAAGCCCTCTGCAGCCTTCCCCCCTACGTCCAACTTCACATTGTGAAACAAGAGTCCCACAGGCACCAATACGGAAATGATAAGGTCGACATCCAGGCAGTACACCAGCGCACTACACACCTGCTGACCCTCCAGGTGCCCGACCTGGACCGAAACCACACATACGTCCAACACATACCCCCCAAACCGGAGCCCCATCGGACCCCGGACTGGGTACCAGAGGACGCCCCCTATACCTCACACGACAGAGCATACCATTACCCCAACTCCATCCAACACCTCGCCCGCGTGCTCGGCGACACGGACAGCCCGGGGCACATCCAAGGGCTCCAGGAGAAACAGAAAGGCCCCTCTAGCACTCGGCGCTACGCCCAGCGTGCGTCCCAGTCCACCTGCAGAAACGACGCATCCAGCTCCTCAGGGAGCAACTACCACTCCTCACCAGGGTTTCCTGATGGCTCGCCTGCAAGCACATCCACGCCCGGGAGGAACACACCTGCTGCCCCTGCGGCCACACCACCCTGGAGGACTGGGAACAGTTCAAGATATGCCCCCTCCATACGGACAGGGACAAACTAGTGGGCTGGTCCCCGGCGGAAACCCTACACGAACACGAAGGCTGGCCAGCCCACAGCCACGCGCACCAGGACACCAAACACCTCCTCAGGGATCCCCTGATCAAGAAGGCCACTATGAGAGGGGCGGTGACACAGGCCCTGCAACCGCACCTCACCGAACACGCGGAGGACCCGATGGCGGCAGCAGCGCACTTCCAGCTAGACGCAGTCCGCAGAGCAGCGGCCCAAATGGTACACCGCCAAAAGCCTCCTGTTTGCACAAACGGAGCAACGCACCGACCCCAGCACCAGAGAAGACATGCTGCCTCTCATCCATTACCATGCAGTGCATGACTCAGAAGTCCACTAACCTGCTCCACGCCCCGCACACGCCCCCCATCTCCGTCCGCAGCCCTCCAAGACACCACCAGAGCACCCCAGAAGACCACGCACCGCAAGACCCCCCCGCCACAAGCACCCGTGACACCCCAAGACCGTCCTCTCACCCAGGGGACCACCCGGCACCGCCCAGCCCAGACAAGCCCGCCAAGGACCACCCACAGGTCTGTTACAGCCAGAATGTGCTGGAGTCGGCATAGTTGTCACTGACGGGATAGAATGCGAGGAGTTCAGTTTAGGTGTGGTAGCCACTGCTGTGTTGCCATCCGCATTGGAGTGGCTGGCGAAACTTATCGCCATGTTGATACTGCAGCATTACAGAGGTGAGCTGTACATGTTCTACGATGATACCTCTGTGCAGATGTGTGCATATGGCAGCATAGTTACCACACACAGTTGGGTTGATCGACTGGCAAGGAAAGTGCTGCAGCTCCCGGTGTACAGCGGAATTTGTGAGTGTTGGCTGCCAGCGCAGCATGGTTCACAGGATCAGGGTCAAGCGGCACGGTGGCAGGCACAGTCAGACAAACTGGCCACATTTGGCAAGTCCCAAACTTCAGATGGCCCACTACCCTGGTCATTGCTGATGTCCGGCATAGCAGACGTGTTGATACTATTTTTTTGCGGTCAGTGCGTGTTTCATCGGGCGCGATTCCTCAGCGCTCTGCTCAGTTACAGTGGCACGCGCATCGCCCGTAGCAGCCATGGTCCAGTATCTGGAGTTAGATATTGACCACTCAGTGGCTGTATGTGAGTCTCCTCCGCTTACGCTGCAGCAGCACAGACAGGCAGCGTATTTACGCAGCATCACGTATCTGCGGTGCATGTATTTTGACACACCCCCATGCAGGTTCTGTCACCTGGAGTCCGGCAATGAGGGGTCGCATGTCGAAGATTGCGCACAACTGTACGTGCGAGCGTGCGCCACCTTTCCCCAGGTGCCTGAGGCGTTTACAGCGGGTGTACGGGGTAACCAGCAGGCCAAGTGGGATCTGCACGTCCGAGTCATGGTGGGAACCAGAGAGTACTGGTGCATGCTGGTGCCAGACTCGCGTGTGCGTTTTTTCCAGAACATCGCGTCACGCACGGGCGAGGCACAGGTGCTGATTTCAACCTGGTCTGGTCTGACGTGGGTGAAGTACAGGCAGCGCACTGATCCCAGATACATCCCAGGAGCAGTGCTGCGAAGCCTGATCTATCAGGTGTTATCAGGTATGGAACGCGGCCAGGACAATGTGCCTGGGGTACGCTGGCCCATGTCGGTGCCCGACACGCAGCGCAGCCCGTATAGTCAGCACACAGTCACTCTTGCAGTGGTTCCCTTGCTAGCGCAGCAAGTGCTGGCTTGGCTGCTTCGATGGGATCCACGGCCGCAATATATACCAGCGCGGCCATGGCATGTGCTTCTTCCCGGCCAAAGCTGGTATCACGGACCACTGCTGTATCACGTTGCTGCATGCACACCGTTTTGCTGTCATCGTCAGGAAAGACCCCAGGTGCAACATCTCGTGGTGGTCTGCACGTGCCTGGCGGGGCCTGGCTCCAGAACAATGGAACGTGGTACAGGCGGGTGTTAGGTGGACAGTGTTTGCAGACTCGGTGTATTGCACGGCGCCATTGATGGGATATTGACGAATTCCACTGCTCGTGTTTGCGCAGGGTCAGGTGGCAGGGAGCACACGAAGAAGGGGGAGTGTGCACAACGCCCCCGATCGGCAGCCCCTATGCCCGGGCATACCAAACTAAACCAAACCAAACCCTCACACCGACAACCATCCGCGACCCCGACTTCCTCCGAGCAACCCTCCAAGGCACGGCCCTAGACACTCCCCTTGGCTGGTACCGCCTACAAGAGCGCTGGACCAGGCTCACCGTCAAGGCCCTCTGGGACCTAGCAACCCCGAGCAAGGGTCTCAACGAGGCCATCGTAGACCTCTTCCTCTGGCGAGCCCGCGAACACCGCCAAGGCCAGCACATCTGGATCCCCCCCATGGAGTGGGGCCAGGCCCCGACACTCAACACCGACACCAACGTCACAGGTCGAGGGACCACACGCCTATGACGAGCCCCAGCGAAGAGGGACCAGCCTGCAGACCGGAACCATCCAGAATAGTGGGAACAGGCCACCACACGGAAGCCGCGACACCGCCCTCCGCGCCGCCGGCCTCCGCACCCCCGATGACGACCTCCCGCCCCCCGCCTACAGACAGCGACCGACCACCGCCGGAGGTCTGGTGTACAGTCCTCGAGCGCGGGCACTACTACGTAGTGGCCGCCACAGCAACGTCCCCCGGCCCACAATGGGTCATCAAGGGGACCGACACCATGCTCGCCCCAGCGGCCGTCCCACCAGAGGCAATAGGGGACCCCACCAAAGTCCTCAGGGGCGTCCTCCAGCCGGGGGACAAAGCCCCGGCCCGCGCCCTGGCCCGAATCACCTCGGGGCGGGCTGGCTACCACCTAGGACTGGCGATGCTCTGCCTGTCCCAACGAATCAAGCGCTGCTGGCCGTCCACAGGGACGTGTGCTGGATCTGGGCCATCCCCACCGCCCAAACACAAGTCGAGGCGGGCCCCGACACGCGGAAGGCCCCCCCCCCCAGGCCACAACACTCCCTCCTCTGCAGGTACCACGCCATCCACAGGGTCCTCCGCCGCATGGACCTTAGCCCACCCCTACAGTACCGTCTTCCCACCACCGACTAAGAGGTGCACCAAATAGGCACACTCATCTGCGAAATCCTTGCTGCGGCCAGCAAGCTTCTGCTCCAAACCTCCCGGCTTATAAGAGACCACAGAGGCGCGCCGCTGCAAGCGGCACGTACACTGACACAAGACACGCGAACCCAGCCCAACACCCCCCCACTCTGCACCCAACCCTGCCCCTCCCTCCCCACTCTCCACCCAGCGGCCCAGACACGGCCACCATCGTGCGCAGCCCCGGGCCCCGCGACATGGGCCTCCCCCGCCCGCCCGATCACCCACACACGCTCGCCACAGACCCACCCGCAAAATGCCCCTCAGCAGCCCCCAAGCCCGGCAACCCAAACACACCCGCTGCGGGGAGCCCCAGGCCCCACGGCACACCCGGCCCGCCCAGCGACCCGCACACACCCCCCGCAAACACCCCCGAAACCCCCGGCCCCCGAATGCAGTCCAAGCGAACTGTTCCCCCCCGCGGACGCCGACCCGCACACCCTAACGCATTGCAGCAGCCCAGCCCTGCCGAATCCGGAAGGCAGAGACTGCAGCCCCGAGCCCCCCCCGCCCACCGCTGCCGACCAGATCGGCCCGCCTGGCTGCCAGGTTGCGGCCGGACCCCTCCAGCCACCCGCCCCGAACCCGCAGCCCGAGGACATGCCCTTCATCCTCCCCACAGTGGCCGCAGCAGAAGCCGCCGCAGCCCACAAAGCCGCACCTGCCCGCATGGCAGCACAACGCACACCCCCCAAAACCACCACTTTCTCCCCGTCCTCATCCTCATTGACAACCTTCACCTCCTCCTTCGGCCCCGCCCTCCCCGCCGACCTCATCCTCAACGCCACGGCCAAAGCCATAGCTGCAGCCGCACGCCAAGCTGCTGGAGGCCCCCCGACCCCCACACAGGCAGCCCCAGCACACCGGCAGCACACCGGGAACCCCCTTAACGCAGCAACGGTGCCCCTACACATCCACCACGAGGTCCTCCTCAACCTCGAACCAGACACAAAACCAAGACCCGACCCCAAACCAAAACCGGAACCCAAACGACCGCAACAGCACCACCACCACCACCACCACCAACAACAACATCACCAACACCACCACCAACAACAACATCACCAACACCACCCACATCTCCCCGACCAGCCCCAAAAATCACAAAAGGCGCAACAGCAGCAGAAGCGGCCCCGCCCTGACCCAAACCCTACCCCTAACCCAAGCCAGGACCCCGCACCGACCGCATCCCGGGCCCCCCTCCCCTCTGCGAGAGCCGCCACCACGGAGGCGGCCACACAACATGACCCCATCCAAACCCTTGTCCACATCCCCATCTCCAAGCGCCGCACCATCCGACCCCCACAAACCACCACCACCGCCGGCCAGACTGACCCGGGGACGTGGGACCCCTCGGCCTCGGTCGCCGTTAAGCCAAGCCCCCCACCCGCCCCCACTATCCACCAAGCTGTACAGCCCCAAGGGCTGCAAACAGTGCCCGACCTCCAAGCCCCGACGGAACGCCAAGGGATCCTAGGGGCATACCGACAGCACCATCACCACCACCACCAGCACCAACGCCACCAGCGTCTCCGCAACCAACACCACAACCACCACCACCACCACCACCACCACCACCCCCAGCACTACCCTCGTCACAACCAACCACTGCCCACCACCCTACCCCACCGGGCCACAACCCCCCGTGCACGAACAGCAACAGCGCATGGGATGGCAGCACCACCCAACAGGCGCTCCAACCCACTACCCCGCCTACCACCAGGGGCCGCCCCCGTCTTACCAAGAACCGTATGCCTGGCCACCACGTTCACTCCGAAGGGGCCCCCCAGGCCCATCCCCACCCGGGACAACCACTTGACCCGTACCACCTGCCACCACCGCCGCCACATCCACCTCACCCGGCGCCACACCCCTACGCGGCAGATGCATGGAGAGTCCGGGACTCCCCCCCACCCGGTACCAGGCGGCACCAGGCGAGGCCCGCCAGGCCCCACGGCCGCCTCCTGACTGGCCTGACCCGCCCCGCAACGAGGCCCGATCCCGCAAACAGCAGCGCTCCTGCTCTCCCCCCGCGCGACGCTCCCGCCCCCGGCTCTCATGCTCCCTGCAGCGCCACCGCGCCTCACCCGCTCACTCGCGCCGCTCTCGCTCCCTGAGGCGCCGCCATGACCCCCCGGGGCCCCGCTCCCGCCGTTCCCGCTCCCCTGAGCACCACCACGCACGCCACAGCCGTCCCATGTCCACGTTCCCCTCCCTCCACGAACGGCACCGCGCTTCCTTTTCCCCGCACCATCGATAGGCTTTCCCCAGCCCCAGCCCCTGCAACCGCCGCTCCCGCTTCCCCGAGCCTTGCCACATGTGCCACCGCCCTCCCATGTCCGCGTCCCCCTCCCTCCACGCACAGCACCGCGCTTCCCATTCCCTGCGTAGCCGATAAGCATCCTCCATCCCCAGCCCCCGTCACGGCCGCTCCAGGACCTCGAGCTCGGAGGCCTCCCCACCCATGGCCCCCGCCCAGCTCGCCTGGTGGTCTCCCCCCGCCCTGCGGGAGCTCTGCCGCTTGGTGAAGTGCGCCCGGGGAGCATGAAGGCGTGATGGGGTGCACATGATCCACACCTTCGAGCAGATCTGCACCCGCACCCTCGCCAACCCCAACGAGACCGCCCCTGAGGCGGCCATGCCGCAGGCGGCATGGGAAACCCCTTTCCGGGACGCGGTCCAGGGCCTCCGCCCCCCCTACACCCCCGAAACCCTCAGCTGGTGGCTCCAGACCACCCATCCCCGGGCACCGGCCAACGGCGCCCCACAGGCCTCGCCACCACTCCACAACCACCACGGCGGGAAGCGAAAGGGCAAAGAATGGCTCGCGGCAATGGGGCGAGGAGAGGGCCAAGGTAGCAGGCAGGCACCCACAGGGACAGGGCACTGAGGGCAATGCAACACGGGGACAAGGAACCACCGGAGGGCCAGGACAGGGAAAGGCGAGGGGTTGTGGCACTGGGGCAGTAGGCGCAACGACGGGCACCAGGACGCACACAAATGGGGGGCACGCCACATCGCAAGAACCAGCACCGCCCCACCTCCCCACCCAGTCGACACCACGCGACCCCCGGAGGCGCAAGCCCGCCAAGACGCACCGCCGCAGCCCAGACCTGACGCCGCACGAACCGCACCAAGTTGCGCCCAAGGCCACCGGGCCCCGCACAGGGGAAGAAGGGTACACCCACACGGGGAGAAGGGGCTACACCCACACAGGTACCCGCTGAGAACACCGCACAGCCCACCACCACACCCTAACCGCCAAACGACGAACCCGGCCACAGCAAGGGCCGCCACACAGACGCAACGGCCCGGGCACCAGAGGGAGAAGGCAATACGGCCGCGACACCCAGGACGGAGGACCACAAGGAGGCAGAGGGACAGGACAATAGGGGACCCAACACCCCCGAGGGGACCACAATACCCCACCCCACAGAACCCGGCACACCCCTAGGAGCAAGGACCCCCAGAAGACACGGGACCAAGGCACAGGCCCCCAGGGAGGGCAACCCCGCGGACACCCGCCTGACCCACCAAGCCGAACGGCACACCCAGACCCCCGCAACACAGACCCAACGAGCCAGGCCACATCTAACCGTGCCCCCCGGCCACCAGCCAACCACATAACCTCGGCCCGCGTCACACACAACAGGACGGACCAGTCTAACCAGGGCCCACGCCACCCCACGCCGAAACAGAGGTACAACGGACCCACCACACACCACCGCACAGCTAAACACGGCACAACACGAGGCAACACGGCACCCTGCAGCACAGCGCACCGCCGTGCAGCGCGCCGCGACAAGGCACGCCGCGATATGACACAGCACAGCAGAACACAGTGCGGCGCGGCACAGCACAGCGCAGCCGGCCACGCCACGGCAAGACACACCACAGCACGACACCGCGCGGCACGGCACGACAGAGCAGAGCGCACCGCAGCACAGCACAGAACAGCACGGCTCAGCACAGCAAAGCACAGCACAACACAGCACGGCGCACCATAGCACACCACAGCACCAAAGCGAGGGACACTAACCGTGGGTCTAACCCGAGCAAGCCGCCTCACAACCTGGAAAGGAAGGAAATGCGCCCACAACCGTGGGACAACGCCACACAAGCCCGCCACGCATGGTCTAGGGGCCACCACACGCCTGTCAGTAACCCCCCCCCCCCGACAACGGCGGCCCGCCCGCACAAACTGCCACCAGAAAGTTGAACCGGGAACCGCAGGGGCGGGGGGACACAGGATAACCCCACCCCCCCTAACCCATGACCTCACGAAAATGGCTGGCGCAACCGCCCAACCAGCAGAACCAGCACCTAACCCGACAGAACATGCCACCAGGCCAAGCGTGTACATAACCCACCCGACCCACGGGGCCAGGGCACGGCCCGCAGCTACCCAAAATTCCCACAGCAACCCGATTAGCCACACCGAATGCCAACGAGTGCGTGCAACAGCCCAGGGAAGGCAGAGGGAGGAACTAGTAAACCCCCGCCCAAAAAAAGACACCGAATGGGGGGAACCCCCACCAGGCCACGAACGCGCATCCGCCGACCAACGGGAAAGAAGGAAAAAGGGGGAGACAGTCACACAACCGCGAAGCCGCGCATCCACTCCGAAAGAGGAGGGCACCCCCCCCAGCCAGGCAACACCAAAGGCGACACCAACGGGGCCCCCCGATAGAACACCGGGGGACCACCCTGCCCAATCTCGGCGACACCAAGCCAAAAGCAGCGGCCCACGACAACCACACGGCCACCGAAGGGCCGGAGGAAAGGGCACCCCAGACACGCCGGCGCACACCCCGGGGGAGAGGTGACGGGCCACCGGCCACACGGACACACAAAAAAAACACGCGAAACCCAAACCAAAGGGGGAAGGGGGGCGGAGACCAAGGGGCCCAAGACCGGGATAGGGGACGGCGACCACCACAGAGCCACAACACCACAGGGCCGAGAACCACACCCACAGACCCCCCCTTCTGCAGCCAGGAGGACCGGAAAAAAAAAGGAGGGAGGGGGAGAAACCCCGCCCACGGCGACCCCCACATAACCCCACGCGACAGGCAGCCCCACCAGGGGGTGGCAGGAAACTGACGGAGCGCGCGCAAGAGGGCAAACCCCCCAATCACCCCAGCTGGAAATAGCAGGGTGCAGAAAAAGCCAAAACCGACACACACGCACCACAAACGCCAGCGTGGAATTGCGGAGCCAAGCAAAAACCCGTATCCAAACACACACACCCTAGACCCAGCCAGGAGTGGCGGGGTTACCGCGGAACTCAGCAACAAACGCACGCACCACAAACGCAAGCCAGGAATGGCGGGGCCAAGCCGAAACCCGAGCCCAAGGACACGCACCCTGCACCGCGGCAAGAAATGGTAGAGTCACGGGGAAACCCAGACCCCAACACAAGCACCACAGAACAGTAAAAAACCCAGTGTCCATAGCCCGGGCACTGAGGCAGCCCGTGCCATGCAGGTGACCCGGCCAAACGAGATCGGGAGCCCGGGGGTAAAGCTGCATCCTAAGGCCTGCGCTGCTTTCGGACACGAGGCGAAGCGTGCGACACCAAAGCACCTCGGAACCCCAGTACCAAGAACATGCAGGCATGCCTTGGGAACGGGATACGCCAGGAAGTCCGGTGAGCCCCGAGGGTTCCGCCCAAAGGAGAGTACGTGTGCAAACACGGGGGCACCCCCCCCCGGCGTGACAAGTACGTCACGCTGGCGGCGAACAGCCCTCCCGGTGATGCCCGGGGCTGCTTTGTTGGGGGCCACCAGTCAGGTCTAGCGGGATGTAAGTTGCCTCCCCTCATCAAGCGCGGAGCCTCTTCCTGTTGGTCACAGCGGCAACGCCAGCAGGAACCATGGGGCGCCTCTCCACGACCGAGTGCACCTACCTACCTACCTACCTTTCAATTATATCCCATATCCTTAGTTTGCTTTTGACCTAACGTGGCCCAGCGAGTAATTGAATGGTAATTGTGTCTTGGATTGCGGAGTGATTATAGCTGAATTGTCTTGAATGTGAAAGCGGCATCCTTACTAAGGCAGAAATGGAACACAGTGGGTGCTTGTTGTAGTTGTGTGCTTTGCACTTAGTTAGACTTGGGTGAAGCAGGCACAAGGAGTGTTTAGCGGTGGCATGTGAGTTGGACTGAGCTGACAGTGGCAGCATCAATGGTAGATTTAGGTTCAATGCGAAAGTGACAACCGCAACAAGGAGGAGTTTCAAGCGAATAACAATTTAACGTGGTTTGTTTGAGGTCATATGCTATGTGCTCACTTGCTTTATGAGTGAAAAGGCACGACAAGTGCTGACTTACGTTTGGTTCAGACAGCAGTAGGGGCATCTATAATAGTGGCGGAGGCATCTATAATAGTAGCATCTACTATGGACTTAGAACAGCAAAGCTGAAGCTTACAGTGATTGTCAAAGTTGCATCTTGCTGAACTAGAATCAAAACCAAGTCTACAGTTAATTGAGCCATTAGAGTGACATTGTATTTTGTCATTTAGAATGCGTCCCAGGGACATATGAGGAATGGTTGGTGCAAACAATCTAAATATCATCAATTCTTTAGACAATTTCTCAAGCTGATGGCTGAGTCGTCACTAATCGGCTTGAATGGGACGTTTGCGGCTTTAAACGCATCATCGCCTGGTCGTATCTGGCCAATCTGCTCGGCCGATCTGCGAAATTCGCTTAAGATGTCATATCTACTGAACTATCCCCTTGTTCTTGTTGTGCTGGAGGGAGTCGCGCACGGTCGCAGCAGAGAAAAACAAAAAAAACCAAGAAAAACACGCACAGCCAGATAAAAAAAATGGAAAATTTGTTTTTCCTGACCTCGGAAACCCCCCCAAAAATTTTATGTCGCTTTTTGGCGAGCTGGAAAATCATCGGACACTCACAGAAAACCACGAACACAAGAGCCACAACGATAGCGAAGTTGAGCGTTGCGTGCCCCAAAACACATAGCAAAGTGCATGCAGTAGGTGCTAGGTACTTGTGTGCGCCCCAACACCAATAAGAAAAGCAAACAACAAGACAGCATGGAATAGACGCCGCTAGAAGACGCCCGCCGCCAAAACACAAGTATGTTACACGTTACGCTAAGCTACCTAACGTGGAGAGGGAACGAAGGCGCGCAATGAGCGTGGCAAGAAGCACAACATCAACCGCACCCCAGCAACCAAGAGAGCTCGCCCATCGCCGCCCGCACGTCCTTGGCCCGTATGGGAAGCGAACGCCATTAGACAAGGAAGGTGTGTGAAAGCAACAAGGTAACCAGGCCCCCCAAAACACAACGCGCAACACGAAAAACCACAAAAGGCACTGCACACCAGAAAACACACGCAAGAGCGATGAGCCCACAGGCGCCGAGCGGCCCAGAGGTATGCCCGTGCACGCATGTTGTACGAGCTGCCGCAAGCACAACAAGGTATAATCCAAGAGGGCCAACGCAGGAAGGGACACAAGCAAACCACCACACACCAACGTGCCCGCCAATCAGGAAACGGCCGCGAGAACCAAGCCGCCGCCCTACATCCGCCGTGTACACTTTCTATGCCGACAACTCGGAAAGCAGTATGGTATGAGGGACACACGCACGCAAAAGAGAGGAGGGAGCCACACGCCACCGGAGAGCACACCAACGCCACAAAACACACATACAACAAGTCCATGGGCACGGGATGAGCAAGAGGTATGCCCACACACGCGCTAGCACAAGCAACGCAAGGTATGGTAAGGGAACACGAGACTTAGCCTGCGGGCACCAGGCGGCCAAGAAGTATGCGCGTGCACGCGCATATACGCCGCCGCAAGCGCAACAAGGTTTGGAAGTAAGCAAAGAGGGCCGCCGCCGAAGGGGACACAAGCGAACCGCCACACCTACGCGCCCACCGACCAAGTAACCGCCACGATAACCAGGCTGCCGCCCTACATACCCCATACACTCTCTAGGCCATCAACGCGGCGGAAAGGAATATGGTATGAGGGACGTGCGCCAAAGAGAGGAGGGAGCCGCAAGCCACCGGAGACCACACCACCGCCGCAAAACACGCACATAACAAGCCCAAGAGCACAAGAAGAGCAAGAGGTATGCCTACACGCGTGCTAGCGCAAACAACGCAAGGTATGGCAAAGGAACAAGAGCAACAAACCCAGGGGTACCAAACAGCCAAGAGGTATGGCCGTGGAGGCACGTACAAGCCGCAGCAGGCACAACAACCAAAGGGTGCCACCAACGCAAGGGACACAAGTACAACACCACACACTGAAACCAGACCGGGTGGTCAGGAGCAGAGGTCGCAGTGGCATGGGCAGCAACATTGCTTGGCATAGAAGACATAACGATAGTGTTGACTGAATAGTATCCTGCAAACAGATATGGTACACATAGCCAATGAAATACCTGATATGCACATATGAGAAATCCACCCTATCATCCACTAATTGATATAACTATTAAACATCCATGATTGCCTTATCTATCCCACATCCTATATTCCTAACAAGGAAATGGAATATGATATACCCTATCCCACATATATCCCATATATAGGGCCAAATAATGCTCCCTTAGGGGTAAAATGCCAGGGTAGGGTTGTGACCTGCTTCACCCCCCCACTTAAAACGACTGCCACGGGCAGGAAGTACATGCCCAAGAGGAACGTAGCAGTCACAAACAGCAGCAAATCACAGGTTAGCAGATTCCCTCCCATTGGGAATCGAACCAACGCAGGCAATCTCGAGGCCGGCCGCACGACCGCTGAAGTAGCTCCGATCGGTGGGAATCAAACCACCGCCAGAATACACAAATTGACGAACGGGATCCCGCAGGTCCCGCAATAAGTAGTAGGCGAAATCGCGAGCTGCGGCGCGTAGAGTCTGGTCCCTGCGTGTCGCATGAGGCATGTGGGGTCCAGCAGGTAAGGGCAGGTAGTTTTTCAAAGAATTAAAACTAAAGGCAAAGTGAAATCACACTTTTAAACAAAACTGAAGGTAACGGTACATGCGAAGCGGTGCGACGCGACAGTGCCAAAATTTTACTTTTGACAAAGAAAAGCCAGCAACAGGGACAGGAGACACTGACAGCAACTTAGGACTGTGCCTGCAGCAGGGAGCACGTGGGGAAACAAAGGTAGAGGTCAGGGATGCATGACTGACTTGTGCTCGCCACTGTCTTGTGCATGCTTAGGCCACTTAACAAACACGGCCACGATGGCCCACCGTGCGCGCGGTAGCTCACTAATTAGAGGAAAGAGGTCACGATGGCCTCAGGGTAAAAGAACCGCTTAAAACACTAGGCACAAAGATAAACACGGGTACGATGCCCACACCTTCCACCTTCGTGCTTTAGACAATTTATGAGGGCTTGATGTGCTTGATGTTCTTGATGTGCTTGATTTAACACTTGCATTAACGAGTGAGTTCTTGCTTGTAAGATGTAAGCTTGCTTGCTCACTTGCTTGTAAATTCCCAGACAAGGCCTAGCCAAAGGCCCACTTGCAAACAGAACCGACACACAAAAACAATGAAACGAAGGCCGGTGTGCCTTGTGTGCGGATTGCCGGAAACCAGCCACGGCTGTGGCTAAATGCTACGGGCACGGCTCAGCCAAGGGCCGTGTCCGTGTGGATGCTTAATTTAGCATGTGTGTCACACGTGATGCACCACGTAGAGGGTAAAGGAGGAGGTACGGAGATGGGATGAGGGTGTGAGTAGACACACTTAAATAGACAAACCTCATAACCATGTAATAATAACCTGACCTCACTGCTAACCCCTCACCTAGGAGCCATACTACGTATATATATCATATATACACATAATAGAGCGATGCACACCGACAAACACAAGACACACTTGTGCGCGCACACCCGTTGGCAGGGCCCGGGGGCACACACTCGCCCGGAGGGCATCACAGAGTGTGGGTCTCGCGGTGGCGGCCATGGGGCACGTGATGGGGGCACTCCACACATACGGCACGTGCAAGAGCTTCCACAAACTACTCACGTACACACAACAAACAGTAAGCATATCCACAATAGAACACGTGTATAGATACGCCACCTTGTTGCTTGGTGTTCGTGTGTGTCTTGGGGGCGTGCGTATAAACACTTAGGTTAGCTTGCGTGTTACCTTTGTCGGTGGGTGTGCGACCGGCGGGCCGTAGCGCAGGGGGTCACCTCCAGGTCGCAAATTGGGGAGGTCGCCCGTACGGTCCCGCTGGTGAATCAGCCCACCCTGCTCCCCGGGGGCACGAGGACACGCCCCGAAGGAGTTTTACTCCCCCAACCCCTCTACACCGTGTATGACGGATTCATGTTTACACCTCCGTGTGTAAACTTGGGCCGGTGTACACGGCTACAAAACCCCAAAGGTAGGTGTCAACCTAGGTCTTGCTTGTTCGGGGGGCGGGTGATAACCAACGTAATAGGCAACCATATAATCCCGTAACTAAATTAATGGCATGCGCACACACACGCTACCATTGGCCACGGGCACACCCGGTTTTGGTGTGTCTCGGACAGAGAGACTCGTGTGTGTTGTGGAAATCCAAGTCCACGCACGGGTCTCTATAAAGAAAAATGCCACGCCCATATCCCAACCCGTTTGGTTGGGTGTTGGGATAGAGGACCCCTCGGGTGTTGTGGAAATCCAAGTCCACTCGTGGGGAACTCTAGAGAAAACATTAATATACATATTCTCTCATAAACATATGCATGTGCACACTCGCCCTTTTCATCATATTGTTTGTTCCCTCTCGTTGCAGGCAGGAATTCCCCCGCGAAATTCATCAAGGACATGAAGAGCACACCCAGCCAGCATGCGGCCCCATGCAATGGCAATGGAGGGTACCCACTCCCAACCCGGGCACGCATAGCGACCGGGGACGAATACCCAGGCGGCGGAGACGGCCCAAATCCGCAACGCCACTCTCTGCCTTTGAAGACCCCACCCACTCATAGAGTGACGGGGCAAAGGCACCCATTGCAATTCATATTAGAATACTTGTATTGTAGAGGACGACCCCTCCCTCTAGGCTTAAGTCCTCGCCGTATGTAGTGGCAATTTTGCACGCCACGAAATTTTTTCCACGTAATGTGAGCCACACGAGTACTTCGTACCTTGTATACCTACCCTGGTGTGGACAAGGGCAAATCGGTGGAAAACCATCACGCCCAACACAAAAAGGGAAAATGGGTTGTACCCGCCAACCCAACGAAGTTTTCAAGCCTTCGCCATTTTGAGCAAATGATTTAGCTCGTTGGCTTGGGTCACGGGTCAGGGACGGTCGTGGGGTCGTGGTTTCGGTACGGGGCGGCACTCCGAAACCTTGCAAACACCACCATGCGCACAACCCGGCAGAGTCTTCGGGAAGTGCTTGCCACGTTGTTAGCACCCTTGACAGGGGGCGTCATCGTGGGCAGGACTGACGGCAGTAGTCCTGGTGGTGGTAGGAGTGCTCCAGTAAGACCCAAGGATAGGGGTTTGAATGGCATTAAGACCCCCGAAAGAACACGTCCCACTTCCGCCCCAGGCTATATGCCACGCCACCCCACCCCAAGGACTCTCAAGCCTTTAGCGGTGAGAGAGGTAGACGGTGGGGTAAACCTGCGGTACCCACCGCCCTGCTCCGGTGGGGATTTTTGTAACCGAGGAGCGCGCCGTGCATGCACATCTTCTTTCCTGTCTCCCACCGCTTCTCGCTCTCTCCTCCCTTCCCCAAACAATAATATATCCATATTGGTTAGGGTTTTCTTTTCGTGGCACGCTCATGAGAGCGGTCCACCAAGGTGGGCAAGGATGTCAACGGTTTGGGTGAGATTCTGTTTCTGCAGGTAATCTCTCCAAACTTTGTTGTAGGACGGTAAGAAGGTTTCAACGGGTTCCTCGGTATCCCAATCCTTGGTATAACCCTCCCACCGCACCTTGAAGAGAAGTCTCTTGCGGTAAGTACGGTGACTTAATATTTTCTTGACATTATAGGTGTCCTCCTCAAACTGGGAGGGCACCCTAGCAACCTCCTCCGTGTAATTTAGAGGCACGGGGGAGCGAGGGGAGTTGACCGTTCTCATTAAACAATCAACGTGGACGTCAACTAACCTCCGTTGGTCCACTTGAATAACATAGAGGTCGTGCGCCTTCTTGGCCACAACCTCATAGGGCCCATCCCAATAGGGACAAGTCTTATCGCCAAGATTTTTGCGTTGGCGACGGACCCATACGCGGTCCCCTTTTGAGAAATTGGGGGACATCCTCCTACTCTTATTATACTTACGAGCCATTGTCTCTTGCACTTGAATCATAGCCCTCCGTGCAAGAGCAATAAGCTCCTCACGCCGTTGGAAGTAGTGAGCGGCGTCTTGGGCCACCCCCTTAGGCTCAGCAAGAGGAGGCCCTTTAGTACGGTTGTGTTTACCAAACACAATCTCGTTAGGTGTATAACCTGAAGGACCTGTAGTCTCATGCCACGCTCGTACAACGGCGGGCAAAACCTCTACCCAATTAGTTTTCTTCTTCTTCAGGGTAATGGCTTTAGCAACGGCACGCCTTAGCTGCTTGCCAGTATTTTCGGCCTTGCCATTACCTTGGTGCCTACCCGCGAGACACATAGTCGAGCGGGCACCAATCTTAGAACAAAGGGTTTGGAAATATTGGCTCACAAATTGTGGCCCACGGTCGGAGCATATTTCACGAGGGGCTCCGAACCTATCCACCCAGCGCTCCATTACCAAATGGGCCGCTCTTCTCCCCGTTAGCCCTTCATCCTTGTCTCCATGACGGGGTTTAGGAATAGGGATCGCGATGAGGTAGCCGGAAAGCCGGCATACACATAGGAGCATCCGGTCATACACCTCTCCATCGTGGGAGGTGGAAGGGTAGTGAAACACATCAAGCGCTATGGAGTCCATGGGCTCCATAGGTATAGGCATAGGGGTCATGTACCCTTGCTTGCGCTTGGTGTCATGCGTGTGAATGGCACATGAGGGACACGTTTGACATTGCAGTTCCACTGCTTTGTACAACCCCTCACCTTCCACGCCATGGTTAATTTCCTTCCAGTGTTTTTCCACACTGGAGGTAGTTAAGTGAAATGCATCATGGTATTCGGCTACCAAACGATGCACTAGCGGCGTAGGAACACACCACCGTCCATTACGGACGAGCTTGTTATCCACCAACCTCACCCCATCTTGGAAGCTCCCATTCAAGGCATCTTGCCACATTTGTTTGTAGCGTTGACAATTTGGGTAGTGTTTAGCCCAATTTATCTCAAAAACATTGGGAGCATCCTCCCCATGTATAGGGGTTGCTTTCTTGTGGGACTTCCAAGATTTTTTTATCTTGACAATTCGCTCCAGTCTCCGAAGCTTTCTCTTTTGCTTCGTCCCCCCCCCCACTGGAGGCGAAGCCAGAGGGGGTGGATCACACGCTGGTGCCCCTTGAGCCCGAGGCGCCGCTTTAGACCTAGTAACAACGGGCGCCACAACCGCCCTAAATACAAGGGGGCGGGCGAGAAGTTCCTCCTTCTCGGCCGCCATCATGTCCCGCACATCCCCGGCCGCTTGGGCCGTCCCATGTATGGACACATCACCCAACGCCGGGTTAGCAGGGTAAGCCCAACGGGACAAGAAATCACCCACGGGGTTCACTGGCCCCGGAGTGTAAACCACATGGAGGTCGAATTTAGAGAACAATTCATGCCAACGCGCTTGGCGTGGAGAGGGACCCCCCACGGTTTTGAGGTCCTCCGTAGCCCAATTTTCAAGGCTACGGTGGTCCGTACGGACCTCCACGCGCTTGTTCCCCACCCAACCATGCCATTTTAAAAGCGCCGCCACTATGGCGTAGCATTCTTTCTCCCGAGGGCTCCAATTCAATTGGCTGCCTGACAATTTGCGGGAGAAAAAGGCAAGGGGGCGTAGGGCACCATCGGGACCTTCCTGTTGTAGGGCCGCCCCCACCGCCCAATTACTAGCGTCCGGGGTGAGGACAAAGTCCTTATCCCAATCGGCTAGTTGGAGGGGAACAATATCCGTAATAGCACGCTTGAGCTTCAAAAAGGCCTCGTTAGCCGAAGCATTCCACGTTAGGCCTATCTTTTTGCCATTCTTATGCTTAGGCAAATCCTTCAACATATTAATCAAAGGGGTAGCTATGGAGGCGTAGTGTTGGACATAGCCCGAATAATAGTTGGCGAGCCCCAAGAACCCCCGGAGCTCCCGAACATTATCCGGTTTGTCCCAACGCTCAAGCGCCAACATTTTCCCTGGCGCCGGCCGACGTGTGCCATTTTCCAACACATGGCCACAAAACTCAACCGAACGAACAAAGAAATCGGTTTTGCTAACCGAAGCAACCAACTCCTCTTTTCGTAGCCTATCCAACACGGCACGCACATCGCGGTCGTGGTTAGCCAATAGCTCCTCCTCCGTCGCACCGGAGGAACCAATAATAATATCATCAATATATACGTCCGCACAATCCAAACCCTGCAAAACATGGTCCATGACCCGTTGAAAACTAGCGGGCCCATTCTTGATACCCATAGGCATAACACGCCATTGGTATCGCTTACCCGCCAAATTCATGGCGGTCTTAGCCCGGGATTCAGGGTGAAGGGGAATTTGATGAAACCCTTTACTCAAGTCCACAATAGTGAAAATCTTGTGTTTGGATTGATTTTCCAACATGTTTTCTATCAGGGGGAGGGGGTGTGCGTCGGGCAAGGTAGCCTCATTAAGTTGGCGGTAGTCCACCACGAGGCGCCATTTTCCTTTCTCTTTCTTGGGCACAACGAAACCGTTGGATGCCCATTCGGAGGCAGGGCACGGCTCAATCCAGCCACGAGCCAAAAAGTCCTCCACTATTTCTTGCTCCGCCGCAGCACGCTCCCCCACCAACCGTATAGGCTTCACGGACTTGGGTTTGGCGTTCGGGTATAGGTCAAGTTTAGCAAACCCCAACCGCTCCGTACCACGGACTTTAGGGTGTTCCTGGTCCGGACGGAGACGAACCTCCCCGCTAAAAACATCCCGCTCATAGTCCGCGAGGATGCGTTTCCTCATGAGCTCCACCTCCGGAGACACAATAGGCTCTTGGGTGGTGACAACGCCACCCACACGAGAAGCCGCCAACAATCGTGTGGCGCCTTTACGTTTTCGGTAACGCTTAACGGTAGTGGCCCTCCCACCCAATAACTCTCGTTCAATTTTCGCAATGCGTGAACGCACGCATTCTTGTGCCTCCAAATCTTCGGGGGTAGGATCAAGAGTAACGGGTGCGAGGAGTTTTTTATGGGTCGCCTGATACGTGAGGGTGCGCACCGAAGCCAAATGGTTAGGCACCCTTTCATCCTCCGACTCTTCCTCCGAGGTCATGCCCGGCTCGCCATCCGTGTTGGGGTTAGAGACGGCCGGTGCCAAAACGGAGGCCACATGACATTTAGTGGCCGCCAAATTTTCCTCCGCAATACCACCGTCCACGTATAGCGCCACCGTGGACCAACCCCGTTGAGGAAGGGGCGTGAGGTGGTCATTCTGATAGAGACAGGCTTTAGTCTCTGGCCCAGGAAGGTGGTACCCTTGCAAAGTAATTGCCATAAGGGGTTTCCACCACTCCCTATGTGTCCACTTCGGCCCTACGACGATGGCTCGTAGCTTTTCTTGCCGAATTTTCCGAACACAATCGGAAAACCGATGATAGGGAGGGCACATCCAATACAATTTGGAGGGGTCCGCGGGAGTGGAAAAGAAATCTTCAAGCGGCGAAACCCAACGGGTAGCCTGAGCCATACCCGGGACCCTATTGAAGGCGTCCACGTCGGGGTTTTTGCCAAATTGTTTTTTGACACGTGCGGCCCAATATGGCGTGAGGCCATAGTCAGACTGGGTCCACATGGACCCATCACGCCGCGTAGGTAGAACATCACGGGCAAGGGTTTCGGGAGCAAATTCAACGAGCTCCAAAGCACAAGCCCGGTCCTGTACGGGGGCCACGGAGGAAGCGGTCAAGGCATAGGATATGTGTTTCTCGGCCTCAACACGGTTAGGCGGTTCGCCACCAGGGGGCGTAACCACAATGGCCGGGGCAGGGTGCGTAGGAGCGACCGCTCCAATGACTGGAACGGTTAGGCCCCACACGGACTGACGTGACACCTTACTATGAATGGGTTTCACCAAAAATGGTTTGCCGGTTCGTGGAGCTTCACGGAAGTCCTCAATCCAAAAACGGGAGTGCACTGGATGGTGAGAGTACAAACAATTGAAACGGGCAAAATGGCTCACACAATGTTCGTAACCCCATGGGTGCCCCAAAACCATATCCCAAGGTAAATTCGGGACAAGGTACGGGGACACGCCATACTGGGCAACACGAGGAAGTGAAACACTACCATCCACAACCCCCGTAAATTGAATTTTGACGTCTATTTGCTCGTCCCCCCCCGGCAAAGGCGTCTCATTATCGGCTTGGAGTAGGCGCCTCCGTTGGGGGGATTCATATTTTTCGGAGAGTTGGTCTCCAAAAACATTGGGGTTGGCCAAAGCGACCGCTTGGCACCCAAAATCCACCAAAACACGGAGGGCCTTGCGTTCTCCATTGGGCAAAACAACCTGAACGGAAAGTTCGGTTTGAATCTCACTAGTCACTATATGCCCCTTCATGACTCTCGATGGAACGAGAGCCACGGTAGTGTCACAGGGGTGCCCGAGGTTTTCTTCTTTCGAAGGGGGCGCCTCTGGGCACCTCTACCAACGTCCGCGCCCGTTCGGCGCTCCCTTGCCTCCTTTATCGCCCTTGCCGCCGCCACCCTTATAACCACCACCACCCTTATCACCACCGCCACCCTTATCGCCACCCTTAGGCTTACCACCTTTAGACTTACCCGCAATGTTCCAATGAGTGTCATTGCACGGAGAATTAGGCTTACACGTCCAAAGGGTGGTATTGGTGGCACCCCAATCAATCCAAGACATGTCCATATCCGTTTGTTTACGTGTTTTCCAATGTTTGGAACACGGAACCCAAAAGGTAGGTGGCGGTTTAGCCCCGGGGTCGACGGGTTTCTTCGCCGGAGGTTTAGAGTGACCCACGGCGTTGACGGAGGTGTCAGCGGGTTCGGAGGTGTCAGGGTCCGCCGTAGCCTCCGCATTAACCGCATTCACCGCGGTTTTATTGTGAGAAGGGCGATGAGTGTACGTCACCGTCGTCTTGTCTCCTTTATTGAGGCGTTCGAGAGCTTCCCTCTCCGACACGCTTTCATGGGCAAGGGCGTAGATTTCCGCAGGCTTCAAACGAGGCCTACGTTGCTCCACTTTCATAGTGTAGCCGCGTGTGTGAGGTGTGTTGTTGAGCTTCAAGATCCACTCCTGGAGAGCCGGGTCTTTGCAGTCAACTATCACCCCCGGCCCCGAATAGGAAACAATCTCAGGAACCGTAGTGCAAGCTTGAGCGCTATATTTCCTGAGTTCTTTTTCGAACGGGGCGCGACCCGGCGAAGGGTCAAGGCCACTAAAATCCACCACATAGCTGTCTGGGCTATTCTTAGCCTCTTGCTTGACGACCTTCTCCTTGATCCACGGGAGCTTGCTTAGGAGCTGCTCCCGGATCACGTGGGGACGAGTCTCATTGCTCAGAGGCAACAAACGTTGCCAACGAGCATAGAAATCTTCAAGGTCGATGAGGGTCACTTGCCCTCTAACCACCCTGGGGGTGAGGGCTCGCCATCTTTCATCAGCCCTTGAGGGGTCATACTCGTGGAAACGTTGTTCCAAAAAGTCCCACAACTCTTTGAGGGTGGGGGCCGTGCGTGTGTGGTGGGTGGCCTCGGCAACCCGGGCGTTGATGATCGCCTTTAGCCATGGGGGCAAGGTACTCAAAATCATTTTTGCCTCGTTGGCCTTTCGGTACATGGTATCACACCCCCCCAACCATTGTTGAAGCTTCTCCACCCACTCGTCGTAGCACTCTAGCTGCCCATTAAATTGCGGTTTAGGCATATCACTATCCTCCACCGCTTTGGTGTAACTATTTTGCACCATAGGCATTTGGTACGGGTGGTAAGCAGGGGGAGCCATGGTTGGGGGTGCACCTCCACTTGCACTTGGTGCAACTTTCACTGGAGAGACTGTACACGTATCCGTAGGATGAGAGGGCGTGTACGAAGGTTTCCCAGGGGAAGTGAAAACATTTTTCGTGAGGGGATTAATGTTCCCCAACGAAGAGGTGTTCTCCTCTTCATTGGCCCACGGGGCCGTAGGCTCCGTGGGGTGTTCTTCGCCCTTAGGCGTCGCCCTCCACTCGGGAACAGCACGTTCCTTCTGCTTTTCGGCGATTCCCCTCCATGATGTAGGTTCTTGGGGGTGGGGGTGTTCGTGGTGTTCTTCCCCCCCCCTCGGCCACCCCGAATCCGGACAAGCGCTCGGATGGTAGATGCAATCGCGGGATGGGTGGACGGAGAAAGGAAGGACACACCCACCACCGGATGAACCGGATGGCGCGCCCATGGGCGCCGTAGGCGCCGCCGGTGTAGGATCAGGAACGGGCGGAGGCGCCGATGGCGGGGGTGGGACCACCGTAACGGGTTCCGCAGGCGTGGAGTACCAGTGGTCCCACGCATCGATCCTAGATGCAACGGCGGCGTAACGTGTAGCGAGCGACTCCACTGCGCTAAAGCACTTAGCCGTGTTGCCGTTGGACATCTTAAGATGATCTGCCACGCTAGCCTCCACCACCTTAGAATCCCGTTGGTATGCCTGAACCACCGCGTCAAACTTAGCCAATGTAGACAAGATTTGGGTCATCCGGTCCCCGTAGGACTGACTGATGCCCACAGTAGAGGCTACTGCCTGAGAAAGTTCCTGATGGGATCGCTGCAACTCCAGATTCTGATTTCGCAGGTCCCTCACCTGTGCCATCAGAGATTGGATGCACGTTTCGTAGTGCACCACACACCGGGGACAGTCACAGGTGTGCTGTAGGTCGTCCTCCCCCCGTGTAGGAGTGGGGCCCCCAGAATGTCGAAAAGATGGACCCCCCCCTCCACGAGGAGGAGATGACCCACCACCGCCCCCCCCAGCAGCCCCCCCTGCCACGGAGGGACCAGAGGGCCCCCCCGCAGGGCGAGAAGGGGGTGTGGGGCGCGCAGCAACAGGCGCTGGCGCCCCCCCACTAGAGGGATGTCCCCCCCCCGAACCCCCACCACTAGATGGCCGAACCAGGTGCGGGATTCCTTGCACGTGCTCGATGTAAGCCACCTGGCGGTGGCGGGGTGACGGCGGAGGGGGAACATGACCAACAGTATTCGGTCGCGGCGGTGGGGGCGGGGAATCGTCCACCACGATATACTGTGGTGACTCATGAACCACCATAGGTGGTCGAGTTCTCGGATGGGAAGCAAAAACAGGCTCCGATCCCGTTGCAACCGCTGGATCCCCCCCCCAATTGGGCAGTTGGGGGTCCTCCGTAGGAGATGTATTTGTGGGGGGAGAGACCAAATTTATTGGGAGGGTTGCTGAACCTCCCTCCACCTGATTCCCTCCCCCCCAGCACAGATTGTTGACCTTCGGCATTGCCGGAGAATCATCCACTAGGGATGGACGATCTTTCGTGCCACTCATAGGCATTGGAGATGTAGTACCGGCCCGGTCCTCCGTAGGCTCCGGAGATTCCACGACAAGACACGGGCGGTTTTTGACGCCGCTCATAGGCACCGGGGACTCTTCCACAGCAATGAACTGAGGGGCCGGAGAGTCCTCCACCGTGATGTAGTGGGGGGCCGGGGATTCTTCCACAAGCATGGGGCGATCCCTGGTCCCTGACATAGGTTCAGGAGGTGCAGGCGACGAGGCAACGGAAATAGGGGAATGATGGAGTTCATGACGTTCCAACACTCCAATCTCCTCCTCCTCATCGTCGTTCCACTGCTCCACCGCCAGGGGGAACCACTGGTCACACTCATCCTCCTCGATTTGCGTGGGGGATTCCTCGATGATCGTAGGATTTAGCCTGGATCCGCTCGGGGGATAGGGATACGCTCCCAAGGCAGGAGATTCCACCACCAGGGAGGGAAACCGCCGCGATCCACTCATTGGAGTGGGCGACGATTCCACCACAGTGGGGTTCTGCCTAGTCCCCGACAGGGCTTGCTGGATCAGGGCCACGGCCTCTCGAGCCGGACCCAGATGGCCATGGGGATCAGGCGTGAGCGCGAGGACTCGACGGTTTTCAGCGTCGAGTTGGTCAACAATGGGGCTGATGGGCCCTGCCGCAAACAGGTTTTTTCTGACCTGAGGCTCTGGCAACCCCCCTAGCGACGGAGGAGCGCCAGAGTCGACCACGATAGGCCCCATTGGCGAAGCCATCGTACCCCAGTCGGCAGCGCGTGAGGGCGCAGCGTTCGTACGCTCGATCACCCCAGTAGATAGGTCGATTACTGCCCGATTCTCGGCGCTAGTAACGGTTCCCGAGCCCATAATAGGCGATTGTGGTCCTCTTATCGCTCCCTGAGGGTGGCCGTCTATTTCCCCCCCAACCATCCCAGGTACACCAGCTGGATTTCGAGGATGGGGGGCCCCGATGGGAACATTCGGAGATTTCGGAAACTTAGGATTTGTAGCCACTTGGGGCTTGGCCCGTTTTTGCGGCCCCTGCCCGGTCGATGGGGTCAGGGCCGAGGAGGTCCTGAGAGTGGGGACCTGGACACCCTCAGCTATCCCTCCCGGGGAAGAGATTTTAACTTGAATTTGGTCCACGAAATCTTGGACCGATCGCTTTCCGCGATGCCAAGCGCCCAACAGAGACGAAAAATTTTCGCCTCTGCTACCATGAAACCAGACCGGGTGGTCAGGAGCAGAGGTCGCAGTGGCATGGGCAGCAACATTGCTTGGCATAGAAGACATAACGATAGTGTTGACTGAATAGTATCCTGCAAACAGATATGGTACACATAGCCAATGAAATACCTGATATGCACATATGAGAAATCCACCCTATCATCCACTAATTGATATAACTATTAAACATCCATGATTGCCTTATCTATCCCACATCCTATATTCCTAACAAGGAAATGGAATATGATATACCCTATCCCACATATATCCCATATATAGGGCCAAATAATGCTCCCTTAGGGGTAAAATGCCAGGGTAGGGTTGTGACCTGCTTCAACACATGCCCGCTGACCCAGTAACCGCCGCAAGAACCAGGCCGCCGCCTACATCCCCCTTACCCTCTCTAGGCCACCAACACCGCGGAACGAAATATGGTATGAGGGACGCACACACACCGGAGCGCACTCCGCCGCCACAAAACACACACAGAACAAACCCCCGAGCACAAGAAGAACAAGAGGTATGCCCCGTGCCCACATGCGCGCTAATACAAGGAACACAAGGTATGGCTGAGGACACCGCTGCCACCGATGAACGCACAAAGGCACAACAATGTACTGGTTCCCGTGAACATGCTGCGCTGCCCAAGCTCCCTGTCTACCTGCACACTTTGTAGGTCACCAACACTGTGGATGTGGTATGAACGAATGGGGAAGCCGTCACACCGCCGCATTAACACAAACAAACGTAACGCTGTCTGGCCACCGAAGTAGCATGCCACACTTCGCGCCCAACTGCCACGCCCACGCCCTGCACCCCGGTACGCTGTTCAGCAGGTCCAAGAAGGAGCGGAGGAACCAGAAAAGGCAGAGCCACACACAGACCGGACAGGGCAAAATGCGCGCAAGGGAGGAGGGACGGCCAGAGCAGGCAGGAATAGAGGAGAGAGTAAGCAGCGCCTATTCTTGGGCGCCCGCCAAATGCAAAGAGTAGACAACAGGGTAGCGGCGGGGAGGACGAGCGAGCCCGAAGAGAACGGAAAAGGACGCCACGATGAACCGCGCCGGTAGACCAGGGCACCAGGGCGAGAGACGCATGCCGGGCGGGGAGCACGGCCACCAGCCACGGCACCACGGCAAGCACAACACAGCACCACGCGGCAGAGGACGAGAGGGGGGCACAGGGGCAGCGGGAGGAGGGTGACACCATCACAAACCACTGCGCAACAGCACAGCCACGCACGCGCACAAGCACGCAGACACCATGCCCACCATGCACACCCACACCCAGTCATCCGCCCCAAGGACGGCCGGCTGGAAGTGCCGGGTGCCCACACCTGCTAGCCCACGCCCACCGCAAGTGGGCAAGGAACCGGGGCTACCTGCCCGGAGGACGGGCAGCGGGGAAAGGGACAGCGGCTGAGCCCAGATGCCCCTCACAACGATGCGAGGCATCCCCCCCGGGGACGCCCTCCTGCCACCCCTACAGCGCGCAACGCCGGCTCGCAAAAGCGCACGCTGTGGGGCCGGTGATGGCTCCTCACGCCCACACCACCTGCGTCCGGGAAACAAGGGCACAGGAGCCCGGCTGCCCGCCGCAAGGACAGGCAGCCAGGAGAGGGAGAGCACCTGACACCAGACGCACCTGGCAACGGTGAGAGGTACTCCCCCCCCCCGGGGCAGCCTCCTGCCGGCCCTGCGGCGCACAACGGCCCGCAGGACACGCACGCCAAAGGGACAGTGCTGGGTCCCCGCACCCGCACGCCCGCGCCCCCAGCAAGTGGGCAGCGAACTCCGACTGCTTACCCCAAGGACGGGCAGACGGGAGGGGACAAGCGCCTAACTCTAGGCGCCCCTCACAACGGCGAGAGGCAGTTCCCCCCCTGCCAACCCCAGAGCGCGCAACGCCGGCTCTCAAGAGCGCAGGCTGTGGGGCTGGTGCTGGGTCCCCACACCCACACCACCCGCGCCCAGCAAACATGGGCAGCGGGGCCCGGCTACCCGCCCCAAGGATAGGCAGCCGGGAGACTGAGAGCGCCTGACACCAGACATGCCTCACAGCGGTGAGAGGTCCCCTCCCCGCGGCAGCCTCTGCCCACCCCCGCGGCGCGCAACAGCCCGCATGGCACGCAACCCAAAGGGACAGTGCCGGGTCCCCACACCTGCACACCCGCGCCCACAGCAAGTGGACAGCGGGCCCCGGGTGCCTGCCCCAAGGACGGGCAGCCGGGAGAGGATGAGCGCCTAACCACAAACGCCCCTTGCAACGCCGCGAGGCACCCCCCCGGGGACGACCTCCTGCCACTCCAACAGCGCGCAACGCCTGCTCGCAAGAGCGCACGCTGTGGAGCTGGTGCTGGGACCCCACGCCCGCACCACCCGCGCCCAACAAAAACAGGCAGCGGGGCCCGGCTGCCAGCCCCAAGGATGGGCAGCCGGGAGAGGGAGAGCGCCTGACACCCGAAGCTCCTCACAACAGTGAGAGATACCCTCCTCCCCCGGGGCTACCTCCCCCCACCCCCGCGGCATGCGGCACCCCACAGGGCGCGCACACCAAAGGGCCCGTGCCTGGTCCCCAGACCGGCACACCCGCGCGCATAGCAAGTGGGCAGCGGACCCCGGCTGCCTGCCCGAAGGACGAGCAGCAGGGGGAGGAAGAGCGCCTGACCCCAGACGCCCCTCACGATGGCGCGAGGCACCCCCCGGGAAGCCGTCCTGCCACCCCCACAGGGCGAGACGCCGGCTCGCCAGAGCGCACGCTGTGGGGCCGGTGCTGGGTCTCCACTCCCACACCACCCATGCCCAGCAAATATGGGCAACGGGGCCCGGCTACCCGCCCCAAGGATGAGCAGTTGGGATGGGGAGAGCGCCTGACACCAGACGCCCCTCACAATGGCGAGAGACACCCTCCCCCCAGGGCAACCTCCCGCCACCCCCGTGGCGTGCAACACCCCGCAGGGCAGGCACACCAAAGGGACAGTGCCGGGTCCCCACACCTGCACACCCGCGCCCACAGCAAGTGGACAGCGGGCCCCGACTGCCTGCCCGGAGGACGGGCAGCCGGGAGAGGATGAGCGCCTAACCACAGACGCCCCTCACAACGGCGCAAGGCAGCCCCCTCCCGGGGATGCCCTCCTGCCACTCCTACAGCGCGCAACGCCACCTCGCAAGAGCGCACGCATTGGGAGCGGTGCTGGGTCCCCACGCCTGCACCACCCACGCCCAGCAAAATCGGGCATCGGGGCCTGGCTGCTCGCCCCAAGGATGGGCAGCCGGGGAGGAGAGAGCGCCTGACATCAGACGCCCCTCACAACGGTAAGAGATACCCCCCCCCCCCGGGGCAAACTCCCGCCAGCCCGCGGCGCGCGACACCCAACAGGGCGCACACGCCAAAGAACCAGTGCCAGGTCCCCACACCCGCACACCGCGCCCACAACAAGTTGACAGCGGGCCCCAACTGCCTGCCCAAACGACAGGCAGCCGGTGGAAAATGAGCGCCTAACTACAGACACTCCTCACAACGGCGCGAGGCACCCCTCCCGGGGGCGCGCTCCTGCCAGTCTCACAGCGCGCAACGCCGGCTCGCAAGAGCGCACGCTGTGGGGCCGGTGATGGGTCCGCACGCCCGTACCACCTGCGCCCAGAAAACATGGGCAGCCGGGCCAGGTAGGCCTCTCGAAGGACAAGCGGGCAGGGGAGGGAGAGCGCCTGACACCAGACACCCCTCACAACGGTGCGAGGTACCTGCCCCCGGGGCAGCCTCCCACTACCCCTGCGGTGCAGGACACCCCGCAAGGCACGCATGCCAAAGGGCCAGTGCCGGGCCCCCACAGCCGCATGCCCGCGCCCACAGCAAGTGGGTAGCAGACCCCGATTGCTGCCTGCCCCAGGGACGGGCAGCGGAGAGAGGATGAGCGCCCAACCCGAGACACCACTCACAACAGCACGAAGCACCCCCCTGGGACACCCTCCTGCCACCCCCACAGCGCGCCAGGCGGGCTTGCAGGAGTGCACGCTGTGGGATCGGTGCAGGGTCCCAACACCCGCACCACCCGCGCCCAGAGAACATGGGCAACGGTGCCCCGCTACCCGCCCTAAGGACGGGCAGCGGGGAGAGGGAGAGCGCCTGACACCAGACGCCCCTCACAACGGTGAGAGGTCCCCCCCCGGGGCAAACTCCCGCCAACCCCGCGGTGCAGGAGACCCCGCAGAACACGCACGCTAAAGGGCCAGTGCCGGATCCCCACACCTGCAAATTGGCGCCTACAGCATGCGGGCAGCAGACCCAGACTGCCCGCCCCAGGGTTGAGCAGCCGGGAGAGGATGAGCGCGTCACCCTAGACACCCCTCACAACGGCGCGAGGCACCCCCCCAGGGACACCTACTTGCCACCTTCACAGCGCGCAGCCCCGGCTCGTAGGAGCACACACTGTGCAGTCGGTGCAGGATCCACACACCCGCACCGCCCGCGCCCAGAAATGAGCAACGGGGCCCGGCTACCCGCCCCAAGGACGGGCAGCCGGGAGACGGAGAGCACCTGACACCAGAAGCCCCTCATAACCACGCGAGGCACACCCCCCGGGGATGTTCTCCTGCCACCCCTAAAGGCTGCAACGCCGGCTCGCAAGAGCGCACGCTGCCCTCGGGCCGGTGCCGAGGCTGGGTCCCCACGCCCGCACCACCTGGCTCTCCGCCCGAAGGATGGGCAGCCGGGAGAGGGAGAGCGCGTGACACCAGACGCCCCTCACTACGGACCTAGGTACCTCCCCCCTGTGCAGACTCCCGCCAGCCCCGTGGCGCGCGACACCCTGGAGAGCACACACCCCGAAGGGCCAGTGCCGGGTCCCCACACCCACACATCCGCGCCCACAGCGGGGGGGCAGCGGGCCCCGACTGCCCGCCCCAAGGACGGGCGACCGGTGGAGGACGAGCGCCTAGCCCCAGACACCCCTCACGAAGGAGCGGGGCACCCCTCCCACGCCCGCACCATCCGCGCCCCGAAACACGGGCAACGGACCCCGGCCCCCCCAAAACCCCCCTTCCGGAGGACGGGCGGCCGGCGAGGGGTACCCACCCGGGACACCCTGCTGCCACCCCTGCGAAGCGCACCGCCGAGAGGGACACGCAAGCTTTGTTGCAAGCCCAAGCACGCAAGCGAAACAAGCCGGAGCCCACACCCACGCAGACGCGCCCACAGTACATGGGCAACAAACCCCTGCTACCCGCCCCCAGGACGGGCAGCCAAAAGAGGGAGAGCGCCTGACTGCAGCCGCCCCTCACAACGCCCCCGGGGCAACCTCACACCGCCCCTGCGGCACGCAACGCCCAGCAGAGCACGCGCACCAAAGGCCCGATCCCCCGCCTCTGCACACCCGCGCCCACAGTCGGTGGTTGGCGGACTCCGACCGCCTGCTCGAAGGACAAGCAGCCGGAAGGGATTGGGCGCCTCGGCCCGCACGCCCCACGCGGAGGTAAGCGGGGCCCAGCTGGACGTGTCAGCCGAGGGATCCCTACAGCGGCGCACCCGTGCCAGCCACGGGTGGACAACGGACCACGGCCGCCGGCCCTCGGGGCCGGCGGCCAGAGGAGGACGAGCCCGTCCCGAGCACGTGCACGGCGCCCCCACGAGGCTCGGGGGACGGCCCCTGGCCACCCCCGCAACGCACGACGCCAGGCCGCGGGAGTATAGGCTGCGGGACCGGTTCCAGTCTCTCACACCCAGGGCTCCCACGCCCACGGACCACCACAGGCACCGGAAGGCCATAGAAGATCCATACCTCATCCCTGCTCTCAGGCACAGCGACACAACAACGGCGGAGCCCGCGGCCTCACGCAATACACGCCCCCGTTGTCCGAAGCTTGACGAACCGCACGAGGTCATCAAGGTGCTGGGACTCCAGAGCCGCGGCAGGGACCCTCCCAAGGAGGACACGGAGTCGGACTCCGACCTGGAGGTGATCCCAACGGCCCCCGCGAGGGGCGCACCAGCGGGGCCCACGACGCCGGTGGTCAGCAGACAAACCCTCTGCCCCGCATGGAAACGGGGGCACTGCACTGGCGAGGGCTGGTGCCCGAGACAACGCCCTGCGCTACATTGTGGCGCAGGGCTGGATCCACGATGAGACCACGCGCAGCAGCGTGAACATCCAAGAAGCCGTCGACCGGGTTGCCCACACAGGGCAGAGGGAAGTGGCCCTGCACACCCGGTGGTGCCACGGTGGACCCGCGGAGGGGATCGTCGTGGAGCCCACGGGGATGGTGCCAGTCCTGGCCGCGCACACGGTCCGCGGTGTGCTCCACGCGTCCCAGGCGCGGCGTGCGCGCCCGCAGTGGACAATTCAGGTGTACACCCCACCAGGGGCGTGGCCTTTCTCCACATGGGCAGTACTCGCCATCATGTGGCACCTGGCACGGGAGGGCACCCCCACGGGAAGCACAGAGGAAATCGCCCGGGACCTTCACACCTGGCCGGTCGACCAGGACTTCCCCTGGTGCAGACCCCAGGGCAGTCTCCCAGTGGCCCCCGCAGTGGAGGGACTCAGCCTCACCGCAACCCTCTAGCGGCACCCCGACAAACTGGCGCGCCCCTTCCTGCAGACAGGCATGGTCCGGGCCGCCCCGCCGGGCTCAGGGTGGATGTGGGACGCAGAGGAGGCAGAACCGCCTCCTGACCCCTGGGTCCCCCCGCTTTGGTACTTGCCCACGGGTACCCAGGCCCGTGCCACCCAGGCCTTCAAGGGGACTTTCCCACGGCCCCAGCCCCCCAACGCCCTGCTCCGCAGCCTGAGTTCGGAGGAGAGGAAATGGACACCCGGGCACGTACTTCCCCCTGGTGCAAGGGCAGGCCTTGCTTCACGCCGGAGGCATGGGAACCGTGGAGTGGGGGGGTGATCGTGCCTGATACGGCGCGCAGATGGAAATCGGCTCCTGCTCGCACCCCATGCGGCCGCTACCGGCGTACCACCACCTCCTATGAACAGTCCCCCCTTTAGCCCCCCGCCACGCCCTCACCCGAGAAGTGTGGCGGGCCCTGCTGAGCCACCCCAGAGACTGGACGACAGCCCGAGTCGCACGATGGCCACCAGGGCTGGTACTTGAGCAACTGACGGCCCCCACACCCAGGGTCCGCCACGCCCTGCACAGGGCGTCCGCCCAGACGGACCAGCTCACGGACGAGGACCTGGACCTAGCGCTCGAGCCCCTGCGGGTACTCTACCCGCAGCCCAATATCCCACCGGCGGGCACGTCCAACTGGCTCGCCCGCCTGGGCCTACAGCAACGCATCGAGGCCGCCAACGCGTGGGGCGTGGTGGAACAGTGGCTGACTCTCCGCAACCAATCTACCGCTTAGGGCCACTGGCACTAGCACCAACTCCTAATCCTCCCGCAGGCGGCCCCCGAGCACCGCCGAAAGGACCCATATGACACGCAACTGGAGCGCCTGGGCGCGCAGAGCTTTCCACAGCCGGCCTTGCCCGCCCTCCCGCAGGGGCAGGGCCAGGAGGCACTGCTGCAGGGGCCCCCGCTTGAAGCGACCACCGCGGTGTAGCAGAGGGATAGCCGCAACGCGGACCGGCCGAAATAGACCGTACGAACTGCGGACTTGCAGCCTGGACCGCGGCCTGGAGGCAGCTCGGCCGGGACATCACGGGACTCAGGCCGTACCAACCGGCGGACCGCACAGTGCTGGCGTTCACGGTGGCTGCCGTCACCATGGGGCCCATGGCGGCCTGCCAGGCGCGATTGCTGGCCCACGTTCCCTGCCAGGGTGTGCGGCCCTGCCGACCCGCTGCAACACACGCACCGACGTCACCCGTCACGGGGGAACAGCTGTACGCCGTCGCAGCGGCGCTACTGGCGGACGGTGGGGAAAGCTTTGTCCACCACCACCCCCCGACGCAGATCACGGGCAGTATCCAAGGGCTGCAACGCGATGCGCCCCTCCCGTGGCGTGCCACGCTCCGTGAGCGCACCCGCAACCGGGACACGGACGGCAGAACAAACCCTCCCGGACCGCCTACAGGGGAAAGCGCTCGTGAGGCAGGCGGCGGGCTACCAGGCTATCCTGCACCGTCACGCTGGGGGCTACCGGTTGCACGTCTTGGCCGAAGGCAAGTTGACCATCTGGCATGGCACCACCAGACGGCAGCCCTACTGCCCCACGTTGATTGGCGGCAGGCGCCAAACCAGGTCTACTACTTGGTGGCAGAGCCTTGGCCGCTGGCAGTCCTGCAACACACCATCAGCATCCCAAACAAGCGGCAGGAGCCGGGATGGGCCAACTCCCCCACGCTGGTCTGGAGCCCCGACCAGGAGGAACATCTGCGGGCCGCATGGCACAGCGACGCCATCCGGACCACGGATGTCCCAGACATCAGCGCGGGGCCATCACGCACGCGCGCCTGGCAGCTACCCTCGCGGTGGCGCAACGCAGACAGCAGAGCCCGAAGTGGGTGGTCTGCACCTTCAGCCTGGCGGACGCACACATCGCTAGCTGCGACCCCCGACGCCTGACAGGGCCTGAGGCCATGATCCCTGTGGCAGACTGCGCCCGCATGATTGTCAAGGAGCTGCAAGAGGGCGACCACCACTCCCTCCTGCTCCAAGCCGGCCGCAAGGACCACGCCAAGGTGGCAAAACCAGGGTTGTGGCCGGAGGCGGCGCTCCCCGCCGACCTGGAGCTCCAGCTGGCGGTCCCGACCACAGTGTACCACTTGCTCCAGGCCTTCCATGACCTGCGGTGGAGGGGCAAACCAGACCGCAATTCGGCCCCACACACTGGCAGGAGTGGCTACAGGCAGACACGCAGCACGCGCCCTCTTAGGCCTTGGACCCGCACCAACAGCGCGGGCCCTCGATGCATATGCCCCTGTCCGCAACCTGGCGCCGCACAGGTTCTTGCTGGCCAGGATACGGATAAGCGATCGTTTAGGGACTGAACGGTCGTTTGTTTGTTACGCTTAGGGAAATTTATTCACAAACGACGTTTTAACAAATGACGGCCCGCAGGCCCCTGCCGCAACGCAACGCTCGCACTTCCTGCGTGGTTTCTCCGATGTTTTGCGTTGTCAGGGCCTATGAACTGAACCATTTTAAAAGTCACACGATTTCAAAAACCACAGGTACAGAAAATTGGTGCATGCAGGAAAATGCATACAGACAGTTTTTGAAACACCTTCGTTGTTTCACACGCCTGTCTGCAGGAGTCTGTAAGCAAACATGAAGAGGCGACAGATGCCGCTGATAGGCACACCCGAAGGGTTGCACAGTGACCTGAGCAACGCATCGTGCAAGATAAGTTCACCAAAAGAAGGGCTGAGCGCCGACGTGAGAACAAGAATCAGCCAATGACAGATCATGCAGATCAGGTTTGACCTGAGAAGTGACTGGCGCGTCGCCGCAGACATACCTGAAGGTATATGCCCTAATCTGCCCTACTGCCTGTCACTGATGTGGCGGAACGTGTCGAGTTTAGCGCCGACGCGAGAACAAGAATCAGCCAATGACAGATTACGAAGATCAAGTTGGACCTGAGAAGTGACTGGCGCGTTGCCGCAGGCATACCTGAAGGTATATGCCCTATCGCCTGTCGCTGTTTACGCGGACCGTGTGGAGTTGAGCGCTGAGCGGAGCGCTCAGGTGCAATGGGAAATCAGAAAATGACAGATTCGAAGCAACAGGTCTGGGGGGATCACCTACTGCTCCTCGCCCTCCTCGTTGGAAAACTGAACAGTAGGCTCACGATACTCCTGTGCGACGAAGCCTGCGCAGGGCGCGCAGGTTCTGGTAAACAAAGACCAGCTTGGTAACTTTGTCATTGTAGAGCCCTTTGCGATTCTTGCTGTGTAGAAGCCCAAAGATGGACCAGTTGCGCTCAGCACCAGAGGTCACACAGGTAATAGAAAACACGCGCTTTAGAACATCCTGCAGCTCAGGAACGCCACCATACCAGAGGTCCCACCAACTGAGCGCACTGCCATTTGTAGCTTTCTCTGTCCAGAAAACAGAATCTGAAAAGTCACCACACTTAAGACGATAGTCCCGAAGATGTAGCATAGACTTAGATGCCTTATCACCAGCAGCTTGTTCTTTAACACCCAACGAACTGTGATAAAGCGGCTGCCCATTCTTGTTTTTGCAGGTAGTGGAGCTGGGGTTCGCTTCATGTTCAGCAGCAACTGCTTATCGTCCACCAGATCTCTCGGCTGAGTCCTGTTCTTCAAGCCCTTCGCAATGAGCACTGCAGTGTCAGCAGCATTTTTTGTGCGACCAATTTTCAGCATGTCCTTGAACAACAAAGAAAGGGAATGCAGGACACAGCCAATCTTTGTGAGGTAGCCCATCCCCTCCTTGTTTGTGGAGTCCAGTACACCATTTGCAGCACTCATGACACTGGCATTGTCCTGCACTATTGTAGTACGTTGGCTGCCAACGTTCAAGCTCTCGTAGATCTGCTTTGCCTCCACCAGCTTTTGGGCTACCTATTCAGCATCTTTCTTCACCAGTTTAGAATACTCGGTTTGCATGAAAACAGTGCCCTTCCTGCCAGTAATGGTGTATTTGAGCACGAGTTCGGATCTGACATTCGACCAACCATTGTTCGCAAAGTATTCTTTGAACACCTGTGTCTTTGTTGTCTCGTATTCAGTGTCAAGCGACTTCCCAATTTTCTTGCCATCAGGAGTGCCCCAATTTCCAAGCCGAGCGACGATGTAACGTTCATACATAATGAGGAACTGGCCTAACTCTGGATCTTCAGTAATCCGAAAGGGTACTGCTGCATGGAACACGAATCTACTCCACTGTTGATCAAGGTCTGACCACATTTTTGTCTCCATGGCTGCAATGGATGTTTGTCTTTTGCTGCTTCCGCTCTGTTCAGCAACCTCCAGCACTCTCTTCTTCAGGTCAGCTTACGCTGACTTGGTCTTGTCCTGTGCCTTCTTGGGGTAATCTCTTTCTTTTCTCTGCAACACGATCTCGTTAAAAACAGGCTCAGAAACGGATTTGCAGGCAGCCACATTCTTGCTGCCACCTGCTAAATGGTCCGGTGCACGACCAGGGGCAATCATGCATTTCAGTGTTTTGTCGCAGTACTTGCACGTCCAATCAGTGGGGTGATTGACAGCGTCGTGACGGTGGAAATGTTTTTCTTTTGCCTGATCTTTCATGATGGCGTCTGCAGCAGAGCCAAGGAAGGAATCAAAATGAATTAAATGACTCAGATCTGATGGGTGTCTAGAAAATCGGACTGGACATCCCCTGGTGGCCTGCCACCGACAGGTGAGTTTGCTAAGCCACCGAGTGTGGACAGCAGTCTAGATTTGGATGGCCTGGCCCTCAAGATCAGAAAAACACTCAAGCAGGAATGTCATTTCAAAGGATGTGATCTTGTTTGTTTTTGATGCATATAGTGGCGACATGTCACCTGATGACATCATGAGCCCTGACATCATCAGTGACATCATCCGTGATGGCCTGGAAAATTTTGCAAATGAATTTTAAAAAAAAGTTTTTAAAAACGTTTTTGAAAAAGAATATTGGAAAGATTTATGGAAAGGACCGATGGGGCACACTAGAAACAAGCAATCATTACAAGCAAACTGAAACGACATTCATAAGGAAAAAAATTAACAAATGATGTTCGTCTATTTCCATCGTTCCTTCGTTCCTTCGTTCGTTGGTTCGTGAATTTTCCAAAGAAAATTAACAAGCAACGTTTGTTAATCCCAACCCTGCGGCTGGCCAACCCGCCCTTCAACCCTGCGCCAGAGAGCTCCGTCCGCGAGTCGGTACCGCTCCCTCCAGCGAGGCAGGCCACCGAGACCACAAAATGCCTCTTGTGTGCAGACAAGTTCTACACAAGTGGGGCGATAATGGAACACCTGGCGGGGCATGCGCCGCACGCCGCCGCCCCGGCAGAAGACAGGGAATCTGTTTGCCACATCCTCCAAGGAAAGGCACCGAGGTCCCCGTGGCACGCCCCCTACGCCCAACGCCCCCCCACCCGAGGGCGCCCAGCAACGCGGCGGCCCCGGGAGAGGGAGAGGCTGCGGTCGACGCCCCTTCAAGGGAGGAACCATCATCGAGTAACGCAGACCCGGGGGTTGGCGGCGCAGCCCACCAGGGATCCATCCCCGCAGGGCTGGCCACCGCCCCCCTGTGAGCCCCTCTGGGGGCGGGCTCCCCGGGACCCCTGGCCCTCGCGCCCCTCGGGGACCTGGGGTCCCCGGCAGACCCCGCGGCGATGCTGGTGGGGGACAGCTGACTCCAGGGGGACGCGGCGGTGGACGCCCTCTGGCTCCTCTCCTGGAACCTGCGCAAAGGCCTCGTCCCGCCGGACGGGTCCCTCGGGGACACACTCCGACGGCGCCGGGGCCGGCGGCCTGTACCGACAAGGAGCACCTCATCACTGGCATGCTGCCCCAGGACGGGGGCTTTGCCATAATGCTGCAGGAAACAGGGATCGCCACCCGGGGGCGGGAGATGCAGGTGGCCACGGCGCACCAGGACAAGGGGTACACCCCCTTCTTCAGCACCCGCCTGCCGGAGACGGGCTCCACCTCCACCTAGCGGGGGGGAGGCCTACTCACCGCAGTCAGCAACAGGTACGTGGCCGAGCACAAGGTGCTCAGCCTCACCGAACTCGTCCCCTGGAAGGCCACGGGCCTGGAAATCCGCATGGACAACGGTGGCCTCACCCTCATCAACGTCAACGGGCCGCAGGCAGGCAGCTCCCCCTGGGCAGGACGGGTGGCGTTCTGGGCCGACATACAAATGTACGCCACGGAGCGCAGCCTCGGTGGACGGCACCCGGTAATCATCGCCGGGGACACCAATATCTACATGGATGCCGCCACCAACCCGGCCACGGAACCCTCGGGCTGGGAGGCCTGCGGCTTGCGGAGGGCCACGGTAGGCGGGATGGAAGACATGACCCACACGCGCCACCCGTCCCGACACAGGGTGGACACCTTCCTGGTCAACGCGCCCCTCCTGCCATGCTTCCTGCGGGAGAGCGTCTGGGCCCGCGGCATGGCGCGCCCCCAGGTGGTCAAATTGGAACCCCTCCCGGTCCGCTCGGTCCTACTGGGCCTCCTCGACACGGCGGGGCAAGCGGCAGTGCCCACCCCCTACACCCACACAGAGGGCCACCTCCTCTCGTACGACACGGACAACGCGCTTGTCCAGTGCTGCCAGTGGGCGGCGGTCACCGCCGCACAAGACGAGCCCTCCCTGGCCCCCTGGCTGGGCCCCGCCGAGCAGAACACCTACCCGCCATGACCGCTGCGGCTGTGGAAAGGTTTTCGAACACCTCCACGCGCCGCATGACGCCCTGGCGCGCGTGGTGGGGCGGCGGCAGCCATTCCCGGTGGGGTCGGACCCGATGGGTGGCCCCCCCCCCAAAAGCGGGAAGCAGCTCCAGGCGGCGATCCTCCGGTATGATCCCCTGGCAGGGTGCGCGCCAGCGGCGTACCAGGGGAACGCAGCCCGTCATGGCGTCCACTTCGAAGCGGCGCTCCGGTTGACGGAGGCGCTGCGGGGTGGGTCGCCTGGGTTCCGCCCGGCAACGCAAGGCCAAATACAGGAGGAGTCAGAGAGGCAAGGGGCCGCCCTAGAGGAGGACATCTGCCAAGCGCCCCATCAAAGACTCCCGGCGCCGCCACGCCCAGGACATACTCCAGCGGTGGAAGGCCGTGTGAGCAGCCATCGAAATGGAAGCTCCGGGGCAGTCGGGCCTCTGGAATGTGCGGGTCCCCAGCACCCAAACACTCCTGATGGAGGTCCATGATGTGATGTCCGCTGTCCGCGCCTTCTGGCAGGAGCTGTACGACAAGCGCCTGGTGGACCTCCCCAGCCTCCAGGCTGTCCTCGGCTGCCACCCGCCCCGGGTCAAGGAAGGGGCGGGGGCTCAGGTCCAGCAGTAAGCCATAGGGGGCCTAAGGTCCGCGCTGGACAAGGGCAATGGCAAGGCCCCAGGGGCAAACCACGTAGAGGCGTACTTTATCAAGCCTCTCCCGGCACCCGTCCAGGGGCTCCTGTTCCACTCCTACGGGGCCATCCTCCGTGGCGCCCCGGCACCAACCCACTGGAGGGATGCGCACATTTGGCTCAGCCCCAAGGTCCCAGGGTCCGCCAAACTGGACGACTACCGGCCCATAGCGCTGCGTCAATTGGACATGAATCTGCTCACACGCTCCCTCACCGAGCAGATAACGGAGGTACTCACCCGACAAGCCGTGGTCAGCGACTGGCAGCGGGGGGCCCTCCCCGGCTCCAACACCGGGCCCCCTCTGTTCATGGCACAGCGGCAGCTCCAATGGCGAAGGCCCAACTACGTCTTCTCCTTCGACCCCCGCAAGGCCTTCGACACCGCCCCGCATGGCGCGCTCTACCTCATTCTGCGCCACATCTGCGTGCCGCCGGCGGTCATTGACCTCCTGCTCATCCTCCACACGGCGGCCAGGCTGCGCATCGCATTCGCGCACGGGCTGAAACAGCCAGTCCACAGGCTGCGCGGAGTAAGGCAGGGCCATCCTGAGAGCCGCGTGCTGTATGCACACCTCCTGGAGCCCCTACTCCGGGCCCAGGGATACCGCCTACGCCCGCCAGGGCAGGCCGAGAGGGGCCTTATCCAGGCCTATATATACGCCCTGCTGGTAGTGGCCCACACGCTGCAGCACTTCGTCGAGGGCATGGAGGCAGTGGCCGCGTACCTGCAGATGATGGGCATGGAGCTCAACCACTGAAAGTGCGCCATAGCCACTACGGAGGGAATCCCGGGTCTGCACCTGCACCTCTGCCCCCACCTGGAAAAGCTGCTGGCACTGGGTGCCGGCGGCGGACTCCGTCCCCTACCTGGGACTCCAGCTGCAGCCGGACGGGGAATTTTCCCTGCAGCGCAAGCACCGGCTGCGCCTCGCGGCGGTGCACCACTGGTGCCTCAACACCCTGGCGCCCCCCAAGGTGGTGCAGGACGTCATCCTCGCCAGTCTGGTGGGGTGTCGCTGTACGTCGCCCCCTTCGTCGATGACAACTCTGACACCGCGCGCCACCTGGACCACATGACGGTTCAGGTCGCGAAGGACAGGGCGGAGTACGCCTTTGCCGCCTTCCAAGACAGCCTGCAGAACGACCCGACGCTGGGGCTCACACGACCGCCGACACGGTGCCAGCAGGCCGCGGTGGCCCTCGTGGGCACGCTCGTCCACCACCGCTCGGCCTTTGTATGCGCCGAGGCCGCCAGGATGTTCTGCGAAATCGCCGGCGCACACGGCATCTGCCCCGAGGTGCACTATCCCGTCCCCGAGTTCGCGACCCCGCGAGGGGCGACTGGGTCAATGGCATACCCCGGGCTCTGGCCGTTTTGAAGATGGGGCTTTACAACCCCATCGAGTGCCCCAGGGCGGCCCACGTGCAGCTGCAGTCCCCCCCAGGCAATGTCGTCATGCTGTGCACCGCCAGGCCGCGACACTGCGACACATGTCGCTTGATGGTGCCGCACACGACGCCCTTGGACGGGCACCACAGCCCGCACCACCCCTTCCGGGACAACGACGACCCGTGGCAGGCAGCAGTACGGCGGTGCCTCAACCAGTGCGCCGATGAGCACCTCAAGTACTGCTGTTGCGAGCAACGGCCCACTTATCACCCCGGGTGGGGCGACGCCCAGGTGAACTTCTTCCATACCACCGGCACGCGGGACCCCCGCATGAGGCTTCTCCATCCCACGAGGGCCAAACAGGACGCCCACACTGACCCACACTGGTGACCTCGGACGGCCTGCACCTCCACGTGGGGGGTTACCGCCGTCAGGGCGACCTGTCACCCTCCCCTCAGGGGCCAGCCTACCACCAACCGGCGGCCCTCATGTACATCCTCTGCGACGTGTGGGTGGACGGTGAACAGCAGGCACCGAATGCGGACGTGGCGTGGCCCGAGCCCCTGCGCCCACAAACCCACGCGCCGACACCGGTGTGGTTGGTGACGACGGACAACCAGTGCGCCCAGGCGGCGGAGCAAGCACAGCGCTGGGCAAAATGGGTGATGGTACAGGTGGGGGCGGGCCAGCCCAGACCTCGGGGGCTACCCCGCGGCACCAGAAAAGGTTTGTTGGTTCGCTCACACTTGTGCTTGTTCCTTGTTTTTGTTTTAGAAAACCTTGATGATTTTCCAAAAGTCAAAATGAGTCCCACACAAAGATGAAATAGAGCAAGTGCAGGCACCGGATCAATAAAATCAGGATACGTCCCTCCGCAATCAAAACATGTGTACCAAAGAGGGGCTGCAGATAGACAAATGTAGATCTAAATACAAAGCTCCAATGGTTTATAAACAAAATAGATGATTTTATGTGAGACCTGACATCACTCTGGTACCCAGGATAGTTCCAAGCACTGCATGTGCACTCTTTTGGATGCTATGGAGTTGGTTAGGAATCTGGGGCATAGGAGGTGGGCCAGACACAGGATATTGCTTGGCCAGCATGGCCAAGCAACTGAATTCAGAATCAGTTGAAACGTAGAACCACAATAAGTGATAGAAACAATTGAGTATAGGGGTTTTGAGGTGGCAGACCACTAGGCTTAACTTACAAGGGCCTAGGCAAGAAGTGCCTACTTTCTTTCGGTATTACCTCCATGAAGGAAGATGCCTCCGCTCACTTGAGTACTAGGGGTGAACTTCATGGGGGGCTAGGGTTACAAACCTAGTTGATTTGAGAAAGTGTACTTCAAGCTTCAAAAGAGTGATAAAAATGATTAAGTGTTAGTCTCAACATCATCCCAAAGTTTAGGGGGGGCTTGGCCTCGATCACGTACCCCAAGAAAGACATGGCACTGAGGTTTTCCTACTCCCTCCTGGAGTACTAGTTGATCAATCTAGTAGGACCACGAAAAAAAGCGCAAACTTCCGCCACGTTACCTCAGAACATGCGCCACACCAGCCAATGACATTCCCATCAGTTCATAGAAGCCTACCACACTGTGCATACCCTTGAAAAACAGTGTAATGTACCATGAATGCTTTTCCCTCCATGGGGCATTCCCCAAAAGTTGCCAGGGTGCGGCGAAAACGTATGGTAAAAATCTGGGGATGGTGGGGTTTGAACCCAGGACTCCCTCCCTAGAGTACACATGCTTGCCCACGAGGGTACAGTCGAGCGCTGTAATGCGGACGGCGATCGCTGTATAAACAGCGTTTTAGTAAACGTCCTGACCAAGGGCCAGGGCGGAGCAATACTCCCAATGGAGGACACAAAACTCCAAGAGCTGAGAAAAATAGAAAATGGACCAACAGGGAGTGAATCCCGTGGTTTAGTGAAAGGGTTAGCCATTTGAGAAGCCAAATCGCTAAAACCTGACGAAAAGATGTTGAAAATTGTCATTTGTTGTTCAAAACCTGAGGTCGCAGACAAGCACAACAGAAGAGCACTACCAAAAAAAGGTGCGGAAGCGTAAATGGCTCCTAGATAACAAGGTATGAGCCGTGCCTTTTAAAGCTTTTAAAAGAAATTCTTGCACAGTTGCACCAAAACCTTTATAATCGTTAGGAAAAAGTACTTAACAGGCAACCACACAACAGAGCAGGCAGACAACCCGCCTCTCAGGTATGTTATTGTCATGTCACACGCATGCATAGTGTTGGTGTTGTTAGTTTCATTAAAACGCTAGGGTTGTCACCGCTGCGTTCGTACGGGTTTTGGGCGTTCACTTCTCTTGCTCTGCACAGGTCAAAACAAGAATCAAAGGTATGTTAGAAGAATGGAGCACGCAGCGCGGACGTAGCGTTAGAGTATGCGCTGTGCTTGCGATGCATGTGCCTAATCTAGGCATTCACGCGTTGTGGCGCTTTTCCTGTGCATCCATCCACTCCTTCCCCTTCCCCCCTGGTCAAAAAAAGGAAGTGCTTGCTCGTGCCTGCTTCGCCGTAGCGTTAACGTAGGGTTGTTTAAAGCGCTTAGGCTTCGCTTTGCGCTGTGCAGTTGCTCGCCATTTCTCTCTTTTTTTTTCAGGAGACAAGGTGAGAAGTGCAAAATACACACGATCCATTAATCGCTTAGGGTTGCGTATAAATCGCCGCAGGATTGTTTAAACGCTTAGGGCTGCTCCTGGGTTCGTGTCTATCGGCATACACATGATGCATGGTGAATAAGGTAAGTAAGCCCAGGAGGATCTCATCTCCTGGTTGAATTTCGTTGTGATTGATTAAATTTGGTTGATGTTAGGATAAAACAAACTTGTCGTTCTTCGCCTCCCCTCCCATACATACACACATGATGCATTAAAGGGCTGTAGGCCACACGCTGTGCACACGGTATAACCCTTGTTTAGGCTACCCAGGGCCCCGGTCGTACGTTCTATAAGAGAACAGGCGGAGTCCTTACGCTTGCTTGCTTGCAGGGCAGTTCTGGGACAGTGTATTGTTTTCCTGTCGAAGACCTGTATAATACGGCGAGGCAGGTTAGGTTCCTCCGCTCAGAACTGTCCTTCATCCACCCTTGCTCTCAGGTGGGAAAGGGAGGGTGAAGTGGTGCAGCAGCAGTTGCCTTCGGCGAATTCCCATTTTTCGCCCAAGCTAAAAAGGGCGGTGATCACACAAACAAACTGGGGCAGTGGACCACTTCATCAAGTACAACCCTTGGAAGACGCTGTGCGCTCAAACAGTGCAACTCTCCCTCAAAGCCCTGTCAAGGAAACGCGCGGGGGCGTCTCTGGCAGGCCACAGTTGCCCAGCGGCGCTGTGTGCGCTTGCAATCTCACAGGAGGGTCAATAGGGCCCACGCTTTCTTCGCCATGGCCACCCAGTAGCGTGTGTAGGGGTTCGGGTCAGCAGTTCTGGTAGGGACTGAGTGCGGTTCTGCTCACCCTGCCTTCGAAGGCTGGTGCTGGCATTAGTGTGTGCAGTGTAGTGGTGTCTCCTGCTCCGCATGCTTTTCCTCGCGAGCAGGGGAGTGTATTAGCTTTGGGCCATTAGAAAAATGGGTGTTTTGTATCCTTCTAGCACACTTGACCACCCCTCCCCTCTAGTAGGTAGGGCTTTTGCCGTCTCACCCAGAGGTTAGGCGCCAGCACAGAAGTTGGGCGCCCTAGGAGTGGTAATAGTACCTGACCAGGAGAACTGGTTCACGCTGGTAACCACAAGCATGGGACTGCAGGACACATTCTGGGCAGAGGCTGAACCCGAAAAGCAGCGGATGTGCAGGTGTTTGGAAAACCGATCCCGATTGAGCGAAGGTGTTAGTACAATCACTGAAACTGGAGCTCTGCCAGAGTCTTGAACCTGTCCTGGTACACACTCTTTAGATCTAGTTGTCAGCATAAGAGTGCTCACCGCCCCTGGAAGGTTAGAAAACAGAGGGGGTTGCGAGTAAAAGGCCTCAACTGTGAGTCCAAGTCTGGAGGGAATCTGTTCAAGTAGGCCGGCGGGTTCAGGTGACCCGCAGTTGAGGTGGTCGTATGAGGTGGGCACCCCGGACTGATCCGACGCCACATGCACCTAGTCCGGCGTGTGGGCGCGTTCTTGGTACTACACTGCGCGGCCTAATGTGTGCTGGGAGGCTGGGGTAATAGGACGCACCGACCGCATCGGGCTGCCAACAAGATAAGATGCCTGGTGCTGTTCCGACGATCCTCAGTGTTGCTTCTCCCTTGGTGGAGCTAATACTCCTGCAGAAGTGGCCCGAAAGAGACTCCCAACGGGAGGAGCAGATGTCTGGGGTATACCACCGCCTCCTGAAGCTTGGGAGCTCCTCAGTTCGGTTAGGAACACTAAATAGATAGGCACAAGGGGATTAGTGTTTCTTATTACGCTGGAACAGAGTCTCAGCACGGGTTAGTAGCTGTCCCTCGTTGCTCTCAACAAGGTAGGAACAAAATATGGGGTTGATACTCCCAGCTGGCTGTATAAAGGCGGACATGGGCTCCAAGGTTGCCTCAGATAGCCCATATCCGTCCCACAGGGTAAGGAATTTGCAGCCCTATTTATACTCGTGGCGTGCAATACCTGCAACCACGTAGTAGCCATCGATGGCCATCTCATCGGCAGTCATTCCTTCGAGTTCGTCTGCCTCCTCAGGGTTGGCAGCGTTCACTAGGTGGATGCGCTCAACCTCTCTGTCAGACAGACGACACTCGTCTCAGGACAGTTTGTCAGGCGAGTGGTAATGTCTCAGCTGTTTAGGTGCACAAAGCAGCTCTCCACCTAGGCGGGGGCTGCACCTCACATGGATCCTGGATCCATCTATCTTTACAATGCGGTAAGGTCCAAAGAAACGGTCCTGCAAACAGTTGCGGGGCCACCGGGCAATCGCGAGTGGTGTACCAGCAGAAGGTCCCCTACCTTGAAGGTGGCAGGTCGTCTTGTGCGGTTACGCCTAGTTAACTCATGTTCTCGAACGTGTTTCAGGTTACCTCTAGCCAGGTTAGCCGGGTCCTGCCTATGTTCCATCCAGTCCCCTACGGGGCTCTTGTAGTCCTCTGGAAAAGGGGTTTTGAAGAACCATGCAGGACGCCCCCCGCGGAACAGCTCTTTGGCGGTATAACCAGATGAAGAACTCTCCTGATAGTTCACCATTAGGACAGCCCAGGGTAACAGGCGTACCCAATCTTTCGTACACTCCTGTTTCATCAGAATCCTCAGGTTCTGCTCCAACACACGGTTCTGTCTCTCCCACAGAGGGTGATAAGTGTGAGTGTAGGGCAAACCTGTGGTCACATGGACGTTCAGGGCGTCCAGTACTCGCTTGTACCATCCGGTGTCACTCCGGATAGGTACGTCCTCGTCACAGTGCACCTTCTTGGGTTCCCAATAGTGTTGGAACCATTGTTCAACCAAGGTTTTCACAGGCTGTTCCCCTGTGATCTTTTTGTTACAAGGAAACGCACCGGTGAAACGGGTCAGGCCACAGATGACAACCAAACAACTGTCATAATGACGAAACTTAGGCAGACCCTGGATGAAATCCATGTACAACAAAGAATTAGCACAGTAGGGGATAGGCAGACTGGAGACCAGTCCCTGGTCACGCGACTCGCTCTGTTTGCTGGCGTGACAGCCACAGGAGTCCACTATGGACTGCATATGAGCACGTAGCTCGACACAGGTTAGTCGGGAGTAGAAACGCTCCCTGAAAAATTCAACAGACCGGTTGCACCCTGTGTGCCCAGAACTGAGATGGGACCACTGTAGTCAACCATCCAGTCGTCCCTCAGGCACAACTATACGGTCTTCATAGTAGAGATATTTGTTATCTTTATACCAACGGTCGCCGTCTATCAGGCGTGCCTCTAGGCCATCACTGAGGGAGTTGAGTACGCATTGGTACTCCGCCTGGTAGTCTCTCAGACTCCAGCCCTCCAGTATGCCTGCAGTGTGCATGGATAGGTCCAGCTGGACGTGCATGCGCTGCAACGCCTCCTTGGCCAACGCCTCCGAGCTCTCAGCTAAAAGGGCGTCGAAGTTATTACGAGATATATAGTCAGCCATTTCGTTTCTTATACCTTGTATATGGTGGACAGTCAACCTGAACTGACTCAGGTAGGTCCACCATCTCTTTGGTTTCGCTTTTTCAGGAGGGGGACCCTTCTGAAACCTTTTCACAGGCTCTTGGTCACATAGCCAGACGATAGGGTTGGTACCAAGCAGGCGGGACTGGGAAGTGAGCACGAGCATTCCAGCCAGGAGTTCCTGGTCTTAGGTACTGTAGTTGGATAATGCTGGATTCCACTTCCAGTTCCAATTCCCCAGAGGCACCAGACGCCATTGGTTGGCAGGGTAGTCATGCTTCAGGGTACCATCGCGGTTGAGACCTGAAGTTTGAAACTGGCAGTGACACAGCTTAGCAGGGTTAAGCTCCTGCCACTGGTATAGGGTACCAGCCCCGCTACATCACAGGCATCTGTGACGAGTACTTTCTCACCCTTAGGGTGGGGTACCCCGAGGAAGTTGGTAGAGGAGATTTTCTTCCTCAACTCTTGGAACCAGGCCTCCTCGTTGTAGGTCCACTGCCAAGGGTTGCTCCTATTTTTAAGGTCAGTAAGGGGGGCTGATGAATACCTAAAATTGTGGATATGACGCCGGTACAAATTGTAGGAGCCAATGAAACTCCGGAAGTTGTCCTGAACCTTCTTAGGGTTGTCACATATCGGCAAGTCCTGCAGGGGTTGAATCTGAGATGTGGCTGGTTTACACCAGCCATACCCAACGTCAAAACCTAGATACTCCATCTCCTCACACATGAACCCACATTTCTCGAGTTTGATGGGGAGATGGTTCCCTTGACAGACAGTTAAAAATTCTTGTAGGAGGAGGATATGATCCTCCTGCGAATTAGTACCCAGGCTCACGTCATCGATGTAAAGAAGGTCCCTACCAGGACCGGCCCCCGCTGTGCCCCTTCCGCCTGTAACCCCTGCCGATTTGCTCCTGATCAACGATTGCATTACTCAAAATCCAAGGTTCCAAATCCAAAAATATAGAAAATAAAATCCTCCTTCAACCCTGAATGTCAACCAGATCCCACAAATACAGCAATAACCCAATTCACAATCCAAATCAGGCTGCGGGCTTTCGTTCAGCACACCGGTATTCCCACGGTGGCGGGCATGTACAAGAATTGCACCAAGGAAGAAAGCCCTGAAATTGGCATATGAACACAAATAAAGCAAAGTTGGGGAAAGATAGAAACATATACAATCACGGCCATAGACCCCTCATTCCCTCGACTCAAGACCTTCCCTTGCCTCACCAACAAGCTGCCCTGAACCAAGTCCAATAAGATGGCTAAATGCCATGTGTCAAAAGTCACTACATAAACCCCAAAAATGTGTTCACTCCCAAGCCTCTAAATCCTAGCCCAATAGGGGAGGTGGCGTGTCATGGCCTAGTGTGGCACTCAAGACCATGCCCTACCCTGACATAACCTTGATTGGACTTGGAGTCGAATGGGCTTAGAGAAATGACCTATGAGTTTGAACTCATAACATGCCAAAAAACTGCCAATTCACACCATATTGGCCATATATCACATATATGCTCAAAATTGAAGTTACCACTTATCCGAAGGCTCAGAGCATGCATGGAATCGAAGTCTAAAATTCATGGAGGATATAGACAAAAGGTCAATGCCCATGTACATCCCCACTTTACCCTCGAAACCCCTTCAGATATGGGCGCCACACACTGCCCAAGTCAGCCCATGATCTTGAGACCAATTCTTGTAATCATTCGTGCGCCAAGCCAAATGGAGTACGCGATCCGGCATATGGTGGTGTTCAACTCCGAAGCATATGCCAACACATGAACAACATACCATGGTTCGACTCTCCATAGGCTTCTTGCTGTTTGCCGACCAGGTAAGTACACAAAATGCAAAAATGAGCAAAAATTGAGGTCAAAAACATGAAAATATGACCAAATACAAAGTTGTCATGATAGTATATCTCAATGCTCACCCATGATATCCGCTCATGGTTCAATACACAAATGATTGGAACCATTTGCGAACAATTCCCCCACTTGGATCCCCAATCGAGCGCATGGAGATACCTTCGCCACTCGTATCTACATGCCCCATGAAAATGGGAGTGCACTCATGGATCTCCTTGCCAAACATACCATGAGCAATACATATGCGGTAGACTTAGTCTAGCGCTTTGAATTCCCCAATTGGGACATGGGCAAGGCCTTTGTCACGTGTGACTCCCCATCTCTTCGGCCACACGAAGATATATAACATGGGCGTGAGCATATCAAGACATATACCATGCATATAAAACATACCCTCAAAAAGTGGCTCCCACCATGACATGCCATGTCCCTCCATGGACATAACTTCACGTTAAAAATGCGTAGGAACCCAATGAAAAGTATCTATGCAACCCCAACACTCATGCGGTACACTCGGAAGTCGTATTAAAATATTCGGTTGCACGGTCCAAGAGTTATATATCACTTTATACCCTCCTGACCATTATCCCCTGCTTCACCAGGCATGTGTACACACCAAAAGTGTTTGATGCTTCTTAAATTAACTTGAGACCAATGCGCTTGCAACGCAACCTTTCTTATTCTCCTTCCTCACACTCGCGCGTAGATATGGCCCTTCAAGGTGGTCCCACAATTCACTTTTGTTTCCCTAATATCTCCAAGTCAACTGGGTGGCAAGTATAAGGGAAACCTGATTCGGGCATAGGGAAAAGAGTATGACCACTCGAAGAAGTCCAAATCAAGTGCGGCGATGTCAAAGTCGAAAATCCGATTTGGACATCGCGAAAAATTCACATTAAAATTTCGAGTGCTTATTTAGAAGATTGCGGAAGCAACGAACCCTTTGCTGATGAAATCTGACCCTTCAACGGAGTATCCGCCAAAATATCTGGAAATAACAGTTAACCAATCGGTTAACGCAAAATCGCGAGCCAACTGACAGTCGCCGATACATTGACCATCAGAACGAAAGGCTGAAAAATTACGGAAACATTATGATAATAAAACCCTGTTGATTCCTGATATTCCGATATATAAATCTCCGCTCGCGGCGCCTCGGTACTGAATATGGCCCCTCAAAGCCGGAATGGCCAAACCTATCACACTATCACATCGGGTTAGATCAGGTGGATGGGAGAGTATAATATCAGCCAATGACGGCTTGCCGGCACATAGATACACACCCCAAGTGACCCCAAGATGGCCACGGGGGTCCGAACCGGCTTCACCCCCCTTCTCAGAGCGTTGTTACCGCTCGGAAGTCATTGAAGAGAGGACGGGAGGACCCCAATGGGCTCCAACCCCCCCCTCCATGTCCCAAGGACACATGGAGGCCCCACACACGTCGTAGGCGTCCCCCATGCCCCATGGGAGGGCTGAGGACACTGAAAATCGGTGCCCTACGCCATATCCGGTCTCCTCTTGATCTACAACATGGACCAAGGGGATCAAAGATAGAGAAACGTCGTCGGTCGACCTAAATAAGTATACCACAATGAAATATATATGCGGAGATCGAGTGAAGGGGGTATATGGCCGATTAAGGCCGAAAAATCCCCGGATGAACGCCCTCACTTGTCTCCCCATTCACAGAAACAAACAAAATGCCAAGGGGGGATCCATTACGGTGCTACAGCAGCAACCAAATGGAGCAACACGTCCTTGACATCCAAAGAAATATTCTTTTTCTTTAGGTAGTCCATCCAGACCGTGGTATACCTCGGCACGAAACTGCTCGGAGGTTCCCACGAATCCCTGGATGCGGCGAAACCCTTCCAACGGACTTTATAAAGCCTACCCCCAGGCGTCCCCGGGTCCGGCTTGTCCGCCAGGATCTTCTCGGCGGTGAAGTCGTCGTCCTCACCCTCGTCGTCCGAGTCCACATCGCCGGCCGTGAACTCGAAAGTGACGGGAGGTCCGCTGGGGTCTGGTGCTCGGGGACGAAGCTGGGTATGGTCGCGGTCCAGGATCTTGTTATCCCCCACACGAACCGCATACACATCCTGCCCGACCTTCCGAACGATTACCCCCGGCACATACCAAGATGCCTGCCGATGCCTCGACAGGACATCCTTGTGGTGCCGCTCCACCCACACGGTGTCTTGGAGAGCATACTTCTGGACCTTCCCTTGCTTGAAGTACTTGGCCCTCTTGTCATGCTCGTCCTGAAGTGCCTTGCACACCTTGGCCGCCGTGTCGTCCGCCTCAGCCATCATGGCATTCGCATCCCGGGCCACTTTGCCATGGTTCATCCACGGAAGAGTGCGTGACACTCGATCCGGTAGGAACAGGATGCGATGGGGCGACAGTCCAGTAGGCCCCGGAAGGTCGTGATACGCTTGGAGTACCCTCCACAGCGAATTGTACCAATTCCGGCCCGGTTTGTCGATGTGCAGCTGGCTGAACTTCTCGAACATCTGCCGCCTGGCCACCTCAGCTCGGCCATTCGACCGGCTGTGGTACGCCACGGTCTTGGCGTGCCGAATACCCATGTGCTTGCACATCGTCTTGAACCAAGTCCCCACAAACTGACTGCCCCGATCGCTGCAGATAACAGCCGGGACATCAAAAATCGTCAGCCAATGCCTGATCATGGCATTAGCGACGGTCTTGGCCTGCAGCCCCGCTCCATGCTTGTCCTTCTTGTCCTTCTTCTTGGACTTCTTGCCAGGGACTGCCACGATATACCCGCTGTGCCTGTCCACCGCCAGGATGACACAGTCGTAGGTCTCCCCGTCCACGGTGACCTCAGGCATGGCGAACACATCTATGGCTACGGATCACATAGGGGCCTCCGGTATAGCCGTGTACACCGGGTTGCCCGCTGTGGAGTGGTTAGGGCTCTTTGTGGCCCGACACACGGCACAGTCGCTGCAGTACCTATCCAGGATGGCGTAGTACCCCGGAGGGAACTTGAAACGCCACTCCAGGTCCTGCTGCATCTTGTCTCGGCCAGGGTGCATGAGCTGGGCGTTGTGCCAATGGTCAATGAGCTCCTCGACTCGGTTTTCGGGCACCAGCAGCTTGTCCTTGAGGAACAACTTGTCGCCATCCTCGGTCAAGCCCTCGGGCCATTCGTCGTCCGACGGGGCGCTCACGGCATTCCAGTACTTGCTCCAGTGCTCGGATGCCGCATAGTCATCAGACCAGTCCTCTGTGAGCACCGACCTGACTAGCTCTACAGGGGCCACCATCCATTGCTCGAGGGTTTTCTCTCGAATAGCCTGGACTCGGGCGCCCCGGAACTTGGCCAGGTCTGTACGGTTTGCCATCACCACAAAACACTTGACCCCCTCTTGCTCCATGACCTTCTCCATCTCGATGATGCGCTTGGCCTCCTCGGTCTCCTCGGCGTCGCCATGGCTGGATATGTCCATCCACGCCTTGCCCGCGGGGTAGGCCCAGCGACTGAGGCAATCTGCCACAGTGTTGTCCTTCCCCGGGACATACACGACGCTGAGGTCGAACTTGGCGAACGTCTCGTGCCATCGGGCCCTCCTAGCCGCTGGTCCTGAGGGGGTGTCGACATGCTCCTTGTGCCAGCTCTGTAGGGACTGGTGGTCCGTGCAAACCACCAGCGGCTGCAGTCCGATGTGGCCAGACCATTTCCTGAGCGCACATACAATGGCGTATGTCTCCTTCTCCCTCGCGGTCCATGTTCGGCGTTGGCCCTCGGCCAGAATCCTGCTCCAAAACGCCACAGGAACATGAGTCCCGTCGTCCCGGACTTGCTCGAGGACTGCCCCCACGGCATAGTCCGAGGCGTCTGTCCGTAGCACAAATCCCTTGTCCGGGTCCACCAGGAACAGCCCCAACTGCCCCAGGAGTCGCTCCTTCAGGCGGTTGAACGCATCCTGAGCCTCAGGGGTCCAGGCAAGCTTCTTCTTGCTCCCCTTCCGGCCATCGAACTTGCCCACTTGCAGCATCTTGTGCAGCGGCCCCGAGAGTTCTGCATACATCCGGACATAGCCCGAATAGTAATTGCAGAACCCCATGAAGGACCGGAGTTCGCTGATGGTCTGGGGCTTCTCCCAGTGGTGCAGGGACGCCAGCTTCCCAGGCATGGGACGGCGTTGCCCGTGACCAACCACGTGACCCACGAACTCCACTTCCTTCACGAAGAGTGAGGCTTTGGTGGGCTTGCACACCATGTTGTGCTTGTCCAATTCGCTGAGCACTCGGCGCAGATCCTTCTCATGCGCGTCGATGAGCTCGTCCTCAGTCATGTTCTCCGTGCCGGACCCGATGATGATGTCATCCACGAAGGGATCGGCACAGTCCCGGACAGGACCGAGTAGATCCTCCATCATGCGCTGGAAAGCGGCGTTGCCATTCTTGGCACCCATAGGCACCACTTTCCACTGCATGGGCCCCAGCGGCATCGACATCGCTGTGCAGGGCCTTGAATCCGGGTGTAGCGGCATCTGGTGGTAACCGTGTTTCAGGTCCAACACCGTGAGAATCCGCTTTTTCTGTTGCTTTTGGAAGATGGAGTCGATCAGGGGAAGCGAGTACGAGTCGTGCTCCGTCTGCTCGTTCAAACCTCTGTAATCAACCACCAACCTCCGATCGCCCTTCTCCTTCTTGGGCACGATGAAGGCTGGGCTGGCCCACTCACTGTCGGAGGGTTCGATCCATCCCTGCTCAATGAACTCGGCCAACAGCTTCTTCATGGCCTCGGCCCGATCGCCCTGAAGTTGGTACTCCCGATGACGATAGATCTTCGGGTTCGGCTTCAGCTTGATCTTCGCTGTACCAAACCTCCCACGATCTGGAGGGTTCTTGTTGGCGACGGCACTGAATAGCCGCGGATAGGCCTTGATCAGCCTCTCCTTCAGCTTGACGACCTTCGGGTTCTCCTTGGCCTCTTCAGCCGCTTGCTTTGGTATAGATACAACCGACCGCACTGCGGTATAGGCCTCTTCTGGGTCCGATTCCGACTTCTCCTCGTCCGATATGCCGTCTTCATCGTCGTGGGGAGCTCTTCCCACCGATAATCTTCGGAAATTTGCGGCATCGGGCTGGTGACTGTCGCTATCGGCACCCATTCTTGGAAAATCCCATGTTGGTGGGTCCGACCCAACCGGACCATCGTATTGGTCCGCGATGTGATCCATGACCCTCGCCACGAACTCGTCCTTCTCGTACTTGCTGGTGACCAACATCTTGTCATCCGGCCAATGCGGAGATGTGACCATGGCCCGCCTCTCCTTGGCTGCCACACGGTCGTGCATCCCCATCCGCATGTAGTTGACGACGTCGTCGATCTCGGCATGGGACAGGACGTCAATGCCATCAATAGGCTGATCCGTCCCCTCCTTGAGCTCAAACATGACCTTCATGGGCACCGCCTCCACCCTACGGATGAATGCTTCATCACCCGTGGGCGGGGCTTGCGCCCCATCCACCAGGAAAGCCTTGGTACCCCACGCTTGACCCGGGGAGGGCATTGATACACCCTTGGCGTCGATGAACAACTCCTCCTCTGGCCCAAATGACATCTCGTTCAGGGTGATGGAGTCCAGCGTCGACTTGAGACCCTCCAGCGGACATGGGGTGGATCCTATGCCGGTTATGACCAGGATCCCCTTCGCCCTATCCGTGATGATCTTCTCCACCGTACCTCCGGTATTTTCTAGGGAGCCATGCCAATACATGGGTCCCCACTCCTTCAAACCCCAATGCCGGTGCCAGGCTGAGTCGCCTCGATGCCAATGCCTCCTACACTTCCGCAGAAGTGGGGCATCCCGGGAAGCAAATACGTCTGTCTCGGGCGCTTCGGCTCCCAGCGTCTGGATCATCCTGTCGTACACCTGCGGCGCCATTCCATACCCCGTGAGCTGAACTCCGCGGTCTCCTCTGGACTTGGCACCCACAGCTTGTACCGCTCGGACGATCCGATCCTCTTCCTCAGCATTCCATTGGGATGATCAGCATGCATAATCCGTGGACAGCCATGTGAGGCATTCGTCATCCTCCCGGACCAGCGTTGCACGATGGGGAAGGGCTCCAATGGCGTTTGCCACCATGAAGTCATACCCCATGATCATATCCCAATCGGTGATGTCGGCCACAAAGAAGTTCCCGGATAGAGTGCTTCTCTTCGCCTGATCAGGGCGGTTCAAGCGCTCATGTTCCCAGAATTCCATACTGATAGTGGCTTCATGGGTGCGACCACCCATGATCTCTCCATTGGCAACCTTCAGGCGGACCGGTCTCCGGCTGGGCTGCAGGAGTTCCTCCTTGAACAACCCTCTCCGGACCAGGCTCACCTGGGCACCCGTATCCACTAACACATCCACCACCTTCTCCTCTCGTCCGCACCGTACTCGCACTTTCAAGTGCAACTGCCGCTCGTCGCCATGAGGTGTATGGACGACTTCCACGGCATGCAACTCTAGCACGTCCGGGTGCATCAGGACATCAAGGATATGGTCACGGATGGTGTAGATCTTGGGTTGGTCCTGCCCGTCCACGGGGCTCTCCGTGGTCGCTCCTTCCTTCTTGCCATGTCCCGTACCCACATGTACTTCCCTTGGCAGGGCGCTCCAGGGGTTGGGAGTGGCGAGACTCAGTGGTTTTGGCTCTTCTGGAGCCTTCTCCGGCACCCGATGTGCCTTCGCTTTCTCTGGGATTCCACTGATTTTCGGAGGAGAGACATCCGAGGTCCCACTCCCGTGGGGGCTCCTCTAGACTTGGCTTCCCGCAGCCCCTTCCGGCTGCGATCCGCCAGGACTTTGTGCTCCACGTTGCTGGGCTTTGAGTTCCTCCAACGTCCTCAACATGTCCTCAGCAACTTCCTCGATCGACCTCACTCGTCGGTCTTGACCAGGTCCACCACCATAGCCTCTTGCTCCGCCTTTTCCTTGGCCCTTGCCTTGGCCTTTTCCCCCGTCTCCGCCTTTCGCCTTCCAATCGGAAATCCGCTGCTCCTTGGGCTTCTTCTCGGGGTGAGCGGCGAAGTAGGCCTTCTTGTCCGCCTCATACACCTTGCACTGACGGTGGTCGTGTGCATGGTTGTTTCCCTTGCCATAACAGACCCAGCACCCGTCGTGCTGAGACCTGTACTCTCGGAACGAGAGCGGTGGGTTCCCGATCCTCCTTGGCTCTCTGCTCTTCTTGGGTCCCAGCTGGCTCCATCTGGACCGATTCTGCCCATGGTTCTTCACGTTGTGCGCCACAAACGCGAAGAAATGGGCCTCCTCGTGATCCTCCCGGGACCCAGTCCAGTGGTCTTGGCCACTTCCACTACCATCCTCCGCGGAGTTGGCCATGTCCTCCTGGATATCCCGATGATGGCGGTCTTCTCGGTGTCCTCGTTGTCCATGACCATGCCGATCCTGCACGTGAGCCTCGCATTGAGCTTCAACTCCACCGTGATGTACTTCACGATCTCGTCAAGGCTCATGCGGGCGAAGATGACTTGCATCCTCAGCGGCTCCCCGCGCCTCCACTCCACGTTGTTGAGGCGCAGCAACCTTTGCCCCATGGAGTCTCAAAACACCTCCACATACACGGCGTTCTTCAATCCCAACATCCGGTTGGGTTCGCCCAGGTTCCTCCTGAAGAACTCCATGATACCCGCATGGGTATCCTCCGCCGCCATGATCCTGACAGCCACCTGCTTCTTGGCGCGCTTCTTCTCCTCGTCCTCCACTCTCCTCTTCCAGTTGCCCGGGAGGACGTCCTTCAGGAGGTGGCGGATCTCGCTGGCCTCGTTCCAGTCCTCCACCAGCTTGAGGCATCTGCGGTACTTCCGCAGATACCGGTTCCACTCCCGGACCCGCAACTCACCGCGGTCCAGCGGCAGTGGAATGGACCACAGGTCCTCCAGCTTCTGGTTCGGAGCGTCCACCCGCTCCTCATCCTCCAACCACTGGAGGCAGGCCTGCTCCGTACGGATCAATCCTTCCCGGATCTGATCCCGCAGCTCCTCCTTCAGGTCCTGCGCCAGCCGGTGTGGGAATGTCCGGCATACCCACTTGTCCGACGGCGCTCCCCGCATCTCGCCGACGACCTCTTCGGCGAAATCCTCCCAATCCAGGATGAAGTCATCCAGGTTGGAGGGGTTGCCATCGTAGTAGGGGATTTTGATTCCCCTGAGGTCGTCAATCCTGATGGCGTCTCTGACGTCTCCAGCCACCACTCCACCGAGACGGATACCACCTGTGGCCGGGGGGTGTGAGTACACTCCCCGTACATCCCTCTCCTCCATGGAGTGCGGTCCGGTTGGGCCTGAAACCATGGGGTTTGGAATGCGGGAAGGATTTGCTCCATCGGCCGTCCATATCCCCGTTTTGGGGTCCTTCGCCCACAGGTTTCCGCCTGGATGACCTCGACCATGTCCGTCGGCGCTTCCCATGGTTCGCCCCTGCATGGTGTGGTTCTCGATCTTCTCTTCCGCATAAACTACCATATTCGTCGTGATCGGTACATCCTGGGCAGCATGGGACATCTGTACCGTCAGGCTCCTCGGGTCCGTGGTTACGTGCCCTTCCCGCATGGACCCAGCCGGTGCCGTGTGTTCCCCCAGCATTGTGGATTCGCTGAACATGGGAACAAACGGCAGCGCACCCGGGTCAACACGCGGAGGCGCGTATGGTGCCTCTGCAGGGCCGCCCATGGGTTTCTCCATGGCGCTCCTGAGGGTCTTAACCCGCTCCACCAGCTCCACCGCGACCGGCTTTGCCGGGAGCTCCGGACCCGAGGCGAGGGGCTGTAGCTCCTCCAGCCTTTTCAGGCGTCCCGACATGTCCTCCACCAGGTGGAGGAGGCTGTCCACCACTCGCTGCTGTTTCTCCAGGGCCAGCTCCAGATTCCCCCGGTACCGGTCCCGTTCCGCTCGCAGCTCCTCCATGTCTTTCTCCGCGGCCGACTGGTCATCCAGGATCCCCGCGACGTCCTCCTCTAGACCGTCCTTGTCGTTGTCCAGGCGGTCAAGGCGATGCACGATGGCGTCCATCCCCATCTTCGGGTACTTGCCCATGAGGAAGGACACGTGCTCGCAGTGGCACGCAGCGTGCTTTCCGCCGGATTCAGCGCATCCCGCGGTTCCCGGCACCTCGGACTCATCGCCCATGGGCGTATCGCCTATGGCGTCCGTCTCTGGTCCCGTGTGCCGGGGCACAGGTGCCGTCCGGGCCCTGGCTGGCCCCTCCAAGCCCTCGGCATCGTGCTTCAGGGCGGGCTCGGGGGCCGTATGCGCCCTGGCGATCAGCGCGGACATCTCCGGCTCCGAAGGTGGCTCGTAGGCTGTCCGATAGCCCTCGGAGTGCCCCTCGGATTCCCACAGCCTGACCGGGCTGGGGTCCGTGTCCATAGCCCCGGCGTCCCTTGCCGCGGACTTGGGTGACCCGCGCTTCCGGTAGCGCCGGGCCCGTCCTCCACTGCTGCCTGAATGGCAGGCCTCATCAGAGTCCTCCGCGGCGGAGCGGAGGTTGCATGCCTTTCGGCAGCGACGCTCACACATGGAGACCAGGTCCTCCATGTCACGTCCTCCTCTTCCCGAATGTCGTTCTTCTCTTCGGGCTTCAACTTCCGGAGTTCGCCATGCTCTTGAACGTCTCGGTCCTTCTATGGCTCCAATCTCCGGCGTGGTCTCCACCGAGTCCACGATACGCCCCCGGGGCGTACCTGGGCAGGGCTCATAGGGGCCCAAGTCCCCGGGTCGGCGGTTGGTAGGGGCAGCAGGTACGCCTCTGCTACCATAAAGAAGGTCCCTACCAGGACCGGCCCCCGCTGTGCCCCTTCCGCCTGTAACCCCTGCCGATTTGCTCCTGATCAACGATTGCATTACTCAAAATCCAAGGTTCCAAATCCAAAAATATAGAAAATAAAATCCTCCTTCAACCCTGAATGTCAACCAGATCCCACAAATACAGCAAAAACCCAATTCACAATCCAAATCAGGCTGCGGGCTTTCGTTCAGCACACCGGTATTCCCACGGTGGCGGGCATGTACAAGAATTGCACCAAGGAAGAAAGCCCTGAAATTGGCATATGAACACAAATAAAGCAAAATTGGGGAAAGATGGAAACATGTACAATCACGGCCATAGACCCCTCATTCCCTGGACTCAAGACCTTCCCTTGCCTCACCAACAAGCTGCCCTGAACCCAGTCCAATAAGATGGCTAAATGCCATGTGTCAAAAGTCACTACATAAACCCCAAAAATGTGTTCACTCCCAAGCCTCTAAATCCTAGCCCAATAGGGGGGGTGGCGTGTCATGGCCTAGAGTGGCACTCAGGACCATGCCCTACCCTGACATAACCTTGGTTGGACTTGGAGTCGAATGGGCTTAGAGAAATGACCTATGAGTTTGAACTCATAACATGCCAAAAAACTGCCCATTCACACCATATTGGCCATATATCACATATATGCTCAAAATTGAAGTTACCACTTATCCGAAGGCTCAAGGCATGCATGGAATCGAAGTTCCATATTCATGGGGGATATAGACAAAAGGTCAATGCCCATGTACATCCCCACTTTACCCTCGAAACCCCTTCGGATATGGGCGCCACGCACTGCCCAAGTCAGCCCATGATCTTGAGACCAATTCTTGTAATCATTCGTGCGCGAAGCCAAATGGAGTACGCAATCCGGCATATGGTGGTGTTCAACTCCAAAGCATATGCCAACATATGAACAACATACCATGGTTCGACTCTCCATAGGCTTTTTGCTGTTTGCCGACCAGGTAAGTACACAAAATGCAAAAGTGAGCAAAAATTGAGGTCAAAAACATGAAAATATGACCAAATACAAAGTTGTCATGATAGTATATCTCAATGCTCACCCATGATATCCGCTCATGGTTCAATACACAAATGATTAGAACCATTTGCGAACAATTCCCCCACTTGGATCCCCAATCAGGCGCATGGAGATACCTTCGCCACTTGTATCTACATGCCCCATGAAAATGGGAGTGCACTCATGGATCTCCTTGCCAAACATACCATGAGCAATACATATGCGGTAGACTTAGTCTAGCGCTTTGTATTCCACAATTCGGACATGGGAAAAGCCCTTGTCACGTGTGACTCCCCATCTCTTCGGCCACACGAAGATATATAACATGGGCGTGAGCATATCAAGACATATACCATGCATATAAAACATACCCTCAAAAAGTGGCTCCCACCATGATATGCCATGTCCCTCCATGGACATAACTTCACGTTAAAAATGCGTAGGAACCCAAGAAAAGTATCTATGCAACCCCAACACTCATGCGGTACACTCGAAAGTCGCATCAAAATATTCGGTTGCACGGTCCAAGAGTTATGTATCACTTTATACCCTCTTGACCATTATCCCTTGCTTCACCGAGCATGTGTACACACCAAAGGTGTTTGATGCTTCCTAAATTAACTTGAGACCAATGCGCTTGCAACGCAACCTTTCTTATTCTCCTTCCTCACACTCGCGCGTAGATATGGCCCTTCAAAGTGGTCCCACGATTCACTTTTGTTTCCCTAATATCCCCAAGTCAAATGGGTGGCAAGTATAAGGGAAACCTGATTCGGGCATAGGGAAAAGAGTATGACCACTCGAAGAAGTCCAAATCAAGTGCGGCGATGTCGAAGTCGAAAATCCGATTTCGACATCGCGAAAAATTCAGATTAAAATTTCGAGTGCTTATTTAGAAAATTACAGAAGCAACGAACCCTTTGCTGATGAAATCTGACCCTTCAACGGAGTATCCGCCAAAATATCTGGAAATAACAGTTAACCAATCGCCTAACGCAAAATCGCGAGCCAACTGACAGTCGCCGATACATTGACCATCAGAACGAAAGGCTGAAAAATTACGGAAACATTATGATAATAAAACCCTGTTGATTCCTGATATTCCGATATATAAATCTCCGCTGGCGGCGCCTCGGTACTGAATATGGCCGCTCATAGCCGGAATGGCCAAACCTATCACACTATCACATCGGGTTAGATCAGGTGGATGGGAGAGTATGATATCAGCCAATGGCGGCTTGCCGGCACATAGATACACACCCCAAGTGACCCCAAGATGGCCACGGGGGTCCGAACCGGCCTCGATGTGTGCCTCGATCTCAGCCCTGCGGAAAACCAGTTCCTGCACAAGGGGTCTGCGTCTCAGGATATATAGGATTTTTTTCATCAGCTCCTGAAGGAGTGCAGTTGCATTCGTTACACGGAAGGGCATGACCTTCCAGCGGAAGACACGGCCCTTAGGGGTTACAAAGGCGAGCAGTCTCTGGGCTGCTCGGGCTAGGTCTACCTGCCAGAAGCCACTGCGCTTCTCCATCTTAGTTTTGAATCATCATTTAGCGATTCTCTCCAGGGTGTTCTCCATGTTGCGGATACTCCCTGAGTGGGCCTGGGTCTTTTTGTTGACATCTCCGTAGTCAAAAACGAAGCGCATGGCAGTGGAGCCAGGTTTAGCCACCAGAAAACAAGGGCTACAATGGCGGGGGTAGTCCCCGCTTTTATATTTCGCGACGAGGCCAGCATCTATGCATTCCTGGATCTGGCGTTTGATCTCGTTGGTCTTCTCTTTTGGGACCGGGTATGGACGCCGCCTCACCACAGACCCTTCTAACTCGGGTTACAGTTGGAGGTCCATCTGGACCAGGTTTTTGCAAGACAGGGTTGGGGGCAACGCTCCAAAAACCTCCTGGTATTTCTGGATGAGCTTACTGAGACGGGGGTCTAGGTTCATGCTCTCCAGTTTCTCAACCAAATTCTCCTCAGCATGGAGGTTGTTCTTCCCCTTTTCCTGTTCCTTCATACGCCCCATTTTTTCAGGGGGTAGTTCATCCTCCCAGTCCTGGCGACCCTGCTTGGCATAGTGAAGGGAGTATACCAGAGGTACCTCAGGATGGGGAAGCGTTATCTCTTCATCATCCTCCTCTGACCATATAGATGTTTTCCAGGTCCTTTTGAGGAGGTCGAGGCGGGTCCGTCGCTCGATACCCTCAGCCTTAGCCCATAGAACCTGCTGAAGCTCCTGTACATCGTACCAAAAAATGGGCATGTTGTTGGGTGAGGGTTTAGCGCCAGGTACCTGACCTGTAGGGCCATCTGTTGCCTGCATGGAGAAAACGGCGTGGTCATGAGACCCGCCATGAGTGGACTCACCGAGATCCACCTCATCCATAAGCAGCTGCGCTAGGAAATCGCTGTGCTTCAGTGTAAGTACCTCCGGGTCAACCGGGGGTATAGCACTGGGGATATTGCTTAGGCGGTCGTCAGCATCAACCAAAGGAGTGGAGACTGCTGCAGTCTCAAGCTCATCGGAGCACTCACCACTCGTAGTGGTGACCGAAGAGTACTCAGATCTTTTCTTAAGATCCAGGAGGGTAAGGCCCCCGTTTTCGGCCATCAACTCCTTGAGTACCACCTGGTCAAGGTCACTCACTGGTACTGGGTTTAGAGAGCCATCTACGATGGACAAGAAACTGCCCCATTCAGGGGCGGGCATGGTCTGCTGAGGGTCCTCAAGGACAAAGATTAGACCGTCGGCGAGTTCACTTCTTCCCACTGTCATACGATCCAACAAACGCCTCCAACAGGCATGTTCCCCTGTGGTACCCCAGTTGGGGGTACACAGGATCACGCTCGCTCCTTCAAGGGGTTTTTTGGTCAGGACCTTAGCGAGTTGAGGGAATGGGGGGTTAGCATAGCACAACCCCATCGATCTCCAATAGAAGCGATAGGCGTTATTGATATATCGCGAACAATAGAGCTGCATCATATGCTGCTTCTTACTCGCGAACATTTCCACCTGAACTTCATTCAGGTCTACCTGCGGGACAGCCAGCCAGTTTTTCAAGACGGCCACACCAACTGATATTTTTCAGTTCGATAAGACCGGTTCACGTAGCGTAGACCGGATTCTTTTCGTCCTGACAGTGCCAGAGCGACAGAGAAAAGGCCACTGCCAAAGTCGCAGTGAAGGGCCTAGGGACGTTGCAAAGACAACAGTTTCACCTGGGGGCTACGGCGCAGGAAATCTGTGCCTATGACAATGTCAAAGGCGTCGTTGTCGAGCACTTTGCAGTGCTCAGTCACCTGCTCATCCCCAAGACAGACGGTCACATTGACCCCCCCCAGGGAATGGACGGTCCGACCATCCCCAACCCTTATGGCCACCGTTTTGGTTTTCCGGATCTTGGCTTGCTTTAGCAGGCTGCGGGCCATGATTAAAAGCGTAGCACCTGTGTCTAAGACAGCCTTGTAAACCTGACAACCAATGTTCACGGTGATCCAGAAAACCAAATCCTCATCTTCGGAGCCGCCCCCCTATCCATCTTCAGGGAACTTCACTTCAACCCCAGCGGCCTGCAGGCACTTAGAGTGCCGGTTGAGATCGCGCTTCTTGGCGTTCTTGCTGCTCTTGTCGGCGCCGCCAGCGCTGCGGCCGGAAAGGGGCAGGCCGTTCTTCACCCGACGGCTCACCCTTAGGTGTGGGGTCGGGTGCTGCTGTTCCACCAGTGGGGGGGGCTGAGGACCTTCGTCCTCCACCAGGGTTACCCTTACCCTTAAAACTTCCAGGGCTTGCCCCCCCCCCCCCTCGGGTTTACCACCCTTACCGGCGTTCTTCCCCCGCTCCTCTTCAGCTTTCTTAAGTTTTTTGGATTCGCGGTGTTTATTGTGGCATTCATCTTCACGATGCCTCCGTTTGCCGCAATATCCGCACGTTCTCGTGCAGCAGAAATTGTCTTCGTGCTGAAGCGGTACCCAGAACCTATGGCCCATGCCCGGAGGCCTGTGAGCCGTCGAACCAGTGTGGAAGCCATTGACACCGGCTGTCAGCAGGATATCCCTGTTCTCTAATCCGCAAAATCTGGAATCCGATTTCTAACCAATAAATCGATGTAGAATTACCATAATTTTATTGTCTTGGGCAATTTTCGGTCGGAAATCGGTGAAATACCCGATTTCTACCGCGTTTTCTAATTGTCCTGAAATTGCCGCCTGTTGTCGCCTGTTCGCGCGCTTTCGTCTCTTCTCTGTGGCGAGTTTTGGGAGGAATTTTTCTCGAGTACCTTTGAGGTTCTAAGAGAACTTAAGGGCTGGATCTAGAGGGTTTTTCCTGTACTTTCATCTGGTGTATTCACCAGAATTTTTTGCCGTTGCGTCTGAGAGAAAATCAGCGCGCAAGCTTTTCCGTCGATCGCTCGGAGTCATGGTTCTCAGGGACCATGAGTTCTGACGGAACCCTACATTCCCCCCCCATGCCTCTCATCCATGCTACTTTCACATGGGCATATCAAGTTGAATAGCGAAGAGGGCAATAGGGATGTTTGAGGCAGCCTATGGGTTTCGCAAACCCAAGTCGTTTGCGTGCGCAAACGCTAACTTTGTTGCCTTGCGAGCATGAGCGTTAATAACCGAACACAATGCTCACAGGACCAAAGGCTTCAGGCCATTTTTGATTTTTGAGCCAACTCAACGATGGCTTCACGCAATTCAATGCGTACCAAAACTCATTTTTTAAAAAAAGGCAAATTTTGGTCGAAAATTAGGCCAAAATGGCCAATCCCCCGAGGCTCGTACTCAAAGCCGTCTGGGAGGTTGAGCCTTGAACTAAGGCAATATGTGAAGTAGAGACCACGAAGGACATCCTGGATGGCTTGATTGATTTTTACAACCTTGTCTTCTATTTTTATATAATGTCGCCTTGTGAGCACGCGTGCTATACTGCCTCTTTGGACACGCGCTCATATGCAAGCACTAACGACACGAGTGGGCGGAGACCATCTATCCATAGTGGGCATATTTGAAGGCACCTACTATGGGCCTACTCCAAGAATGTTTACTCATATTCTTGCTCCTCAAGATCCCAAAGATATGTACATACCAATATTGCCGATATATGCACTTTTTCCCATAAATAGTGTGCTTCAATGAATGGGGTGTTAAAAATGCCTCCATTATGCTTTGAACCCCAACCCTTGCTGCAAAAGGGAAGCAAAGCTTTGGTCTGCATCCATGCAAAAGCCCGAGGCTCATTCCTCTTGTGATATGGAGATACAACTTTTCGAGTGACCACCTTTGGGTGAATTTTGGCCGTGTTGCCCAGAATGGCCACAAACCCCATCTCCCCGTTAATGTTGGGCCCGAGGTTGCGTGCGCCACTTGGCCAAGGGTAAGGGCAATTCGGAGAGGGCACATAAACCCGCATCGAATGGGGTGGTTCCCCATGTGGCCTCTCCTCTTGAAGGGAGAGTTGTGAGTCACCCAACTTCGGGTATGTTGCCATTCTGCCCCATTTGTGTGTCACTTTCTTTCCAATGGGGAAAATAGCTAGAGCCGACCATGAGGGTTGGCAAGCGGCATATATTGGGACCTAGGTCCCATGCGTCTATAGCATCTTTGGTTGAAGCGATCCTCACCGTGGCCAGGGACATATGGAATCATGAGTGTGGGCCATTTTGGCCAAATTTCGCTTTTTTTGCGATTGTATGCCATATTGGAACTACCATATCTCCATGGGGCATCGGATCTAGCCAGGAGGAGGTGACAAAAAGTGTAGCATATGATGAAGCATTGAACACCATTGAGTTTCGTATTTGCTCCTTTGGCTCATCTGGAGTTATTCAACTTTTGGTGCGATCCATGATCTCCCCCGTTGCACCGCATGCTGCTTTCTGCCCCATCCGCGTGTTCATCCCCTCGATGAACAGCAAGCAGCCAGTGTGACAGCAAGCCATAACCTAGGGCATCGGACCAAAGGGGATATCAAGGGTTGTAAATCAAGGCTTGGCGCGTCAATATCGCCAAGGTTTCCTACCCTGGACGGTCGACCGAGACGATGAATTTTGCCATGTTGGCAATTGTGGACCCAATTTGGATTGTCACCACGCCGAGTGGCATGGAGATCTTTGAGAGCCATGGGCATGGGAGTCTCTGTCGGACTCTGGGTGGATGGTGTGGCGAGTGGCAAATCTGATCTCCAAGCCGGCGTAGAGATATACTATTGGAGACATCTTCGATTTTGGCTCATTTTGAGCAGCCAAAATGACCCCCTTTTTGGACCCCAATTTCGGCCCCCCGTGTGGTCAATTGGCGGCCCCATATCTCCATGCTTACAGGGGGCCCGGACCTAATTTCACGTTGTGCACTCAGATATGAGTCTTTGGTCGCGTCTCCTACCCTGTGAACCATTGGCCATGCCCTGGCTGGGCGAGTGACGCGTGGGAGGGACGCCAATTTTGGTGATTTTGGCATCATGACCCCACCTGATGAACCCGTGCTGCCCTGATGCCGGGAGCTCAGAGGAAACCAGGTTGGGTGAGAGCTCCAGGGAGCTTGTATTCAAAGAACATAGGGTCAGTTGCCTCGTCCCTATCTCTGGCGGGTCCGGACGAGGGGTCAATTTTGGAGTTTTTTGAGCTAATATCTGTCTGGGCTGGAACAGCCCATTTTCAGCTACCAACTCCTAGGGGATAATGGCGGGGCCTTCTCTCCAGCTCAGAGGGGAGTTGGGACCTGCTGTCAGGGGAGCATAGGGAGCCACCGCCGGTTGGCTGTGGAGCCCCTTGGTTCCCAGGAACTCGCCTGTGGCTGGGCGAGACACCATCCTCTATTGGCAGGGTTTCAGGGTCTGGACTGAGCAGGGCATGGGTTGTGTTTGAGCCCCCGCCACGCCAGCCACTGAGAGGGTCGGACCTGGGATTGGGATATGAGTTGGGATTGAGTGGCTATTGTCCTGTAATGCCCTTACCCCACTCCCGTATTAACCCCATGTGTACATATCCTGATGTGCTGCTGTACATACCTTTGTTCCCTTGTTTCAGAGTGGCAAGGATCCTGAAACGCTTTGTCCCATGACACGAGCATGAGGATGCCCTTGTGAGCGCAGTGGTTTGCCTGCCTGCTTGCTTGTGCGTGTCCGCCGCAGCGTCCCGTGGCCAGGCCCCCCAAGGGAACGCGTCAAAAGCGTTTCACCGCTGCGGGGTTACCCATCACTCGCGTGCCACTCGGGGCCACCTGAACCCCGAGCACCAAGCGCTTCGCAGCGCTGCCCAGAGCATCGCCCCGAGCGTCAGCAACAGCGCCGAGTCCATGAAGGAGGTGTAGCGACCGGAACTCTGACATCAGCGAGTTCCTTCGGCCGACCAGTACCGGCCGCACTCCCAGCTACATCACCCACCTCCACAACCACCATCGGGCGTCTTGGTCCCAGCCCTGTAGATAGAGTTGACCACAGCAACCGCTTCAACAGCCACCTCCAGGACTGGTCCATCAAGGGGAACGAGCGCCGATGGTGAAATGGCAGGAGGCGGGCAAGACGTGGCCGCTGCCCCAGCCCCACGCGGTGCGCCTACTGCGTGGGTTGGTGTGGGGGCAGCACTACTGCCACAGCAATCCCCAGTGCGAAGGCGGCATGCCCGGGAGCTTTGAGCTCCGCCAGGACATGGGCGCCGACCGCCGCCAGGGAGTGGAAGACTGGCTGCGGATGGAATGATACACCTACCGCTTCCGCCAGAAGCGCTGGAGGGTCTGGACTCGCCCAGACAGGCCCGGCGAAGGGCTGCGCCCCGACGGGGGTGAGGATGACGAGAACCCCTACGAGTACCCGTCAGGCGCCACGATCAACGTCTCTATATGGGACATGATCGAGAAGAAGTTCCCGGAACCGGGGAACGAGCGCACGCTGCAGGGCAGCAACAGCAGCACGTCCCCTGGGAAGGAGAAGCGATCCACCGGGGACAAGAAGCGGGACAAGAAATGGCGGGAGTACCAGGAATCCCTGGCCGCCGAAGCCGTCCAAGCCGCGAAGACTGAGACCAAGGGCGGAACCCCAGCCCCCAACCCCGAACAGGCCAGTGGCGTTCCCCACCCCGGCCACACCACCCTTGGCGACTTCCTCGAAGTCGCCAAGAAGGCCAAGGCCAAGCCACGTCCGCTGCACCTGAGGAAGTCAGGCCCTAGCAGCGACGTGGAGTCCGCCCACCGGGGAAGGATGCCGGCCGAACAGGCCAGCTCCAGCAGTAGCGTCGCTCCCGACCAATGGGACGTGGCCCACGCCTGCGAGCGCGCCTGTGGGGTGCCCTGCAACCTTCAGGTTGCCCGGCAACGGGCCACGCAGCAGAACGCTGCCATGAAGGGTGCCGTCGGCATAGCCCAGGAGGAGGCTGCAGAATGGGGCAGAGGCATGGCCTTCCATGCCTCGACCGTGGCGGCCATTGCGGCCGGTCTCACGGCTGCAGCCGCACAGGAGGCAGCGGCTGCCCGGGTCAGGAGTGAGTTGGCGGCAGCCGCCCAGGAAGCCCGCCTGGCCCAGGAGGCCATTGTCCGTAAGGAGGCCGAAGTGAAAGCGCTGGAGGAGGCGCTTGCCCAAGAGAGGGCAAGGAAGGAGGCGGAAGAAAGGGCCCACGCTGAAGCAACGGCCAAGGCCCAGGCGGACGCCGCCATGAAGGACGCCATCCAGGCCGCACGACGGAAGGTCGCTGAGGAGAGGGCCAAGACGGAGGCAGAGCTGGCAGCGTTGGAAGCTGAGAGGGCTCGGCTGCAGCGGGCTCCGGAAGCCAAGGCTGCTCGTGCTCGGGAGGAGGCCGAAAGGCGAGCTGCCGCAGCCACGGCCACCGCAATGGAGGAGGCAGAGGCCAAGCTCCAGCGCGAGACTCCCCTGGGGGGATCCCGAGTGGAGACCCTTCGAAAGCTCTTCGGAGGGGACGCCACCTCCAAGATGAAGCTGGATCTGGAGAAGGTCGACACGGGCAGCAGTGGGGACAGTGGCCCCACCGCCTACCGACAAAGGAGGGGTAAGGGGAAGACCCCCGAGAGGTCACGGAGGCCAGCGGGCGGACACCCCCACGACTCGGACCCCTCCTTCACGGCCAGCGACGGGGATGGACGAGACCGCCGACATCGCCGAGGAGTGGCTGGAGGAGGAGGCGGAGATGTCCCCATGGAGCCGGAGGGTGAGGATGAGGATCTCCCTCCTCCCTACCGGAGCTCGGAGTCTTCCGCGTGCGAGACCGAGACGACCAGGTGGGGCGACATGGACGAGGATGAAGACATGGACTTCGGTTACACGGAGAAGCCCCCATCCTCGGACCCACTGAGGCGACCCGGCGGAGACCTACCGAGACCCCCTGGCGGAGGCCCGTCAGGACCCCCTGGAGGACGTCCACCAGGTGGACCCCCCGGAGGTGGACCCCCTGGCGGGGGAGGACCCCCTGGACAGAGTGGGCCCAGCAGAGGCCCTCCTGGAGGACCCCCTGGGGACCCCGACGGCCCACCGGAAGATGGTGCCCCGGAGGCCACTCGGCGGTGGATCGTCCACCTCCGCAGGAGGGTCCAGTCCCTCGAGAGCGAGGTAGACACGGGCAAGGGCGAGATGATCCGCATCGCCAGGGTCACCGCGGGCGCACAGAAGGAGCCGGACATCGCTAAGACGGAGATGGTCAAGATCGCCAAGGTCGCCACCGCTGCCCAGAGGGAGCTGGACATCGCCAGGGGCAAGACCAGGCTGCTGAACAAGGTCATCAACGGCCTGCAGCAGAGGTTGGACGAGCTGGAAGGACGTGGGAGCGTCGGCAGCGACCACCCATCCCTGGAGTCCGGCTCGTCAGACGACGGCTTGGGACCTGAACCAGGTCCAGGCAGAGCCTACGCCCCTGGCGGAGCCCCCAGGAGTCGCCCCAGCGCCAGTGCCCCCTCTCTCAGCGCCCCCTCTCATCACAGCGCGGGCCGCCGTAACGAGCGCGTGCCGCCCGGCAGTGGCAGTGACGCGTGGCCTCATGAGTGGCTCAGTGCGGAGTACCACAACCGCCGTGCTCCACAGCGGACACCGGTACGCCCCCGACGCCCCGCACCAGCCCAAGAGCCAATCCCAATGGCTGGCGGGCGCTATGGTGGACTCAGAGATGAGGTCCCCGGAGGGGACGTGGAGTTGGATGTCGGCGGAGGCGAGGAAGACCTGGAGGAGTTCGGCATTACACCGCCGCGTGGTGTACGACGGGAGGCCGCTGAACGAAGCTGCCGGCGCCGTGATGAGGAGGCATACATGGAAGGAGTACGGCGTGAACATCTAGGTTCAGCGTACATGGAGGAACCACGGCGTAGCCACATGGATACCGTGGAGGAGATGGAAGTGGCAGCCGTGGGAGTCCGTGGGGGACGCCGATGGGAACCTCGGTCGACCTCGCGGCCGGCGTTCATGGTCTCTAAGGCCGCGGATGCCGCCGTGTGGGAAGACCTGAAGGACATCAAGCCCGCCACGTACGATGGCAACTGCTCCAACCTCGACCGCTTCTTGGAGAAGCTGGACGATTGGGGGATGACCGTCAGTGAAGACATGGATCCCGCAGATGCGAAGAAATATGTCTTCAAACGGTTCAGGTGGCGCCTGCCGGAGGTGCTCTAAGAGCTATCTTTCGTGGCGACCAAGGAGGGGAAAAACAAGACCCTCAAGGAAGCCAAGAAGTGGCTCAACGAGCAGGAGCGGGTGGGCGCTCCGCAGGTGGCTGCCAAGCGGTGGAGAGCCATCAAGCTTCAGCATGATGGTTGGGAGATCAGCCTACAGGATTGGCGATACTTCCGGGGGCAATACACCCTCTTCCGCCGCAACGTGGAGGACTGGAATGAGGGTGACGAGCAGGCCTGCCTGCTCTCCATGCTGCCGGAGGCATGGATCAAGAGAGTCACCAAGGAGGAAGCCAATAGAGCCAAGTTCAACCACACGTTCAAGATGATGCTCCCCAAGGAGTATCATCCAAACGTGTTGGGTTGGACAAAGAAGCATGTGGCGCGGGATGTCAAGCGGCGAGAGCTGCGGAACGCCCTCCTCATCACCGTCACGGGCAATCGCGAGAAGACCGCGTTATCACGCCTTGACGAGTGTGACGTGGGCGGCCAGACCCTCCGTCTGCAAGCCATCCCGGCGCGGATGACCTGCGACGAGGTCCTGGAGTGGGTTGGAGAGGAGGTACTCAAGGAGTACAGGAATCTCCACCACACCCGCGGCTTGAAGGCCGGTGAACGTGACGTCAACTATGTTGGCGAAGGGTCGGGCGGGGAATCTGCCCTGGACCCAGCGGGAGCCAATGGCGATCACGCTCTTGCGGACGATGACAACGACGATGAGCCCGCCGAAACGGCTGTTTATGCCTTCGTGGCCAACAACCTGAACACGGGGAGCAACCAGGGAAGCTGGAAGCCCCTGCAGAAGGGTTGGAAGAAGAAGGAGAAGAAGGAGCCCCGCCGCATGGGCGACCCTTTGCTGTCCTTTGGGGAGTTCATACAAGCTCACCCTCAGGGCTGTTTCGTGTGTTATGGGAGGAACAAAGGGTTCAACCATGACCACCGGACATGCCCCATCCACAAGGCCGACACTGAGGCCTACAAGAAGGTGCACAGGTCGAAGAAGCGTGCACCCGCGGGTATCCGGGAGACCAAGGTGGAGGTCACGAAGGACGAGCTCTCCAAGCTGATGTCGCCGGGGACTGAGTTGGCCAAGGAGATCCAGGAGATCTAGAAGTCCCCGGTCCCCAAGTCGGACGACAAGAACAAGGAGAACAAAGAGAAGGACAAGGACAAGAAGGGTAAGAAAGGAGGAAAGAAGAAGGGTGTCAACGAGGTTGATGCAGAGAAGAGTACCCCTACTACCACAACCGACGCCCCTTAGCGGAGCCCCTGCAGCCAAGGGCCCCAGCTCGGGCGGTCGCACGATGTTGTCGTGGGAAGCGCCACACCATCCCGGTCGGGAGACAATGAGCACAAAGGGATTGCCGCGGGCCGAAGGCCCGGTCCGGCACCCAAAACAAAAAACAGTCGCAGTGGCAGGGTGAGGGCAAGTGAAGGCACGAACCCTTGCACCCGTCCATCCTTCGCGACAAAGAAAGTATTTGATCTGCTTCAAGATCTATCCGAGGATATCGGAGGATAACCCGGACCGCAGCTGGATGCTGCAGATGGGCAGCCTGAGCCCATTGTCCACGACCTGCACTAGTCGCTTATTGAGCTTCTGGAACGGCCAAAGATCCTGAGCTTGCAGGCTGTGCGCCGTGTGGGGCGTGAGCGGCAGTTGCACCTTAAGGTCCGTGCCTTATGCGGGGAAGTGGAGAAGGTCTTCGACGTGTTGGTCGACACAGGAGCTCAGGTCAGCTTGGTCAAGGCTGGCTTACTTCCGCCAGAGTGCTTGACCGACAGTCGGAAGCCTGTCAGGTTGAAGGTGGCGAACGGCCAGTACATGGTGGGAGGCACGAGGGAAGCGGGCATTGGGCTGCAGTTCGTGAACCACCGTGAGCTGAGCCGCCCGGACCTCGGCAAGGAAATTCTCCTGCAAGGTCGCTTCTAAGAGGCCCAGATGGACTGGGAGATGATCGTTGGGTACGACTTCATGATGGAGACGGACTCCGGCGTTCTCCCGGCCATGGCCTCAATGACCCTGTACCAGGACGACTAGCTCCCGTGGCTTTCGTCACCTGAGCACCATGTCGAATGCCAATGGATCCACCCGGAACGCAATCAGCTCGAAGTAGCCGCGCTGGGGACTGAGCCAGTTGGGCCAGCAAACCAGGAGTACGGCGTAAGGCCGGAAGTGGCGAGCCGAGTGGTTGCGGACCTGGGAGCTTCGGATCTGGCCCTGGATGCTTTCTCTTCAGGAACCTCTGCCCATCTTTGGGTCTGTGAGAAGTACTGGAGCGCCCAGGACTCCGCGTGGAAGAAGCACTGGGGTCCGCATCAGGGTTTGATGTGGATCCATTGCCCCCGACGGGACATTCCAAGGGCGGTTGCGAAGATTCGCCAGGACCGCTCCAAGGCAGTGCTGGTTGTCCCTATGGGATGCACCGAGGAGGAAAGCACCCGACATTGGGTGGTGTCATTGACCAACATGACCTTAAACAAGGTCGTCCTACCGGCTCGAGAGAGTGTCTATCAGGACGCTAAGGGACAGCCCATGCTACCCCAGAGATGGCCAACGGAATTCCACTATGTGGATGGGGGCCTTGAACAGGCCGACACCACGGACTTCGTGTGTGTCAACCGCATCATAGCGGAGCCCTGGCGGCAATGCTTTGCGGTTTCCCCTGTTGACATCGGAGAACCGGAGGACCCCCTCACTGAAGAGGAATTGGATCTGGTTCAGGGGTATATGGATCAGCCCTTTCACGACTGGGGAAGCCAGCGTGAGGGCAATGGCCAGGACAAAGCCTGGTCGGAAGTGGACTCCATCGTCTCTGGTTCCTATGATGGGAATACCTTCGTAAAGAGGGTGCTGGACCACATGTCCAGCCAGGACGAACCAATTGGCGGGAACCCGCCCACCTACAGTGACTCGTTCCGAGGCAAGACCAGAAATGGCCCTTTGAGCCACCTGGGAAGACCACGTGAGCCGAAACTGAGTGGGGTCGCTACCCCTCAAGTAAGCTCAGTGGTCCAGGTGCCCGGAAAAGCCAAGGCGGAGTCCGATGAGTGCCCCAAGATCCAGGCATTGAGGGCCAGGCTGAAGCAGAAGTATGGCGAGACCTTCTTCAGCGGAAAACGTGTGTTTCCCCCACCGGTGCGTGGACCGTATGGCGAGGCGAAGATACAACTGCAGCAGGACCCCCGTGTGTATCGACACCGGGAGTTCGCCCTGCGGGGCGAGAGGAAGGAGGCCATGGAGAAGATCCTCCGGGACTTCATCGAGAGAGGCTGGCTTGAGCCGTGCCACTCCGAGTGGGCCTTCGCGTGCTTCGTCGTCCCCAAGAAGGTGGCCGGTGAGTGGCGGCTCGTGGTCGACTACCGCTGCCTAAAAGCCCAAACGCAGCATGACAGCTATACGCTGCCCCTCATTGAGGACATGCTGCAAAAACAACACCGGCGGAGGATCTTCACGGTGATTGACCTGAAACATGGTTATCATCAGATGCCTCTCGCCGAGGAGTCCCGTGCTTGCACAGCAATGAGCACCCCACTTGGACCTCTCCAGTGGAAGCTGATGCCCATGGGCGCTACCAACGGCAATGCGGCCTTTCAGTGGATGCTGGAGAACCTGCTTGAGCCGGTGTGTGACTGTGCAGACCCCTTCGTGGACGACGTGATCATCGTGTCCGGGGACCCCAGAATGAGCCATGAGGAGCTCCTGGAGGCACATGAGAGGGACGTCACCAGAGTGCTGGACCTTCTGGTTCGGCACAAGCTCACGGGCAGCAGTGACAAGGCCACCATTGCGGTAAGCGAGGTGGTCTTCGCTGGCCACGTAGTTTGGAACGGGCAGCGGAAGCCCATACCTGGCAAGGTGGCTGCAATTGAGCACTGGGAAAAGCCGAAAACGGTCTTAGAGCTACGGGCGTACTTGGGATTCTGCAACTACTACTCTGGGTATATCAAGATGTATGCCGAGTATGCAGCCCCCATGACGACCATGCTCAAGGGCAACCGAGAGGAGACCAAGAAGGGGTCCAAGAATGCTCTGGTCTGGAATGAAGATTCCGACCATGCCTTTGAGGGGATGAAGCAGGCGCTGCTATCCGCAGTGGGTCTGCACCTCGTGGATCCTGACCGAGGGTTCATCCTGCGCACCGACGCTTCCGACTACGCCGTTGACGCTGTGTTGGAACAAGTGCTTGACGATGGGAGGCACGTGCCAGTGGCCTTCTGGACCCGAGTCCTGGCGCAAGGCCAGAGACGGACGTGGACGCCCCGAGACAAGGAGGCGTATGCCATCGTACATAGCCCTCCATTCTGTCAGCGTCTGCACCAACCATCAGAGTCTGCAGTCGTGGCACAAAGAGCACGTGGACACCCCCTCTGGTCCCGCCTCCGGACGGGCAAGATGGCATGAGACCTTGGCCAAGTTCGTCCTCAGGGTTGTGTATGTTCCTGGCAAGGACAACACCGTGGCGGACTGTCTCAGTAGGTGGGCCTATCCTGCCAGCAAGGGCATGACGGATGTCTCCGCCCATGGCGATGAGGCTGACAGCGCTGAGGCTAAGAGGATCATAGAAATGGAGCGCCTGATGGAGGAGGAGGGTGTTAAATGCTTAGTCGTCATGGCTGCGGATGCCCCCCTCGGAACGAGGATGGGCAGAGCGGTCAGAGTACTAGCCCCTGAGGGAGCTGAGTCCAACAAGCACCTCTTCCCTGAATCTTGCCTCCAGGACGACTGGACCGACGAGTACGCTAACTCTGAGGCCTTTGAGGCCGAGTATAGGGCTGTGACCGACCCTGATGATGGGCAGAAGTGGCCAAAGGGGCTGACTGGGGAGGATGGCAAGCTCCACCGGAATGGTAAGCTGCTGGTCCCAGAGTCCCGAGTGCTCGAGCTATGTGAGGCTTGGCACCACCACATGATGCACCCAGGGGTCAAGAAGCAAGCCCTGGATATGCAGCGCCGGTTCGAAATCGACCAGATCAGTCTCTACAACGCTATCAAGAAGGTCAGAAAGGGTTCCTCGATCTGTCAGGCCTGCAATCCCGACAACCAGAATGTCAAGGGGGAAGCCCAATGGACTCCGGTGCCTGACCAGCCCATGGAGAGCGTCGCCAAGGACGTCTTCTCCATGGCCGAAGTTCACATAGGCAAGGAGACCTTCGACTCTGTGGTCCTTTGTGTGGAATGCCACAGCGGCTACGTAGTAGCTGTTCCGGCAAACAAAAGGGGCTTGCTTGCCAAGGAAGTGGCAGTCATGATGATTTGTCATTGGCTGACCATCTTTGACATCCCCCGCACCATTTGCAGTGACGGAGGGCCCCAGTTTACTGGTGGCTGGTTCAAGGCCATGTGTTCCCTCATGGGAATACGTCATTCCAAGAGCGTCGCCTATCTCAGCCGGTCCAATGGCCGGGCTGAAGTGGCTGGAAGGCAGCTGTTCGAGAAGCTACGCAAGATTCACATCACCAACCCACGTCGGAACAGGTTTGAGGAGATGTGGCCCGCTCTGAAGGCCCATCATGACACCCCCACTCCGGGTGGCTTGTCCCCTCACCAGATTTTGTTCGGCAGGGACCCCCTTGGTCGGGGACTTCCGTTGTCTGGTGATGGTATGGCCATGGACGCCAAGGAATTCTTCGCGCGGCAAGAGGCAACGGCGCGGGACATCCACCAGCAGCTCGAGAAGGAGCATGCTGAGCGTCAGAAGTCGGCCCCGAGCTCGACAGCGCAAAAGTTCAGGGTGGGAGACCCGGTGTGGGTGATCAGACCCTCCCCTATGGGCACCCACCGCACCAAAACCTGGTTCACACCCGGAGAGGTGGTCCGCAGGATAGGTGAGGACACCTACTGCATCAAGGTGGGTCACGGACAGTTCCGGGAGCGCCACCAGAGTGAACTCCGTGTGCGGGAACCCGACCTCCGTGGCCAACATGTGTCCCTGGACTACGCCGCACATGAGGCTGTTTCTGATGACGATTATGCTGAGCAGGACGACTATACCGTCGAGAAGATCCTGGCCCAGCGTCCGAACGCCTCGGCACCCGGAGGCCTGGAGTTCAAGGTTCGTTGGCGAGGCTATGGGCCGTTTCACAACACCTGGGAACCCGTCCCCTTGTTCGTGCCGCGGATTAACACCCCCTTCATGGACTACATCTGCAAGCACAAGACCAAGCTCCACATCTCGGACTTGGCGGCACTCACCCAGGCGATTGCAGCCAGGGGCGCCTGATCACCGCCCTGAGCTCTCCCCTGATGCAGTTTGAGCGCCTGTTAGGTCGATGGATCGTCCCTCACTTGCTTGCTCCCTTCCATCTTCCGGTCACCTGCCATCAGAGTGGCCATATACCCCCCCCTGCTGAATCCAGGGGAGGACGGCCCCTCTCTTCGACTCCTATTCGTCACTCCCCGCCTGCTGAATCCTCGGGAAACCAGGCAGGGCGACCGACCTTGACATTTCCTGAGCTCTTAGGGCCTTGAAGCCCATACGACGTTGCGCAACGGATGCCGCTGTCATCGGCATTGCGATTTTTGGGAGTGTGGTCTGGTCCCATGGCACTTGCGGGATCCAGACCAGTCTACGTGTGTCTGCAGACTATAGATGGCCTGAACCCAGGCTTCTCTCTGCCCATACTCCTGCATATGCCTTATCCTGACCGGGGCGTGGTTTGGCGCTCTGTCCAGAGTGTGTTTACACGCCTATTACCCCGGTTATTGCTTATTTTTCTGTTCTCCAGGATATGTGCATCTGTATGTTGAGTGTTAATGGCCCATTACTGAATCGAATACTAAGGCGCCCTGAGTCGCCGTGTACATGCTCCTACATAAGGTCCAGCTTGGACCGGTACCTGAGTACAGATTCTTCTGTTTGAGTGCCCGTGATACCGTGTGCCCTAGTGGCTGTGATGTGCTGAGATCCTGATGGTGCCAGGCGGGAAGCCCAGTTGCTTGACTACACTCCCAGCGGTCCACCACTGTCAGTCCCAGTGTGAGCCTACTGACTCGCAGACGCACTTGCAGTCGGGTGGCGACCTCGAATGTCCTGACCTCGGTCAGTCTGCCTGGGAAACTGGTGGTTTGAGGAGTCGACGCCTCCGCCCAGACTGCATGGGAACTCCCCCATGCATGGACTTCGTGGTAATGGGGCGAGGAAAAAGACGGCCTTGATGCCCGATCCCTTATGGAGGAGCTCGTTCGGCTTTACCACTCTGGACTCGCGTCGTGGATATGGACATGGTGCGCCCAAGGAAGGACCCGTGGGGACTCTCCCCCAGACTGCGGCCTTGGGAAGCCTGGGGTAGCCTGATGGATCCTTGTGGGCGCTTTCGACCTGTGGGACCACCTCGGTCGTCGTGTGGCGCCTATGTTGGCCGTGCATGCCACTGCCACTGTGGTAGTGACCGTCGCAGCCGGCACCCGGTGCGCCTGGTATGGGTTAACGGGTCCTTTGGATGCCGAACAATCGCCACCAGGACCCGGGAATTGATACTTGATACTATACTTGCGGTTACTAACAACTACAGCACCGTACCTGTCTTACTCTGGAATTGTAATGGGCAACCTAACCCGCGAACCGGCCTGAAGTGATGATGTGACACCCCTCCCCCTCTTCAGGGAATGGTCCTGGGTACCCGCTGCCATGCTTGGGTGTTATCGAGCCCCCCCAGGGTTTGCTCTAAGGAGGGGGGTGAAGCGGTACCCAGAACCTATGACCCATGGCCCGGAGGCCTGTGAGCCGTCACACCCGTGTGGAAGCCATTGACACCGGCTGTCAGCGGGATATCCCTGTTCTCTAATCCGCCAAATCTCGAATCCGATTCCTAACCAAAAAATCGATGTAGAATTACCATAATCTTAGTGTCTTGGGCGATGTTCGGTCGGAAATCGGTGAAATACCGGATTTCAATTGCGATTTCTAATTGTCGTGAAATCGCTGCCTGTTGTCGCCTGTTCGCGCGCTTTCGTCGCTTCTCTGTGGCGAGTTTTGTGAGGGAACTCGGGGGCCGGATCTAGAGGGTTTCTCCTGTACTTTCATCTGGTGTATTCACCAGAATTTTTCGCCGTTGCGTCTGAGAGAAAATTGGCGCGCAAGCTTTTCTGTCGATCGCTGGAATTCATGGTTCTCAAGGACTATGAGCTCTGACGGAACCCTACATTCCCCCCCTATGCCTCTCATTCATGCCCCTTTCACATGGGCATATCACTTTGAATAGGGAAGAGGGCAATAGGGATGTTTGAGGCAGCCTATGGGTTTGGCAAACCCAAGTCGTTTGCGTGCGCAAACACAAACTTTGTGGCCTTGTGAGCATGAACGTTAAGAACCGAACACAATGCTCACAAGACCAAAGGCTTTAGGCCATTTTGATTTTCCAGCCAACTCAACGATGGCTCCACGCAATTCAATGCGTACCAAAACTCATTTTTTGAAGAAGGGCAAATTTTGGTCGAAATTTAGGCCAAAATGGCCAAATCCCCGAGGCTCGTACTCGAAGTCTATGGAAAGTTAAGCCTTGAGTTAAGACAATATGTAAAGTAGAGACCACGAAGAACATGGTGGATGGCTTGATTGATTTTTACAACCTTGTCTTCTATTTTTAATAATGTCGCCTTGTGAGCACGCGTGCTATACTGCCTCTTTGCACACGCGCTCATATGCAAGCACTAACGACACGAGTGGGCGAAGACCATCTATCCACAGTGGGCATATTTGAGGGCACCTACTATGGGCCTACTCCAAGAATGTTTGCTCATATTTTTGCTCCTCAAGATCGCAAAGATATGTACATACCAATATTGCCGATATATGCACTTTTTCCCACAAATAGTGTGCTGCAAGGATTGGGGTGTTAGAAATGCTTCCATTATGCTTAGAACCCGAACCCTTGTTGCAAAAGGGAAGCAAACCTTCGGTTTGCATCCATGGAAAAGCCCGAGGCTCATATCTCTTGTGATATGGAGATACGATTTTTCAAGTGACCACTTTTCAGTGAATTTTGGCCGTTTTGCCCAGAATGGCCACAAACCCCATCTCCCCCTTAATGTTCGGCCCGAGGTTGCGTGCGCCACTTGGCCAAGGGTAAGAACAATTCGGAGAGGGCACATAAACCCGCATGGAATGGGGTGTTCCCCCATGTGGCCTCTGCTCTTTAAGGGAGAGTTGTGAGTCACCCAATTTGGGGTATGTTGCCGTTTTGCCCCATTTGTGTGTCACTTTCTCCCCAATGGGGAAGCTAGCTGGAGGCAACCATGAGGGTTGGCAAGCGGCAAAGATTGGGACCTAAGTCCCATGCGTCTATAGCATCTTTGGTTGAAGCGATCCTCACCGTGGCCATGGAGATATGGAATCATCAGTGCGGGCCATTTTGGCCAAGTTCCGCTGTTTTCGCCATTGTATGCCATATTGGAACTACCATATCTCCATGGGGCATGGGATCTAGCCAGGAATGAAGAGCGAAAATTTTAGCATTTGACCAAGGGTTGAACACCATCGATTTTCGTATTTGCTCCTTTGGCTCATCTGGAGTGATTCAGGTTTTGGTGCGATCCATGATCTCCCCCGTTGCACCGCATGCTGCTTTCTGCCCCATCCGCGTGTTCATCCCCCCGATGAACAGCAAGCAGCCAGTGTGACAGCAAGCCAAAACCCAGGGCATGGGACCAAAGGGGATATCAAGGGTTGTAAATCAATATCTCCAAGGTTTCCTACCCTGGACGGTCGACCGAGACGACCAATTTTGCCATGTTGGCAATTGTGGACCCAATTTGGATTGTCACCACACCGGGTGGCTTGGAGATCTTTGAGAGCCAAGAGCATGGAAGTCTCAGTTGGGCTCCCGGTTGATCGCGTGTGGAATGGCGGATCCGATCTCCAAGCCGGCGTGGAGATATACTATCAGTGACACCTTCGACTTTGGCTCATTTTGAGCAGCCAAAATGACCCCCTTTTGGGACCCCAATTTCAGCCCCCGTGTGGTCAATTGCCGGCCCCATATCAATTTTCCCCCATGGAGCCTGGACCCAATTTTAGGTTGTACACTGAGATATGAGTCCTAGGTCGTGCATCCTACCCTGTGAGCCATTGGCCTTGCCCTGGCAGGGCGAGTCACGCGTGGGAATGACGCCAATTTTGGTGATTTGGGCATCATGACCCCACCTGACGAACCCCTGGTGCCCTGATGCCGGGAGCTCAGAGGAAACCAGGTTGGGTGAGGGCTCCAGAGAGTTCGTTCCCGAAGGGCATAGGGTCAGTTGCCTCGTCCCTACCTCTGGCGGGTCCGTTCGAGGGGTCAATTTTGGAGTTTTTTGAGCTAATATCAGTCTGGGCTGAAACAGCCCATTTTCAGCTACCAACTCCTAGGGGATAATGGCGGGGCCTTCTCTCCAGCTCAGAGGGGAGTTGGGACCTGCTGTTAAGGGAGCATGAGGAGCCACCGCTGGTAGGCCTTGGAGTATCTTGATTCCCAGGAACTCGCCTGTTACTGGGCGGGACACTCTCCCCTATTCGCAGGGTTTCAGGGTCCGGACTGAGCAGGGCATGGGTTGTGTTTGAGCCCCCGCCCCTGCCAGCCACTGAGAGGGTCGGACCTGGGATTGGGATGTGAGTTGGGATTGAGTGTCTATTGTTCTGTAATGCCCTTACCCCAGTCCAGTCTCAACCCCATGTGTACATATCCTGATGTGCCGCTGTACATACTTTTGTTCCCTTGTTTCAGAGTTGCAAGGATCCTGAAGCGCTTTGTCACATGACACGAGCATGAGGATGCCCTTGTGAGCGCCGTGCTTTGCCTGCCTGCTTGCTTGTGCGTGTCCACCGCAGCGTCCTGTGGCCAGGCCCCCCACGGGAACGCGTCAGTGCTTCACCTCCTGACCATCTTTGGTTTTCTGCCTGCAATTCAGTTGAAGCATGCACGCACTTCACCCATCACAGTTGGGCGCGTGGTAGCGTCCACCCTTATTGTCCGTAGGACGACAGTAAAAGAGATTAGGGGTCCCTTTCCCCCTGGAGGAGGGGGTCTCAGTCATGTGCTTCGGATGCCCACAACGACCCTTCCCAGGATTAGAGTGGGGTGGAGGCCACCTCCCTCCAGGAGCCTTCTCAGCAGCGGTCTCCCTTCGCTGATGCTTGCGCACATACTTATCCATTTGGGGGTTGTTCCCCCTCTACATGCCGATTTCGATCAACAGATGGACCAGGTCACCATAAGAGTGCGTCAGAGATTTTCTCTCAGATGTCTCTCTGCAGTTCTCCCATGTCGTCGGAGGAATGTTCCCCAGGAGCCACAGATAAGGCTCTGTAGGCCCATAGGACGTGGGGTTCATACGCCCCATGAGCTCTTCCAGCTCCGCAACGAACACTGAGATACGGGCAGCTGTGGGGAATTCGGAGAGAGGAGGCAAATCCTCAATCTCCGTTCAGACACTCGGATCCGTTTCGTAGACTGGATACATTTGCTCCAGTCCTTTCAGGAAGTTGCCCCAGTTGGAGCTCTTTTAAAACGTGTCAACACCTCTGCGAGTCCTTAAGGGCTCAAGTATGCACACAGTGGTATGTACGGGGGGTGTTTGGGGCTGGGCGGGGCCTCAGATGATCCCTGGGGGTTGTCATCGGGCTGTGCGGGCCAGCTGGGCACCCTGCGCGTGTACCTGTGGCTGTTCCTGGAATCAGTAAGGCCAATTAGCGTTGTGTACAGGAGGAAAACAGGCAGGAGGTGGGCGATTCCTGGTGTTACTGGCTGTCACCCTCTGAGGGCCACTGGACCTCTGGCGTCAGTGGGTGTGACTGAAAATAGCAAGGAATGGGGGGCTGTCGCCAGCTGGGTAATGCGTGGAAGCATCACGGCGAGGGGGTGCCCAGAGGGGTGGAGAAAAGAACGGTGGCGGGTAAGGGGGCCTGGGAATGCAGCTGACATAAGCCAACGGCGAAAACACAGGTAGGTGCATGGTCTAGCGAATGAAGGGTCATCTCGGCGCCTGAACGTAATGTACATGGCCCTGGTGGCCAGCGAGCAATTAGATTAAGCCGCTTGTGATGACGAAGCTGGAGTTCCTTTTATTCCAGGGGACCTGGGGAGCAGAAGCCGGGGGCAAAGGGGAGGCAGGGTTGGGAAGAAGACAAGACGAATGGTTATACGAAACGCGAGGTTCGGGAAGCAGGGGCGCTAGACAAACTGTACTGGCGAGGTAGAGAGATGCAATGGCAATGCCGCGGAGCTGATGACCGTGAACGGTTCTGTGATGCACCATACGAGGTTGGGGGCCAGCCCATGGCCGGATATAAGCCTGCGATGCGAGAGGGAATCCTGAGAGACGCGGAAAGTGTGCTACCGGTTGACAGGGCAAACGAAAGAGGTAATTCAGGAGAGGCGGAGGGACTCCTTTTTGCTTTTTCGTGCAGGGAACCGTGTCCTGGACATGCGGGGGCACTTCGCTTTGTGCCCCGGCGGGCGGGGGCTTTGAGGGTGACTGACGTTGGGACAGGGGGGGGGGGCGATATAAGTGTTGGGGTGTCAGGGGGAAGACCGTCGGAGGTGCTGTACGGGCCATGGGATATTAAAACAGTGGTTGGCCCCAAGGGCCCGGGGCAAGGGTTCCGGTAGGGGGTGGTCGCGGCGTGCAGTGCAAACTGCGTTGACTATAGAAGTGAGGTGAGAGCGTCCAGATGGAAGGTTTTCCCGGAGGACTGACTTCTGTGATGGATGTGGGATGAGCTGTTTGTAGAGTGTCAACGGGACTAAAGTGCGCGTAAAATTACGTAGCTCGCCTTTAGTGCGCACTCGGTCCTGGAGCCAGGAGTGCACCACGGGTGCCAGCGCGAATCCCCACGCATCAGCCATTTAATGGAGAAAGGGACGGACTATGGCGCAAAAGGCGACACAAGATGGGAAATCTAGAGGGTGAATGACGTCGCAGTTGGGGCATTCGCGGTCAGGTAGGTCCCATTAGGGTGCAGAGCCTTTGGAACCTTTCACTCCGTTGACTAGCTTGTCCGCGCATGCGCTGAACCAGCTGTAATGAAACCACCTGTCGAAGCTCATGGGCGTTGCGATGGCTGTGTGCTGGTGGCGGGAGTACAAGCGCTGTCTAGCCGCGCCACTGAATCTATGGTGCCATGGGTTGTCTCGGAAGGTGACCGAGTACCGTGCTGGCGGCTGGCGATGAGTGAGGATGACACGACACGTGTGTGCGGTGTATTTTGCGAAGCTGTCTGCGACTTGGTTGCCCGAAAGGTCAACGTGGGACTTTAGCCAACACCGCTCCGATGGTGAATGTGATCCCAGAGATGAGACTGCAGATAACTGTCTGCCATGTGCCCTGGGACGAAGCAGAGGGTGGGGGCTACGCTGTGCCCGACAGAAAACAGTCAAGGCAATCAACTAGCTGAGAATTATCAATACAGAAGAATGCCTTACCTCGGAATTGAACTGATTCTGAATAACGGACACACTGAACGAATGACCAGAACTCAGAGTCGCGACTGCCAAAGTAGGGACACGGAATCCAAAGGACTAGCACTGTGCCGTCTATCCTAGGAGCCATCCAAATAAACCCTAAGCCACTCACGTGCTGTTGGGTGGGAAAGGGCCTGAATGATGTTGGAGCACCCCCATGACTGCAGGGCAGGTACCTGAGGCGTTTCAATTTCCTCTGGGTAGCGGACCAAGTGTCCATAATCATTGGTTTCAATCGGCACCGAGGAGTAGGGGACGGCGTAGGGTGGCAGGGGAAGGGGGGGACGCAGGAGTGAGGGGGCACGTGCGCGATGTTTAGGAGGGTCTGGCTCCACTGGATAGAGCTGGGGGGGGGGGTGAGCGGTAAAATTGTGCCGTTTGTCCTGAATGTGGAAGAGGGTGTCGTCCACATCGAATTGAATCAGAGCCGCGCAGTCAGCGGAAGAGTAGGTCAGTACTGTTCCTGAGAATCATCCAGAGGTGAACTCTACGTGGACACGCCCCTCAGGGATTAGTTGTCCAACGGGGCATGGGTTCCATTCTCCAAAACCGTGACACCTCCCCCCTAGGGCATACACCGAGTCGACAAAGGCGTTTTGTAGCCAATTCGCTTTTCGGGCTTTTAGTGCCTCAGAAACATACATGGAGCGTTGAGGCGGTCCATCACAGTTCAGGTACCTCATGGAGTAATTGACAATTTGGGACCGCATAAAGGTCTGGAAGGGCATCAGTGAAAGGCAGCCCTGCGGTGTCCCAATTGCCGGTCTTTTTGTGAAAGATGGTGGGCAAGTCGGCCATATTGGGCGACATTGTGCCATATGGATTGCTGTATTTTGTACAGTTGTTGATCAGTGACCGGCCCTGCCATTAAGTGGTATGCGAGGACCGGGATAAGCTGTTTGCTGACAAGACTGATGAGCTCAGTGGCAGTGAGTTGAAGCGGGGCCAGCCGAACAAAGAAAGCATTAATTTCCGTGTCCACAAAATCCATCACTTTACTGTGGAAGTCTGATGTATAAAAAAAGACGCCGAGGCACTTGTAGCAGGACCTTGGTTGTCCTCGGGAGTTGGGTGTGGATATCCTGCTGCCGTGTCGTGAGAAGATTTTGGCGTGTCGGGAGCCTCGCAGAGCGTGGTGCTCGGTCCGTTGACATTCAGGTTGAGGCCTAGGGAGCGTGCGGGGCCGTCAAAGGCATCAAAAACCGTGCGCACGTCTTGGAGGGAGCAGGCGCGAAAAAGTATGTCGTCGATGAAGGCATGTATGCTCCGCTCGATGTTCCACTCCACTTTGGAGTCCAAATAGAAGAACATCATGTTTACGTAAAGGTTGAAAAGAAGGGGGCTGAGGGGGCTCCCTGTCTAACTCCCCTGCGCTGTGCATGACCGGTTGTGGGGACGCCCTCCACAACGGGCTGTTGGTATGCCTGCATGTAGAGACGTTGGATAGAGGAAATGAGGTCCCGTGGGAGTGAGTAACCGTGTAATGTTTTCCACAAAGCCTCCAACAGCACCGAGTTGAAGGCTTTGTCAAAATCAATGTAAGGGTGATGAAGCCTACCCTTCGTCAGAAGCATGCGGGCGACTGCATCGTAAATGTGGTCGCCGCAACGGTGGCCCTTCAACCCCCCGTGTTGACAGTTATGAAAGAAGCTGTGCCTCGTGGTAATTGCTGTGAGTCTTGTGCATTGCCCCGCGGCGGCCAGTTTGACAATAGACTGAATCAGGCATATGGGCCTATAGTTTGATGCGGTGCGTCTCCTTTTTTATAGAGGAGGCACACGCAAGCCTGTGCCCACTTGGGAGGCGGACCGTAAAGAAGGACATGTCTCATTGCTTCCAGCAGGACACCCTTGAGTTCTGGGGGGCATAAGGAGATTACATAACAATTTATTTCGTCCTCCCCCGTGGCTTTGGAAGGGGATGCCCTGCTGGTGACCTCGTGCAACCATGGTAACTCAGGCAAGGGCAGTGGCTGGTCGGCTGTGCCCGGGGGGCATTGCGGGAGAAGGGGGATGAATGGTTGTAGCACACTGTCCGGGACTTGGAATTCAGGATCACCTCCGAGGTTGGACACGCACTCAGAAAAAACTGTCCCTACTTTCTCCGGCTCACAAACTTGGTCAGGTGGGTTTGTAGAAGGGTCCAACAGGTGCACCGGGGTGTGTTGCTTGGAGTTTAGGACACTGTCAATGGTTTTTTTGATTCAGCTGCCGCGAACCATGGAGTAGTGCAAGCGTTTCCTTTCCCTGGCGGATTGCTTTTTTCGCCACTTTTCGCTCAGTTGCTGGAGGTTCTTTTGGGGGTTTTGAGGAAGGTTCGACGGCGCCCGCTTAAAATCGCTCTCAATTTAGGTCTCAGAGTGCTTTGTAGGGGGGCACGTAACACTGTGGTAGGCCTGGGCCACTTGTTCCACAAGAGAGGTGACATGATTGACGAAGTCTTCCTGCGAGACGGCGGTTGGGCGGTACCGGACAGCCCACACCTAGAGTGGTTGTAGACCCGCGTGAAACTGCTTCTGTTTCTCCGGCGTGAGCCTGCGGAATCGTGTAGTGGGTGCAGGAGGGGGGGGTACTGAGCTGTGCAGGGGAGCCGAAAGGTGCAAAAAATAGGGTTGTGGGCTGAGGAAGTGTCGGCCGACTCAATGTCTGCCTCCACTAAAGAGGCCGACGGCAGAGACACAACCGATAAGGAAAATAGGAGCAGATCGATGCGAGTGTCACACGGGAGCAGAAACCTTTTGTAGCGCGTAAAAGCCAAGCGCTCCCTGTGCACAGTGCGGAAGGTGTCTGCGGCTTCCTTTTTTTCCTGGACCAGCGATGTAAGGAAGTTCCACCGGTTCACTCCGGAACTGTTTGTGTTCAGGTGCGAAAGTTGAGCGTTGAAGTCTCCTCCGATCACCCAATGCGGGTACTTGTCGAAGAGTTTATCAAGAGCTGTTTCCAGCTCACCCGCCTGGGGGGTTGTGCATAGAAAGAAATAGGGAGTATGCGTGGGAGGCCTGGGAGATGTAGTTCAGCAGAGCAAAGTGCCCCGGGGCATGGAGACTGAATGGGGAAGGCGTAAGGAGCTACGCGTTGGGATCAGACAATGCAGGCTCCCTCATCACCCGATGGTAGAATGGAAGAAAATGTCTTCGGTTGAATAGCCGCAGGTGACCAACCAAATGGCAGCTGCGGTGAACGGGTCAGTTCTTGGTAGAACCAAATGTCTCAGACGTTGTGGAGTTCTGAGTGGATAAATGCCGCGGAGGCTTGCTTGTTGATGTTGTGGTAGCGCATAGTCAAGGAATGGATGTGTGCTGGGTGTGGGCGGGGCTCAGTCGCACGATGGAAGGGCTGTGGGGGGTAGCAGGAGGGGAAAGTGGTACGTCACCAAGAGGAGGTGGTCAGCCTGCCGCTGGAGGATCATGGATTTTGGGGGGGGGTTGAGTCCACGGGGAGGGGAGCATCAGCCAGAGCCGGAGCGCCTTCGCCTAGAACACTCTGGTCTTCAGGCGCTGGCAATTGGTCGGCGCGTGCGCGCCCAGAGAATGAATTAACAGTAGCCTCTGGGACCCTGATAAGAGTCAAGAGGCTTTTCAGGTCATGACCTGTTGAAGACTACAGGCTCTCGGTGTGACCGCCGTTGAGCAGGAGTCCTTGGTGGGGATGGATTTGTAGGGAAGGGAGGAACAAAAACCTGGTCAGGGTTGTACTCCGAGAAAAGGGAGGAAGGGGTGTTAGTGCCATGGGCGGAGATGTGAGTGGAACCACGCATCATGCATGCACGTGGAGAAATGTGTGGGGTCGCAATGCTGGGGAGCTAGACACGTGTGCACACTGGGCAATGGACGCAGTCATCGGGACGTGCTTTGGATCAGCAAAGTACCTTATCTGCAGAAGGCACAGTGGGCACACAACGAGACCTGGACTTGACTGTTGTTTGTGTGTAATCACAATGTGTGTGCATTGACTAGTACGAGAGCCGTCTTTCAAACGAAAGGGCGGTGTGGGCGTGAAGTGTGAAGTGTGGCTGTGTTCAACCTGCGGAACCACCTTCCGAGTGAACTTGGAGAGCGATGCGGCACAACAACGGGTGAGGGAACATACTTCACTGATGGCCAGTGAAGCAGTACTGTTGATTCCAGCTGGTTCTGGGAACAAGTTCCTGTATTTTTGCATACCCCTGAGAAGGGAGGTGAATATTGTCTGTGTGTTGGTCTGTGTATGTGCTTGCATCAGCGAGGACGGGGCGGTACATCACTTTACGGCGTTGCGCATCGGAGAAAAGGCGCAACAGGGTGGTGGGTGTCAACTGCTTAAACTGGGTTCCTGGTATTGGGCTGCGCCCTTTATACACTGTGAGCAGGGGGGGCAGGTCAAACACTGCCATGACTGATCCACGGCGAAGAAATGAACTCACAGGAAATGTTCGTTGAGGCAGGTCTGGCAATTTCTCTAGGGCCCGCGGGCACGAATTCAGAGCGGTGGGAACGGGTCAGTAAACCGGCATGAGGGTTGCGTGCCGTCGTGATCTTACCAACCCAGTTCTCATGGCGCAGTGTCTGACAGTGGCTCGTGAAGAGCTTACTATGTGGTGCCGTGTGCCAAAAGCCAGGGAAACATACTTCGCTGTGGAAAGCCAGCGAGGCACGTAGATCTGGGAGAGGGGAACAATGTCGCATTTGCGAAGCGCTCAGGGCGTTGGAATGCAAACGGGGTCGGGAATCCTGCAGCTCAGGCAACTGGTAGAGCGTGTGGTGCTTGGCAGTTGGAATTGGGCGACGCCCTTTATACACACAGGCATGAGGAAAATAGAGGGCCATCACATCCGAGGCGCGGTGCACAGCGCACATATAGGAGGGGAGGCATACTTCACCGGTGTTCATTGAAGCATACAGTTACTTCTTGCCACTCCAAGTGGCATATGCATGTATGCACGCGTAGAACTGGCCTATGAGAGAGAGGCAAGCACGGGAACGGGAAACATCATTAGCCGTGAGTGCGTGAAGCGTATCAGTGTTCACTGGAAGTGCACCCGTCACACTGGGCATCGCAAGTGAAAATGACTGGGCGTGGAAGGGCCTAATCCGATGGATCACGATTGTGTCAAGAGGGTAGTACCAGTGAACAGCGAGAGAGAACTCTTCCAGAGGGGGACCCAAATGCAGTCTACCGCGGTCGTACAACGAGGGGCAGGAAATGCAGAACTCCGCAGGAAACAAGAGCAAGAGGAGGTGACATACTTCGCCATGGAAAAGTAGCGAAGCACATGCACTCTCCTTGGGACTGGTTTCGTTGGATTCTCTGTGGTATTGCTCTCGTACATATTGGGAATGGAGGCCTCCATGGTGTTTTGAAAACACTAAGGGCAGAGAAAGGGTGACCAAGGGAGAACAAGTCCCGCGGTCCCCACTCGTTACATGATCATCACAGTTCTTCATTGCATACATCGGGGACGCTGCGGAAGATTAGAGAGACTCGCCTTTCCCGTCGGATGTTCTCTCCTCGAATGATGTCATACTCTCTCGCTGAGATCCCGTGTTGGTATTTGTATCGCGCCCTGCCGGTGATGGCAACTATGGACCAGCGTTCCAATAGAATGACTAACCTGTCACCTCCTGTTGGCTCAGTAGGCGGGAAGTGCATAGGCACGGTGGACAGCAGGTTAGCCATCACTACCACCTTCCCTAACAGGAAATTTCGACGTGATTGATCACCCCTACACTGGGCGGGTAGTCAGCTACTGTACACTGGTTTAGAACGGAGTCTATGTCATTGACGCGCAGCATTTCTTGGCAATTTTCCACAACCGCTCGCAGTGAATCAGGGATGGGGTCTGTAGGCTGAACATTCTTACCACCATGTTCATGGGAATATCCGTAGTCCCGAAGGCGCCTACGCGTGGACGTGTCTCGACCCTAAATGGAGTCAATGAATGCAATGAGCTCTTTCTCTTGGTCCGTGTCCATCACTGCGGACCGTAGAAGGACTCCGTCCAAGCAATCGCTATGGGGCATGTCCTGGGGGCCTGGCATATTGAGGAGGTCAAGCTTTTCTTGCGTGATGACAGGCGGCGCCATGAGCCGCTCGTCTTCTGCTACGATTGCCGAGATGAAATCGGTAGATCCCAATTTTGATCCTGCCGTCACCGCACGATTGTGTTCTGTGAGGCTATGATCCTCTGCCTTGAGCAGTTCAGTACGCTTGATGGAGTCCGGGTGAGCGCTCACAATCACTGTGCCCAGCATTGCAAACTCTTGCGCAAGAAGAGAGGAGTGTGCTTGCACATACTCAGCGCGGTACACGCTGCCTACAAAATTGGGGTCCGCCGCCCTTCGCCAATTCCTGTATGGGCCAAAAAGACCGGCCACCAGTTGCGTGTGGAGGGCACGTTCCGAGGCCGGTGTTCTCACCTCAAATGATGTGGCAACCGGCGGTTGAGCCCATGTGGATGGGGTGGTGGGTTTGCATTGTGCCTCTGACGGTTTTGTTCCTGTGGTTGCAGTGGTGTTCCAAAATCTCACCAAGGAAGCCTCCAGGCCATAAAAAAGACAGTCTCGTCGTTGTGAAAAGCATTCCACGCAAAACGTTGGACCGGGCTGCGACCATTATCACAAGGGTAGCCACTCACGTCTAAGTTTGCCAAGACCCTTTTTTTTGACCGCACAGACATTCCCTTATTGTACATGTATGGGGGGCTGCCCCGTGGTCCGCGGTTAAACACACTTCACGTTTCCGGCCCCTCCATTTTCGGATGCGAAGCCACCATTTTGCATGAAGCTTGCATTTGGTATAGGTGGCCTTCCTCGAGATCCTTAACCTTTACAACAAAGATGTCACCCACCTTGGACCACTCATGAGACAATTTTTTCTCCAAGAGTCTTTCTCCCCTTTGGGTGTGCAAAGACCACTCAAACCGGACCGTATTTTTTGTGTGGTGCACGGAATGTGATCCCGCCCCCCAAGGGGTACACCGCCTCCTTCGAGTTGAGTGAGATGTCTTCTTGTTGGGGTTCAAATTGGCGATTCAAGAATTTTTGGAAGGGCCCAACATCCGTGAGAGATCGCTCGGTTAGCGCCAGTGGATTTCCCATTCCCAAGGTCCTCAAGATACCCATCGTTGTAGTATTTGGAAAGGATGTTTCGCTGAACGTCGAAACGAAGGGTGATATCAACCGAGGAGATGGGCTTGGGGACGTTAATTGCTCAAAGAGCCGCATCAAGGCTTAGGCCACATGAGTCCAAATCACAATAATCTATTGAGTCGGACGGTTGGCGTGACTTGTTGATGTGTATGGAAACCAAAGGCCTTTCGGGAGTGTAGCCTTGTTTGAGTGAAAATGCTCTAGTGGGGACTAGGGGCTTGGTCCGGTGGTGGCAAACTACCTTGTGTACGGCCCACTTGAGGTCTACGAGTGGGCCGGCGGCGAAAAACAAATGGTTATTTGCTTTGGTCTGCCTTTTCCATGATTCCATGGTGATCCACCCGTGTAAGCCTTTTGGTCATCCTCTTTTTTTAAGTCGGCAAAAACTTGCTTTAAAGCTTGGGACCATTTTCGCGAAGAAAGGTGAAGGGGTGGTGGGTCGCGCTTGTCGTTTGTTGGAAAAATATAGAAACTCTTGTGAGTTTTAATGGTTTCCCTTAAATGTGTCATGAGATCATGTGCCAACGCGACGGTGAACTTGTGAGCTTGCGGTGGGATGTTCAACCCGTCACGTGACACGTGGACGTCGTCCTCGTCAAGCCCAACATGCCAAGGGGCGAGGTTGTACAACTCCTGCCTTGCACTCGCTGCTAAACTCGTTTTCTCTCTATTGAAGGCTTTCGTTTTGCCTTCATTGAGTTGGTAATGGACATGGTCATTTTTTACACTTTTCTCGTCTGCGGCGGCCACAAGAGTCGCTAATTTTGAGGCAGACGGTGCTTGGAGGCGTTAGTTGTCCGAGTGCGTTGGATTTGCTTTACGGCTTGTTCCAAAATTGAAAAGTGATATGTTGGTAGCGACGGACACAAGGAATAACGTGAAAGTTGGAGAGCGGTTTCAAGAACGAAGAATTGAAGGTAAGGTCGGATTGAAAGGTCGAAATTGAGATCCCAGGTGTTGGACTAGATGTGGACGGGTAATTTGCCCTAGAGCTGCTGATTCAGGACGATTTGTATTTGAATCAGTGTGATTCTGGCATGGATATGCTGAAATCAAAAAAAATAGACACTCAGAAATTGTCCCCCAGTTGGAGCTCCTCCTGATAGCAGCCTTGGCCTGCCGCTGGAGGAATTTCCTTTTGCAAGACTTTTTGATGAGCGTGCATTTGGTCCGGACCTCAGCATTTTGCTGACCCGTGAGCAGCAAAAACTCAGAAAACTCCTGAGCCCACTCGGGCAGGTATTTGGAATCGAACTCGGGGAGTTCGATCTGAAGGTTCTCAGTGGCGATGGCCTTCGTTCCTCTACCTGGTACACCTGGATCACCTCTTCCACCTGAATGGGGTGGAGGGTGCTTGGTGGCTAATGGCGCTAGAGCAGCCAGGCAATAGCTCTTCATCTCCGCTTCTGTGGTGTCGCCTAAAGTACAGACAGGCACAGTCCTCACAAGGGGGTGGAAAAGGTCTAGGACAGGTGTCCACGGGCGAGCTGCGGATACCTCTGCAGCTTTTCACATCCTTGGTCAAACGTTCCACATCAGGGGACATGGTAGGTGGAGACTTCTTCAAATTGGAGAGCCCAAGTTTAGTCTTGAGAGCTGCTGACAATGCACTCAGATCAGGGTCTTCATCACCTGCACCCAGGACCCGGTAGAGCAGGTCCATGGTCTCATCGAGACCCAGCTCAGGGACTGCGATGCGTGGGGACAAGCCTCGATCCACACCCCTGACAGCCCGGAGCCATCACGACAACCAGGCGCCCCCCCCCCCCCGGCAACGCACGGCACTGCCCACGGCACGCCACCGATGCACTGGGAGGTGATGGGACAGGCACGCCTGCAGCCGCGCATGCCTACCAGGATAGCAGCGATGTCTCACTCAGATGGCTCCCCCAAGCGGGATAACTGCCACCAGCGCCGGTCCCGCTCCTGCTCCCTCGTCTCCCCCGAATTCACGGGGGAAACCCCCGCGCAGCGCGAGGAGCGGCAGCTGGCGGAGGCCGCGGTACCGGTCAGGCCGCCAGCTGAATAGCCCCAGGCAGCGCCCATCGACCCCAAACCGCCGGCCCCAGACCAGGTGCCGGCCGGGGAGGCCGCCCCCGCCGCCCAGGCCGCTGCTCCTGCCGCCCCTTCCCCCCCAGGAGGGGCCCCGGATTTGCAAGCCGCCGTGGCCGCCGCTCCGGCCAGCCACGCCACGGCCCCCGGCACGCCGCCGGCACGAGGGACAGGCCCCACGTGGGCCCGGGGCTCCTCGCCAGTAACCGCCACGGCCGCAGCAGAGGGCAGGGAGAGCGCCAAATACGGAGCCCACACCAAGCCAAGCCGCACCCACGTGACCCCCCCAAACCCGTACCCGCCCAAGGCTGCCTTCCCCGAGGGGAGGCCTCGGCCCGTCTGCCCCACAAGGCCCAAGCGCATGCCGATGGGCATCACGCTGCAGCAGCTGCAGCGGCGCATGGTTTAGGCGGGGGGGAACGGCGATCGGGCGGAGTGGGGTGCCAGCCACGCGGCGCGGGGCGAGGGGTGAAAGGCGACTGAGGGAGGGTAGCAAGCGGAGGAGGAGGGCAGGCACCAGGGGAGGGCGAAGGCGCGGGCAGCAGCGCAAGAAGACGGACACAAGAGGAGAGCCAGGGCACTCGCAGCTACGGGAGGGGGCAGGGGCACGGGCAGGGCGCAAGTGCAAGCAGCAACAGGGGAGGGAAGGCACACGGGACAGGCAAGTGCAGGGGCAGCGGAAGGAGGGACACAGGGTACGGCAAGGGGCACGGGCAGGGACATGGAAAGGACACGGGCGCCAGTAATGCGCCCAGTGGACCAGCATGATGTCGCGTGCGCTGGCGTCCTGTGCCAGAATGAAATAGAAAGATAGGTAAATCCCGACGAAAAAAATTTCTAAATAGTTGAAAATAAAGCTAATTAGCATAAAAAACGCATAGGCCAAAGCGCGCAGCAAAACGCGTCAAAACGCAAACGGAAATTTTTGTAGCCTAAATAGGTAAACAAAGGGCACTGTAAGCGCCGTAACGACAGCACGACAGCAAAGCACAACAAAAACAGCACGACAAGACCCAGCGCAACACCGCCCCGGACAACACGATGCAAGAACCCAACCCGACACAAGCACGCCACATAGCTATGGGCAAAACACAAAACAAACCACAGACCGCAGTACCACACTACATGACGCGAGACAACGCACAACACAGGGCACCACAACCAGCCGCGGGGGGGGGAGGCACAACAAGCACACAGCTCACAAGCTAAAAAAAAATTACCCCGCGCACAGCACCAGGGGGGGGGGAGGGGGGCAACACCACACGGCGGCCGACAACGAGGGGAAACGCCACACGGAAGAGACCCACACAACACACACCAAAGCAAGGCAAAACAGCACGACAAGACCGGCGCAACAGGGCAACCCCACCACAGCACCCAACGGCCACCACAGGACGCAAGCGCCGCCGCAGAACAGGACCAGAGGACAAACCACACAAGCAGGGCAGCAGACGCAGCACGGGGAAGAGAAATGGCGCCAGCACGGCGCAACCGGACACGTGCAACACAACGGGAGACAACACACGCAGAGCAGGCACAGGCAGGGAGCACCGAACGACACAGCGCAAGCGCAAACCGCCCCCGCCGAAGCACAACAAAAACACACACCAACACACCCCACAGCCCAGGACACACAAACCACCCGAGCACCGAACAAACAGCACAGCGCGGCACAGAAAACAAAATGCCAAGTAAGGAGGCAAAAAAGAAAGAGCCCAAACAAAGAAAAAACAAAAGCAAGGCAGAAAAAAAACACGCGGGGGTAGGCAGGGGGGAAGGAGAAAAAAAAAGGGGGGGGGGCAGACCACAAGACGCAAAGGCCCAAGGCATCAAGGGCCGGAAAACACGGAGCGCCAGGGACAGCGGGGGCGCACAAAAGAAAAAAAACGCAGGAACAACTAGAAGCAGGGCATTCCCAGCCCGGAGGGGGCCGGGCAGACAAGGAGAGCACCAAGACCGGCAACAGTAAAAGGTGAGGCGCACGAAAACGCGCCCGGGAGGCAGGCCCGCCCGACCCGACCAAGAGGGGCACGCACACGCACACACGCACGGGACCCGGGCGTGGCGTCCTCCGACCCGGAAAGCACGGTGTCGGCGTCCACACGAAACAGCCCCGATGCACCGGCCGAAACCCCGGTCGCAAGACGGACGGTACGGGAAACCGGACGCGTCAGTGATCGGGTCCAAGCACGAAGACCACCGCAGCGCACGCAGCCCAAAAACCGACGCCAGAGGGACCTGCCAGGGACAACCTCATCGCGGGGCCCTGAACGGGTACGACGTGGTGCGAGCCCACCGCCGCTGCCTCGGCAGCAGCCACCGGCAGGCACAAAGAGCCCGGGCTCAGCTGGCCTCCACGTGACCCGCGCAGCCACCCAGTAAATCCGGGGGCGCAAGCCCCCGTGGTGGGGAAAGGCACCACGGCTTCGGGAAAGCTGACCGGATCACCGAGAGCAACCAGACCGGACGAGGCGCGGCGCACCATCGCGGGGCCCCGAGGCACGCCAGAGAGGCACGCCGCCGGCCACAACCAAGGCACACCGACAGGTGGCAAGCAACAACGGCCACCTGGTGCCGCAAACCCAGGCAGCATGCACCACCCGCAACGAACCACGGCACAGGAGACAGGTGGTAGGCAACACCAAGCCAACTCACCGCACGCCCGTGGCAGGAGTGGCGGGGTACAAGCCGAGCGCGCACACAAACACACACACTCCCTAACAGCCCAGCCAGGAATGGCGGGGCGCAGCCGAAGCCTCAGCGCAAGCACCCACACCCACACAGCACACCCCTGCCAGGAGTGCTGGGGTACAAGCGGAGCGCGCACACAAACACACACACACCCGCACACCCCAGCCAGGACTGGCGGGGCGCAGCCGAAACCCGAGCTCAAGCACACCCACCCACACCGCACACCCCAGCCAGGAGTGGCGGTGTACAAGCGGAGCGCGCACAGGAACACACACACACTCCGACACCCCAGCCAAAAATGGCGGGGCGCAGCCGAAAGCCCAGCCCAAACAAACACACCCACACCGCACACCCCAGCCAGGAGTGGCGGGGTACAAGCAGAGCGCGCACACAAACACACACACAGCCCAACACCCCAGCCAGGAGTGGCGGGGCGCAGCCCAAACCGGAGCCCAAGCACACACTACAACAGCACACAGCCCCGCCAGGATCGGCGGGGTACAAGCAGAGTGCACACACAAACACACACACACATCCCAACACCCCAGCCAGGAGTGGCGGGGCGCAGCCGAAACCCGAGCTCAAGCACACACACCCACACCGCACACCCCAGCCAGGAGTGGCGTTGTACAAGCGGAGCGCGCACAGGAACACACACACACTCCGACACCCCAGCCAAGAGTGGCGGGGCGTAGCCGAGACCCGAGCCCAAGCACACACACCCAGACCACACACCCCAGCCATAAACTGGCGGGGTACAAGCGGAGCGCGCACACAAACACACACACACCCCAACACCCGAGCCAGGAGTGGCGGGGCGCAGCCCAAACCGGAGCCCAAGCACACACTACCACACCACACAGCCCCGCCAGGATCGGCGGGGTGCAAGCAGAGTGCACACACAAACACACACACACACATCCCAACACCCCAGCCAAGAGTGGCGGTGCGCAGCCGAAACCCGAGCCAAAGCACACACAACCACACCGCACACCCAGGCCAGGAGTGGCCGGGTACAAGCGGAGCGTGCACACAACGCACACACACATCCCAACACCCCAGCCAGGAGTGGCGGGGCGCAGCCGCAACCCGAGCCCAAGCACACACACCCACACCGCACACCCTAACCAGGAGTGGCGGGGCAAAGGCGGAGTGAACAGACAAACACACACACTTCCCAACACCCCAGCCAGTAGTGGCGGGGCGCAGCCGAAACCCGAGTCCAAGCACACACAACCACACCGCACCCCAGCCAGCAGTGGCCGGGTACAAGCGGACCGCGCACGCAGGCACACAGACATCCCAACACGCCAGCCAGGAGTGGCGGGGCGCAGCCGCAACCTGAGCCCAAGCACACACACCCACACCGCACAGCCCAGCAAGGGGTGGCGGGGCACAGGCAGATCGCGCACACAACCATACACGCCCCGAAAACCCCAGCCAGGAATGGCGGGCCGCAAACCAAAACCCAAGCCCAACCGCACACTCCACGAGCCCCAGCTAGGATGGGAGGGCCAAAGCCCATACCCGTACCCAAGCGCACCCACCCAAGACCTCAGCCAGGATTGGCGGGGTTACCGCGAAACCCAAACCTGACCACAAGCGCCACACAACAGTAAGAAGCCCACTGTCCATAGCCCGGGCACCGAGGCAGCCCGTGGCATGCAGGTGACTTGGCCAAACGAGATCTGGAGACCGGGGCTAATTTGGCATCCTAAGGCCTGTGCTGCTTTGGGACTCGAGGCGGAGGTTGTGACACTCAAGCACCGCGGAACCCTAGTACCAAGAACATGCATGCATGCCTTGAGAACGGGATACCCCAGGAGGTCCGGTGAACCCCTAGGGTTCCGCCCAAAGGAGGGGACATGTGCAAGCACGGAAGCACACCCTCCCGGCCAGACATGTTCATGACGCTGGCGGCAATCAGCCCTCCCGATGTTGCCCGGGGCCGCTTTGTTGGGGGCCACCACTCAGGTCTAGCGGGATGCAAGTCGCCTCCCCTCTTCAAGCGCAGAGCCACTTCCTGTTCGTCACAGCGGCAACGCAAGCGGGAACCATGGGGCGCCTCTCCGAGACCGAGTGCACCTACCTACCTACGTACCTCGCAAGGGGCCGCAGCCGCCGCTCCGACCCGCCACGCCACGTCCCCCGGCACGCCGCCGGCACCGGGGACAGGCCCCGCGCCGGCCCCGGGCTCCTCACTGGAGACCGCCCAGGCCGCACCCGAGGGCACGGCGGGCGCCAAATACCGCGCCCACACCAAGCCCAGCCGCACCCACGTGACCCCCCAGAAGCCGTACCCGTCGAGTCGGATGGGCGTCTGTCGGCTCCCACCACCGGGACACGCAATAGCGGGTGCCCCTCCCGGGGACGGTGCTATCTGGATGGGGCAGACGCACCACTGCCTTACCAAGTGTGTACAAGCGTGCAAACTCTGCACCCAGGACAGTATTGCACACGGGTCCCCCAGACAAATCGAACGGTGAAACACTGGTTGAATAGGGTTGCAGGTCGAGGCTTCTCAGGGTTCTTTTGTCACTGTTTATAACAGGTTGTTGGGGCTGGTGCATTGCTGTGAGATGGCTGTGAGTACCCTGTACTTCTCCTGGATGTCTCAGCGCAATTTCAGTGTAATGTCCAGCTGAACTCCCACGAGCAATATAAGTCGGTTGTCGGTTGGCTCCAGTGATCAATTAGGCCCATGGGCGGATGATCCACAAGGTTTGACCGCAACAGGGCTAGAGGAACCTTTGACAGTCTGATTTACTGATTCTTAATTCGGTTGTCGGTTATCTGGCGTGCAAAAGTAGGCCCATGGGCGGATGATCCGAATGGTCTGACCGCAACAGGGCTGAAGAAGTACGAGACAGTCTGTTTTACGGACTTCCATTCGGTTGTCGGTTATTGAGTGCGCAATTGTAGGCCCATGGGCGGATGATCCGAATGGTCTAATCGTAAACGGGCTAGCACCTGCGACGCGTAGTTCAGCACCACAATGAAGGGGGGGTAAACACCAATCTGAGTATTGCCACTCCTTATCCTCCTGCATACTATCATGTCATGAATTGTAGAAATTCCTACTTTCGAACCACAGTTTTCTTCAACCTGTAGTTGCGAGATGACTGATTACGAAGACCTTACGACTGAGATGAAGTCTCGCGTGGTCCTTCCACAACATGTGTACCCAGCACTGTCAATAGGAAAGCCGGCAAATTCTGGTGATCTTCAGCTATCAGTGCGGCTCTATCAAGCTAAAAAAGATGTTCATCATGTGCCGTATAGTTCTGCAGTATTCACCTCACCAGCGGTTGGATTTCCTGTGTTTGCCGGTCAACTTCCTGCGTGCTCCATAGTACCTTACAGAGTGAGTTTCCCTCAGTGCCTGGTTCTGACTTGGTCTGATTATCTGTCGGAGTTACGGCCTCGGTTTGCGCAATGGTCTCAGTCAGAACGCATTCTGTGGCAAGCACAAGTGTCAGACCAGATTTCTGATCTCCATGTGCCGCGCTTTGTTGCTTCAATGTCCCTCGATGATTTTTTGTCAGCTGTATCTGGTACACAACCACTCAAAATGCAGCCCCTTACCCAATTTCTACTATGGTATGCCCTTTATGCACAATGGGCGAAACGCAAGTCTCTGCAGCCTTGTTTTCAGATTCAAGTCAATTCTGATTGCACTTATCTGGAAGACTGCCCACTAAAGGCTGGAGATTGGACAGGCCTCATCAAATCGCTGCTAAAAGATCGACTTAAAGCAGATCCGCCTCTGCTGGCTGAAGCTCCCTGTGACACTGACTCACCAAAATCATCTGGAGCTCCTGTCAGTCCCCGAGAACCTCCCCGAGTGCCTCTGTGGAAACGTTTGTTGGTACCCAGTCTGGCTGGTGTGTCTGAGGAAGATCCGTATGTTAAAATTCTGGAAGATGTTCAATTCTACCCAGAGAGTGTTGTGTCTATCGCCAGTAAAGTACTAAAGGAGCTCCTCGTGGCACACAATGTGGATGGAAGGTTGGCTGGAGCCCTGTCTGCAGCTCAAGTGCCTGCCCAATTGTATACATCCCTCACGATGATTTTTGCGAAACAAAGTCCTGTTGTGCGGCACAATCTGCTTTCGTACATCAGAGAATGGAATGATCTATGTGTTCAATCGGTTCCTCCCACCATTCGACAAGCAGTCGTTCCTCATGAAAGCTGGGGAGATCCTGAAAGGTCTCAAGGACGACCCTGACTGTCACGACACCAGACGCCCCTCACGACGGTGGCAGGCCACCCTCCCCCGGGGACGGCCCCCCGCCACCCCCACGGCATGCAGCCCCCACAGGGCATGCAGGCCAAGGGGACAGTGTTGGGCCCCCACACCCACACACCCTCGCCCACAGCAAGTAGGTGGTGGACCCCAACGGCCCGCCGAGTGGGCGGGCAGTCGGGTGAGGGGGAGCGCCTGACCTCAGACGCCCCTCACAACAGTGGGAGGCAACCCCCCCGGGGACGCCCTTCCGCCACCCCCACAGCGAGCAACGCCGGCCCACAAGGGCGCACGCTGTGGAACCGGTTCTGGGTCCCTACGCCCGCACCGACCGCACCCGGAACACACGGGTCGCGGTACCCCGGCTGCCCGCCCCAGAGGACAGGCCGTCGGTGGAGGGACAGCGCCTGGGTCCTCAGAACAGTGGCAGGCCACCCCCCCCCGGGGCCGGCCCCCCACCACACCACCCCCGCGGCACGCAGCCCGCACAGGGCATGCAGGCCAAGGGGACAGTGTTGGGCCCCCACAACCCACACACCCGCGCCCACAGCACGTGGGTAGCGGACCCCAACAACCCGCCCAGTGGACGGGCAGTCGGGGGAGGGGGAGCGCCTGACCTCAGACGCCCCTCGCAACAACAGCCCGAAGCCAGGTAGGGGGGAACGGGGACCGGACCGCCCCCCCCAAGGACGCCAGACAGAGCAAGGGACCGGGGCAGGACACACGGAGGGGCACGGACCACGTGGAACGGCCCTACCAGCGCCCAGTGCCGGGACCGCGCGAGGTGCGCACGCCACACCACCCAGGGGGGGGGGGAGCGGACGCCGCGGGAGCGCGAGCGCACACACACGCAAAGGGCACGCGGGGACTACCAGAAGGGCAACCGGATCGAGCTCGCAGAACGCACAGACCACTTGGAATCGCGAACATTGAGCGAGGGTAGGGGACACCAGGACAGGACGGCCCGCCACACGCAGCGCGGGACACGCGGGGCGGGATGGGGGAAACGGGAGAGACACAACACCAGGTACCGGCCCGAGACCCCCGAACCGGCCGCGAGCGCCGCGCACACACGGACGAGGCACTGCACCCGCCAAGGCAGTAGTGGCGCACTGCGCCACGCCCCAAACCCTTAGGCTAGGCAGCCTCCGCGCCAGCCCAAGGGGGTCCCACTGGCGACAAGCCAGTAGCACGGGCCCGGCGGCGCCGGCGCCCCGGGCGACCACGCATAAGGGGGGCGACCAGGTGGCCCCCCGGGGCCGAAAGGCGTCTAGTACCCGCAAAATGAAACCTCAAACCTCAAACCTCTGACTGTCACGCCATTGTATTCTGTCTTCTGTCTGAAGCTCCTGACGGTCTTGACATTGCCCCACTGGAAGCTGTTATGGATATTAAATCCCTGAGAAGAGCCGTCGCTTTGATTGCGACAAAGGCTACGAATTCTTTGCACCTGAGAATGTTTCTAAGAGCAAGTACTAATGCCTGTGCCTTGGATATTCCTGATGGTGCTGAGCCTGAAGATGTCATTTCTGACTCTCTGGTGGAATCATTTGTCGCTGGTGGGGGGGGGTCTACTGAGTCTGCTCGACCCTCTGAGTCCAAGGGCCCAAATGTTCTGGTGGGGGAGGGTAAAACTACTTCCTTGCTCCCGACTCATTCTTATGAGGCTATTTCTGTGCCTTCTGTCAAGGACTCAGCTGTGATCAGGTTACATGGCCTGACACCCTCCATTTCCTCAGCCCGCTACAACAAGGCAGTTCATGACATTTTCGGTGTTCATGCAGGTATGACTGAAGTAAACACTGCACGAGGGTTCTATCATCTTACATTGTCTAAAGCCACAGTAGAAAAGGTGTTCAAAGGGGAACATGCCATGGAATGGAGGGCTGCCTCTGGTTCTAATTTGCGAGCCCGCTGCCATGATCATCGTGGTGACCATTATCGCCAAATAGGTGGTTTGCGGTCTCAGGAAGAGTCAGGTCAGTAGGGTTCAAGTGCAAAGCAGCCATTCCAGAGAGAGTCAGGCCAAAGGAAAATGCTCAGGTGCACCTCCTGACTACGGCTGAGAGTATGATCAGTGGTACTCCGCTTCCCAGGGCAAAATCCAGCAGACCTCCCTGTACTATGATAATGCTGGTCAGTGGCGGTGGGACGCCTCCTCTTGGGGTTTTGCTGCCTCTTCCTATGAAATGGGAACCCCCCAGCAACGGCCTACCACCTTTGTTGAGACGAGACACATGCCTCCTGCCGCTGGTGCTGCTCATGCACTTCTGCAGTATCAACATCAGTGTCAGTGGATGTGAACCCCAGTACTACCTCCTGGGTATTTGGTGTATTTGGTGGTCAGTGTACTTCTTCAGCATCTGATTTCATTTGAGACGACGACGACGCCCTCTCCCGGCTAGGCGAGACCCAGGGGCCCTTGCTCCTCATGCTCCCCACCGACATTGCAGCCGCGCTGCGCCAGGAGCTGGACGGCTGCGGAGGGCTGCGAGTGGGATGGGAGGCAGTCGCGGAAGGCACCCTACTGGCCCTCCCCCACCAGGACGCCGCAAACGGGTGCCAATGGGATACGCTGGCGCCGCACCTCAGCGGGCGCGTCGTGTACATGGCAACCCCCCCCCAGGGGCACCCCCGCCCGGCATGGCACGACCTCATCGCCGCCTTCCACGACCACGGGATTCTCCCTGACGACACGTGGCGGGAGGACCAGCGGAAGATGCTCGGCAGGGACTACCGGCGCCGCGTCCGCGCCCGCCTGCTGGAGATCCGGTACCCCCTCCGACACAGGTGGGACGACCGCTGGCTCCGCCATCTCGACCCTTGGTCGCCGCCCTCCCACCTCCCACACACCTGCTGGCTCTGCGGGGAATGTGACACGGTTTCCTCCGCAGCATCGACAGGCGCCAACAACCAGGTGGCCGCGTGCCCCTGGCCCGAACCTCCCGCAGGCCCGCGCAGGCGCACAGAGGAGGAGGCCCTGCATCGGCGCATCGAGGGGGCACACGCCCCCTCACACAAACGCGCGAGCCCCGCGGGCGCTGCCCTTCTGTGGATCCACGTGCACCTGCGGGACCCCACATCCGTTGCGCACCTGTCGCACGTGCTCGCGCCCTGACCCCCACCCGCCGCCGCCCTTTGCAGAGCCCGCAGTACCATGCCACGATGACGGGGGGATGGGCCGGGACACGACAGGGCCCGCCGCAAAGCGCAAGGGGGGGACCGTCCGGGGCCTAGTGGCGGACGCGGTCGCAGAGGCGCATGAGGCGCACGCTGCCGCACGACGTGACCTGACGGGCAGTGCGAGGGCTTTCCTCAACGAGACCGCCCTCCCGGCCGTCCGCGCCCTGAACGGAGCAGAGGCCCCTACGCTGCTCTCGGCCATGCACCGGATCGTGAACGCCATCCAGCCAGGGCTCATCAGCCCGGAGGCGGCCCTCTACGGGCACTGGATGGAGTGGCGCGAGTCCAACCCGTCGGGCTGGCCCCTGTCCATGGGGGACTCCCTGCGGCTGACGGGAGCGGGGACTGCCATGTCCCTCCGCAGCAGCGCCCCAGCCCTGCTGCACGCCCTCAGGACACGCTACCCCGGGGACACGGCCCCGTACCTGAACCAGGCGCGGGCCACATACCCGGGGGGAGTGTCCGAGCTGGATGCGGCGCTCCACCTTCTACACCCACGGACGAGGACCTGGAGGTGGGCGAAATCACGGTGTTCGTGGAAGGCGCGGACGAGGCGCCCGCCCGCCCCCGGCCGACCGACCGGGTGTACGACGGCACCAGGCCGACCCCCCCTGTGCGCCACCGTATGTGAGCCGTTCCCCAGGGAGCCCATCTGGTGCTCCACCAAGACCTGTCCCCGCCCCTCTCCAGAACCAGGAGTGCCCACCATAGGGGGCAGGTCCTCTGGCAAGAGCGCCCTGGCACCCCCCTGCTCCTCCTCGTCGTCGCGACCCACGGGGACTCGGAACGGGTCCTGGGGACACCCCCACCCACGTCTATGGGGCAGCAGCTGTACCCCGCCCCCCCCTCCCGGCGCCCGCGGCGCTGGACGGGGTACCCAGCTTCCTGCGAACACAGGAGGTCACCCCCGTTACGGGGGTCCTGCCCACGGCACGACACTGATGCACCGGGAGGTAGTGGGAAGGGCGCACCTGCCACCACGCATGCCTACCAGGATAACAGTGATGGCAGACTTCGATGGCTCCCCCCAGCGGGACGACCGCCACCACCGCCGGTCTCGCTCCCGCTCCCCCGTCTCCCCGGAGTGGACAGGGGATACCCCCGCGGAGCGCGAGGAGCGGAGGCTGGCGGAGGCGGCGGTGCTGGCCGGGCCGCCAGCTGGGCAGCCCCGAGCGGCCTCCGCTGACACCGGGCCATCAACCCAGCAGCCTGAGCCGGCCAAGGTGACCGCCCCCGCCGCCCAAGCAGCAAGTCCTGCCGCCCCGCCCCGGGAGGGGGCGCGAAACGCGCGGGGAGTGGAGACCGCAGCCCCAGCGAGCCACGCCGGGGCCCTGACCGCGGCCCCCGGCACGCCGCCGACACGGGGGGTAGCCCCGGAGCAGGAACCGGGCGCATCACCGAGGGCTGCCGCAGCCGCAGAGGGGAGCCGGGAGGGCGCGCGAGGGGTTGCGAGCGCGGCTCCGGCGAGCCGCGCCACTGCCTCGGCCGGCCAGGCCGCGGCCTCCAGCACGCCAGGAAAGCGGTGGAAGGACCCGGCACAGGCCACGGGCGCCTCGCCGGCGGCCGCCGCAGCAGCAGCAGTTGGCAGGGAGGGCGCTAAGTACCGCGCCCACGCCAACCCCACCCGCACCCACACCAGCCCCCCCAAGCCGTTCCCCCCAAAGCCCTTCCCCCCGGGGCGGACGCGGCACGTCCGCCCCCCGGCGCCCGAGCGCTCGCCGCCGGGCGTCACGCTGCCACAGCTGCAAAGGCAGCGGGACGCCCGGCGCGTGATCCAGGAAGGAGGGGAGGGCGCGCAGGCAGGGCTGCATGCCAGCCATGAGAGCGCGGAGCGGGGGTCAGGAGGCGACAGGGGAAGTGCCCAGGAGCACACGCAAGGAGCGGGCCAGGGCACGCGCGGCAGGGAGCAAGGGCGCAGCAGCGGAGGGGGACAGAGCGCGGGCAGCGGACGGCGCGACTCAGGGCAGGGGGCCGGGAAGGGGCCAGGGCACGGGAAGGGCGCGCATGGGCACGGGCAGGGCGCCCAGGTGCAGGGAGCGGAGAGAGGGACGGTGGGCGAGCGGGCAGGCCAGGGCGTGGGTGACAGGGGGCGGGACCCACGGCACAGGCAGGGTGCCGGAAGGGGGCCCAAGGGCAAGGTCAAAGACTGCCAGGGGCCCCAAGGGACAGGCGGGACGGGGCATGGGAGCCCGGGGGGGAGGGCGGGTTGAAGGGAGGGGGGCGGGGGGCGGGGCGCCCCTGCAGCCGGACGTGCAGCCGGTGAGGTGCAACCCCCCCGGCATCCAACAGATGCCGGCGCACCACACCAACCACCACCACCACCACCACCACCACCTCTACTACATCGACCCTGACGCCGGCGAGCTCATCCCCCCCCAACACCAATGACCCTGGCACCAGCCAGGCCCCCCCGCGCCGAGAGCGGAGCCAGCGCGGATGGCCGCGGCGGGGGGGGGGGCGGGGCGCGGCACCGGCGCCGCAGGCACAGGGGCAGCAGGGGGAGCCGGCGCGAGGGGCAGAGGGGGCCCGGCCCTGGGACCGGGACTGGGGCACGGTCCCGGACCCTCTCGGGGATGAGGCCCTCCCCCTGGTGGGGGAGGTGTACGGGTGGTTGAGCTGGGCCAACCAGGGGACCACCAGGGGGTTGATGAACCAGCCCTTCGAAGCCATGCTCCTCCGGAGGGACGGAGGAAACCGGGAGGTACCCCCGGGGGCATGGGCAGCCCTGGAGGACCACGAGAGGGTCCTCAGGTCAGTGATCCGGGCGGCGTGGCCCGACAGGGGGCCGATGTGGCCGTTCTTCCTGGAAGGGGGAGCGGTACTCCGCATCACGGACGCGGACGCCAACAACTGCCCCCCCCAGGCCTTGCGCAGCGCCCTCGCCCACTGGCGCTACCGCCGGCGCAACCGGCCGCCGCCACAGCCCCAGCCCCCACACAAGCGGCGGCGCAGGTGACGGCCCAGACGGCGGACGCGAGAAAGTGGTGGGGGGAGCTGGGCCCCCCGACCCACGCCCCCCCCACGATACGGCGTGACGGAGGAGCGCGCGCCACCTCCCGAGGGCGGAGACAAGGAGCCCGGGGGGGAACCTACTGCCCCGCAGCCCGCTAACCGCTGACCACTAACCCTCACGGCCGCCCCCGGCCGGCCAGCGCCGCGCGACGACGGCGGGGGGGATGAGGGGCCCCAGCGAGGGCCTGCAGGCGGGTCCGACTCTAGGTAGAGGGGGGCGGGGGGAGAGTGCGACCCCCCAGCCGACGGCTGGCCCCCGGGGCCGGGACCGCCAGGCCGCCCCCCCTCGGCCGTCAGAGGGGGCGCCAGGGGACCAGAGCCCCCCCCCCCCCACTCCCCCCCCCCTCCTCCCCCTCAGGACAAAGAGCGGACGGAGGCAGACCGAAGAGACAGCGGCCCCGCGCCCCCCCCCGAAGAGGCCACTGCACCTGGGGTGAGGGGGCACCACGGCCGAGGCAAGCGCCCGCACGCCCTGCCCGCTGCCAGCGGACGGCGGACGGGCGGCGCCCAGGACGGCGCAAACGAAGCAACCCCTTCAGAGGCCGGCCCGGGGAAGACGGGGGCGCGAACCAGGGCGGGGGGGTTCCCCCCCCCTCTGCCCCCCCCCCCCGCCGCACTGACCCATTGGCCAGAGACAACAGATGGCAGGCCGACGCCCGACGGGGCGGGGGGGGGGGGGGCGACCCCCCCAACGCCCCCCCCCTGCTCCCCCCCCCCATCGTGAGAGCCACAGGAGTGACCCTCCGCCCCCCCGGAGCCGAGGGGACGCCCCCCCTCCCCCAGAAGGGACCGCGACGCGGGGGGGGGGCGGATGCGGCTGGACCTGCACACCGCGCGCCCCAGCGCCCCCAGCCGCCTGCTCCCGCGGGGGTCGCGGCCGACGGGCGAGCCCACACCAGCGCACCGGAGCGGCGCGCGGACCAAGCCTGGGGGCGGCGCACGGCGGCGCACCAGAACTGTATGGAGGCCGCGCCCCCCATGACCCCCCCAAGACCACTGCCCACCCAGGGAGGGCAGAGTGGGGGTTCAGGTCTGAAGGGGCCCCCAGGGGAGGCGGTCCACGGGCCGCCCCTCACCCCCCCCCACCCCGGGGCGGCCCCGCGACCCCGACCGCACGCGCACGCCGGGGGGGAGTGCGCCGACGACAAGAGGGGGGCCAGGGTAGGGAACCGCGGGCCGCCACCCAGAGGGGGAGCAGGGAGGCCGCGGCGCCACCCCCCTCCCCCCCGCCCACCCCCCCCACCGGCCCGCAAGCTGCAAAGGCCCCGGCCCCCACCCCCCGAGGCAGGGGGGATGGTCCCCCCTCCCCCCGCCCGAGAGAGGAGCCAGAGCGCGGCCCGCCCCCCCGCCCCAGCCGCCGGCTCCCACAGGAACCGCGGGGAACAAGCGAGCCCGCGCCAACGCGCCAGGAAGGCGCACAGATCGCGCCCAGTGAAGGCGGGCGAGCACGAACAGGAGTGGTATGGGGGGCCACACCCCCCATGGACCGAACAACGCCAGTGACACCCGCTTTGTTGCCTGCCCAGGGAAGGCAGAGGGACGGAACGAGGCAGAGCAACCCCCCGCCCTACAGCCCGCCCCCCGGCACACGAACGCCTCGGACCCGCCCCACGGGGGGCGCACAGTCCCCAGCCAGGTAGGGGGACGGCCCCCCACCACCTCCGCGGCACGCAGCCTCCACAGGGCGTGCAGGCCAAGGGGACAGTGTAGGGCCCGCACACCCACAGGCCCGCGCCCACAGCACGTGGGTAGCGGACCGAGCTCGCGGAACGCACAGACCACGTGGAATGGCGTACCAGCGAGCGAGGGTAGGGGACACCCGGACGCGACGGTCCGCCACACGCAACGCGGGACACGCGGGGCGGGATGGGGGAAACGGGAGAGACACAACACCAGGTACCGGCCCGAGGCCCCCGAACCGGCCGCGAGCGCCGCGCACACACGGACGGGGCACTGCACCCGCCAAGGCAGTAGTGGCGCACTGCGCCACGCCCCAACCCCTAGGCTAGGCAGCCTCCGCGCCAGCCCAAGGGGTAAGCGCCCGCAGCCACGGCTGCGAATTGATGCACTGACCGGGGAGTGGCGAAATGGGGAAGCCGGGGGGGGACGGGGCTCTGTGAACCCGGGGGACTCCGCCACCAGGCAGGAGGTGCATCTTGGAGGGCCCCCAACTAGGACCTGGTGGGGTGGATATCACCTGGCCCGACCAGGTGGCCCCCCGGGGCCGAAAGGCGTCTAGTACCCGCAAAATGAAACCTCAAACCTCAAACCTCGGACTGACACGCCATTGTATTCTCTCTTCTGTCTGAAGCTCCTGACGGTCTTGACATTGCCCCACTGGAAGCTGTTATGGATATTAAATCCTGAGAAGAGCCGTCGCTTTGATTGCGACAAAGGCTACGAATTCTTTGCACCTGAGAATGTTTCTAAGAGCAATTACTAATGCCTGTGCCTTGGATATTCCTGATGGTGCTGAGCCTGAAGATGGCATTTCTGACTCTCTGGTGGAATCATTTGTCGCTGGTGGGGGGGGGTCTACTGAGTCTGCTCGACCCTCTGAGTCCAAGGGCCCAAATGTTCTGGTGGGGGAGGGTAAAACTACTTCCTTGCTCCCGACTCATTCTTATGAGGCTATTTCTGTGCCTTCTGTCAAGGACTCAGCTATGATTGGGTTACATGGCCTGACACCCTCCATTTCCCCAGCCCGCTACAACAAGGCAGTTCATGACATTTTCGGTGTTCATGCAGGTATGACTGAAGTAAACACTGCACGAGGGTTCTATCATCTTACATTGTCTAAAGCCACAGTAGAAAAGGTGTTCAAAGGGGGACATGCCATTTAATGGAGGGCTGCCTCTGGTTTTAATTTGCGGGCCCGCTGCCATGATCATCGTGACCATTATCGCTGTATAGGTGGTTTGCGGTCTCAGGAAGAGTCAGGTCAGTAGGGTTCAAGTGCAAAGCAGCCATTTTGGATAAAGGCAGGCCAAAGAAAAAAGCTCAGGTGCACCTCCTGATTAGGGATGAGAGTATGATCAGTGGTACTCCCCTCCGGAGGGCAAAAACCAGCAGACCTCCCTGTACTATGATAATGCTGGTCAGTGGCGGTGGGACGCCTCTTCCTGGGGTTTTGCTGCCTCTTCCTATGAAATGGGAACCCCCCAGCAACGGCCTACCACCTTTGTTGAGACGAGACACATGCCTCCTGCCGCTGGTGCTGCTTATGCACTTCTGCAGTATCAACATCAGTGTCAGTGGATGTGAACCCCAGTACTACCTCCTGGGTATTTGGTGTATTTGATGGTCAGTGTACTTCTTCAGCATCTGATTTCTTTTTGGGACGACGACGACGCCCTCTCCCGGCTAGGCGAGACCCAGGGGCCCTTGCTCCTCATGCTTCCCACCGACATTGCAGCCGCGCTGCGCCAGGAGCTGGACGGCCTCGAAGGGCTGCGAGTGGGATGGGAGGCATTCGCGGAAGGCACCCTACTGGCCCTCCTCCACCAGGACGCCGCAAACGGGTGCCAATGGGATACGCTGGCACCGCACCTCAGCGGGTGCGTCGTGTACATGGCAACCCCCCCCCAGGGGCCCCCCCGCCCTGCATGGGACGACCTCATCGCCGCCTTCCACGACCACGGGATTCTCCCCGACGACACGTGGCGGGAGGACCAGCGGAAGATGCTCGGCAGGGACTACCGGCGCCGCGTCCGCGCCCGCCTGCTGGAGATCCGGTACCCCCTCCGACAGAGGTGGAACGACCGCTGGCTCCGCCATCTCGACCCTTGGTCGCCGCCCTCCCACCTCCCACACACCTGCCGACTCTGCGGGGAATGTGACACGGTTTCCTCCGCAGCATCGACAGGCGCCAACAGGTGCGCGCGGTGCGCCCAGGTGGCCGCGTGCCCCTGGCCCGAACCTCCCGCAGGCCCGCGCAGGCGCACGGAGGAGGAGGCCCTGCATCGGCGCATCGAGGGGGCACACGCCCCCTCACACAAACGCGCGAGCCCCGCGGGCGCTGCCCTTCTGTGGATCCACGTGCACCTGCGGGACCCCACATCCGTTGCGCACCTGTCGCACGTGCTCGCGCCCTGACCCCCACCGCCGCCGCCCTTTGCAGAGCCCGCAGTACCATGCCACGCCGACGGGGGGATGGGCCGGGACACGCCAGGGCCCCCCGCAAAGCGCAGGAGGCGACTGTCCGGGGCCTAGTGGCGGACGCGGTCGCAGAGGCGCATGAGGCGCACGCTGCCGCACGACGTGACCTGACGGGCAGTGCGAGGGCTTTCCTCAACGAGACAGCCCTCCCGGCCGTCCGCGCCCTGAACGGAGCAGAGGCCCCTACGCTGCTCTCGGCCATGCACCGGATCGTGAACGCCATCCAGCCGGGGCTCATCAGCCCGGAGGCGGCCCTCTACGGGCACTGGATGGAGTGGCGCGAGTCCAACCCGTTGGGCTGGCCCCTGTCCATGGGGGACACCCTGCGGCTGACGTGAGCGGGGACTGCCATGTCCCTCCGCAGCAGCGCCCCACCCCTGCTGCACGCCCTCAGGACACGCTACCCCGGGAACACGGCCCCGTACCTGAACCAGGCGCGGGCCACATACCCGGGGGGAGTGTCCGAGCTGGATGCGGCGCTCCACCTTCTACACCCACGGACGAGGACCTGGAGGTGGGCGAAATCACGGTGTTCGTGGCCGCAAGCGATGCACCCTAACCCTAACCCCGCGGCTGGGCCATCCAAGACCTGTCCCCGCCCCTCTGCAGAACCAGGAGTGCCCACCATAGGGGGCAGGTCCTCTGGCAAGAGTGCCCTGGCACCCCCCTGCTCCTCCTCGTCGTCGCGACCCACAGGGACCCGGAACGGGTCCTCGGGACACCCCCACCCACGTCTATGGGGCAGCAGCTGTACCCCGCCCCCCCCTCCCGGCGCCCGTGGCGCGGGACGGGGTACACACCTTCCTGCGAACAAAGGAGGTCACCGCCGTTATGGGGGTCCACGTAGTGCGGCTCCCCCCGGCACCACCCGACGACCCCCGGGGGCCCAGGGCCCTAAGCCCCGCCCCAGACTGGGAGCTGTGGCGCGACGCGTGGGCCGCGTGGCTCCCCCGCCTCCCCTCCCAATGCCGATGGATGGCCGCCGGCCCCCACCCTTACGGGGCTGACGCCACAGCCGGGGCCCCATACCCTCCCCCCCTCCCCCCCGCAGAGCACCGCACGGCACTGACCACGGCACGACACTGATGCACCGGGAGGTAGTGGGAAGGGCGCACCTGCCACCACGCATGCCTACCAGGATAACAGTGATGGCAGACTTCGATGGCTCCCCCCAGCGGGACGACCGCCACCACCGCCGGTCTCGCTCCGGCTCCCCCGTCTCCCCGGAGTGGACAGGGGATACCCCCGCGGAGCGCGAGGAGCGGAGGCTGGCGGAGGCGGCGGTGCTGGCCGGGCCGCCAGCTGGGCAGCCCCGGGCGGCCTCAGCTGACACCGGGCCGTCGACCCAGCAGCCTGAGCCGGCCAAGGTGACCGCCCCCGCCGCCCAAGCAGCAAGTCCTGCCGCCCCGCCGCGGGAGGGGGCCCGAAACGCACGGGGAGTGGAGACCGCAGCCCCAGCGAGCCACGCCGCGGCCCCGACCGCGGCCCCCGGCACGCCGCCGACACAGGCGGTAGCCCCGGCGCAGGAACCGGGCGCATCGCCGAGGGCTGCCGCAGCCGCAGAGGGGAGCCGGGAGGGCGCGCGAGGGGTTGCGAGCCTGGCCCCGGCGAGCCGCGCCACCGCCTCGGCCGGCCAGGCCGCGGCCTCCAGCACGCCACGAAAGCGGGGGAAGGACCCCGCACAGGCCACGGGCGCCTCGCCGGCGGCCGCCGCAGCAGCAGCAGTTGGCAGGGAGGGCGCGAAGTACCGCGCCCACGCCAACCTCACCCGCACCCACACCAGCCCCCCCAAGCCGTTCCCTGCAAAGCCCTTCCCCCCGGGGCGGACGCGCACGTCCGCCCCCCGGCGCCCGAGCGCTCGCCCCCGGGCGTCACGCTGCCGCAGCTGCAAAGGCAGCGGGACGCCTGGCGGGTGATCCAGGAAGGAGGGGAGGGCGCGCAGGCAGGGCTGCGTGCCAGCCATGGGAGCGCGGAGCGGGGGTTAGGAGGCGACAGGGGAAGTGCCCAGGAGCACACGCAAGGAGCGGGCCAGGGCACGCGCCGCAGGGAGCAAGGGCGCAGCACCGGAGGGGGACAGAGCGCGGGCAGCGGACGGCGCGACTCAGGGCACGGGGCCGGGAAGGGGCCAGGGCACGGGAAGGGCGCGCAGGGGCACAGGCAGGGCGCCCGAGTGCAGGGAGCGGAGCGAGGGACGGTGGGTGAGCGGGCAGGCCAGGGCGTGGGTGACAGGGGGCGGGACCCAGGGCACGGGCAGGGTGCCGGAAGGGGGCCCAAGGGCAAGAGCAAGACTGCCAGGGGCCCCAAGGGACAGGCGGGACGGGGCATGGGAGCCCAGGGGGGAAGGGCGGGTCGAGGGGAGGGGGGCGGGGGGCGGGGCGCCCCCGCAGCCGGACGTGCAGCCGGTGAGGTGCAACCCCCCCGGCATCCAACAGATGCCGGCGCACCACACCCACCACCACCACCACCACCACCACCACCTCTACAACATCGACCCCGACGCCGGCGAGCTGATCCTTCCCCAACCCCCATGACCCTGGCACCAGCCAGGCCCCCCCGCGCCGAGAGCGGAGCCGGCACGGATGGCCGCGGCGGGGGGGGGAGCAGGGGGCGGCACCGGCGCCGCAGGCACAGGGGCAGCAGGGGGAGCCGGCGCGAGGAGCAGAGGGGGCCCGGCCCTGGGACCGGGACTGGGGCACGGTCCCGGACCCTCTCGGGGATGAGGCCCTCCCCCTGGTGGGGGAGCTGTACGGGTGGTTGAGCTGGGCCAACCAGGGGACCACCAGGGGGTTGAGGAACCAGCCCTTCGATGCCGTGCTCCTCCGGAGGGACGGAGGAAGCCGGGAGGTACCCCGGGGGGGATGGGCAGCCCCGGAGGACCACGAGAGGGTCCTCAGGTCAGTGATCCGGGCGGCGTGGCCCCACAGGGGGCCGACGTGGCCGGTCTTCCCGGAAGGGGGAGCGGTATTCCGCATCACGGACGCGGACGCCAACAACTGGCCCCCCCAGGCCTTGCGCAGCGCCCTCGCCCACTGGCGCTACCGCCGGCGCAACCGCCCTTGCCACAGCCCCAGCCCCCACACAAGCGGCGGCGCAGGTGACGGCCCAGACGGCGGACGCGAGAAAGTGGTGGGGGGAGCTGGGCCCCCCGACCCACGCCCCCCCCACGATACGGCGTGACGGAGGAGCGCGCGCCACCTCCCGAGGGCGGGGACAACGAGCGCGGGGGGGAACCTACTGCCCCGCAGCGCGCTAACCGCTGACCGCTAACCCTCACGGCCGCCCCCGGCCGGCCAGCGCCGCGCGACGGCGGCGGGGGGGATGAGGGGCCCCAGCGAGGGCCTGCAGGCTGGTCCGACTCTAGGTAGAGGGGGGCGGGGGGAGAGTGCGACCCCCCAGCCGATGGCTGGCCCCCGGGGCCAGGACCGCCAGGCTGCCCCCCCTTGGCCGTCAGAGGGGGCGCGAGCAGACCAGAGCCCCCCCCCCCCCCACTCCCCCCCCCTCCTCCCCCTCAGACCCAAGAGCGGACGGAGGCAGACCGAAGAGACGGCGGCCCCGCAGCCCCCCCCGAAGAGGCCGCTGCACCCGGGGTGAGGGGGCACCACGGCCGAGGCAAGCGCCCGCACGCCCTGCCCGCTGCCAGCCGACGGCGGACCGGCGGCGCCCAGGACGGCGCAAACGGAGCAACCCCTTCACAGGCCGGCCCGGGGAAGACGGGGGCGCGAACCAGGGCGGGGGGGTTCCCCCCCCCTCTGCCCCCCCCCCCCCCGCCGCACTGACCCATTGCCGGCCGACCGGACCGCGCCCGACGCCCCCGGCCGCCCGGCAACCTCCACGGCACGAGTATACCCCGGGGGGGCACGCCAGAGACAACGGATGGCAGGCCGACGCCCGACGGGGCGGAGGGGGCGGGGGGGCGGCCCCCCCAACCCCCCCCCCGCTCCCCCCCCCCCAGCTTGAGAGCCACAGGAGCGACCCTCTGCCCCCCCGGAGCCGAGGGGGCGCCCCCCCTCCCCCAGAAGGGACCGCGACGCGGGGGGGGGGGGGAGCGGCTGGACCTGCACACCGCGCGCCCCAGCGCCCCCAGCCGCCTGCTCCGGCGGGGGTCGCGGCCGACGGGCGAGCCCACACCAGCGCACCAGAGCGGCGCGCGGACTAAGCCTGGGGGCGGCGCACGGCGGCGCACCAGAACTGTATGGAGGCCGCGCCCCCTCATGACCCCCCCATGACCACTGCCCACCCAGGGAGGGCAGAGTGGGGGTTCAGGTCTGAAGGGGCCCCCGGGGAAGCGGTCCACGGGCCGCCCCTCATCCCCCGCCACCCCGGGGCGGCCCGACGACCCCGACTGCACGCGCACGCCGGGGGGGAGTGGGCCAACGACAAGAGGGGGGCCAGGGTAGGGAACCGCGGGCCGCCAGACAGAGGGGGGGCAGGGAGGCCGCGGCGCCACCCCCCTCCCCTCCCCCCACCCCCCCACCGGCCCGCAAGCTGCAAAGGCCCCGGCCCCCACCCCCCGAGGCAGGGGGGATGGTCCCCCCTCCCCCCGCCCGAGAGAGGAGCCGGAGCGCGGCCCGCCCCTCCGCCCCAGCCGCAGGCTCCCACAGGAACCGCGGGGAACAAGCGAGCCCGCGTCAACGCGCCAGGACGCCGCACAGATCGCGCCCAGTGAGGGCGAGCACCAACAGGAGTGGTATGGGGGGCCACACCCCCCATGGACCGAACAACGCCAGTGACACCCGCTTTGTTGCCTGCCCAGGGAAGGCAGAGGGACGGAACGAGGCAGAGCAACCCCCCGCCCTACAGCCCGCCCCCCGGCACACGAACGCCACGGACCCGCCCCACGGGGGGCGCACAGCCCCAAGCCAGGGAGGGGGACGGCCCCCCACGACCCCCGCGGCACGCAGCCCCCACAGGGCGTGCAGGCCAAGGGGACAGTGTAGGGCCCCCACACCCACAGGCCCGCGCCCACAGCACGTGGGTAGCGGATCCCAACAGCCCGCCCAGTGGGCGGGCGGTCAGAGGAGGGGGAGCGTCTGACCCCGGACGCCCCTCGCAACAGTCGAAGGCACCCCCCCCGGGGACGCCCTTCCGCCACCCCCACAACCCGGAGCCAAGTAGGGGGGAACGGGGACCGGACCGCCCCCCCCCAAGCACGCCAGACAGAGCAAGGGACCGGGGCAGGACACGCGGAGGGGCACGGACCACGTGGAACGGCCCTACCAGCGCCCAGTGCCGAGACCACGCGAGGTGCGCACGCCACACCACCAAGGGGGGGGGGGGCGGACGCCGCGGGAGCGCGAGCACACACACATGCAGATGGGCGCGCGGGGACTACCAGAAGGGCAACCAGACCGAACTCGCAGAATGCACAGACCGCGTGGAATGGCGTACCAGCGAGCGAGGGTAAGGGACACCCGGACAGGATGGCCCGCCACACGCAGCGCGGGACACGCGTGGCGGGAAGGGGGAAACGGGAGAGACACAACACCAGGTATCTGCCAAAACCCCCTGAACCAGCCGCGAGCGCCGTGCACACACGGACGGGGCACTGCACCCGCCAAGGCAGTAGTGGCGCACTGCGCCACGCCCCAACCCTTAGGCTAGGCGGCCTCCGCGCCAGTTCAAGGGGGTCCCACTGGCGACAAGCCAGTAGCACGGGCCCGGCGGCGCCGGCGCCCCGGGCGACCAGGCATTAGGGGGGCGACACGGTGGGTAAGCGCCCGCAGCCACGACTGCGAATTGATGCACTGACCGGGGAGTGGCGAAACGGGGAAGCCGGGGAGGGACGGGGCTCCGAGCCCTGTGAACCCGGGGGACTCCGCCACCAGGCAGGAGGCGCGTCTTGGAGGGCCCCCCACTAGGACCCTGTGGGGAGGATATCACCTGGCCCGACCAGGTGGCACCCCCGGGGCCGAAAGGCGTCTAGTACCCGCAAAATCAAACCTCAAACCTCAAACCTCATTTCTGACTCTCTGGTGGAATCATTTGTCGCTGGTGGGGGGGGGTTAACTGAGTCTGCACAAGCCCCTGAGTCCAAGGGCCCAAATGTTCTGGTGGGGGAGGGTAAAACTACTTCCTTGCTCCCGACTGATTCTTATGAGGCTATTTCTGTGCCTTCTGTCAGGGACTCAGTTGTGATCAGGTTACATGGCCTGACACCCTCCATTTCCTCAGCCCGCTACAACAAGGCAGTTCATGACATTTTCGGTGTTCATGCAGGTATGACTGAAGTAAACACTGCACGAGGGTTCTATCATCTTACATTGTCTAATGCCACAGTAGAAAAGGTGTTCAAAGGGGAACATGCCATGGAATGGAGGGCTGCCTCTGGTTTTAATTTGCGGGCCCGCTGCCATGATCATCTTGGCGACCATTATCGCCATATGGGTGGTTTGCGGTCTCAGGAAGAGTCAGGTCAGTAGGGTTCCAGTGCGAAGCAGCCATATTGGGGAAAGGCAGGCCAAGGAAAAGGCTCGGGTGCACCTCCTGACTACAGCTGGGAGTATGATCAGTGGTACTCCCCTCCCCAGGGCAAAAACCAGCAGACCTCTGGCTACTATGGTAATGCTGGTCAGTGGCGGTGGGACGCCTTCTCTTGGGGTTTTGCTGCCTCTTCCTCTGAAATGGGAACCCCCCAGCAACGGCCTACCACCTTTGTTGAGATGAGACACATGCCTTCTGCCGCTGGTGCTGCTCATGCACTTCCGCAGTATCAACATCAGCGTCAGTGGATATGAACCCCAGTACTACCTCCTGGGTATTTGGTGCATGCTGAAACTGAGTGGCCGCTGTATCACTGCGTCACTGGATTTCCCCAACGACGGGTCAGTGTGCTTCTTCAGCATCTGATTTCTTTTGAGCAAGACTATCTCGTCAATGTGTATGAGTCTAATTCACCTAGAGACGATGCTTCTGTGTGTGAACAAATGAAAGCTTGCTGGGAGTGTGGGACCATTATGACTTTTCAGAATCACACTACGTGCACAGAGTGCAGTGACACAATGTTCATTTGTTTGCCTGTGATATCACGTGCTCCTGATAGGGTTGCCCTACCCTCTTGGATTCCTTTATCGGTTGCTTATGTCCTAAAGCAATTTCTGCCTGTGGAGTAATGTCTCCTATTCGGAGTCCTGAAGATCTGGGCAACTGAAGTACAACGGCGATTCCTTTACAAATTGCGACAGAAGGATGTTGCCGTACCCCCTCCCATTCTGCATGCTAATCATCTTCTCGTGTTCTGCACCCAACTTTCCGAGGTGGTTCAAGGCACAGGCTTCATACTGCGCTCCCCTCCAGGGACTATCAGGCTTTTGCTTGTCTGCCTGTCTCTCTGCTCTACTTGCGCTCGACCGGTATTTAGTGAAACCAATTGTTTGTCTTTGCCGGCAGGGATATGGGAAAGAGCACTGTGTGTGTGTCCACCAAGGGGACACACCTTTGCAAACAGATCTTCCGCCCATCGTTCCGAGGTTACCTTTCTTGGTGCTTCTTTGGGCAAGGTGGTTCCTATAACCACTGTTGCCAAAGCTACGTGTGCACATGCGGTGTCGGCAGAAGTGTGTTTGCCTGTCCCTGGATGGTGTGATATGTTTCAAGCCCTGATCTTTCAACTGCCCACCACTGCTCAGGCGGAGCCTCTTCGTGTCTTGTCCATCGATTGTGGTCGGACTGCAGCCAACATCGCGCCTCTCTTAGGAGCTACTCTGATTCATGATCCGGATGTGGTAGCATTGCAGGAACTTTGGGATATTTCTTTACAGGATGAAGTACCACTGAGGGCCTATGTTGTTGTTTCTGGCACAATCACTGGTCCTTGCTGTGGTCTATGTTTCCTTTTTCATAGGAGGATCTTTGTGCCCGGCGAGTTCACGCCTAAATGCATTCAGGTGCTTAGCGACATGCGCAGCTGGCTGTCTGTGCTAGTTCATCATGGATCAGGGGAAGTGGTCCTTTACACCAATGTTCACATGGATCCTGAACTCAATGCCACTCAAAAAGAGGACGTGCTTACTGAAACTGGGGCAGTGCAACGTAAACGTTGGCCTACAGCCGCCATCTGTATGGGTGATTTTAATGTTCCTCGCAGTACGACCAACTGTATTGCCCGACAGCTGGCGAAAGGAGGGGCACTGGAGCATATGAAATTAGATTATGTGCCCGGTCAGTATACCAACATTGTGCGTTCAGCCTCTGGTGTAACTGAGACTGAGATAGACTATGTCCTTGTCTCTCGCCAGCTTTCTGTTGAGAATTTTCATGTTTTTCCTGGCGTCTGTACCCACGGTGTTCTTGTCGCTGATTTACACAGTCTGAGTGGCACTGTATCCTCTTTTCAGAAAAGATACAAGCACAGGGTTACATTTCCTGAAACTATGAGTTCTCTAGCATGCCTGGTCGCTGTCTTCTGGTGGAGGATGAGTCAGGTGTCTGCCCATCGTGACAACTGGATTCATGCTTATTGGGTCCTGGCTGACCGCTTCTTGTTTTCTCATTCCTTGCGCCGCAGTGCAAAAGGCTTAATGAAAAAAGGTCGCCAGCTGGCTAGAAAACAGATCTCACAGGATAATATCTCTGCTTGGAAGGCTGACGTTCAGGATCATTTGTTCGCTCGCGGTTTGAAGCTGACGCAGGAAATTATGCACCGGGTTTCCATTACCTCTCACACGACATCTGCTTTGCGTCTTCGGCGCAGTATGCCTCAGCCGTACCCGAATTTAACACAAGATACCTCAGGCAAAGAGGCCTCTGAGCTCCTCACTGCGGCTAGGCAGCAACTACGGCTTTATCACCTTTCGAAGGGTGAGTGTATGAACCTGCCGATGCTGATGTATCATGCTCAGCCCTATGATCAGCTGCCTCTTGCTATTCTCTTTCGTCAACTGCAAGATGGGACATGGTCGACCAATCTTGAGCGCTATATGTTCACTATTAGATCACAGCCGCAACGGCCGGGTTTCACTGCTAACACCATTAGAAGAGGTCTAGATCGTGGTGGCTCCGATGCTGCTTCACTGGATGATGTCCGTTTTTCTCTGCTGCGTGCGACGCCTCTATGTGCTATGCCAACCCTGCTGCATTATTCCAAAGTACTCTCTTTGTTCCCCGATGCTATTTTCTAATGTTGTTATTCAGATGGGGAGCTTGAAAGGGGGGCTGTCGTATCTGTTCAACTCATACCGTCTGATAAAGATGGGATCCAGCTTTAGCAGATTACTTGCAGGCCTAGTACATGATGACGTGGTTACCCGAGGGGAATCCCACGGTACATGGAATGCAGGTCTTTTCTCATACCGAAAAGAACTCTGTCCTGCTTACATGGCTCTATCAGCAAGAGCTACTGTGGCTCTGTCTCTCCACGAGACCGGTGAATGCCATATAATTTATGGCGACGAGTCAGGGGCATTTGACATGCCTGTGAGAGAGGATGTCGGCTTGTTCTCCAGGTTATGGCCAGGGCAGTGTAGCTATGGTGACTGGGCAAGGGGCTTTTACGAGAGGGAACAAGTCAGGCTGTGGAGTGTTAGTGGTCTTGCCCCCCCCACTTCCCCAGAACTGAGGTCTGCACAGGGCTGTACCCTTGCAGCAACCGCTTACACTGATGTGGGTATTCTTCGCTGTCGCTGTCTGCAAACTGTCTGTGAGGTCTGGTGGATCCGGCCTGGGATTCCTCTGTTCGAATTCATGTTTTCGGATGACAGACGCTGATTTGGGCGTACAGCTGAGGAAGCTGCCAGGGTGGCCACTGTGGCTCATATCCTGTCTGGTGACGCATGTGCTCCCAGCAATCAAGCAAAAATGGCATATACAGTTCTCAAGGTGCATGCGGGAGGTGGGGTGCAACGAGGATCTGTGCCTGCCTCTCGGGAAGTGCCAGTGATAGTGGGAATCACTCTGGAACCGCAAACAGCGTCCCCTGGATTGATTCGTCTATTTCTAAAGAGGGCTAGGACTCTGCGCACCTTTTTCAAGCCGTTCCAGCCTAACTTGCTTTTGGCTTTGCCGGCGACTATGGCCTATTTAGTGGCTATCTTGGATTCTGTGGCCAAGGGCTCTGCCCTGCCCCCCTCAGCGATTTCTGAACTGCAAATTCCTGTCAACGACGTACTTTGCAGGTTACTCCTGCTTCCCAGGGACATTGCTGTGAAAGTGTTGCATACTCCTGTGGCCATGGGGGATTGGGAATCGGTGTGGCTGCCAGTCCGCAGCGAGCTCAATTTCCCGTCCGGGTTTCTGTATGCACTGGATTGTCGTAGTGCGCTAACTCGCACCGTTCTGCGTGAACAGCTTCAGCGACCGCTGCCTGGGGCCAATGATGATTGTAGCATATTTCGTCTTCTGTGCCTGAAGTATCAAGTTAATGTGGGGGCCCCTCCTCATGTACGTCCTGCCGTTGATCTTTCCTTGCCCTCCAGTCTGGTTCGGGAGCCTGTCTTGTTTGTTACTACGGATGCGGGGCATGCGCCAGGTGATCTGCGTGTGCTGCGAGAAAAGGGTGGCCTCGGGATTGTCTTCTCATCAGGGATCAAGGTCCAGCATTGGGTGTCTCTTGGTATTCGGTGTGCTGCAGGGTCCTCTACGGTATTAGAGTGGTTAGCTAAAATTCTGGCTTTGTGGATGTTGGTGCGGGCAGCATTTCGAGGCCGTGTTTGTCTTCTGTGCGATAATGCTGCAGTGCAGCTGTGTGATTTCAGCAGGTGGGTGCGAGCCGCCTCGTGGTTCAATAGGCTGGTCAAATGGGTGTTTCAACATCCTATCGCATTGCCGGTGGTTGGGTTTTGGCTCCCTGCGCAGCATGACTCGGGGGATACAGCTGTTGCACCTGTGTGGCACAGACTGGCTGACGCGGCTGCGCCGAGGGGGCTCGATGACGCTGATCGGTATCATATTCCCTGGGATAGTATTCTGGGCGTTCTTGATGACCCTCCCAGTCCGGTCTGCTTTAATGGCTATGTGGTGTTCAAACTCAATGCATTCATGGACAGATTGTATGATATGACTCTGGGACAGTCGTCGGCCTTGGGGGGCTGGCTGCTTGAGCAGGGGTTTGATGTATCCACTTGGGTTCGGGTCTGTCACGATGCCAGTGTGTCTCTGTCCCTGCACCAGCAGGCGGCCTACCTTCGTATGCTGCCGTTTCTTCCGCGAGTCTGCAGGTTCTGCGGTCTTTTTCAGGGCAATGAGCAGTCCCATATGTGTGCCTGTGTTGAGTTGTACGGCCGACAACGCAGGGCAGTGCGTGCGTTAGAAGACTTGATGATACGTGATCTGGGCTTCTCGGTGTTAGCTGCCTAAGATACGGTCCTGCGGCTTAACAGGTCTGGGCTTGTATATTGGGCGGCTGTGGAGGCTGATGTCCGACTCAGTGAGAGGAGGGCCACATTGAGCCTACTGCCTGGCCACCAGGTGGTCATTCTTACCACTTTGGGTTTGCTGTGGACCTCTGAGTCGTCCCCTGAGTCCCCTGGATATTTGACTGCACAGGTGCGAAATCAGTTGTCTCGGTTAGTGCTCCAGCGTATGCATGAAGGGACCGACAGTTCGTCACCCTGTGTGGATCGTCCCTCCCCTGATCCGGGTCTGTCACCTTTTGCTGAAAATGGTCCAGTTAAAGCTACAGTCTCGGACTTACTGCAAGCAGTGATGGTGTGGGTCGTGGAAAGGGATCCTTGGTTGACTGTGCCTTATCGTGCAGGCTACTGTGTGAGCCTGCCCCCGCGAGTGTTTCGGGACCCGTCCCCCGTTGACTACGTGCTATATCTGTGCCCGGCTAATCAGTGTATGCACCAGTACCCACGGCAATCAAGACGAGCTGTAGTACTGTGTGGCTGTGACACCAGACCGGCGCATGACTGGCGGCAGACCATAATTACTCCATGCCTCAGCTCAATGGATCAATGACGCTCAGTGCCCTTGTATGTGTCGTGGCTTGTGCAAGTTACGAGCGACAGCCACGTTAGACCCATGGGCGGAGGATCCGGGTGATCTGACCGTGGACGGGCTAGGGGACTACCCCAGGGACGTAGGGCGCACGAACACCCCCCCCGCCCCACACGTAAGAAGCGACCCTGGACCCACAACCCAGCACCCGGTGCCTGTGCAGGCTGGACGGACCGCAGGAGCCCAAGGGAGGATACCATGGGAACAGAGTGCGGCAGCCCAGGAGACAATGGCCCATGTGGCTGCAGATGGGGGAAGATGAAGGGGCGCCGCTGGTGTACTTCTACCAATTCAAGCACATGTGGGTGGGGTATGCGGATGGTTGGAGCAGAAAAGGGGGGGAGGATGAGGAGGCGGGTGAGAGGCAAGCAAGGGCGCAGGTGCTCACGGCAAGGAAGGTGGAGCCAAAGCAGGCGGTGCTGTGGATGCAGATGCAGCGGGATGCGCAGGTAGCGGCGTGTGTGGACAGCACGAGCAGAACGGTGGAGGTGTGGGTGCCCACGAGGCAGGACTTGGCCATGGCGCTGTACGTTGGGGAGACAGTGCGCCGCAGCAGGGGCATGGCCGGAGAATGGGACCCAGACACAGAAATGCACCGGATGCGCAAGGTTATGGTCAAGGTTGACTATGCCGGGGCGGCGGGGAGCAGGGCCAAAGGGCACACAATACAAGTAGTGTCCCCACAGGCGAGTGCCACAGGGGCTGCAGATCAAGGGGTCACAGACCTGGTGCAGGGGGGACACATGTGGTGGGTCGTGGAACCCAGGGGGGATAGGCGCCACGCGGTTGTGTATACGCCGGAACCTTTGAAAAGGGTGGAGCACCCAATCATGCGGTGGGTCGGGGAGGTGGAAGAGGGTCGGGTTGAAAGATTGGAGGAGGTACGCGAGAAGACCCGTCCTACGGGCGTTGGAGCTGCAAATGGATAGGTGTGCGGAGGCAGGGGAAGTGGAAGACATCAGGGAACAGGTCCGGTTGGCATTGGACTGGGTGGCCAGCAGCAGAGGAGGGGAGCAGCCGAGGTGGATAGTGACACCCGGCACGGAGGAAGATCACAGGAAGGAGGCATTAGAAAGAGTGTGAAGGCTCACGGAGGGGGCCAGGAAACAATGCCTGGGGGTGGAAGACGACCCGGAGGGGGAGGCCAAGTAAGTCGAGGGGGATGCGGAGGGGGGGAGGGGGAGAAACGAAGTGGAACGCATTGGGTTACTGTCATTCACCGTGGAGCCACTACTTGCCCGGCTGGTCCTGCATCCCGCCCGCCACCTACGCCTTGCGCTTCACCACCAACATCTGCCGCCTCTTGCAAGGGGACCGGCACTACTGCATGCGGTGGCCGCCAGACAGCACGTTGCCGAAGCACAAAAGCGAAGTGGTAGGGGAAGACGTGCGGCTGCTGGTGAGTTAATGTCCCTCCAGTACGTCGGGTATGAGATTCTTGGGGACGAAGCGGGTCTCTGTGAGTTACGTAGCAGGCCCATTGTTACACATTGGGCGCCGCTGAGCGTCACAGGGGGTCCCACGCAGTCACAGAGCGGATTCAATTCACGCAGTTGGTCCCACTGACGTGTTCAGGCACGCGATGGGGGGAAGGGGGGTTTGGTCAGAGGGTTGGTGCGCGACGGTCCTCGTCTTCTTCTTCATTGTGCGAAGGGCGGTCCTGCCCGAGCGGTGTCGGTTTGCTCTCGAATGACGACACTTCATGGCCAAACGACGGTGTTTGGCGGTTGAGCTGCTTCCGTTGGAAGTCCAGGGTGGCGGTTGCAATGCAACTGACGGTTGTTTTCCGGTGCCACGGACTGGAGCCTCCGAGGCAGCGGAGAGAATACGAAAAAAAGACGCCCCGTATTGGAGCATCCGGGGCGGAATGAAGCACGGCACTAGCCCCCGGACTGGATCGTCCGGGGGTGAACCCGGTGTCACGGACTGGAGCGTCCGAGGCAACGGAGAAAATATGATAAAAAGACGCCCCAGATTGGAGCATTCGGGGCGGAATGAAGCATGGCACTAGCCCCCGGACAGGATCGTCTGGGGGTGAACCCGGTGCCACGGACTGGAGCATCCGAGGCAAAGGAGAGAATACGATAAAAAGACGCCCCAGATTGGAGCATCCGGCGCGGAAAGAAGCACGGCACTAGCCCCCAGACTGGATCGTCCGGGGGTGAAGCCGGTGCCACGGACTGGAGAGTACGAGGCAACGGAGAGAATACGACAAAAAGACGCCCAGGATTGGAGCATCCGGGGCGGAGTGGAGCACGGCCCGAGCCCCCGGACTGGATCGTCCGGGGGAGAACCCGGTGCTACGGACTGGAGCGTCCGAGGCAACGGAGAGAATACGACAAAAAAACGCCCCGTATTGGAGCATCCGAGGCTGAATGAAGCACGGCACTAGCCCCAGGACTGGATCGTCCGGGGGTGAGCCCGGTGCCACGGACTGGAGCGTCGAGGCAACGGAGAGAATACGATAAAAAGACGCCCCGAATTGGAGCCCCTGCCCCTGCCCCTGCCGATGCCCCTGCCCCTGCCCCTGCCCCTGCGCCGGCCCCTGCCCCTGCCCCTGCTCCTGCCCCTGCCCCTGCCCCAGCCCCTGCCCCTGCCATGGCCTCTGCCACTGCCCCTGCCCCTACCCCAGCCTCCGCCACTGCCCCAGCCCCTGCCCCTGCCCCTGCCCCGCCCCCTGCCCCGGCCCCTGCCCCTGCCCCTGCCCCTGCCACTGCCCCTGCTCCTGCCACTACCCCTGCCCCTGCCCCAGCCCCTGCTCCTGCCCCTGCCCCTGCCACAGCCACTGCTTCTGCCCCTGCCCCTGCCAATGCCCTAGCCGCACCCACTGCCCATGCTCCTGCCACTGCCCCTGCCCCTGCCCCTGCAACTGCCCCTTCCCCCTGCCCCTGCCCCCCCTGCCCCAGCCTCTGCCCCTGCCCGTGCACCTGCCACTGCCACACACCTTGCCTCCGCCCCTGCCCCAGCCCCTGCCCCAGCAACTGACCCTGCCCCTGCCCCTGCCACTGCCCCTGCACCTCCCAATGGACGTGCCCCTGCCCCGGCCCCTGCCCCTGCCCAGGCCCCTGCTCCTGACACTGCCCCTGCCCCTCTCCGTGCCCCTGCCCCGGCCCATGCCCCTGCCACTGACCCTGCCCCTGCCACAACCCCAGCTCCTACCCCTGCCGCTGCTCCTGCCCCGGCCCCTGCCCCTGCCCCTGCCCCTGCCCCCCCTGCTCCTGCCTCTGCCCCTGCCCGTGCCCCTGCCACTGCCACTGCCCCTACCTCTGCCCCTGCCCCAGAGCCTGCCCCTGCCCTTGCCCCTGCCCCTGCCACTGCCCCTGCCCCTGCCACTGCCCCTGCACCTCCCAATGCCCCTGCCCCTGCCCCTGCCCCTGCCCCAGCCCCTGCCCCTGCCCCTGCCCCTACCCCTGCCCCTGCCCCTGCCCCTGCACCTACCCCTGCCCCTGCCCCTGCCCCTGCCACTGCCCCTGCCCCTGGCCCTGCCCCTGCCCCTACCCCTGCCGCTGCCCCTGCCACTGCCTCTGCCCGTGCCCCTGCCCCTGCCCCGGCCCCTGCCCCGGCCACTGCCCCTGCTCCTGCCACTGCCCATGCCCCTGCCCCTACCCCTGCCCCTGCCCCTGCTCCTGCCACTGCCCCTGCCACTGCCCCTGCTCCTGCCACTGCCCCTGCCGTGGCCCCGGCCCCTGCCCCTGCCACTGCCCCTGCCCCTCCTACGGCCCCTGCTCCTGCCACTGCCCCGGCCCCTGCCCCAGCCCCTGCCTCTGCCCCTGCTCCTGCCACTGCCCCTGCCCCTGCCCATGCCCCCCATGCCCCTGCCTCCGCCCCTGCCCCTGCCCCTACCACTGCCACTGCCCCTGGGCCTGCCCCTTGCCCCAGCTGCCGCCACTGCCCCTGCCCCTGCCCCTGCAACACACACTGCCCCTGCCCCTGCCCCTGACACTGGCACTGCCCCAGCCACTTCCCCGGCCCCTTCCCCTGCCACTGCCCCTGCTACTGCCCCTGCCCCTACCCCAGGCCCTGCCTCTGCCCCTGCGACTGCCCCTGCCCCAGCCCCTGCCCCTGCCCAAGCCGCTGCCCCTGCCCAAGCCGCTGCCGCTGCCCCTGCCACTGCCCCTGCCCCACCCCCTGCCCCTGCCCCTGTCCCTGCCCCTGCCCCTGCCCCTGCCCCGGCCCCTGCCCCTGCCCCTGCTCCTGCCCCTGCCCCTGCCCCAGCCCCTGCCCCTGCCATGGCCCCTGCCGCTGCCCCTGCCCCTACCCCAGCCTCTGCCACTGCCCCAGCCCCTGCCCCTGCCCCTGCCCCTGCCCCAGTCCCTGCCCCTGCCCCTGCCCCTGCCACTGCCCCTGCCCCTGCCACTACCCCTGCCCCTGCCCCAGCCCCTGCTCCTGCCCCTGCCCCTGCGGATGCCCTAGCCCCACCCACTGCCCATGCTCCTGCCACTGCCCCTGCCCCTGCTCCAGCCCCTTCTCCTGCCCCTGCCCCTGCCACAGCCTCTGCCTCTGCCCCTGCCCCTGCCAATGCCCTAGCCCCACCAACTGCCCATGCTCCTGCCACTGCCCCTGCCCCTGCCCCTGCCACTGCCCCTGCCCCTGCCCCTGCCCCCCCTGCGCCAGCCTCTGCCCCTGCCCGTGCACCTGCCACTGCCACAGACCATGCCTCCGCCCCTGCCCCAGCCCCTGCCCCAGCAACTGACCCTGCCCCTGCCCCTGCCACTGCCCCTGCACCTCCCAATGGCCGTGCCTCTCACCCAGCCCCTGCCCCTGCCCCTGCCACAGCCCCTGCCCCTGCCTAGGCCCCTGCTCCTGACACTGCCCATGCCCCTCTCCCTGCCCCTGCCCCAGCCCATGCCCCAGCCACTGACCCTGCCCCTGCCACAACCCAAGCTCCTACGCCTGCCGCTGCTCCTGCCCCGGCCACTGCCCCTGCCCCTGCCCCTGCCCCCCCTGCCCCTGCCTCTGCCCCTGCCCGTGCCCCTGCCACTGCCACTACCCCTACCTCTGCCCCTGCCCCAGAGCCTGCCCCTGCCCTTGCCCCTGCAACTGCCCCTGCCCCTGCCCCTGCCACTGCCCCTGCACCTCCCAATGCCCCTGCCCCTGCCCCTGCCCCTGCCCCAGCCCCTGCCCCTGCCCCTGCCCCTACCCCTGCCCCTGCCCCTGCCCCTGCCCCTACCGCTGCCCCCCCTGCCCCTGCCCCTGCCCCTGCCACTGCCCCTGCCCCTGGCCCTGCCCCCGCCCCCACCCCTGCCGCTGCCCCTGCCACTGCCTCTGCCCCTGCCCCTGCCCCTGCCCCGGCCCCTGCCCCGGCCACTGCCCCTGCTCCTGCCACTGCCCATGCCCCTGCTCCTACGCCTGCCCCTGCCCCTGCTCCTGCCACTGCCCCTGCCACTACCCCTGCTCCTGCCACTGCCCCTGCCGTGGCCCCGGCCCCTGCCCCTGCCACTGCCCCTGCCCCTCCTACGGCCCCTGCTCCTGCCACTGCCCCGGCCCCTGCCCCAGCCCCTGCCTCTGCCCCTGCTCCTGCCACTGCCCCTGCCCCTACCACTGCCACTGCCCCTGTGCCTGCCCCTTGCCCCAGCTGCCGCCACTGCCCCTGCCCCTGCCCCTGCAACAGCCACTGCCCCTGCCCCTGCCCCTGACACTGCCACTGCCCCAGCCACTTCCCCGGCCCCTGCCCCTGCCCCTGCCCCTGCCCCTGCCACTTCCCCTGCCCCTGCCCCTGCTCCCCCTGCCCAAGCGTCAGCCCCTGCCCCTGCCCCTGCCACTGCCCTGCCCCTGCCCCTGCTACTGCCGCTGCCCCTGCCCCTGCCCCTGCCCCTGCAACTGCCACTGCCCCGGTCCCTGCCCCTGCCAGTGCCACTGCCCCTGCGACTGCCCCTGCCCCTGCCCCTGCCACTGGCTCTGCCACTGCACCTTCCCCTGCCCCTGCCCCTGCCCCTGCCCCTGCCTCTGCCCCTGCCCCTGCTCCAGCCACAGCCCCTGCCCCTGCCTCTGCTCCTGCACCAGCCCCTGCCCCTGCCCCTGCCCCTGCAACTGCCCCTACCCCTGCCCCTGCCACTGCCCTTGCACCTCCCACGGCCCCTGCTAATGTCCCTGCCCCTGCCCCTGCCCCTGCCACTGCCCCTGCCCCCCCCGCTGCCCCTGCTCCTTCCCTTCCCCTGCCCCTGCCCCAGCCCCTGCCCCTGCCCCTGCTCCTGCCACCGCCCCTGCCCCTGCAGCCCCTGCCCCTGCCTCTGCCCCTGCTCCTGCCCCTGCCACTGCCACGGCCCCTGCCCCTGCCCCTGCCCCTGCCCCTGCTACTGCCAGTGCCCCTGCCACTGCCCCAGCCCCTACCCCTGCCCCTGCCACTGCCCTTGCACCTCCCACGGCCCCTGCTAATGTCCCTGCCCCTGCCCCTGCCCCTGCCACTGCCCCTGCCCCCCCCCACTGCCCCTGCTCCTTCCCTTCCCCTGCCCCTGCCCCAGCCCCTGCCCCTGCCCCTGCTCCTGCCACCGCCCCTGCCCCTGCACCCCCTGCCCCTGCCTCTGCCCCTGCTCCTGCCCCTGCCACTGCCACGGCCCCTGCCCCTGCCCCTGCCCCTGCCCCTGCTACTGCCAGTGCCCCTGCCACTGCCCCAGCCCCTGCCCCTGCCACTGCCACAGCCCCTGCCACTGGCTCAGCCCCTGCCCCTGCCACTGCCGTTGCTACTGCCTCTGCCCCTGCCCTTGCCCCTGCCTCTGCCCCTGCCCCTGCCCCTGCACCTGCCCCTGCCCCTGCCACTACCCCTGCCCCTGCCCCAGCCCCTGCTCCTGCCCCTGCCCCTGCGGATGCCCTAGCCCCACCCACTGCCCATGCTCCTGCCACTGCCCCTGCCCCTGCTCCAGCCCCTTCTCCTGCCCCTGCCCCTGCCACAGCCACTGCCTCTGCCCCTGCCCCTGCCAATGCCCTAGCCCCACCAACTGCCCATGCTCCTGCCACTGCCCCTGCCCCTGCCCCTGCCACTGCCCCTGCCCCTGCCCCTGCCCCCCCTGGCCAGCCTCTGCCCCTGCCCGTGCACCTGCCACTGCCACAGACCATGCCTCCGCCCCTGCCCCAGCCCCTGCCCCAGCAACTGACCCTGCCCCTGCCCCTGCCACTGCCCCTGCACCTCCCAATGGCCGTGCCTCTCACCCAGCCCCTGCCCCTGCCCCTGCCACAGCCCCTGCCCCTGCCTAGGCCCCTGCTCCTGACACTGCCCATGCCCCTCTCCCTGCCCCTGCCCCAGCCCATGCCCCAGCCACTGACCCTGCCCCTGCCACAACCCAAGCTCCTACGCCTGCCGCTGCTCCTGCCCCGGCCACTGCCCCTGCCCCTGCCCCTGCCCCCCCTGCCCCTGCCTCTGCCCCTGCCCGTGCCCCTGCCACTGCCACTACCCCTACCTCTGCCCCTGCCCCAGAGCCTGCCCCTGCCCTTGCCCCTGCAACTGCCCCTGCCCCTGCCCCTGCCACTGCCCCTGCACCTCCCAATGCCCCTGCCCCTGCCCCTGCCCCTGCCCCAGCCCCTGCCCCTGCCCCTGCCCCTACCCCTGCCCCTGCCCCTGCCCCTGCCCCTACCGCTGCCCCCCCTGCCCCTGCCCCTGCCCCTGCCACTGCCCCTGCCCCTGGCCCTGCCCCTGCCCCCACCCCTGCCGCTGCCCCTGCCACTGCCTCTGCCCCTGCCCCTGCCCCTGCCCCGGCCCCTGCCCCGGCCACTGCCCCTGCTCCTGCCACTGCCCATGCCCCTGCTCCTACGCCTGCCCCTGCCCCTGCTCCTGCCACTGCCCCTGCCACTACCCCTGCTCCTGCCACTGCCCCTGCCGTGGCCCCGGCCCCTGCCCCTGCCACTGCCCCTGCCCCTCCTACGGCCCCTGCTCCTGCCACTGCCCCGGCCCCTGCCCCAGCCCCTGCCTCTGCCCCTGCTCCTGCCACTGCCCCTGCCCCTACCACTGCCACTGCCCCTGTGCCTGCCCCTTGCCCCAGCTGCCGCCACTGCCCCTGCCCCTGCCCCTGCAACAGCCACTGCCCCTGCCCCTGCCCCTGACACTGCCACTGCCCCAGCCACTTCCCCGGCCCCTGCCCCTGCCACTGCCCCTGCTACTGCCCCTGCCCCTACCCCAGGCCCTGCCTCTGCCCCTGCGACTGCCCCTGCCCAGCCCCTGCCCCTGCCCAAGCCGCTGCCCCTGCCCAAGCTGCTGTCCCTGCCCCTGCCACTGCCCCTGCCCCACCTCCTGCCCCTGCCCCTGCCCCTGCCCCTGCCCCTGCCCCTGCCCCTGCCCCTGCCACTTCCCCTGCCCCTGCCCCTGCTCCCCCTGCCCAAGCGTCAGCCCCTGCCCCTGCCCCTGCCACTGCCCTGCCCCTGCCCCTGCTACTGCCGCTGCCCCTGCCCCTGCCCCTGCCCCTGCAACTGCCACTGCCCCGGCCCCTGCCCCTGCCAGTGCCACTGCCCCTGCGACTGCCCCTGCCCCTGCCCCTGCCACTGCAACTGCCCCTACCCCTGCCCCTGCCACTGCCCTTGCACCTCCCACGGCCCCTGCTAATGTCCCTGCCCCTGCCCCTGCCCCTGCCACTGCCCCTGCCCCCCCCGCTGCCCCTGCTCCTTCCCTTCCCCTGCCCCTGCCCCAGCCCCTGCCCCTGCCCCTGCTCCTGCCACCGCCCCTGCCCCTGCAGCCCCTGCCCCTGCCTCTGCCCCTGCTCCTGCCCCTGCCACTGCCACGGCCCCTGCCCCTGCCCCTGCCCCTGCCCCTGCTACTGCCAGTGCCCCTGCCACTGCCCCAGCCCCTACCCCTGCCCCTGCCACTGCCCTTGCACCTCCCACGGCCCCTGCTAATGTCCCTGCCCCTGCCCCTGCCCCTGCCACTGCCCCTGCCCCCCCCCACTGCCCCTGCTCCTTCCCTTCCCCTGCCCCTGCCCCAGCCCCTGCCCCTGCCCCTGCTCCTGCCACCGCCCCTGCCCCTGCACCCCCTGCCCCTGCCTCTGCCCCTGCTCCTGCCCCTGCCACTGCCACGGCCCCTGCCCCTGCCCCTGCCCCTGCCCCTGCTACTGCCAGTGCCCCTGCCACTGCCCCAGCCCCTGCCCCTGCCACTGCCACAGCCCCTGCCACTGGCTCAGCCCCTGCCCCTGCCACTGCCGTTGCTACTGCCTCTGCCCCTGCCCTTGCCCCTGCCTCTGCCCCTGCCCCTGCCCCTGCACCTGCCCCTGCCCCTGCCCCTACCCCTGCCCCTGCCCTTGCCCCTGCTACTGCCACTGCCCCTGCGCTGGCCCCTGCCCCTGCCCCTGCCTTTGCCCCTCCCACTGCCCCGGCTCCTGCCACTGCCCCTGCCCCTGCCCCTGCCCCGGCCTCTGCCCCTGCCCCTGCCCCCCCTGCCCCTCCTTCTGCCCCTGCCCCTGCCCCTCCCACTGCCACTGCCCCTGCCCCTGCCCCTGCCCCTGCCCCTGCTACAGCCACTGCCCCTGCCCCTGCCCATGCCTTGCTACTGCCACTGCCACTGCCCCTGTGCCTGCTACTGCCACTGCCCCTGCCACTGCCCCTGCCCCTGCCCCTGCCACTGCCCCTGCCACTGCCTCTGCCCCTGCCCCTGCCCCTGCCCCTGCCTTTGCCTGTGCCCCTGCTACTGCCCCTGCCCCTGCCCCTGCCCCTGCCCCTGCTACTGCCCCTGCCCCTGCAACTGCCCCTGCTCGAGCCACTGGCCCTGTCCCTGCCCCTGCCCCTGCCCCAGCCCCTGCCCCTGCCACTGCCCCTGCCCCTGCCCCTGCCCCTGCCCCGGCCCCTGCCCCTGCCACTGCCCATACCCCTCCCACTGCCCCGGCTCCTGCCACTGCCCCTGCCCCTGCCCCTGCCCCTGCCCCTGCCACTGCCCCTGCCCCTGCCCCTGCCCCCCCTGCCCCTACCTCTGCCCCTACCCCTGCCACTGCCACTGCCCCTGCCTCTGCCCCTGCCCAAGCACCTGCCCCTGCCCCTGCCCCAGCAACTGCCCCCGCCCCTGCCACTGCCACTGCCCTTGCACTACCCACTGTCCCTGCCCATGCCCCTTCCCCTGCCACTGCCCCTGCCACTGCCCCTGCCCCTCCCACGGCCCCTGCTCCTGCCCCTGCCCCTGCCGCTGCCCCTCCCCCTGCCTGTGCCCCTGCCCTTGCCGCCCCAGCCCCTGCCTCTGCCCCTGCCCCTGCCCCTGCCGCGACAAGAAGACGTCAAGATCGGCAAGACAGCAGGCGGTGCAAGCATACGGAACACAGAACACAACCCCCCTCCAAGCCCTAGTGGGGGTACGTGTCGTGGCGTCCCTGCTAGGCCACAGCCGCCTGGTCACGCTGTGTCCTCGTGCCAAAGCATAGGCCGGCCAAAGGTGCCATGACATTGGAACAGTGGCCAGACGACCCGGACAGAAACGTGCGGAGAAGAGCGCGCCGAGTGTGCGGAAGCAGGGGAGAGGATAGGAGCGACCCGTGCAAGGAGCACGAAACGGTCCCCGGATGGATGAGGATCCTGTGGGCCCGCGCCACGGGGTTGCTGGCGGCCCGGTGGGGTATAAACACGGGATGAGGGGTGGGATGGGGGCACGGAGCTAGGACAGGGGTGTGGCACGCGCCACACAATGGCCCCAAGGCACCGGAAAACCATGGGAAGCGGGGATTGGGCCAGTGACGGTATGTGGCGAAGGGGAACGGGACATGGGACGGGAAGGGAGGCTGAAAGCGCCAAGCAACAGCCCCGTGGGATTGGGAAACCAGTCGCCATGGAGTCATAAACCATGGGCCAACCATGGGGAGCCTGGCCACGGGAAGTTGGGAAAATGCCCTGAACTCCAGGACGGCCGTGAAGTGTCCGCAGGAGTGAGGGTTGACCCTGAGTTCCCCGGGTCAATGGCCTAAGTACACGTATGTTCATGCGTCAGCGGCCCCGGGGGAACGTGGAAAGGGTCGCCCCCTGGCCTCCAGCCGCGGATGGACGACACCCAAGTGCATCCGGGAGCCGAGTGCGTACTCCAGCCCGTGAGGGATGGGGAGTGGTGGAATGTGGTTGACAGAGAGAAATGCTCCGCTGTCGGTGAGGGCTATCCACAGGCCACCCGCCTGCAGGCGCCCGAAAGGCTGTGCTAGGGGGGGAAGGCCGGAGGGTCCTTCGATGGGTGACCGGAAGGAGCCGAGACGGTGAGGGCAGCGACTGAAGGACACCTACCGCCGGTCATGCCCCAAGGGAACCTGGTTGAAGTTCTCGGCCGTGAGGTGAGAAAGGGGTTGCCAGGGGAACTGATGATGGAGAGCTCCCCTTCCCGCCAGAGGCGGCCACCATGTTACACAAGCAAGGGGATGTCAGATGAGGCTGCGGACGCGGCCGCCCTTACTTACTTACTTACTTACTCCAGTCTCGGACTTACTGCAAGCAGTGATGGTGTGGGTCGTGGAAAGGGATCCTTGGTTGACTGTGCCTTATCGGGCAGGCTACTGTGTGAGCCTGCCCCCGCGAGTGTTTCGGGACCCGTCCCCCGTTGACTACGTGCTATATCTGTGCTCGGCTAATCAGTGTATGCACCAGTACCCACGGCAATCAAGACGAGCTGTAGTACTGTGTGGCTGTGACACCAGACCGGCGCCAGACTGGCGGCGGACCATAATTACTCCATGCCTCAGCTCAATGGGTCGATGCCGCTCAGTGCCCTTGTATGTGTCGTGGCTTGTGGAAGTTCCGAGCGACAGCCACGTTAGGCCCATGGGCAGAGGATCCGGGTGATCTGACCGTGGACGGGCTAGGGGACTACCCCAGGGACGTAGGGCGCACGAACACCCCCCCCCCCCCACACACGGAAGAAGCGACCCTGGACCCACAACCCAGCACCCGGTGCCTGTGCAGGCTGGACGGACCGCAGGAGCCCAAGGGAGGATACCATGGGATCAGAGTGCGGCAGCCCAGGAGACAAGGGCCCATGTGGCTGCAGATGGGGGAAGATGAAGGGGCGCCGCTGGTGTACTTCTACCAAGTCAAGCACATGTTGGGGGGGTATGCGGATGGTTGGAGCAGAACAGTGGGGGAGGATGAGGAGGCGGGTGAGAGGCAAGCAAGGGCGCAGGTGCTCACGGCAAGGACGGTGGAGCCAAAGCAGGCGGTGCTGTGGATGCAGATGCAGCGGGATGCGCAGGTAGCGGCGTGTGTGGACAGCACGAGCAGAACGGTAGAGGTGTGGGGGCCCACGAGGCAGGTCTTGGCCATGGCGCTGTACGTTGGGGAGACAGTGCGTCGCAGCAGGGGCATGGCCGGAGAATGGGACCCAGACACGAAAATGCACTGGATGCGCAAGGTTATGGTCATGGTTGACTATGCCGGGGCGGCGGGGAGCAGGGCCAAAGGGCACACAATACAAGTAGTGTCCCCACAGGCGAGTGCCACAGGGGCTGCACATCAAGGGGTCACAGACCTGGTGCAGGACGGACACATGTGGTGGGTCGTGGAACCCAGGGGGGATAGGCGCCACGCGGTTGTGTATACGGCGGAACCTTTGAAACTCATGCGGTGGGTCGGGGAGGTTGGAAGAGGTGCGGGTTGAAAGAACGGAGGAGGTACGCGAGAAGGCCGTCCTACGGGCGTTAGAGTTGCAAATGGATAGGTGTGCAGAGGCAGGGGAAGTGGAAGACATCAGGGAACAGATCCGGTTGGCATTGGAGTGGGTGGCCAGCAGCAGAGGAGGGGAGCAGCCGAGGTGGATAGTGACACCCGGCACGGAGGAAGAGCACAGGAAGGAGGCATTAGAGAGAGCGAGAAGGCTCACGGAGGGGGCCAGGAAACAATGCCTGGAGGTGGAAGACGACCAGGAGGGGGAGAGGCCAAGTAAGTGGAGGGGGATGCGGAGGGGGAGAGGGGGAGAAATGAGGTTCATAGTGGGAGACGGGGATGGTGGCGGGGAGCGAGACGAAAGAGAGCAAGACCAAGCGCGGGAAGAGGAAGGCCGGGAGCCGGGGCTGGCAGCCAGCGGCCGGGAAGAACGAGAGGAGGGAGAAGAAGGGGTGGAAGAGCGAGAGGCGGAGGGTGGAGAGCAGGGGAATGCTGCTTGGGACAGGGTGGAAGAGGGGAACAGTGGGGAGGGGGGGAGAGAGGGTAGTGGGAGGGAAGACGGCAAGCGGAGGAGAGAGGCGGACGAGCAGGAACTGCAAGCAGAGCGGCAGCAGGAGGGGGAAGAGGAACTGAGGCCAAGAAGGAAACGGACGAGGGGAGTCAGGTACGGGGAGGAACAAAGGGGCCGTGAAGAGCAGGGGGTAGTGCGGGAAGGGGTGACAGTCTACGGTCTGCACAAGGTGAGTGGGAAGTGGAGGAGGTATGTGGGAACGGTGGAAGAGATGATCGAATAACAAGATCGCACGGGACATGTGATGAGGGCAGCCATCGTGCAATGGGAGGATCAGGGTGAGGGGGATGAGGAGAGACTGCCGTACCCGGTGGAAAGATTGCAGGTATGCCCACAAGGTAGAGAGATGGAAATACACGGGCAACTGGTTCCGGAGCAGGAGGCGAGAGAATTGGAAGGAGAAGAGGTGTCCGCGGGGAGGAAGAGCAAGAAGCGAAAGTGACAATTAATGAACCGGAGGGGGGCCGGGACAACGAAGAAAAGCACCGGACGAAGGCAGCGAGGAAGGAGCAAAGGGGAAGGAAAAGGCCGGACAGACAGCGGGGAACTGCGTGTGGATGGGGAGGGCAGGTGGCAACGCATGAAGTTGTACACCCTTAATGACCCCGGGGCACTGTATCGGGCAGACAAAGCAGCGTGGCAGCAGATGAAGCTGCATGAGGCGGACCCGGACGTAGTGGCGTACCAGGAGATAAGGTTGAAGGGGAAGGACAACGTAGTGTGCGCGTAGATGTACGACAAGGAGGGGAGAGAGTACCAGCGGGAGTGGGGACAGGGGGTTCCGCTGTTGGTGCGCAGAGGACTCAGCATCGCACAGGACAAGAAGGTGGGAACGAGGGGACGAAGGGGGGTGTATGATGTGGCGACGGAGCATGGACACGTGGTCATCATCAACTGCCATGTCCCGCATGGGAGGAGGGTCAAGGAGTATGTGGCCCAGCAGAGGATGGAGTACATCAGGGCGCTGGAGAGGGGGCCAGTCATCGTGGTTGCGGAGTTCAACTACGATCCCCGGAGGAGAGGCGCGGAGACGGAGGTGGACCGCGAAGTGCCGATGTTCGTGGAGGAAATGAGGCTGCAGGATGTGTCGTACAGTGGGGCGCCAGGCCCCTCACACTACCCGGCACCGGATGGCAACACACTGTTGCGGATAGACGCGGTGTACGCGTACCCCAGGTGGGTCAAGGGGGTGACGGCTGGGTACATGGTGGGGCCGGAAGAAATGCAGGACAGGAAGGGGCATTGCCCCATGATGGTTACAGTGGACGTGAAGGTGGGGGAGCCAGGGGACGACGGGGAGGATGAGCAGGGGTCGGACGAAGAAGGCGTCAGCCTGCCGCCAATGGTAAAGTGGCTGGAGACGAGGGACAAGAGGTGGCAGCAGTGGCGGCAGCGGGTGCACGTCGAAATGCGGAAGGGGAGCCACGTGCATCAGGCCATGAGGAGCGCAGCGAGGGTATGCAGGTTTAACAAGCAGGGGGGGGGAATCGCAGGCACAGCTGCAAAGGCTGGTAGCCGCCCTGGGGAAACGGCAGCACGAGGAGGTCGAGACAAGGGCACAGGAAGAGGGAGCTGAGTGGCAAACGGAGGTGACGCAGGCAAAGAAGAGGGTGCAAACAGCGAGGAGGGTTGTGGAGGAGGAACACGAGAGGATATACCAGAAGGTGGTGGCGGAGCACGAGCGGTACATGGAAAGAGCGGCACCGTACAAGTCGCTACGGTACATCAGAGAGCTTGCGGAGGCTGGAAGGCCACAGAAAAACCGAGCGGTGAGGATGCAGGATGGCAGGGTCACGGACAACAAGAGGGAAGTGCTGGAGGAAGTGGCGCAGAGCTTCAGGAGGCAGCACAACCAGGGGCAGCAGGAGCTCAGCGGGATCACACAGAGAATGGTAAGGGCGTTACCGAGAGTGTTCACGGCGGAGCAGAGCGAGGACATACACCGCAGCAGGGTGACACTGGGGGAGATTAAGGAGGCAGTGCGGGCTCTCAAGGGGAAGAAGACCCCGGTAGTGGACCAGCTGGTGGCAGAGGCATACCAGCACCTAGAGGCGCCGGAGCTGGATGATCTGGCGGGGAGGGCCACAGAGGTGTTGCGCACAGGCAAGCGCCCAGTGGATTCGGGGGGCAAGGTGCGGCCCCTGTACAAGAAGGGGGATCACCTCAGGCCAGGGAAATGGAGACCAATATGCTGTGCCGTCACGGAGGCGAAGCTGGTCTGGATGGTGATCTTCCGGAGGATACAGCGGCGGCTGTAAGCGCCAGGGGTCATACCAGATAACATGTGGGGGTCCGTGCCGGGTAGGTCCACACAGGAAGCAGGCTTCCTGTACGACATGTACCTCGATGATGAGGACCTAGACGCGTTCATGGCATCTGTGGACGTGAGGGGGGCGTTCCCCAACACGCCACATAGGCTCATAGAAGAGGTGTGGCGACAGCTAGGGCTCCCGTACGGTGACTTCGCGGAGAAGTACCTGCGCTCAGGGAGGTACACGGTCGCCACGGGGAAGGGGTGTACCGAGTAGGTAACCCCAGGTAGCGGTGTGCCACAAGGCGGGGCGGAGGGCCCATTCCTGTACTTGCTGGCCATGCTCCCCCTGATGAGTTGGATAGCTCGAGAATATCCGCAGCTGGCGAGGGCACCACACACGTCGCCAGCGCAGGCATATGAGGATGATGCGGTACCCATGGCGCGGGATGAAAAAACCCAACAGGTGGTGCGGGACCTGATGCAGAGGTACGGGAGGCATAACCACCTTGTCTGAAGCATGGAGAAGTCGGCGGTTCTGAGGAGGGGTGGCGAGGATGGTATGGCACTGGATGTGGGAGACGGAGTGGCATGGCTGGGGAGGGCAGAGGAAGCGGTGGTGCTGGGACATGTGCAGGCCATGGAGGCAGGGGGAGTCAGGCTGCCCGACAATATGATCAGGGGTTTCAGGGCGATGCTGGTAGTCCTCCGGCATCACCCCCCGTCAGTGCAGACGACCATGTACGATCTACGGGCGGTGCTCAATGCGGCGATAGGATACGAGGGGATGCACCTCCCGTACTGGAGGGAGCAGCTGGAGGAGGTGGAGGGAGAAGTGAGGAGGCTCATCAGAGGGTATGAGGGGATACCCACGGAGGTACCGTGGTGTGTGTTGCGGTCGCTGACGGCCTACTATGGAGAAGGGATGCCCACGGCGAGGGAGGACTACAGGGCACACACGGCGAGGACGCTGAACAGGATGTGCCACAATCAGGAAGAGGTGGTGAGACGGGTGTGCTATCACGCGGTCGCAGAGGTGCAGAAGGAGGAGAACATGTGCCCGCGCTATGTGTGGCACCGGCGAAGGCGGTTGGTGGCGGGGAGGAAGGAAGGCATGTGGCGCGCCCTACAGGCGGTGTTGCCGGGGGAAGAGCACATACTGGCAACCAACAGGACGTGCGGCAGGCGGGGACCGATCCTGGTTCTGGACACGGACTTCGAGGGAGCGGCGCATGCGACTGTACAGTGGGTCAGGAAGGAAGGAGTGAGCATGGAGGTGCTGCACGTGCGCAGGAAGGATATGAAGGAATACAAGAAAGCGGGGCTGCACCATGCAGAGTTCCATCGCGACACCAGGTTGGTGGAATGGGGTGTATACAAGTGGATGATGAGGAGAGTGCGAGGACAAGAAGGTGCGCTAGGTGGGGCAGGATGATACGCAAGATGTTGAACGAGTGGATAGCGCTGTAGGGGATCCAGAGGAGGAAACCAAGATGCGAGCGGGGAGCGGGGGCGCAGCAGGAGAGGGTGGTGCTGGACAGAGGAGAGAGGGACAAGGCCAGACCGGGCATACTGTTGTGTGTGCCGCTGAGACTCAAAGGGCCGAGGGGGAAGGTGCAGAGTGCGACCGGGCAGTGGTATGATGTCCATGCGGATATGTCCCGGAGAGACAACATCCCGGAAGGGGCAGGACAGGGGGACCAGTGCTGGAGGTGCACCAAGGAGGCGGGGCAGGTCCCGTGGCCAGTGCTGCAAATGACGGCTTGGACGTTCCTGAACGCGACCATGCGCGCTACGGACGCCAGGGGGCAGCGGTCGGGGCCGGTACTGCCGAAAGAGGTGCAGGAGGGGGAGGAAGCCCAGGGAGAGGTGGAAGTCTGGTGGGGAAGAGGAAAAGGAGGGGAAGAGCACAGGTGTCCAGTTGGGATGGGACACAGTGCGGGGACTGCAGGAAGAGGACGATGGGGTGGCAGTGAGTTTCCGGATGGCGGACTCGGGGAGGCCCGACGAGGAGGCGCCCATAGTGCCCGTGGGCCACAAGTGTGGAGAGAGTGCCAGGAGGATCAGGCTAACGGTCCACGGGTTGCCAGCCGACAGGGTATGGTACTTGGTTCTGGTACAGGCATTCCTGGAGCAGGGCAGGGCGAAGGGTGACAGGGCATGGTTTCACGGGTTGGTGGTGAAGAAGGGATTGAAGGCCAGGACGGACAATAAATGGGCGGTGTACAGAGGGGTGAGAGAACTGAGCATCGAGGATGAGGAACGAGAGTATGGCATTGGGAGGCAAAAAGTGTACTGCCACTACCCGAGGGAGGTGGTGCGCATACAGGAGCCCACGGGGGAGAGAGTGGTCCGGGGTGGAAGGTCAACCGCCCATGGCGGGGGCAGCGGCAGTAAGGGTCAGAGGGGTGGGACAGGTGACGGAGAGCGTGGTGGAAAAGATGGTGTACGAAGCTGCGTCCCATGGGGAGGTACAGGCGGTGGTGGACGTGGTTGGGGAGATAGGGGAGGAAGTACGGGAAGTGTGGATGGTGGTGGATGCGGAAGCGCACATGGCATCCCTCAAGAGACTGGCTAGCAGGCCGCTGCATGAGGCCCTGGACAGGGGGCTGGCGTCACAGGTGTACGCGATATGGTACGGGCTGGAGATGAAGAAAGAGCCCCTGGTCATACACCTGGTGAAACGGGAATCCCACAGAGCGGGACTGGGGAATCATGAGGCGGATGGGGCGGCGCAAGCAGTGGATAAGGAGCAGGAACGAGAGTGGAGGGTGCCAGAGAGAAAGGAGCACCTCCACTTGGAGCATATACCTCCGAGGGTCGGGGAAGAGGAGAAGGCCAGGTGGGTGGCCGGGGAGGACAGGGGCAAGCAGGAACTAAGAGTGTATCAACAGTAGGTACACATGCTAGCTCAAGTACGAGGGGGGCCGGAAGTGGTGGAGCTGAACGAGTACCTGGAGGGCAAGGTGGGACATCGGGTTCACTACCCCAATGTGCTGAGGCCAGAAATGGTGCCCAAAAGGCTGCAAACCAGAAGGCTGCAGGCAATCACGGGGCACGTTCCGGTGCGGGAAAAAAACCGGAGGTGGTACAGACACAAGGGGATGGACCTCCCGGAGGAGTACATGAGATGCCACTGCGGCCGAGGGCAAGAAACATACACACACTTCATGCGTCGTGAACAGTATGCGGGGATCGCAGAGCCGCTGGTTCGGGATCAGGACGTTTCGTTGACCAAGAAGGGTGCAAGAGGCAGAAGCGCGGTGGAGAGAGAGCTGGGGAAAGAAGGGCATCGCAAAGGGCTGTGGCACATGGTGTTTCTGAAGTCGCTGTGGCGGGCACTCCAGGAACATACTTGGCGCCAGAGGCCATGGCGCACAGGCTGTTGCGGCGTATGATGAAGCATCTCCGGGAACGCATGGCGTGCAGAGGGACACAGTTGGAGGCGCGGGCGGAGGACATGCGTGATCCAGTCACCAAACGGGTGGAGATGTCGTTGATCAGGTACAATCCAAAAATCATGGAGATGGAAGTGCGGAAGCAGCCCGATTGGCGACCAAGGCGGTCAGAGGGAGAGACGGAAGTGGAGGAAAGAGAGGGAGAAGAGCAGAGGGAACGCCTGATGGCACGCAGACGAAAGAGAATCAGGCAGATATGAGGGCAGGACGGGTGAACAGTGTCACCACGCAGGGGGACAGCTGGAGGGGGAGCGGAGAGAAAGGGGCAGCAGTGTCGCCCGTCACGTGGACTTGAGCATGCGGGACTGGGCGCACTGAGTCACAGAGCGGACCAAGACGCATGCCCAGAGGGAGCGGACCGGGGTGATGTGACGAGGGGAAAGCAGAGACACGAAGATCACTGGGCGGGAAGCAGGAGCGGGTACCAAGAGACGGAAGCGGACAAGAGGAGCCTGGCCAAGGAACGAGGGCGACGACAGTGCAGTCCAGTACGAGTACGCCTGTACGGATACGCCTGGCAACGTCCACAGTACGCGGAGGAGTAGACAGGGAAAAAGAGCCGCGGTGCACCACGAGCACAACGCACGTAGGGCGCGCGAAGAGTGGGAATGGAGGGCGCGGGTGGCGGGGGAAGCGGTGACAAGGCTCAGGGCTCAGGCGCGATACCATGTGTGCAGAAAGATGTCCCCGAAGCCTGAGCCGAGGCCCAGCCAGCCGCCGGCGGTGAAGGGGTACGGGGGGCCAGGGCTGGTGGGCGTGAGGGCCGAGGTGGCCCGCATGCAGGCAGACGCAGCCCTGCAGCCCCCCTCGCTGGCGTCCTCGGCGACATCTGCGGAGGTGTCGTTGCCCTCGTCTCCGGAGAGTCCGGAGACGGTCAGGCGGGAAGGACCTCGGGCGACAGGGCGGCAGAGGGGGGAAGGAGCCGCGGCCGGGACGGGAGAGGGAGGGGACAGGGGAGGAGAGGCAGAGGCGAGTGGAGGCAGGGCGGAGGAGGTGGCAGCGGAGGCTGAGGGGCAGGGGGAGGGGCAGGGGCAGCGGGCGTTGGTGAGGCGGTGGGCGGACCCGTTCAACATCGCGGATGTGATGGAGGGCGTGGACATGGGGAGGGGGGAGTTGGTAGTCGCCGACATCCTCGAGGTGTCAGAGGATGAGGGGGAGGGGGCGAGGAGGATGGCCGTGGAGGGATGCCCAGGACAGCCGTTGGCGCCCAATGTGCCGGCGGCTGCCATGAATTCCATCCTCCCGGAAGTGCGGAGGCAGGGGGAGGGCAAGGGTTGACGAGGACAGCCAGAGGCGGGAGCGGCAGGGAGCAGGGACAGCAGTGTACGAGCCGGAGGGAGGGGGAGGACAAGCAAGGGAGGGAAAGGGCAGGCAGGGACGTCAGGGGCAGGGCAAGGGAAGGGACACCAGGCGGGGAAGGGGGAAAAAGGGAGTGGACGGGGGCGACAGTGGCCGCAGCCCCAACGCTCGTTCAGGCAGTCGCCACCGGGGTCGCCCCAACAGGCCAGTGCGGCGGTACAGGCGGAGGAGGAGAGGGAGGCACGCCGCCAGCAGGCGGCGCGGTACGAGGCGCTGGCGCACGTGGAGCGCCACCCCTGTCGCCACCAGCCTCCGCAGCCGGGACCGGACAGCATCTACTGGTTGGAGATGGAACCGGGGAGGACAGGATCGGGGCGCCAGGGGTGTCTGGAGGGGTCGGGAGGGGAGCACAGCGGGCAGCCCAGTGGTGGGATGCGGAGAGAGGGAGGGCAGGCAGAACAGAGCAGCGCAGTGGCGGAAGGGGACCGCGGCCAGCGGGAGGGAGAGCAAGAGAGGGGGAGCCAGCAAAGTGGACACACAGGCAGCGCGGTACAGGGCAGGGGTGCGGGACAGGTAGAGGGCGGCAAGGGCAAGCATAGTGGGCATGGTACGCAGGGGAAGGGATCGAGACAAGAAGGGCTCCAGGGGAAGGGACACGGGAAGGCGGGACTCCACAGAGTAGGCAGCAAGGGACACGGGGCAGCGGGGCGAAAAGGCAAGGGGCAAGGGAAGGAGAGTCGCCATGGGTACAGGGGCTCGCCGGTGTTCCCAGGGAAGTGATTGGGATGGTGGGGAGGTGTAGTCCTGCCAGCCGTTCCACCAATGTCCCACCATTCCCACCGCCACCTTACCCGGCGATGGGGATGATATACCCACCCCCACCGGCGTACCACGGCATGCAGCGACAGGCACACGTGCAGCAGCCCCCACAGGCCGGTGGGACAGCGTGGGGGGCGCAGGAAGGGAAGGGAGAAGAGCACAGGAGGGCATGCGAGAGGATACGGGAGGCAGAGAGGAGCCTGAGGGAGAGGGAGGCCAGGGACATGGGTGGGGCGGGCAGGGCGGCGGAGGGGAGGACGGAAGGGACAGGCAGGCCCCAGGGAGGGGAAGCACAGGCAGTGGAGGAGCTGCGGAGGGCGTGGGCGGACCATCGGAGAAGGCAGGAGAGGGTTGAGAGGGCGGAACGGGAGGGAGGACGACAAGAGGAGGGAAGGGGGTACGAGTGTCGCCGCCCACTAATGCCGTTCAGGCAGCCGGCTATCCCGCCGGAGCAGGAGGGTGAGATGCAGGAAAGGGCATGGAGGCGGATCAGGGGGGAGGCGGCAAAGCTGGCGGAGAGGGACAGGGAGGTGGCGGCGCGGGAGCGCAGGGTGCGGGAGGAGGAGGAGGCGGTGGCCCAGGGGGCACACCGGGTCATCCCGGATCCGGAAGGGGACAACCCCTCCACGGATGTGGAGAGCGGTCACCGTCAGGGAAAAGGGCCAGGGAGGGGGAAGAGGAGGGGGGGCAGGAGAGGGGGAAGCGGCGACGGGGGGAGGAGCGAGGAGCAGGGGAAGCGGAGGGGGCGCCGCGGCCGGCCAGCCTCATCGCAGAGCCAACGCCGACAGACTGGGACTCGGAGTCGCCGCCGCCGCGGCAGTATGCGCCGCCGCCGGTACGGAGGGGACCAGCGACAGTCGTGGGGTGGACAGCGGGGGAAGTGGCGGAGCTGGTCCGCTACGGTAAGTGGGCGGGGGAGACGAGGGGAATGTGGGAGAAGAGGGGGACCCGCCCCTTCAGCGACCTAGTCGGCAGGGCAGGGAGGCCCAGGGAAAGGGGCCCAGAGATGGAGGAGGGCCCGTGGAGGAGGATGCTGGGAGAGGCGCTCCCGGGGGTGAGCCTGGACTGTCCCCAGGAGAAGGGGAAGAGGCCCAGGGTTCGGATGCTGCGGGAGTTGTTGCAGCGGGAGGGGAGGTACGGGGGCGACGAGTAGGACTGGGCAGGAGCAGGACCAGGAAGCGCCAGGGGCCAGGGGCCAGGGGAGTGCGGGAGGGACGGGCAGACGGGATGCGAGGGAAGCTGCAGGGGAGGTGGGCACGGGGTGTCGGCGAAGGTGGAGGAGGGTAAGGGGAGGGTGTGATGGACACGAGGAGAGGAGGAAGGGAGCAGAGAGGCGCAGGTGCGCAGGGAAGGGCAGGGACACAGCGGGCGGTAGAGGGGGATGTGGTGATGGCGGACACGGACGAGAACCACAAGCGGGGGGTACAGGGCCCGCGGCGGAGGCGGATGGTGCGGCGGAGTACGGGGGTGCAGACGGGTGCGGACAGAGCGCCCAGGCAGCGGGACGCGGGACGTGTCATGGGTACGGCGAGCAGTGTTGGGCAGAACGAGAAGCCTGAGAAGACTCTGTAGTGGATTGGGGTACGACGAGCGGCGGTACGGAGCCGGGCTGCGTTGCCAGGAGCGCCGGCCAGAGGACAGGGTCGTGACCAACGCGAACGGCCGGAGATGGGGTGCAGCACCATCGTGGCCGCTCAGGGAGACAGGCCTACGGGGGCCGCAGCGGCTACGCTGGGCTATTGTTCACTCGAGCGGACATTGCAGTTGTAAAGCAGAGTAAGGACATAAGGAACGTTTGCAGACATTTGCACACATAAGGAACATTGCAGTCGTAGAATCCCAATGGCCAGCGTCATGCCAGTCCTCGGGCAGGGCCACAGTCCAGTCCGCGAATACACCTTTCCCCCCCACACTGGGCACATGGCTTCCCGGATGAGGTTAGAGACAGGGAACGAGGGAATAACACTAGGGTGGGGACACCAGGGAAAAGGGTAGGGACGACAGAGAGGGGCAGGGGTAGAGCGCGCGGGTGGCACACACGAGTGAGAGCGCGGCTCAGACGGAGAGGGCAGACGAGCAATGCAGGCAGGATCAGCTGAGAGACGGTGAATGGGAGGGGAGACAGGCGAGTGAGGGGTCACGGGGCGGCGAGACAGGGGTAGCAGGGAGAAGAACAGGGGGCACACGCAGGGCGCGCGGGAGCAGCCGAGAGCGCGACCACGGGGACACAAAAAAAAGCAGAAAAGGCAGACTTGACACCAAGGAAGGACAGGCAGAGGGGGCAGGGCGCGGGAGGTGGGAGGAACAGGGGGCCAACAGGGGCGCAAAGGAGCACATTGTCTCACACAGAGAAACGCCATGCTGATTACCCGCATTGAGCCGTACCGGCCGCCCTGCCCGACCATCAGGGAACTGATGGAAGGGCGGCCGGCGGGGAAGCACGGTGGGGGAGTCCCCCCGAACGGGTATCTGGGGAGGCCGCCCAAGACGGCCTACAGGTCAGAGGACAGGGCGGAGGCCCTAAGGCGCGTGAGAGGGCGCGAGCTACAACCATGGCGCGGGGGGAACCAGCGGAGAGCACACGGAGCAGGAGATCAACAGTAAGAGGGCTGACAGGAGACAGGGGGGAGGGGAGAGTGGAGAGGAGAGAAAGAAGATAACTTCAACGATGGCGTAAGTGAGTGGGACGCGAGGGAGGGGCGCCCACCTGGCATGGCCAGGGACCGCCAAGGGCCGCGCCACAGGAAGGCGATGGGACTCAACGAGAGCACAGAACTGGGCCCAGACAGATTGCTGTGCAGTGTTGTTGTGCATGTATGCAGGGAGGAGGGAACCACGCGGCAGAAAGCACGGCGGAAAAAAAAACACGAACAAGACCCCACAGCGCCTCAGGTGCGCATGCGGCACAAAGCGAGTGCGCGAGGGGGGGAACCGGACGGAGCAAAAGGGCTGACGGGGGACTGCGGGTGACGCAAAAAACAGTACCAACAGTACCAACAACGACAGGTGACCACGTGGGGGAAAGGCAAGAGTAACGGGGGGCGCGGGGGCCAGGAAGAGGGACCTACCACAGGTCCAGAGGGGAACACACCACGCAAGCGGAAGGGGGCGGGGAGCGGGCGGCCAGAGCTAGGCACGCCAGCCGGACCCTGGAAGGCAGCGGTCTGGTGGGGCTCCGCCAGGGGGTTGCAGGTGGCCCGAAAAAAAACAACAAAACGGGATGCAGGGAAAAGGGGACGGGATAGAAATGGGCGTGTGGCTAGAGCCATACGATGGCCCCAGGGGACTAGGACGGCATGGGAAGCGGCACAAGAGAAAGAGGCGGGGGCGGGAAGGGAGCGACCCGTGCTAGGATGGATGAGGATCCAGTCGGCCCGCGCCACAGGGTTGCTGGCGGCCCGGTAGGGTATAAACACGGGATGGGGGATGGGATGGGGCCGCACAACAGCCCAAATGAATAGGCCGAGGACGCGGCACAAGTGGGAGGGGGTGGGGGCGGGAGGGAGCAACCCGTGCTAGGCGCACGAAATGGTCCCCGGATGGATGAGGATCCAGTGGGCCCGCGCCACAGGGTTGCTGGCAGCTCGGTGGGGTAGAAACACGGAATGAGGGATGGAATGGGGCCGCACAACAGCCTGGCGGGGTAGGGAATCCACAGGACGCTGGGAATGGGCCAGAGACAGGATGTGGCATAGGGGAATGGGACATGGGATGGGAAGGGAGACCGAAAGCGCCAAGCAACAGCCCCGTGGAATCGGGAAACCAGTCGTGATGGAGTGGTGAACCTTGGGCCAACCATGGGGAGCCTGACCACGGGAAGTCAGGAAAATGCACTGAACTCCGGGACGGCCGTGAGGTGTCCGCAGGAATGAGGGTTGACCCTGAGGTTCCCAGGTCAATGGCCTGAGTACACGTAGGTTCACGCATGAGCGGGCCCAGGGGGAATGCCGAAAGGGTCGCCCCCTGGCCTCCACCCGTGGATGGAGGACACCCAAGTGCATCCGGGAGCCGAGTGGGTACTCCCACCCGTGAGGGATGGGGAGTGGTGGAATGTGGTTGACAGAGAGAAATGCTCCTCTGTCGGCGAGGGCTATCCACAGGAAACCCGCCTGGAGGCGCCCAAAAGGCTGTGCTAGGGGGGGGAGGGCGGAGGATCCTTCGATGGGTGACCGGAAGGAGCTGAAACCGTGAGGGCAGCGACTGAAGGGAACCTACCGCCGGTCATGCCCCAAGGGAACCTGGTTGAAGTTCTCGGCCGTGAGGTGAGACAGGGGTCGCCAGGGGAACTGATGGTGGAGAGCTCTCCTTCCCGCCAGAGGCGGCCACCATGTAAAACAAACGAGGAGATGTCAGATGAGGCTGCGGACGCGGCCGCCCTTACTTACTTACTTACTACTTACTTACTTACTTACCTCATCGGTAGGCTGGTCAAATGGGTGTTTCAACATCCTATCGCATTGCGGGTGGTTGAGTTTTGGCTCCCTGCGCAGCATGACTCGGGGGATACAGCTGTTGCAGCTGGGTGGCAGAGACTGGACGACGCGGCTGCGCCGAGGGGGCTGGATGACGCTGATCGGTATCCTATTCCCTGGGATAGTATTCTGGGCGTTCTTGATGACCCTCCCAGTCCGGTCTGCTTTAATGGCTCTGTGGTGTTCAAACTCAATGCATTCATGGAGGGGTTGTATGATATGACTCTGGGACAGTCGTCGGCCTTGGGGGGGTGGGTGCTTGAGCAGGGGTTTGATGCATCCACTCCGGTGCGGGTCTATCACGACGCCAGTGTGTCTCTGTCCAAGCACCGGCAGGCGGCCTACCTTCGTATGCTGCTGTTCCTACCGCGAGTCTATTTCGATGTGCCTGACTGCAGGTTCTGTAGTCTTTTTCAGGGCAATGAGCAGTCCCATATGTGTGCCTGTGTTGAGTTGTACGGCCGACAATGCAGGGCAGTGCGTGCGTGAGAGGACTTGATGATACGTGATCTGGGCTTCTCGGTGTTAGCTGACTGAGATACGGTCCTGCGGCTTAACAGGTCTGGGCTTGTATATTGGTTGGCTGTGGAAGCTGATGTCCGACTCAGTGAGAGGAGGGCCACATTGAGCCTACTGCCTGGCCACTAGGTGGTCATTCTTGCCACTTCGGGTTTGCTGTGGAACTCTGAGCCGCCCCTTGAGTCCCCTGGATAGTTGACTGCACAGGTGCGCCATCAGTTGTCTCAGTTAGTGCCCCAGCGTATGCATGAAGGGACCGACAGTTCGGCACCCTGTGTGGATCGTCCCTCCCCTGATCAGGGTCTGTCACCTTTTGCTGAAAATTGTCCAGTTAAAGCTCCAGTCTCGGATTTACTGCAAGCAGTGATGGCGTGGGTCGTGAGAAGGGATCCTCGGTTGACTGTGCCTTATCGTGCAGGCTATTGTGTGAGCCTGCCCTCGCGTATGTTTCGGGACCCGTCACCCGTTGACTACGTGCTATAAGTGTGCTCGGCTAATCAGTGTATGCACCAGTACCCACGGCAGTCAAGAAGAGCTGTAGTACTGTGTGGCTGTGACACCAGACTGGTGCCAGACTGGCGGCGGACCATAATTACTCCATGCCTCAGCTCAATTGATTGATGACGCTCAGTGCCCTTGTATGTGTCGTGGCTTGTGGCAGTTCCTAGCGACAGCCACGTTAGGCCCATGGGCGGAGGATCCGGGTGATCTGACCGTGAACGGGCTAGGGGACTACCCCAGGGAGGTAGGGCGCGTGAACACCCCCCCCCCCACACGGAAGAAGCGACCCCGGACCCAAAACCCAGCACCCGGTGCCACCGCACACCACATCCACACCGGCGACACCCTATAGCACACCCAAGCCCCCACACGCAGTGCGCGCAGCCTCCGAGCGGAAGGTGATGAGCGGTTATGGTGACTCTCAGGGTCGCCGATCTCGCCACAGCCTTGCCGGGAGATGGCCCTGGTGAACCAAAACCAGAACCAGAACGCAAGCCGTACCCGCACCAGGCCGCCTTCCCCGAGGCAAGGCCGCGGCCCGTCCGCCCTCCGACGCCCAAGCACACGCCGATGGGCATCACGCTGCCGCAGCTGCAGCGGCGCGTCGTCGAGGCGGGGGGGGGACGGCGATCGGGCAGGACGGGGTGCCAGCCACGGGGGCACTGAGTGAGGGGCGGAAGGCGACCGAGGGAGGCTGGCAGGCGGACGAGGAGGGCAGGCACCAGGGGAGGGCAAAGGCGCCGGCAGCAGCACAAGGGGATGGACACAAGGGAAGGGCCAGGGCGCTCGCGGCGACGGGAGGGGGCAGGGGCACGGGCAGGGTGCCAATGCAAGCAGCAGCAGGGAAGGGCAGGCGCACTGGACAGGCAAGGGCAGGGGCAGCGGAAGGAGGGACACGGGGCACGGTAAGTGGCACGGGCAGGGACATGGGAAGGACACGGGTGCCAGCGGCGGCGAGAAAGGCAAGGGCGCCGGCGACAGATCGGGGGACATGAGACACGGGCAGGGGGACAGGCAGGAGAGAGCGCACCAGAGCAAGGGGCCAGGGGCAGAGAGAGGGCCCGGGGGCAAGGAAGGGGGGGCTGACGCACGCCCCCCGCCCCCCTCCCGTCTAACGGGGGCCTCAGCCTCAGCGTAGCGTGCCAGTGAACCTAAAGGAGTGGGTTACCGGCCCAGCTCTCAGGGCTAATGGAGGCGAAGTTAGACCCTGTGGGCAGCAACCGGCCTACAGACAGCCACACCACGCAGGGATGAGCACAGTCGACGGTGGACTGGACTCCCGCCCCCCCCCCCCCCCAGCACAAGCCCCCCCACCACGCAACACGAACACATGTGCGCAGAGGCCTGCCGGCAGGAGCGTGCAGCTCCAGGGCGACAGCCGGTTGACACACGCCGCACAGGCTCATGTGTGGCTTCCTGCACAGGGGGGGGGGACACTGCGCAACACACAGATGGCCTCTGGCGGGAGATCAGTGGGACCCGCCCACAATCCTGCATAGGTAATGCCCGACCACAGGCACCCGGCGACGTGGGGCATGAGCTGCCGACCCCCCGTGGCCTGAAGATCGGGCGAGGCCGACCCAGGGGTACGCCTGCAAACAGGGCCCGAGGCGCACCAACACAGCACCGCGCCTCGAGAGGGACAAGCGGGCGCCCGATCGAGAGGTGAAGCCTCTGCCACCGGAGCCGTGGCGGTGCAGCGTCGCGGCTACAGACCGATCTGGGGCATGCGCCAGCGAAGCCTTGGAGGGAAGTGGAACAGGGAAGCACTTCGCACCCCCCCCCCCCACCGCACCACCTGCCGCACTCCAGCACCTCCTGCAGCCCACCAGCACCACCTGCAGCCCTCCTGCACCTCCTGCAGCCCGCCTGCACCACCTGCAGCCCTCCTGCACCACCTGCAGCCCTCCTGCACCCCCTGCTGCCCACCTGCTCCTCCTGTTACAGAGAATTACATCGCAGCCGCCGTAAGGCGGCTGCGGTTAACTGCCCTATGCCCACACAGCCCCCACCACGTGTCCTCTGATTCACAGGCGGCATCCCAACCTGATCGCCGTCACCCTGCTCTGCAGCTGACACAATGCCTCCTGCAGAATTCACCTCCCTCGCGCCCGCAGAGCAACGAGCGGGGCTGCGCCCCGCGGAAGCGCTCCTCGTCACGACCGTCGTCTACTCTGAGAAGGACAGGGTGTTGTTGCTCACGGCGCAGCACTTCAAGACCTCCACCGTCGTACAGGGTATTCCGATGGGTGACAGTCCACTTCAAGCCAGCGTGGCGCTCTGGTGGGCCGTCTTGACGGGTCAGATACTTCGACGCGAGCTCGAGGCCCTCCGAGATCACTGCCGCAAGTACAACTGGGGCCACCTTCCGGGACCTGTTGGATAATTTTCCGGACCAGGTCGCCCCCCTCCCGCATGCGCGCCGCAACGACATCATCCACGCTGGCCGTCAGCACTGCGCAGATGTGGACGATAGATTCTTGGCCAAGCTGCAGTTGGATGAGTTTGTTGAAGTCCTGGCCGGGACGCGCAAGGTCCAGCCCGTGCTTCTGCGCATCCCGCTACTGCACTGGCTGACTGTGTGGGCAGCTGAACGCCCCGGCCCCCCGGCAAGCGGGAGTGGGAGCTGGAACTTCAGCGGCGAGTAGACGATAATTCCCTGCTCGCGCCGGATGCCATTGTGGCGCTGCGGGCCAAAGAAGCACCAGGCAGTGAGGCAGCTCCCACGTGGCTGTCCATGCCCGACGCACCGCTCGATGTGGATGACGAGGGGCTTCAACAGCAGCTATAATATCTGGCCAACCTCACCAACATCGCTGCTGCGCATACCGCACGCTCACTGCACGCGCTCGCCCGCCCCCATGCAGTGCCAGCGCGCCCACTCCAGGCCCTGCAGTCCGCAGTGTCTCGTGCCACACTGGCCGCGGCAGCCAGGTCCGCGTGGGCTGCGTGCCCCACGTTCATCCGCCCCGCCATGCGCGAGGAGCTCAGGAAATTCCTGGAGACAGTGGCGAACCGGTTCGGATCGAACCTGAAAGCCCCAGACGCCAACCACCAGACGCTGAAGGATGTCCAGCAGCTTCTGGTCCAGTCTGAGCGAGACGGAATCACGGACTGGAGGGCGGTCGCAATAGATTTCTTCAAAGATGGGGACCTGCCAGTGGCCTTCACCAACTCCTTCGCGCCCGTCCGAGACCTCCGCAGCCTACGTTAAGCCCTATGGGATGGAGTGGAGCACCACCTGGTGTTGCCAGGCGAGCGGCGGCAGGCGCTGGCGATGCTCAAGCGGTCCCTGGCTTCGCGAGTCGGCCAGCAGGGACCGCGCATCCTCCGACTGGTTCATGGCGGGGGCCCTGCAGCCGACCGACAGCCTACCTGCCTACCACCAGTCTCAGGTCGGCCAGCCCCAGTCGATCTCAGGGGTGGCCGCGTCAGCCTCCACGGGGTTCCAGCCCGTCAGCCCCAGCTCCGCCACGCGGGCGGTGCGCATCTCGCATCTGGGCCGCGTGGACGCAACAGAGTTGTCGTCCGTCATGTCCCATGCCCTCGGCGTACCCATCTTCATCACAGCGGCAGTTCACAGCCGAGGGTTCGGGTTCGCAGCAGTACCGGGAACCAAGTGCGCGGAAATCTTCCTGGGCGAGTCGGTGGCCCAACGCGAATGGGCAGCGCCCGGGAAGAGCATCATGCTGGCGGGGCGGTTAGACACCACCAACAAGCCCTTCGCCTTGGCCACCCAGTAGGCTTTGACCATGCCGCCATCACAGCGTCAACCAGACTCCCCCGAGAGGACCGCCAGCAAACCTCGCCTTCGCCAACCGGCGATGCAGGCGAGCAAAAAGGCGCGCGGGCAGCAGGCCACCAACCCGCACGCCGCGGCGCTGGCGCTGCCCCCCCCCTCAGCACAACCCGCGTCCTTACCACCGCCGCCCCAGCTCCCCGCCCTGGAGGCTTGGGCCCTGCCAGATCGACGCGTAGTTGAGACGTCCCGCGGCATGCCTTGGGAAACCTCTCGCCGGCGATGACTAGCGCTCCTCCAGCGCCCCTCCCATCAGCTGGCCCCCCTGCACTCAGTCACTCGCGCGGTGTGCACCCTCCAAGCCCGCACGCAGTGGACCGGGCTGCCAGAGATCTACGCCCAGCTGGACGCCCTCACGGCTGGGCCACTCCACCTGACGCAGGCGCCAGCCCCCTCAGCGTGCCACGCGTACACCCACTGCGGCTCTCTCCAAGCCCTCAACCCCCCACCCCACCTTTGCTGATTCTGTGGCGGCCCAGCCTTCCTCACCTTGCAAGTTGACTCCCCCCGCCCCCCCGTCCTGCTCGATGCCCTCTTGACCCTCCCTCCGGCTGCGCGCGACGGCCTGAGTAGAGTCTGGCCCGTCTCCACCCCCTTGGCAGCGTTCCGTCGCCGACCGACAGTGTGTGGTCGTCACGCCTCGGTACCGTCATGCAGATCGCCTCATCCCGTTTTGAGACAAGGGGACCCCGGCACCGGCAGCACCGAACCCATTAGGTGCCGCTGGCCCCTACATGTACTCAGCCCCACCCGACGCGGGATACCACCTCAGTTCCCAGCCCCCGCCTACACAGCTGTATCACGCCGAAGCCAGCCTGTGCGGCGCGTGCGGGCGTCCCAGCTTGTGGACGGCCAGCCTCTCCCATCACCCCCCGGTGCCTGTGTGGGCGCGCCTTTTCTGCACCCCCAACGTGCGGCCGTCGCAAGTGCTCACCACTGCGATGGCGCCTCGTTTCCGCACAGTTCGTGACGGGTTGGAGTTGCCAGACGCAGTCCCGAAGTCACGTATCCCGTTTCAGGACGTATGCGAACCCTCGCAGACCGCGTTACATCCCGCCCCAGGATGGGTCCAGTCGCTCCGTCCCCCAGAACCCTTGGCCCAGCCAGCGTCCATGGCACCTCTCACCGCCCTGATCAACAACCTCGGCGGCCTGCCCCACAAGACCGACTAACTGCACAGCTGGATCCTGGTGCTGCACCCTGATGTCCTGTCCCTGCAGGAGACTTGGGACCCGGATGCTGTCACGGCTGCACTGCCTGACCACTATCAGGCGCACATGTCCCAAGTCAGCGGGCCGGGTGCCGGGTGTGTCATAGCCTGGCGCCGAGCCCACGTCCCTGCCAGCGACCACATCGTCCTTCACGACTGCATAGACTGGCTTGCGCCGCTCCTGCGTCTGGCCAGCCACGGCACCACTCTCGCGGTCAGCGTGCATTTCCGCCCCAAGCTCTCCTCCGCGGCCCAGCGACGTCACCTCCAACACATCGCCACCCTGGAGTCCAACACCAAGCCCACGCTGCTACTCCTGGGGGGCGATTTCAACTCAGCCATCACCCCAGGCACAGCCTTGCATGCCGCGCTGTCACCGCGGGGCTGCTCTCAGCGTCTACTCCCCCACGGCACCCTCACCCACTTTCCGACACGTGGCCCTGTCCTCACAGCAACAGCGATCGATCACGTGTTCGCGCCAGGCGCTGTGTCGGAGGCAGAGGCAGTGGCGTTCCCAATAGACAGCGCCCACATGGCCATCCTGGCCACCGTCCGGGTCAGCTCGGCGGCAGTGGACCCTTTCGCGTGGAAGCGGTATCGCTTCAGGGCGTTGCAGCCGGAGGTTCTGGGACACGTGGTGGCACTGCTGGATATTTACTGGGCTTTCCTGGCGCTGACGCCGGGCGCCCCTGACATCTATTTGGCCGCCGCTCATGCCGTCGCCGATCGTGTGGTCCCGCGCCGCCAGCAGCCCAAATTGGAGCTCGCTTCCTTGGCCCCCCATTCCACCCTGTACAGCCCAGAAGAAAAATCACGCCCTCCAGGCGTTGGTGTCCCAGCAGGCGCGTCAGCGGGGGTACCGGTCCCGGGTGGATACCCTGCAAACAACAGCCATCACCGGGGCCACGCGCCGCGCTCTCCGCCTACCGACAGTCCTGCTGCAGCCGTTCCCGGGCCTGGCACTCAGGCCTGACGCACAGCCAGCCATGCGGGAAGCAAGACTCGCTGAGGTCAACGCACAGGCGGCGTACGTGCAGGAGGACTGCTGGATACGAGTGGATGTGCAAGCAGTCAGTGACGCTGCCTCGTCGGAGCCCTGGTTCACCGCGTTCCGCCCTGACCACGACCTCCCCATGCGCCTGGTACTTCAGCTTGTCTGCGAGTCCAACCCCACGTGGTCGCGAGCAGGCACAGCAGCGTTCGCCCAGGAGCTCTCCAGAGCTCCTCTCCCCCACTGGCCTGCCATTTGCACGTCAGCCCGCAAGGCCCGCTCTCTGGCAACGGCGCTGGACAGCGCGCCTCTTTGCCCTCTCGTCGGGTGGCCTGCTTCTGGGCGTCCGAGCGGTCCTCGCCCAGGCCCAAACTGACGTAACATCCGTGGCAGACCTCATTTTGCAGTACGCCTTGTACAAGGGCACAGGTGCCCGCAACGTCCTGAAGTCCTACTGCCCGGTGTGAGTCGGCTCAGCCATAGCTCGGGTCGAAGGAGGCTGTGCCCAGCGCCGCCTGAACGACACCGCAGAACTTGCGGCTACGCTGACTCCAGACCTGCTGGCCTATCGCAAGGGCGTACAGCAGCCCTTTGTCGCCCTTGCAGCGCGCGCAGCGGCCACCTTGTGCCTGGTTCAGTACGCGACTGTCGCTCTGGCAAAGTGGAATGAGAGTGACGCGGATTTCCGTGTGGTCCGGGGCCAGACCACTCAGGTGATGCAGCTGGCGGCTCCCGCTTGGGACTTCGGGTCCTGGTCCGTGCAGTTCTATGGCAGGCAGCTGATCTGCCTGTTGCCGTCTGACGGGTTTCCAGAGCCGTTCGCACCCCAGGAGGGGCACAACCAAGGGTGCCGTATGGCCGGGGAAGGGTTCAACTCCACTCAGGCCTTCGTCAGTGCCGCCATGCCGAAACCAGACGACGTGCGCATCCCGTCCCCCAGAGGCCCCCTGCCCGCCTCCCACATCTGCCTCAGCCACGACCGGCTGTTTGTGCAACAGTCGTTGCAGCGGGCGAAGGATTCCATATCCCACTGCCTATCGGCGTCTTGGGCCATGGCCCGCATACCCAACATGCTGAAGCTCGAAATCTTCGCTTTCCGCATGGCCGAGGGGGGGGCTACAGCAGTTTGTCAGAAGGTTGGCCTGACGGGCAAACCGACGCACGTGGAATCAACCTAAATAGTCGGCATCCCTGTCCTCCATCACGTCTCGCCCACCAAGCGCTTGGGCAAGCTCCTCAGCAAAACCAGACGGGTAGTGGAGGCGCTACAAGCAGACGAACCCCCCCCGGCGCCCTTGCTACGCCTCCGGTCCCTGCACTCGTTCGCTGTGGCGTCCATCGTCTTTGTCGTTTCCGGGGTTATCCTCCGTCGGGTGCACCTGGCAGCGCCGCAAGCTCGCGTCAACAGTGTGTACTGCCGGGCTGCTGGTGCCCCCAAGTGGACGCCAGCCGACTTCCTGTACGGGACCTGAGAAACCGGGGGCGTGGGCGCCCCGCTCCTGAGCTTGCGCAACGTTGTCCCTTTTGGCGCTGTCGTACGCCCAAGCAGCAGCGTCATGCAAACCCCTCGTCAAGTACTCGGTCTCGCCCTCGTACGGCTCCATCACCCAGCGAGGGAGGCCGTCACCCTGCAACAGCGCTTGCTACCGCTGGACATCACCATCCACGCGCTTCCGGACGTCTTCGTCGGCATGGCCACCGTCCACCTCCCGGGGAACCTTCACCAGGTACCCCCCGACGTGCCCTTGTACTTCAGTGCGGACGGGTCCCCCACCGATGACGCGATTGGGGCATGTCTTGCATTTTGGCATCCGGCAGCTGGGGTCCTGATGCGCGGCTCGTATGCCATGGCGGCATGCGGGGCCGCGTCCGAAGACGCGGAGTGGCTGGCGGTTCTGCTCGCCCTGCAGCAGGTCGAGGGCCGTCCCAACCCTCTAGTACGAGTTGGCGATGCCACGGGCACATCATTTGCGGGCTGGACTCGCGGGCCCCCCGATCACACGCTCTGGGCCCTGGCCCTCATCTTGCTGGTGCCCTGGCTGTGCAGCATCTCAGTTGACGAGTTTCGGACCCGTGCCCAGCACAGGGGCCTCACATCTGGCCCCATCCCCAGCCTCGACGCGTGGGCCCACGATGAGGCCAAGGGCAGCCTTCGCTTGGCGACACCGTGGTCTGCGCCCCCCAGTATGGGGCTGACCGACAGCATCGTCCTCATGCACCGGGGAGCGCTCCTGCTGCAACTACCAGCCACCCTGGACACCTCGTATAAGAGGGAGGTCGATCGGCGCTTCAAGCAACGCAAAGCTGTTGGTCCCTGGTCTGGAGCCGCCCTAGAATGTAGGTTTCTGGCAGGCCACGTGTCCAGCCAACAAGCCTTGCAGGCCACCCGCAACCGCCTGTACACATGGGCGGCGACCCCGCCGGACTTTGGCGCAGCTTTGTGCCTGCTCTGCGGGCTGGCGTTCGCGGACATGCCCCGGCACGAGGCCTGGGAGTGTGTCCCCCAGCTCATGTCCCTGCAGACACAGACCTGGGCTGCATGGCGCGTATCGGCGTCAGCCGGCTATGTCTGCAGCCCCGGCGCTTCTTTGGCAGTTTACGAGGGCACAGTCCTGGTCTCTGGCGTACACTCGACTTTCGCCCTAGCGGTGCAGCAGCGCCCCACAGCCCTGCCCCAGGTCGTCTTGGCCCGCCCCCAGTGGACAGCGTACACCGTCGGGGGCCTCACAGCTCAGGCGCCGTTGTCGGCCACCCCCCTCCAGCATCACAACGGGTGCTCTCCGCGATGGCGCCGGCTGCGCCGGCAGCGCCACGTCCTTTTGATGTTGTGCAGGCATCTCTGCCCGATTCCATCGCAGGCCAGCACCTCGCTTGGATGCCTACAGCCACAGTACCCCCGGCAGTACGCATCCTTGGGCTGTCTCCGCCACTAAGGCCCTCGGTTTCCATAGTGTTGGTGTGTGTGCTGCGCGCCACTCGATGGAACGCAGTTTTCCTGCCGGGACCACCCGTGGTACCCCTGGCGCCGCGCGCCCACCACAGAGACGATGGTGTGGTCGTCGTGACGTGCAGTGCTGACCTAGCACTGCCTGATATAAACGTATTACTGGCCAGGGCCGCATCCGCCCACGGGCTGGCCGTCCTCGCCAGTAGGCCAGCGCTCCACCCACTGTTTTTGGCTCTGAGCCTCGACGTCACGTTGCACTCTGCCATGGGTGACCTAGAACTCTGGGTCTCCCCGGGCGCCTATGTGCAGGACCTCCAGGTCTGACAGGCAAGCGGACCCATTGGGCTCTGCAGCGAGCCCCCGCCATTACTGGACACTTGGAGACTGAAGTTCACCAGTACGCCAGACCAGTGCGCATGTCTTGGGTTTGGTTAGCACAGGGACGCACGGCACAGGGACCACGGGAATGGAGGCGGCACGGGAGGCAGGAGCACGGGAGGACAGGCAGGACGAAGCCGAGTGCGCAGCCCTCCCCCCTCCCAAAGCCAGGAGAGCAGCGGCCGAGTGTCATGGCCAGCTGCCCCCTGACCCCGGCCCTAAATACGGGGAGCGTGAGGGAGCGGCCTGCCAGCCACTACCGATACCGTAGGGCATACCATACCATACCATACCACCACCCCCCCAGCGGCACGGGAGCCAAGGGCGGAGCCGGCACGGATGGCCGCTGCCCCGGCGGCGCGGGGGTCCGGCGCGCAACCAGCGAGGATGGCGCAGGAGCCACGGGCGGAGCCGGCACGGGGAAGGGTTGGGGCCCCGCGTCCTGCAGAGGCCGGGAACGATTGGGTCCTGCGCTGGAGCGCGATTCCCGACCCCCTGGGGGGCCTAGCCCTCCCCCTGGTGATGGAGGTGTACGGGTGGCTGAGTTGCGCCACCTCAGGGACCAGGAGGGGATTGAGGAACCGGCAATTCGATGCCATGCTCCTTCGGAGGGACAGGAAGAAGCCGAAAGTACCCCCGAGGCGGTGGGTGGCCCGGGAGGACCAAGGGACGGTCATCCGGGCCATGATTCGGCGGGATGGCCCGACCAGGGGCCGGAGTGGCCAGCTCTCCTGGAAGAGGGGGCGGTGCTCCACGTCCAGGACGCGGAGGTCAACATCTGGCTGCCCTGGGCCCTGCGCACCGCCCTCGGCCACTGGGGCTACCGCTCGAGGAACCCGCCACCCCCGCAGCCCCAGCCCCAACACAAACGGAGGCGCAGGTGACAGCTGAACCCGACGGCGATGGCTCAACGCCCGGCACGCCGAGCGCGGGGCGCCCCCCCCTGGCAGCCCCAGGCCTCCCAACCCTGAGCACCCCCCCCGCCCGCCGTCCGCGCAGCAGGACATGTGGGGGACAGGCGTAACGCCCGATCCTGGAGGGCACGAAGGCCGCTGCCACACCTGCAGGGACGCGGCCAGGTGGGCACGCGCCGGCGGCGCGGGGCGCGCGGACGCGCGCGGCAATGAAGTCCGTCTGACCCGCTGACCACTGACCACTGACCGCTGGCCCAGGCCGCCTCCCCCAGCGCCTGCGAACGCCAGCCCCCCCCCCCCCCCCCGCGGCATCGCACAGCGCGATGGCGGCGACGCTGGCAGCAGGGGACACCGTGGGCGAAGGCCATAACGAAGACCCGGGGCACAATGGGCCGGGTCCCGAAAGGCAGGCGGGAGGGAGGGTACGGGCAGCAACCTGGGGTGCTCCTCTGACGGGCACCCGCCCCTACAGCCGGGGCCCACCGACCCCCCCCCACCCGGCCGCCCGCACGCCGGGGCACACGGAGGGAGGGACCGTAACAGGCCGCCAGCGGCGCACGGCACAGGGGCAGACACCACGGCAGGGAGTGAACCGCCAGCTGCTAGCCCTTGGGGCCGCGCCCGGAGCCCGAGGACGCCAGACAGCCCCGGCTGGGCACGACGCGGAGAGGGGCGCACAAGGCCACGCTGCCGCACATCCCCCTCTCCGGCAACTCGCATGTCACAGGGCACGAGGGAGAGCGCCCCCCCCAAAACAGTGACCCCCAACGCAGGCCGGCGCGCCAGTGCCGCGCGGCCCGGGTGACACTGAACCGCCCCCGGACACGCAGCGGAACCCGACCGCGAAGGGGCCTCGGCCTGGGCCTTCAAGCCACCACCCGAATCCGCCAAAGAAATGAACCGGGGGGGCGAAGGTGAGCAGAGGGACTGCATCACCCCGGCAAGACCCGCCCCCCCTCCCACCCCACCCAGGCCGCGGAATGCTGGTGATTGGCTCGGGGACCTCGGCCCTGTAGCCGCCCCCCAGGCCAGTAGAGCGCCCCCCCCTCCCCCCCGAGAAGGCCGCGGCGCCGGCCGAGCGCCACTTGGTCCACGCGCCGCGCGCCCCCAGACCGTCACCTGCCTGGTCCCACAGTGACCTCGGTAAGCCGCGGCGCCAGCCAGCCTGCCAGCCTGCCAGCAAGCGACCCGCCGGGACACAAGGACGCCCCACGGCGCCCCTCTCGAACCGCGCCCGGACGGGAGCGCAAGGACACAAACCAGAACAGTATGTAGACCACACCCTCCCTGGACTGAGTGACGCCAACGAAGCCCGCCTTGATGCCCGTACAAGAAAGGCAGCGCAACGGACCGAGGCGAAGCGCCCGCCCGCCCCCCACCCCCGGAGACCCCCCAACCGACCCCGGACCCAACCAAGCGCCCAAGGGGGGCAGCAAACGGACCGTCCCCCCTGCCCCCCCCCACCAACACCCCCCAGCCGGCCGGACCGCCCCGGACGCACAGGCCCGCCCACGAGCGCGCAACCCAGAGGCAGGCAAGGGGAAGAAGGAACCAGGCCACTCCCCCCCCCCGAGCTAACAGGATGGAGCACGGGCCGGGGCAGGAAACGCGGAGAGGCACGAACCACCTGGAACGGCCCTACGGACGCCCTACCCCGGAACCACGCCTGGAGCGGCACACCAACCCGGGGGGGGGGGGCGCGAAAGCAGCTTAAGCACAAGCGCACACACACACAACGGCCACGCGGCGCGGACCTGAAGGGCGACCGGACCGAGCCTGCGGAACGCACAGACCGCATGGAATGGCGTATCGGCAGGCGAGCAGACAAGACACCCGGACGGGACGACCCGCCACACGCATTGCGAGGAGTGCGGGGGAAGGTGGTGTTGGCCAAGGGAGAGACGCGGGAACCGGCACCGGCCCCTGGCACCCGCCGCAAGCGCCACGCACACACGACCAGGGCACTGCACCCGCCAAGGCTGTAGTGGCACACAGTGCTACGCACCAGCCCCGCAACTAGGCAGCCTCCGCGCCAGCCTGTGGGGGTCCCACTGGCGACAAGCCAGTAGCACGGGCCTGGCGGCGCCGGCAGCCCAGGCGGCCAAGCATTAGGGGGGCGGCGTGGTGCGTAAGCCCCTGCCACCATGGTTGCTAAATGATGCACTGACTGGCGAGTGGCAAAATGGGGAAGCCGGGGAGGGACAGGGCTCGTGAACCGGGGGGCTTCGCCACCAGGCAGGAGGTGCTTCATGAAGGGCCTCCCACTAGGTTCTGGTGGGAAGGATATCACCCCGCCCGATCAGGTTGCCACCCGGAGCTGAACAGCGCCTGGTACCCGCAAAATCAAACCTCAAACCGCAAACCGTGGCTAATTCGATCAACAGATCGACCGGGTATTCGTAGGAGTGCGTCCGAGAATTTCTCTCAGATGTTTCCCTGCAGTTGTCCCATGTCTTGGGAGGAATGTTCCCCAAGAGACACAGATGAGGCTCTGTAGGCCGATAGGACATGGGGTTCAGACGCCCCATGAGCTCTTCCACCTGCGCTAGAAACTCTGAGATACGGGCAGCTGAGGGGAATTCAGGGAGAGGAGGCAACTCCTCAATCTCCGTTCGGACACTCAGACCCGTTTCGTAGACTGGATACATTTGCTCTAGTCTTTTCAGGAAGTGGCCCCAGTTGGAGCTCTTTCTGATAGCGGTCTTGACTTGCCGCTGAAGGAATTTGTTTTTGCACGACTTTTTGATGACCGTGCATTTGGTCCTGACATCAGCATGTTGCTGACCTGTGAGGAGCAAAAACTCGGAAACCTCCTCAGCCCACTCGGGCAGGTTTTTGGAATCAAACTCCGGGAGTTCGATCGGAAGTTTCGCAGTGGCAATGGCCTTCGTTCCTCTACCTGGTACACCTGGATCATCTGTTCCACCTGAAGGGGGTGGGGGATGCGTGGTGGCTAATGGCGCTAGCGCAGCCAGGCCATAGCTCTTTATCTCTGCTTCTGTGGTGTCGCCTAAAGTACAGACAGGCACAGTCCTCAAAAGGGGGTGGAAAGGTCTAGGACAGGTGTCCATGGACGAGCTGGGGATACCTCTGCAGCTTTTTCACATCCCTAGTCAAACGTTCCACACCAGGAGACATGGTAGGTGGAGGCTGCTTTAAATCGGAGATCCCCAGTTTAGTCTTGAGTGCTGATAACAATGAACTCAGATCAGGGTCTTCATCTCCTGCACCCAGGACCCGAGAAGCAGGTCCATGGTCTCATCGAGACCCAGCTTAGGGGCTGCCATGCGTGGTGGCAAACCTCGATCCACACATGTGGGTTGAGGTGCCACTGCCCTGGGACTGGGGCCAGGCTTCAGGTATTCATGTTGCTTCGGTTCTTCCAGAGGCGTAGTTTCTTCAAACACCCAGTCGGGTTCCCACTCTGATGGTTGGGCCGACGCCGACCAGTCCATTTTGCCAGGAGGTATCTCGAACGTCTCCTCGCCCCCAGTCGCTCTGAAAATCGTTCCCAAAGGTTCATCCTTCCCCTTTCCTTTCATTGCTGCTCTTCTCTGACGCCTTGACCTTCGCATTGGACACTTCAACCCCTGGAGTAGGCGTAGCTTCGGATGGGGGCATTAAGGACATGATTGAAGCTAGGGCGGCTGCCACAGGGTCCCCGCCTTCGAGGTGCCTGAGGTTTGCCCGCGTTAAGGCGAGCACTTCAGCGCTAGCGCTCGGGCAGACTCCTTCGGTATTTATCTTTGTAAATTCTTCCGCCCCTCTCGATTCTGCATGTTCTCCTAGAGGACCAGTATCACGGGGTACACCACTTGTAGATAAAGGTCCAGCTCTCACATCGCCAGTCTTTGACCTGGTGCTTGTGATCGGCACTGTTTTGACACTGAGCGTGACAGACATCTTTACAGTTCAGGAAATAAGTTTTTCTTGGTGTTCTTCGTGTTCTCCTTTGGTCTTCTAGGGCCTTCCTCTTCTACCAGAAAAGGATTCTTGTTTGCTCACACTTGTGCTTGTTCCTTGTATTTGTTTTAGAAAACCTTGATGACTTTCCACAAGTCAAAATGAGTTTCACACAAAGATGAAATAGACCAGGTCCAGGCACCAGATCAATAAAATCAGGATAAGTCCTTCCACAATCAAAACATGTGTAACAAAAAGGGGCTACAGATAGACAAATGTAGATGGAAACACCAGGCTCCAATGGATTATAAACAAAATAGACGATTTTATGTGAAACCTGACATGACCCAGGTCCCCAGGAGAGTTTCAAGCACTTCATGTGCACTCCTTTGGATGGTATGGAGTTGTTTAGGAATCTGAGGCATAGAAGTTGGGCCAGAAACAGGATATGGCTTGGCGAGCATGGCTAAGCAATTGAATTCAGAATCAGTTAAAACATAGAACCACAATAAGTGATAGAAACAATTGAGTATAGGGGTCTTGAGGTGGGAGACCACTAGGCTTAACCTACAAGGCCCTAGGCAAGAAGTGCGTACCTTCCTTCGGTATTACCTCCATGAAGGAAGATACCTCTGCTCCTTTGAGTAGTAGGGGTGAACTTCATGGGGGGCTAGGGTTATAACCCTAGTTTTGTTTACAAAGTGTACTTCAGGCTTCAAAAGAGTGATAAAAAAAATTAAGTGCTAGTCTCAATATTCCTCCCAAGGTTTAAGAGGGGCTTGGCCTGGATCAAGTACCCCAAAAAAGACATAGTAGCGACTTTTTCTTACTGCACCACCCTGCTGGTGGCTACGACAGTGCCACACGAACCACACATGGCGGTGCACGCGCTAAAGGATCAACCGGAGGATATAGGGTACCTGGTGGAACCCCACCGCTACTAGGTGCCCAGGTCCGTCTGCTCCAGGAGCACCTGTCGGCGCTCCGATCCTGGGCGAGCACGGTCACCGGGGCCAAGGTCTGGTTCCACGAGCTAGCCCCCAGCCACCCTGACGTCAACTGTCACTTCAACGCCCTCAACACGGGCTGGTTCAACCCCACTGGATACTGTTCAGTCCCAGAAACCTGGGGCCACACGTCCTCCAACGCGTATGGGGGCGGCCCCTGCAGGCACGCCACCAGTGTGGCCCTCGCAGCCGACCTCGCCGGCATGTGGGCGGTGGCCAACCCAGGCACGGTACCCCACGGGGAAGGGGTGGCCGCCTCCTTCCCCCTCTAGTACGGCATCCACAGGCCGTGGGCCCATACAATGGACGCTGAGGGCATCGTCCAACTCCTGCAGCACGCGCACCATGAGCAGACCACAGGGGTCCCTGCGGGTGCGGCAAAGGCGGTCAAACAGCTGCGCCTGAAGTGGCTTCAGGACGGCCTGGCAGTGACGGCCACCTCAAACTGCGGCCCCCCACCATGCAGACGCTCTGCGCGGTAGCCCAGCAGGCGCAACTCGGCCGGACGTCCACGCGTCAAGGGCACACACCCCTGGGCACGGCCCATGCCACGGCCTACGTCCACGCCCGGGACCTCACCGCGGCGGCCACAAACCGCCGGGTGCTGCGGGCCAGAGACGGCCACACGCCGGTGCAAGGCAGGCTCCGAGTCCGGAAGGAGCGGCTCCCCGGCGTCACCGTCCACCCACAGCCATGCCTCCTCTGCGGGGGCAGGGAAGAGACCCCGCTGCACATGCACGTGCGCTGCGCCCATTCGTGGATCCACAGGCAGCACTACGGCCAGGCTGTGCAAGAAGCAGCCTGACACCTCCCGCCCGGGGGATAAGGCGCTGTGGGTTGCGTCGTGGCTCTCCGCCGGACCGAGTGGACGGAGGCTTTCTGCTCCGGGCTGATGCCAGAGGCAGCAGAGGCGCAGCTCCGCGCGATTGCCCGCTACGACTGGCCAGGGGGGGACCTCCGTGGACAAGTTCCTCCAGCACATACTCCAGCTGGGGGACCTCGCGTGGGAGCTCTGCAACCACCGGCTGGAGCAACTCCTCCGCGCGCCTCACAGCGCGGCGGCCCGGGTGCACCGATGGCGCACTGCGGTGGAGCGGGACTGTCTTCCCCCTCCCCTGCGTCCAAGCAGGGACTTTGTGGACTCCCTCTTCAAGGTGAACGCAACTCTGGACCCCCACCTCTACCGGGACCTGCCCGGGGGTTACCTGACGCACCTCCGAGGCGCGCTCCTCCCAACAAGGGTCATCGGACGCAGTTCCATGACCGCATGGGAGGCGCACATCGTGGGCGCGGAGTGGGAGCACGATTGGAGTTGGTGGTGTGCGGCAACACGCACACCAGGAACCCCAGCAACGCAGTACGCCGCCGTCCCATTGGAGGGATGGCGACCGCACACCGGACCTCGACTCACGGTGATTCGTGGGGCAGGCCCTGAGCGCCCTTAGGATGCAGATACCACAGAATGGTTGCGGGTGGCCCGGAAGCCCCATACAGGATCGGGGGGCGACGTGTCCTCGCTCCTCCGGGTACCCCTCTCCCCCCCTGACTCCTGCTCCACACCGCCAACATACTCCGGGTTGCGGAGATACGTACATGGAGGTGGGACACAGCCACCGTCCAGTGGTTGCCCCCGGAGGAGGGAGGCACCAGGCTTACCGTGGCGCATTTCACAAAAGCGGGGCCTACGTACGATGACACCCTGTCCCGGCTGGGTGACATTCCGGGACCCCTGCTCCTCATGCTCCCCACCCACCTCGCCGCCGCCTTGCGCCCGGAGTGGGACGGCTACAACAGGCTAAAGGTGGGATGGGAGGTGGTCGCAGACGGCGCCCTACTGGCCCTCCTCCACCGGGGCACCGCAGATGGATCCCTGTTGGACGCTCTTGTGCCCCAGCTCACCGGGCGTCACACCTTTATAAGGACCACCCAGGGACACCCCCGCCCGGAGTGGGATGACCGCATAGCGGCCTTCCCCGACCACGGGGTACTCCTTGACGACACATGGCAGGCGGTCGAGCAGAAAACGCTCAACAGAGACTACCGGTGCCGCGTCCGCGCCCGCCTCCTGGAGCTTTTTTTGCACTGAACGGCGCCTTTTGTGGCTTGCCAGGCGGGGGGAAAGGCTCTTGCGCGCCAAGTTTTTTAGGGGAGGGGCGAGAGCCCAAGACAAAGTTCAACGGCGGACTGAGTACCGCTGCGCGTTGCTGTTCTCCTCTGCACGATCTCAATGAGACCTGGCTGCTCCGTTATGGACAACCACAGAGCAAGGGACTCTGCCTAATTGCTGAAGGCGGTATGGTTGCGGCTTGGGGGTTAGAGCATGACGGGTTGAGCACCGGGGGGTGGTAGCAGGAGACTGCAGGGCCCACTTGCAGAAGTGATGCATGAGTGGGAGCCAGAGTTGTGATTGTCGATTACTTACGTTGTGATAGGGCTGTCAATGGCTGGTATGAGAGGGGCCTTTAGGCGTGGCGTTTTCAATGAGATGATGCGTTGGAGGAGTGTGGGGACGAATGCGCGTTACTGCCCGCGGGGGAAGGGGGGGCTGGCGTGAAAAATTCCGTTATGCGGGGAGAGGGGGAGGGAGCAGGGGCTGAGGCAGTGAGGGGCGGGGGCAGTCAAGGGGGAGGGGGGGGTGGAACATGTCCCGGATCGTGAGCGACGTTTTGAGGGGCGAAATGCTGCTTGAAGTGGGCTCGCGGTAGGTTGTTTCAACCACAGAGGGCGGATGAGGTTAGGGGGCTGGCAGGCGTGTTTTCGAGCTTTGGTTTGTGCCGCTGGTGAAGGGGGGCGGGGGTGCTTTGGAGGCTTGTGTACGACTTTGTCAGGGAGGGGGGAGGGAGGGTGGTAGGTGGGGGGGGGGGGCGTTGCTGGGCGGTGTGTGAGGTGCTGTAAGGCAACCAGGGGCGTTGGCATGGGTTCGGGCTGGTTGGGGGACTGAGGGGGGCCTGGGAGGGGGGGTGGTCGTTACGCCACCCCAGCGTGCGATTCAGAGCATTGAGCAGCAAGCGAACTCGAGCTGTCAGGGCGAGTTTTAAACCATGACAGTGCGCTGGTTTGCTTCGACCGGAGGGGGGCGTTGTGAGTTTTGTGTACAGGAACATTTGGACCAGCCCACGGACGAAATGGCGCCGTTCTCCTACGTGCGCGGTCGCGGACCACCATTGGGAGACTACCGTGGTAAGGGCGGGGCGCCAGCATTGGAAGTAGGTCTGTAGCAGGTGTTCGCAGGTCGTGCAGTGCGAGACGAAGGTGATGACATCCATTGGGTGTGGGTCAGGGCAGGCCTGGCACTGGCGAGGACCTAAGTGATTTCAGAAAGCGAAGGGCGCCATATTGAAATTTCCGCTGGACCATTTGAAGGCGAGGCCTTTGAACCATGATGTGTGGTTGACAAAAAAAAAGCTGGATCGCATTTCGTGTTTGTGGCGGGGGAGGAGATGTTTGACTGAGGGGGTAGTCAGTTTGTGAATGATTGGGGGGGGGGCTCTGGATCTGCACCCCAGTGGGAGGGGGGGGAAGGAGGGAGGGGTCCGAGACCATCATATGGGCGGCCCACTTCGAGCAACAATCCGAAATTTCGTTTCTCCTTTATCCGCCGTGACCCTTGATTGACGCCCATCCCTAGATCATTCCTGGGCGTAGGGAGGCCTGGATTGATTGCAGGGAGGACTCCCAAGTGCCAGCTGGCGAGCGCGAGGGAAGGCCTCGGGGGGAGCTTGGAGAGAGAACAGTCACAACGTGGAGGTTGTCCCCTAGCACAGAAAAGGTGAGGCGTGAGTGAGACACGAGGGCCCGTCCTAACAACATGATAGCCGCCCAGAACTCCGATCCCTCTGAGGACTGGTACGGGGATGTTTGGCACAGGACCCATCGGGTGCCACTCGGCAAGAATGGGGTGGCTGCAGACCCTTAGCCCAAGGCGCCTGCAGAGCCATCCAGGTACACCCAGGTGGTGTCAAGGGCGGGATGTGTGGAGGAGCGCAAGGGCCGCGGCACAGCCCCACTCCTCGAGGTCATCGAGGTCAAGGGAGTGGGGTTCATCCGGGAGCCAGTACAGCTCGCCATGCAGAGACGAACCAATTAGGACCCCGCCGTGCGGTCCGTGGGAGGGGGATTGGGGATGTACACTTGGGGCCGGAGAAGGGGGGGCTAAGCAGTTTGTGGCGTTCCGTTAGCCGAGGGCGAATTAATATGGCTGGGTTTTGAAAAGTGTACTCTTTTTCGTTGCGGTCAAAACTAGTGTCCTTGACTGTGTGGGTGGTGCCGTCTGAGAACCGGAGGGTGGCCCTTTCTTTGTGCACCTCCGTGACTGTTCCCAAGTGGAATCCTAGATCCTGGGGTTTTCGTCTTAGCCGGTTGCCAAATTTTTTGTACTGAGGTGTCGGTTTGGTGGCCTGGAATCGGACTTGGGTTTGCTCTTTCAGCAGGAAGAGGGAGGAGGGGCATGACGCCCAGAGGGCGGTGCTGTGATATCGGAGGCCTATGCTATGGCACGCGTCCATGAAGGGGTCTTGGATGCCATTACGTGTGGTGGAGAGCATTGCCCCGGCAAAAGCCTCGTTTGTTGATGTGGGACCTGTAAGTGCGGCTACCCTGAATCCGCACAGATCTCAGGTCAATTACCCCCCATTAGGTCAGATTTAGATCATTTTTGGAGATCTATATATTTGACGCCCAGTTTCTGTATATCATGGACACGCCAGACTCATTACTGGTGTCCGTTGCGGCTGAGATGGTCGCATTCTGAAATAGTTTGAACGAGACCGCGCGCCTCGTCTTACGAGGCGCTTGGGGGGGGGGGGGGGGTTGGCACTAACGAGGCGCAGAGGGGGGGGGGTAGGCGCCAACGAGGCACACCGGGGGGGGAGTTTGGCGCTAACGAGGCACACGGATGGGGTTGGCGCTATCGAGGCGCAAGGGGGGGGTTTGGCGCTGACGAGGCGCACAGGGGGGGGGTTCGGTGCTGACAAGGCGCGCAGGGGGGGCTTTGCGCAGACAGGTTTGGCGCTGCAGGGCGCACGGGGGGGGGGTTTGGCGCTAGCGAGGCGCACGGTGCGGGAGGCGCCGGGCGCCGGTCGCCCCCGCGGCCCAGGTATGAGCCTCCTCCCCCCCCCCTTCCAGTTGCAGGCCCCCAAGAAAGCAGGGTGATATTGCAAGATATCGCAAGACGAGGCGCTATACAAATGTCGTTCGCTGCAAGGTGCTTTCTAGCGGAGGATTAGTAAGACGGGCCACTATACAAATATTGTTTGTTGTGTAAGCATGTTAAATGCAATCGTCAGCCCGCCGACAAGGGGTCTTTGGCGCGGGGGGGAGGCGCCACCCACATTGAGCATTGTGTCCCATCCATCCACTCTCCAAGCGGAGCTGCTAGCCTTGCTAGGCTAGTGGTGCCCCACTCAGCAATGAGTGTGGGCGCAGCGTGGAACCGCGTGGCCACCAGTGTTTGTTGGCCCGTTGTCGAAACCGGGGAGTGGAATTGCAGTACACAATGTGAAGTGTGGGGTGCTCCAACTGTTTGTTTGTTTGTTTGCCAATTGCATATTGGTCAGTCCTGTTGTGCAAGGCGGTGCACATACAAGGCGGTGCACAATGAAGGCGTTGCTCACAAAAGGTTGTCTGTGGCCACCGCAGGAGTCTTGTTATTTGGGGGGGGTGCGGGGGTGTCCCCCGCATCGAGCGAAGCGAGCCGTACTCCACATACAAGGCGGTGCATAAACAATGCGGTGCACATACACGGCGGTGCATAAACAAGGCGGTGCACACACAAAGCAATGCACAGAAAAAGGCGGTCTGTGGCCACCGCAGGAGTCGTGTTATTTAGGGGGGGTGCAGGAGTGTTCCCCGCATCGAGCGTAGCGAGCCGTAGTCCACATACAAGGTGGTGCATACACAAGGCGGTGTACATACAAGGCGGTGCACAATGAAGGCGTTGCACACAAAAGGCGGTCTGTGGCCACCGAAGGGGTCTTGTTATTTAGGGGGGGTGCGGGGGTGTCCCCCGCATCGAGCAAAGCGAGTCGTAGTCCACATACAAGGCGGTGCATACACAAGGCGGTGCACATGCAAGTCGGTGCACAGTAAGGTGTTGCACACAAAAGGCAGTCTGTGGCCACCGCAGGAGTCGTGTCATTTAGGGGGGGTGCGGGGGCGTCCCCCGCATGGAGCGAAGCGAGCCGTAGTCCACATTCAAGGCGGTGCATAAACAAGGCGTTGCACATACACGGCGATGCACTCACAAGACAATGCACACAAAAGGCGGTCTGTGGCCACTGCAGGAGTCTTGTTATTTAGAGGGGGTGCGGGGGTGTCCCCCGCATCCAACTTAGCGAGCCGTAGTCCACATACAAGGTGGGTCACACACAAGGCGGTGCATATACAAAGCGGTGCACAATGGAGGCATTGCACACAAAAGGTGGTCTGTGGCTACCGCAGGAGTCCTGTCATTCAGGGGGGGTGAGGGGGTTTCCCCTAAATTGAGCGAATCGAGCCGTAGTCCACATACAAGGCGGTGCATAAACAAGGCTGTGCTCATACAAGGCAGTGCACACACAAGGCGATGCACATCAGAGTACAGGCCCGTGTATCTCCTGGTTTAGTGGATTCAATGTCTTCAAACAGACTTGCCTCTGCAGAGATGCTGTCGTCCCCATCAAAATGATTGCCCGCGTGGAGCGGTGCATGGTCATGGCAATACAACGAGCAACAGCTGCGCGATGCCTTACACTGTGCGTGAAGGGACAACCCTGTTGCCTCATCAATGTAGCGCTCACCATACTGGTGTTGGCAAATCTTATAGCATGCCTTCATTTTACCATCAACGATGATAGTCACAGCCATTTTCGCCAAGAGAGCAGCCTCGTCACACCCCTTCTTCAAAAGCGCATGGGCTGAACCGCTTGCTACGCAGTAATGGTCACGGTGAGGATACCGAACGTATCGAATGTGATTCTCCACACAACGCACCAAGGTGACGATCCAGCTATCATTTGGAGCGGCAGGCTTCAAAGCCACAATGCCCCGGCGTTCATACATAGGAATGTATTTGAGAGCACAGTAAGCATTCAATGCCAAACCAAAAGCCTTACCTTCCGATTCACGGTCCTTCAGGAGCTCCTCGGAATACATGCTAACGTGCTCGAAGACTGCGCGGCCCTCCAGCCTTTCCAGATACGAGCGTGTGTACAGTAAGTCTTGTTGGAAAACCACATAAGGCGGGAGGGCTGGTCACTTTGAACCACTCCTCGTCCGGCGATCCGGCATCCTCGGTGAAGCTATCGTACCCCAGGAGGCCATGATGGCCCACTGGCGCTACTACGGAGACAATACAGGTGCCCTGGTCGACATGGCCTATGCCAAACACGCAGCGCACCTCTTACACAGGGTGACACACAACCACCAACCTGACGTTCGCGAGGCGGCAGCCATACACATAAAGGAACCGCATATGGCCCGCAACAGCTGCCCCCGGTGGATACTGGCGCAACACGACGTCTCCACCTCAGTGGGCACTGGCATCTGGGCCCAGCTACACCTCCTCCTACCGCACCACACGCACGCCATCCTGACAAACCACCACTGCGATCAACAGGGGCCACTCGTGGCCACGCACACCGACATCCACCGACACCCGGCAGGCGAGGTGGACACCCTGCGCCTTGTGGGGGCCACCGTCACCATAGTGTATATCACCCCAACACAGATGAGGATCATGGCCCAGTGCGACGCCCACCACGCCCCGTTCCTTTCCGACCCACAATGGCCAGCACCCCACGTCTTCCAAGCGTACCTCCGCGCATGTGCTACGAAGGCAGGGTGCGACATGCCGGGGCCCAAGGACATCGACACAGCGTACAAAGCCTTCCAGCGCCAGCACCCCCGGCCCCGCCCGAGCGAGCACTAGACCCCTAACGACCTCGGCACGACGCAGGAGGAGCCCATCCCGTCAGCCGAAGGCTGGACACCACCCACTATCCTGCTACTAGCACCAAACGGCCACAAACATGCTACCCGCACTGTCCAGCGACACCATGCCCCCTGTTCCATCCCCAAACACAATGCACCGGAGACCGATGTACCACCAGTCAGACACAGTGACCAGGGCATACCACGCACGTGCTGGCACTGCGGCCCGGCAGCCCTCGACACTCCGTGGCCCCTGCTACACCGCATCTCCATCAACTACCACAGCCCCACCGCACCCGCCACCGCCGACCTGCAGGCATGGCTCTCCCCCTGGTTTCACACGGTGTCCCCAGACCAGCCGGCGCACGTAGCCTGGACCCGAACACCCACGGCGACATTGACGTTCAGCAACGAGCGGGCAGACCCGGACAGCGTGGCCATAGAGTACGACCGCTGCGACCCACACCGCGCAGGACCTCAGGAGGCACCCATGCGCCCCCTACAGCACAAATGCCCCACCCTTCCGCGGCGACATAGACGACAGGGAGCGGCGACAGACCATCACGTGCCAGAAGTTCCACCCCAATACGGGATACCTCTTTCACCTCATGTACGCGTATATCACCCAAGGGCGCCCAGAGGCCACCTCAGCCTCACCCCACGAGCCCAGGCCATCATCACCCAGGGAATTGGCGTCTATGCAGCGCCGCTACTACAACCCACGCAAATCACCCCGAGAACCGCCCAAGGGAACCCCATCTACGTCTATTACCCCACAGTAATTGCCCGCCTACCCATACCCAGCGACACCAACATCATCTACTTCACTGACGCATCCGGCAACCAGCAACACACCCCGACGGTAGGTTGCGCCTGCGTGCGCATCACCCGGCACGCGGACGGCCTCCACGTGGAACACCACACCGGGGCCACCATCTTTGGGGTGTCCTCCCACGGCGAACTGCGCACCCTGGCAGATGCCGTCACCGCCACACTGCCACCCACAACGATCCGGTCCCGCAACATCTGGGTAGTTGTGGACGCCACGGTCGACATCCACCTCACCAGGCGCCTTGCGGACCTGCCCCTCCACAAGGCACTCGAGTCCGGCCTCACCCCACAAGCGTTGGGACTATGGATGGCCTTCAGGGGCATGCACCCCCAGGACGCCCTACACATCGTCAAACAGGAGTCACACCGCCACGCATACGGCAATGGACGCACAGACACGCAGGCCAAACACCAGAACACCAGCCACACCCCAGGGCTCGAACACAAGCGACTGGACCCCCCACACCACAGTCACCTGCAGCACCTGACCCCGATACCCCCGGCCACACAGCCCCCCCAATGGATGGCTGAGGACACGCCGTACACAGATCGAGACAAGCAGTACCACTACCCCACACCCATCCAGCAACTGGCCACCACACTGGGCCACCCAGCAAACACCGAACTCCTCCGACGCCTCAAAGACTCCGTCCACACCCCTCTCTACTACTCCGCCCTGCGCCCAGATAGCCTCCCAGCACACCTACAAAAACCCCGACTCCAACTCGCCCTCGAACAGCTTCCCCTCCTCACCCGATACCACCAATGGTATGCGAGCCGCTCGATCCACGTCCCCGCAGGATACACCAAATGCATCTGTGGCCACGCGGAAGAAGAAACCTTGGACCACTTCAAGGTGTGCCCCCTGTACAGTGGACTGGACACCCTCACAGACTGGAACCCAACCCACACCATCGCACAGCACGCCGGATGGCTGACGCAGTCCCCGGCGACCCAGCAACTCACCACCGTCCTCCAACAGACGGAGGTACTCGAGGCGAGTGGACTCGTCCCCACTGCCGTCTACACCTTCTTACACACCCACGCGGAGGACCCTCAGGCCACGGCGGCGCACATGCAGCGGACGGCCATTGCCAAGAGAGACGAGCAGCTCACATACCGCACCCACAAATACCTGCAGCATGCAGCAACCCTGCCCCAAACAGACCAAGGCCACCTCCTCAAACTCCTGTTCTACCAACCATGAGAACCTACCCCGTGACATACCAACACGGAACCCCCACCACGCCTACGCACGATCCACCGAGCACAACACTGGCACGGCACACACGGGCACCACAGGCACCGCACACACGCCCCGCAGCATGCGCGCGCCACCAGCCCCCATCCCCCCACGCCACCGTCCGTCCACAGGTACCACCAACCGCCAGCCACCGCATGTCCCCTCTGCGTACGCCAGCGGCTACCACAGACGGCCCTGCCCTGCAACCCAGACCACTGGGTCTGCCTGGGAGCCACGCACCGCCTCACCCACTGCCCGCACTGCGGGGACCTCAACCCGCACCACCGCGAGCGGCCCGCGGCCCCAGCCGCACCCCCCCCCGCCAGCCACCCCAGCTGCTTCGGGCCACTCACCGACACCCTCCGGGACCACCTGGGAGGGTACTACGTGGCGGACGCGGAAGACCACGCATGGACCATCGCCGTGGCCACGGGCAGCACAGCCCTGCCCCCCCACAGCCCACCCTTACGCCACAGCGGAGGCAGCTCGATCGTGGCGGCCCGCCATATCCTCCTCGCCCTGTACCTCCACCACCGTGACCTACACCTCCCAGACGCACAACTCCCGGCCCCGCAAGCAGCAGCCCTGACGCCAGAAGCGTGGGCGGACACGGCACCAGAGGAGATAGCAGCCTACCTCCGAATCACTTGCCGCCGGTTCAACACCGCCCTCGGCCGACGGAAGGGAACACCTTACCCACTCAGCGCACTCCTCTGCCCTGCACACCACCCCCGGGCCCACACAACTGAACCCCCCAGCGGGCTGGGCGTCCTTTCGGGACGCCCACCTGGCCGCCCCCGACGAGGCCACCGCCACACGGATGGGCCTCACGGACCAGCGCACCTACGTCAAAGGCCTCGAGACGAGCCTCCGAGAGGCACACCGCTGGCACGCCCGCTCTCCGTCGCCCCCACGGGGACAGGGGGGTTCACCCGCCCCCGACACCAACCAGGCCAAGAAGACCAAGACAGGTCAGGGGGCCCGCCAGCGCGCCCGCCAGCAGGGCGCGACACCCCGACCAGGGCTCGCGTCCAGCCACACTGCACCACCCCACGCCCAGACCCCCGGGGCACACCAACAGCACCGCCCCCGCCAGCGCCCACCACCACCACCGTACCGCAGCACCCAAACCCTGCAGCCCAGTCAGCCACCATCGCCCGCACACGTCCACAACACGTCAGGACCACCATACGCGCAGAGCCAAAGGTCATGGCACCACCAACACCACCACCACGCCCCCGTCCCTCCGGACACCTACCCCCTGATGCCCCCACGCTACAGCGACCCCCACCAGCTACATCCCCTCCACGCCCCAGCACAACCAGGCCCCACGAACAACCCACCCAACATGGAACACATCACGCACCACACCATCACGTATTCCACCACCACCAGCCCCTACCACCACACCCACCAACGCCGGGGTACCACACACAACCAGCACACCCTCAACACAACCACCACGCGGTCCAGCACCACCCGCCGCCACCACTACACGGGCCCACGACACACGAGCCACGGTACACCCCCATGGACCCGCGGGGAGCCGCGCACGCACACAAGCAACAGCAGGGCCTAGTAGAAGCGCCCCACCACCACCAGCAGCCCCCCCACCCACACCCCATACCAGCGAGCACCATCCACCAGCAGCCACCCATTACATACGGACCACAGCCCCGCCCTGACGCCCATGCGGCCGCCTCCCACCCACACCTCGGCATCACAACCAGTCGAGAACCGCAAGGATTTCATGGCGCACACACGAAACACCCACACGACCCACAGGGACGCCCAGACCCCCAGCCAGCACAACACCCAGCCCCGCCCCCCCCACGACCAACAGTGCCGCCCCCACACCACCCCCCCCCCCGCCCCCCCCCCCGAGACCAGGCCACGGACGCAACACGCGGCAGCCAGCACCAGCCAATTGACGTCGATGCCCCTGCCGACACACGCCACCGCGAATCCTCCCTCCCGCGACCGCCACAAGAGACCCCATCACCAGACCCGACACGCGACAACGACGACCACGCCCCCAAGCCCACACCCCCCCCCGCATCGAACCCCGCACCACCAGCCGCCGCACCGGCCGAACCCTACGCCCTACACAACCCCGCAACGGTACGGCAGCACCTCCGGGGACTCGGGGACCAGGACGTGCTGTGCCTCCGCACCTCCGGCACCACCCAGCGCATCCGGGCAACCACCGTGGTCCAGGCGGCCACCCTGGGGGAAGGCGTCCGAGACTTGCTCTTCGACGCCTTCCTCCACGTCGCCCGACACGACCGCCCCCCACGCGCCACCCGAGACAGCGAGAGCCCGCCCCCCACGGGGAGCCGGATCTGGGTGCCCCCCATCGACACCGCGAGCCTAACATGGCCCATCCCCCACCCAGCGCCACCCCCGACAACACCAAGGAGTGGGAGCGGGAAACATGGGTAGCCCGGATGGCCTCCCTGAGCAACTTCCGGCACCACGTCCCGGGGGACATCCCCACCCCCGACGACTGGCAGCCAACCCCCTCCATGTACATGACTCTCATGTACAATCTGCACTACACCCTCTCCACCACCCAATACCACGCACCAACATACCACTGGGTGGTGCACGGCACCGACTCTCTCCTCCCCGCCGACTACGCCCCCCCCCCCCCACACAACACAGGCCTCGACACGTACACCAGGGGGGACGAGCTGGACGCCCCCCACATCTGGGGCACGTGGGAACACAAATCCCTGGACACGCTGCTCTCCATCCGCAGCGGCAGCCAGGGCCTTGGTAGGGCGATGTATTGCCTCGCCAAGTGGACCGAACGGGCCTGGGGGATCCCCGCGGACCGGTGACTGTGGAGGGTCACGCTGCGCCCCCAGCAGAGGGAAGCCCCCCCAAACCGCAGGGGACCCACCCCCCCATGCCCCACCACCCTACAGCTCTGCCCATACATGGTGGCAGGCCGCCTCATGGCGCTGCTGTGGCCGGGCCCAGACACCCCCACCCAAAACTACCCCCATCTCACAGAGGAGGACATGCCCGGCATCCAGCGATGCTTCTTCCGCACCCTCGACTACCTCCAGCAAACACACCTGCACGTCCTGGAGCAGATATGGCCACCCCCCGGGTAACCCACGTGCCCGCACAGCCGAGACAACGCCGCCACACCAGCACCAGCACGCACGGGTCACCAGGGAAAACGCACGCACACGCCCGGTGCCCGAACCCGCACCCTCGTACTCGCTACTTGCAGGACCCAGCATCCTACGCCCGCCCCCGAAGCCCAGAGCCCTCCGCTGTGTCCCACAGCCCTCTCCTCCGCCTCGGACTCCACAACCTCCACCACAACGACCACCTCATCCACCACCACCACCACGTCCTCATCCAGCACTCCACCCCCCAGGCCGCGGGAAACACCTCCGAAACGGGCCCCCAAACCCGCCCCCACCGCGAGCAGCCCCGCTGCCGCCAAGGCCCAGGCCCCAACGAGGCCCGCACCAGCGACCCGGCCGAAACCCAAGACCGCCGCCAAACAGCCACCCAAACCCGTCAGCGCGCCACGACTGCAACCCGCAGCCAAGCCCAAACCCAAGTCCAAACCCGGCGCCACGACAGCAGCGCGAGCCCGACCCCCCGAGGACGTCCTCTATGACATTCGGCCGCAGCCGTCCCAGGCCAGGAGGCAGCAGCGCCCAGCACGGCGCCCCCCCACCGTCACCGACGCCGCCGCCACCGCCTTCATAGCAGAGCGCGCCGCGGCCGAAGCACGACGCACCTTCTCCCGCCACCTCTCAAAACCCGCACCCAAGGCCCACGGACCGCCCCCGACCAGGCCAGAACGACGCCAGGGTCCGCCAGCAGCGTCCCCGCCCCCCTACCAAGCCCCGATGACAGCCCACGTACAGCGCATGCCCCGCTACCGCCGCCGCCGCGAGTCCCCACCCAACCCCGAGGCGGAGACTGTGAGCGCACACCCGCTGGTCCACATCCGCTCGCGCGCCCACTCCCCGCGCACCCCCACGGTACAGGACTACAAGGAATCCCCCGGGCCCGCCACCGCCACCGGTCCCCATGACCCTGTCACACCCACCCACGCCCACTCCTCCGCCGAAGATCGCGGCCCCGCCCAGGGACAGTGGTGGCAGCGCTGGACCCACACGCAGCTCTGGGAGCTGCGAAAGTGGGCCCGGGGAGAGCCCTCCCTCGAGGGCCTGGTCCACCGGCCCCGCAAGGCCGGCAGGGGGGGTGGATGCTGCAAGCCGCATGGGAAGTCATGCTGGCCGATGCGCTCCACCCCCTGGGAGTCCGCCCCCGCAACCTCCCCGCGCCCCAGGACCACCCGTATGTCCTCAGGCGCCTGCGGGAAACCCTCCAGGAGACACAGCGAGACGGCATCCGCCTGTGGGACATCACCCAAAGCCCAGCCCCGCACACGCAAACCCCCTCACCACCCCACAAACGTCGGCGCATCGACACTGGCGGCACCCACAGCACCCCAGGAGCCCTGCGCGCCACACAACACGACGCGCCTGACCCCCCAGCCAGCGGCGTCGCCACCTAACCCCGTTGCCGAGCAAACCACCACCACGGAACGCCACGCCAGGCCCCGCCCAGAAGTCACCAAACAAACCGGACGCCGAAGGAAGCCAACGCACATGACAACGAGCACCACTACGCCCAAAAGCACCGAACCGGAGCCCGCTACCGTCGCAACCGCCTAACCGAGCCAGAACCCAAACACAAATCAAACCGGAGCCACATCCCGAAACCGCTAACCCTTGACTCCTAACCAGGCCCGCCGAGGGAACAACGTAGCCACAGGCCACACCCACAGCCCACACAGCCGCCTAACCGGCCAGCTCCAGAAGCAAAGAGACACCTAACCAAACCCACCCTGGTCCATACCCGTGTACATCAGGACGCGCGAGCTGCACCCCTGGGGCGCGACTGCCGCCACAGCACCAACGACACACGCCAGAGGACACAACACTATTGCACCGCCGCACCAGCTGCCCGTGCCTGTGCCTGCAGTGTACGCGCGCCCCTGTTTTTCTTTTTCTTTCCATCAAAATTGAAAACGAAAATTAGGGGGGGAGGAAGAGGGACACAACCACCAATGGCACACGCACACCGCACACAGCGCGCACACCGGTGAACGGGCGCCACGAGGGCCAGGACACCGCACACGCGCGTGCACCGAGGGTGACAAGGGGACGAGACACCACGGCCTGGCACACCGGTGAACAAGAGCCAAGAGGCCCGGGACACCGCGCACGCAAAGCAACACACCAAGCGAGCACACCGGTGAACAGGAGCCAAGTGGCCCAGGACACCGCACACGCAACACAACACACCGGGTGGGCACACCGGTGAGCGGGGGGCAAGGGGCCCAGGACGCCACACACGCAACACAACACACCGAGCGGACACACCGGTGAACAGGAGCCAAGTGGCCCAGGACACCGCAGACACAACACAACAAACCGCGCGGGCACACCGGTGAACAAGAGCCAAGTGGCCAGGGACACCGCACAAACAAAACAACACACCGAACAGGCACAGCGGTGAACAGGAGCCAAGTGACCCAGGACACGGCGCACGCAAAGCAACACACCGAGCGGGCGCACCCGTGAACAGGAGCCCAGTGGCCCGGGACGCCGCACACGCAACACAACACACCAAGCGGGCGCACCGGTGAACGGGAGCCAAGTGGCCCAGGACACCGCAAACGCAACACAACACACCGAGCGAGCACACCGGTGAACAGGAGCCAAGTGGTAAAAAACACCGCAGACGCACCACAACAAACCGTGCGGGCACACTGGTGAACAGGAGCCAAGCGGCCCAGGACACTGCACACACGTAGGGCGGGTGAGGGACAGGAAAGAACCAAAACCCCATGGGTGGGACGCACTGGGGCGAACCAGCCAACCCACCGGGCCAGTGGCAGGAGCGGTACTCCAAGGCCTCTGGTCCGAGCCCGGCCAGGCTGCATCGGGGACCATGGCAAACGTCACCCGGAGCCATGGAAGCAACTGGTGACAGGCGAGCCGGTACACAGTCCAGGAGGGGGTCGCCTGCCAAGCAGAGTGGCCCCGCAACTGAAGCCACAAGGGTGAGGCGGTTGTACCGTAGACTAGCGGGAGCAATACCCCTTGTGGTGAGAGATACAACACACGGCTGGGCCGCCCCCAGAGCTGCCGCCCAAAGGAGGGGGCATGTGGTCCAACCCATGGACACATGTGGGGACGACCTCCCACCTGGGACACATGGACCGGGTGGCCGCGACAATGCCTTCCCAAGCACATGCGGGAGCGGCTCAAGAGGCACCTGACATAAGGCAGTGGGAGGGACAGGACGTCCCCTTGGTAAGACCTTCTTCCTGCAATGTCAAAGGAGGCGACCCGAGCTCCCGAAGATACCTACCTACCTATCTGAAGCTATCGTAAGAATAAATAACTGGACAATGTGGGCAACGCATCTCGCGGGACACGAATTTCGTAGCTGTCGGCTGGCCCATGAGGGTCTTCGATGCCATGCTGAACGATGATTTGTCCTTAGTGCAGCACCGCATCGGAGGCAAACTTTGGTAAACGGCACGACGAACATTGTGTCCAAGTCAATGAGGGTGTTGGTATGCGCAAGTAACGCAGCCAAATAGGTCACACTATCAGCCACCATTTGCCTAGTAGCTCGAATGCCTGATTTGTCCATGGCGGTCATGACAGTAGGAACGAACATGTCAGGTGTGGAGAGCAACGACCTGAGGTTGTCTGGATTGCTGAAAGGTCCAGTTTGCCAGTGCCACCGCATTCACCATTGGGGGTAGCTTGTTTTCCTCTCCCGGTTCAATCTCGGCATCCTCCAATTGAGAAGTGGCTGCATCCCCCGCAAACACGGCATCCTTCAGCATTGCCGCTGTTTCCGAGAACGTCATCACTTTCTTGACAGCCTGCGGCTTCGGAATGTTGCACCGCAGGTCTCCTCTTCGTCAGACCTACCCTCCAAAGCCAAGGCCCCCTCCGAATCCACATTGCCCAACTCGCTCCCATACCGCGAGACCTCTGGCTCCTCACCGTCCCCAGCGCCGCTTCCAGTAAATTCTTGCCTTTCCAACGATGGTGGCAACTGCCCAGCCTCTGACGGGTCGCCAAAGGTACTCGCACTACGCTGCAGGTCAAGCGAGGCAAGGATGAGGGCGCGTGGCAAAAGACACAGACTGTTTAGGCAAGGCATAGTGCGTATTCTTTGGGAGCATTTTGCCCATGTGGGGTGTGTTTTGGGAGGCGAACGCTCGCAACAGCAGAGAGTGAAAATGAGGTTGCGTATTTCCTGCATACCTTGAATAACCAGGGGGTCATTTTTGACACCGCTGGCTACGATGACTGCTGTCATCTGGTCCCGATGTTGCGGCTTTTGAGCCTACTGAATGATCGCGAATTTTTCATTCCACATTTTCACCATTTTTCTAGCAAGTGTACAAAGTATAAGGCGGACCTCATTTTTGACGTCTCAGGGGTAAACACTGGTGCCGCGGAGCAACGCTTTAAGTTGCTGCGTCAAATGGCGGGCGTAGTGATGAACATGAATGAACTGAATTGGAATTTCCATGTTGATATGGTGTTGTTGACCTTGAATGAGTTCTGGCTGCACGCTGGGGTGGCACGTGAGTTACACTGCCGCTACGTGGAGCCATCGGCCGTGGAGAAGGATCTCAGGAAACCAGAGAGGGGGGGGGCAAAAAGAAAAAAAAAAAGAGGGCGGGGGGCGGTGCAACAAGACGCCAAGGCCCAGGGCGCCCGGGGCTGGAAAACACGCAAAGCAAGAGACAATGGGGGTGCAACGAGGGGGAGAAGGGGGAAAGAAACAAAAAAACCCAACAACAACCACAAGCGGGGCAACCCCAGCCCGAGGGGGCCAAACAAGCAAAGAGCGAACCAAGAACGGCCACAGGAAAGGTGAGGCGCACCAAAAAGCGCCCGGGAGGCCGGCCCGCCCGACCCGGCCAAGCAGGGCACGCACACGCACACATGCGCGGGACCCGGGCGTGGCGCCCTCCCCACGTCCGCGGCCCCCCGCCTCCACGGCCAGTGGGTATTGGGCCCCGGCAGTCGGGGGTGGGAGAGCGCCCGACCCCGGACGCCCCACACCCAGGCAAGAAGCGCCCCCCTCGGGTACCCTGAAGCCGCCCCCTCAGCACGCAAGAGCGCGCGCTATGGGGTTCCTGACGGGTCCCCACGCCTGCACCCCCCGGCACCCACAGCCAGTGGGTAGTGGGCCCCGGCAGCCCGCCCAGAGGGCGGGCAGTCGGGGATGGGAGAGCGCCCGACCCCGGACGCCCCACACCCAGGCAGGAGGTGCCCCCCCCGGGCACCCTCGTGCCGTTGCCAGAGCGCGGAAAGCCAGCTCGCAAGAGCACGCGCTGTGGGGTTGGTGACGGGTCCCCACGCCCGCACCCCCCCGCACCCACAGCCAGTGGGTAGTGGGCCCCGGCAGCCCGCCTAGAGGGCGGGCAGTCGGGGGTGGGAGAGCGCCCGACCCCAGATGCCCCACACCGAGGCAAGAGGCGCCCGACCCGGGCACCCTCATGCCGCCCCCACAGCGCGCAAAGCAAGCTCGAGAGAGCGCGCGCTGTGGGGTTGGGGACGGGTCCCCACGCCCGCACCCACAGCCAGTGGGTAGTGGGCCCCAGCAGCCCGCCCAGATGGCGGGCAGTCGGTTGTGGGAGAGCGGCCCACCCCGGAAGCTCCACACCCAGGCAGGAGGTGCCCCCCCCGGGCGCCCTCGTGCCGCCCCCACAGCGCGCAAAGCCCGCTCGCAAGAGCGCGCGCTGTGGGGTTGGTGACGGGTCCCCACGCCCGCACCCCCCCGCACCGACAGCCAGTGGGTATTGGGCACCGGCAGCCCACCCAGAGGGCGGGCAGTCGGGGGTGGGAGAGCGCCCGACCCCGGACGCCCCACAACCAGGCAAGAGGCGCCCCCCCCGGGCACCCTCATGCCGCCCCCACAGCGCGCAAAGCCAGCTCGCAAGAGCGCGCGCTGTGGGGTTAGGGACGGGTCCCCACGCCCACACCCCCCCGCACCCACAGCCAGTGGGTAGTGTACCCCTGCAGTCCGCCCAGAGGGCGGGCAGTCGGAGGTGGGAGAGCGGCCCACCCCGGAGGCCCCACAACCAGTGCAGGAGGTGCTCCTCCTGGGCGCCCTCGTGCCGCCCCCACAGCGCGCAAAGCCAGCTCGCAAGAGCGCGCGCTGTGGGGTTGGTGACGGGTCCCCACGCCCGCACCCCCCCGCAGCCACAGCTAGTAGGTAGTGGGCCCCGGCAGCCCGCCCAGAGGGCGGGCAGTCGGGGGTGGGAGAGCGCCCGACCCCGGACGCCCCACAGCAAGGCAAGAGGCGCCCACCCCGGGCGCCCTCGTGCCGTCCCCACAGCGCGCAAAGCCAGTTCGCAAGAGCGCGCCCTGTGGGGTTGGTGACAGGTCCGCACGCCCGCACCCCCCCGCGCCCACAGCCAGTCGGTGGTGAGCCCCGGCAGCCCGCCAAGAGGGCGGGCAGTCGGGGGTGGGAGACCGCCCGACCCCGGACGCCCCACACCCGGGCAAGAGGCGCCCTCCCCCGGGCACCCTCAAGCCGCCCCCACAGCACGCAAGAGCGCGCGCTGTGGGGTTGGTGACGGGTCCCCACGCCCGCACCCCCCCGCACCCACAGCCAGTGGATAGTGGGCCCCGGCAGCCCGCCCAGAGGGCGGGCAGTCAGGGGTGGGAAGGCGCCCGACCCCGGACGCCCCACACCCAGGCAGGAGGCGCCCCCCCCGGGCGCCCTCGTGCCGCTGCCACAGCGCGCAAAGCCAGCTCGCAAGGGCGCGCGCTGTGGGGTTGGTGACGGGTCCCCACGCCAGCAGCCTGCCGCACCCACAGGCAGTGGGTAGTGGGCCCCGGCAGCCCGCCCAGAGGGCGGGCAGTCGGAGGTGGGAGAGCAGCCCACCCCGGAGGCCCCACACCCAGGCAGGAGGTGCCCCCCCCGGGCGTCCCCGTGCCGCCCCCACAGCGCGCAAAGCCAGCTCGCAAGAGCGCGCGCTGTGGGGTTGGTGACGGGTCCCCACGCCAGCAGCCCCCCGCACCCACAGGCAGTGGGTAGTGGGCCCCGGCAGCCCGCCCAGAGGGCAGGCAGTCGGGGGTGGGAGAGAGCGCGACCCCGGACGCCCCACAACCAGGCAAGAGGCGCCCAACCCGGGCACCCTCATGCCGCCCCCACAGTGCGCAAAGCCAGCTCGCAGGAGCGCGCGCTGTGGGGTTGGGGACTGGTCCCCACGCCCGCATCCCCCCGCACCCACAGCCAGTGGGTAGTGGGCCCCGGCAGCCCGCCCAGAGGGCGGGAAGTCGGGGGTCGGAGGGCGCCCGACCCCAGACGCCCCACACCCAGGCAGGAGGCGCCCCTCCCGGGCGCCCTCGTGCCGCCCCCACAGCGCGCAAAGCCAGCTCGCAAGAGCGCGCGCTGTGGGGTTGGTGACGGGTCCTGACGCCCGCACCCCCCCGCACCCACAGCCAGTGGGTAGTGGGCCCCAGCAGCCCGCCCAGAGGGCGGGCGGTCGGGGGTGGGAGAGCGCCCGACCCCGGACGCCCCACACCCAGGCATGGGACGCCCCCCCCGGGCACCCTCAAGCCGCCCCCACAGCACGCAAGAGCGCACGCTGTGGGGTTGGGGACGGGTCCCCACGCCCGCACCCCCCCGCACCCACAGCCAGTGTGTAGTGGGCCCCGGCAGCCCGCCCAGAGGGCGGGCAGTTGGGGGTGGGAGTGCGCCCGACCCCGGACGCCCCACACCCAGGCAGGAGGCGCCCCCCCCGGGCACCCTCGTGCCGCCCCCACAGCCCGCAAAGCCACCTCGCAAGAGCGCGCGCTGTGGAGTTGGTGACGGGTCCCCACGCCCGCACCCCCCCGCACCCACAGCCAGTGGGTAGTGGGCCCCAGGAGCCCGCCCACAGGGCGGGCAGTCGGGGATGGGAGAGCGCCCGACCCCAGACACCCTACACCCAGGCAATAGGCGCGCCCCCCGGGCACCCTCAAGCCGCCCCCACAGCACGCAAGAGCGCGCGCTGTTGGGTTGGTGACGGGTCCCCGCGCCCGCACCCCCCCGCAGCCACAGCCAGTGCGTAGTGGGCTCCGGCAGCCCGCCCAGAGGGCGGGCAGTCGGGGGTGGGAGAGGGCCCGACCCCGGACGCCCCACACCCAGGCAGGAGGTGCCCCCCCCCGACGCCCTCGTGCCGCCCCCACAGTGCGCAAAGCCAGATCGCAAGAGCGCGCGCTGTGGGGTTGGTGACGGGTCCCCACGCCCGCAACCCCCGCAGCCACAGCCAGTGGGTAGTGGGCCCCAGCAGCCCGCCCAGAGGGCGGGCAGTCGGGGCTGGGAGAGCGCCCGACCCCGGACGCCCCACACCCAGGCAAGAGGCGCCCCCCCCGGGCACCCCCGAGCCCCCCCCACAGCACGCAAGAGCGCGCGCTGCGGGGTTGGTGACGGGTCCCCACGCCCGCACCCCCCCGCACCCACAGCCAGTGGGTAGTGGGCCCCGGCAGCCCGCCCAGGGGGCGGGCAGTCGGGGGTGGGAGAGCGCCCGACCCCAGACGACCCACACCCAGGCAAGAGGCGCCCCCCCCGGGCACCCTCATGCCGCCTCCACAGCGCGCAAAGCCAGCTCGCAAGAGCGCGCGCTGTGGGGTTGGTGACGGGTCCCCACACCCGCACCCCCCCCTCATCCACAGCCAATGGGTAGCGGACCCCAACAGCCCGCCCAGTGGGCGGACAGTCAGGGGAGGCGGAGCGCCTGACCTCAGACGCCCCTCGCAACAACAGCCCCAAGCCAGGTAGGGGGCAACCGGGACCGGACCGCCCCCCACCCAAGCACGCCAGACGGAGCAAGGGACCGGGGCAGGACACGCGGAGGGGCAAGGACCACGTGGAACGGCCCTACCAGCGCCCAGTGCCGGGACCGCGCGAGCGCACACACACGCAAAGGGCACGCGAGGACAACCAGAAGGGCAACTGGACTGAGCTCGCAGAACGCACAGACCGCGTGGAATGGCGTACTAGCGAGCGAGGATAAGGGACACCCGGACTGGACGGCCCGCCACATGCAGCGCCAGACACGCGGGGCAGGATGGGGGAAACGGGAGAGACACAACACCAGGTACCGGCCCGGGCCCCCCGAACCGGCCGCCAGCGCCGCGCACACACGGACGGGCCACTGCACCTGCCAAGGCAGTAGTGGCGCACTGCGCCACGTCCCAACCCCTAGGCCGGGCAGCCTCCGCGCCAGCCCAAGGGGGTCCCACTGGTGACAGGCCAGTAGCACGGGCCCGGCGGCGCCAGCGCCCCAGGCAACAACGCATTAGGGGGGCAACGCGGTGGGTAAGCGCCCGCAGCCACGGCTGTGAATTGATGCACTGACCGGCGAGTGGCGAAACGGGGAAGCCGGGGAGGGACGGGGCTCCGAGCCCTGTGAACCTGGGGGACTCCGCCACCAGGCAGGAGGTGCGTCTTTGAGGGCCCCCCACTAGGTCCCGGTGGGGCGGATATCACCTGACCCGACCAGGTGGCCCCCCGGGGCTGAAAGGCGTCTAGTACCCGCAAAGTCCAACCTCAAACCTCAAACCTCAGGAAACCCGAGACCTGGGCATTGAAACGTCCAGCGGAGGTGTTTTTTTCCAGTGCGTTGCAAGGTTGCGTTGTGCACCTTGGGAAAAAGGCGTATCGCCATGCTGCATGCGGTGCACCTCCAACGCCTGAGGGTGCAAAGATTAATCAGGACCTCACCCATACCCCATGGGGGCTTTGGCTTTTCAAACACCGAACCGGGTGCGTGCTCCACTGCGTACACTGGCCACTCCTGCAACGCCGGCCGAACAGGCTGTGGTCGGTACTCCGGGTGAAATGCCTGCTAAGGTTGTGCGTGGTTTTAGGTTTGTGAGTGTCCCGGTTACGGCTGTCCAAGAGTCTTTTATGCCTGATTTTCCCATGAGGGAGTGGGAATTGTGGGACTTCGGGGCAGAGGACAAAGGATTCCAGGAGGCAACAACAAGGACGGTGGAGCGTGATGGTATCTATGAACAGCCGCCGTCCTGATGGACAAGTGAGCGCCCCACAGCGACGCCCCGCACAGCAACACCCCGTGCACAACCCAAAGCACAGCACACAGAGCGAGCACACCGGTGAACAAGAGCCAAGCGGCCCAGGACACCGCACACACAACACAACACACAGGACGGGCACACGGGTGAACGGGAGCCAAGAGGCCCAGGACACCGCACGCGCGAAACAACCCACCGAGCGGGCACACCGGTGCACACGAGCCGAGTAGCCCCTTACACCGCACACGCAGCACAACACACCGAGCGGGCACACCGGTGACCAGGAGCCAAGTGGCCCAGGACACCGCACACGCAACACAACACATCGGGCTGGCACACCGGTGCACAGGAGCCAGGTGGCCCACAACACCGCACGCGCAAAACAACACACCGAGCAGGCACACCGGTGAACAGGAGCCAAGTGGCCAAGGACACCGCACAAGCAAAGCAAAGGACGGAGCGGGCGCACCGATGAACAGGAGTGAAGTGGCACAGGACACCGCACGCGCAACACAACACACCGGTGAACAGGAGCCAAGTGGCCCAGGACGCCGCACGACAACATCGCACCGAGGGGGCGCACCGGTGAACAGGAGCCAAGTGGCCCAGGACACCGCACACGCAACACAACCGACCGAGCGGTCACATCGGTGAAAAGGAGCCAAGTGGCCCAGGACCCCGCACGCACAACTCAACACACCGAGCAGGCACACCGGTGAACAGGAAGCAAGTGGCCCAGGGCAAGCACATGCAAAGCAACGCACCGAGCGGGCACACCGCTGAACAGGAGCCAGGTGGTCAAGGACACCGCACACAACACAGAACAAACCACGTGGGCACACCGGTAAACAGAAGCCAAGAGACCCAGGACACCGCACACGCAACACAACACACCGAGCGGGCACACCGGTGAACAGGAGCCAAGTGGCCAAGGGCACCGCACACGCAAAGCAAAACACCGAGCGGGCACACCGGTGAACAGGAGCCAAGTGGCCCTGGACACCGCACACACAACACAACACACCGAGCGGGCACACCGGTGAACGGGAGCCAAGTGGCCCAGGACACAGCACACACAACACAACACACCGAGCAGGCGCACCGGTGAATAGGAGCCAAGTAGCCCAGGACACGGCACACACAACACAACCCAGCCCGCGGGCGCACCGGTGAACAGGAGCCAAGCGGCCCAGGACACCGCACACTCAACACAACAAACCACGCGGGCGCACCGGTGAACAGGAGCCAAGTGGCGCAGGACACCGCACAGTCAACACAATAAACCACGCGGGCGCACCGGTGAACAGGAGCCAAGTGGCACAGGACACCGCACACGCAAGGCAACACACCGAGCGGGCGCACCGGTGAACAGGAGCCAAGTGGGCCAGGACACCGCACACACCACACAACACACCGAGCGGGCGCACCGATGAACAGGAGCCAAGTGGCCCAGGACACCGCACACACAACACAACCCACGGAGCGGGCACACTGGTGAACAGGAGCCAAGTGGCCCAGGACACCGCACACGCAAAGCAACGCACTGAGCGGGCGCACCGGTGAACAGGAGCCAGGTGGCCCGGGACACCGCACACGCAAAACAACACACCCGGCAGGCACACCGGTGAACGGGGGCCAAGTGGTCCAGGACACCGCACACACAACACAACACACCGAGCGGGCACACGGGTGAACAGGAACCAAGTGGTAAAGGACACCACCGACGCAACACAACATACCACGCGGGCACACCGGTGAACAGCAGCCAAGTGGCCCAGGACACTGCACACACGTAGAGTGGCCGAGGGACAGGAAGGAACCAACACTCCTTGGGTCGGACGCACTGGGGCGACCCAGCCGACCCACCGGGCCAGTGGCAGGAGCGGTACTCCAAGGCCTCTGGTCCGAGCCCGGCTAGGCTGCATCGGGGACCATGGCAAACGTCACCCGGAGCCATGGGAGCAACCGGTGACAGGCGAGCCGGTACACAGTCCAGGAGGGGGTCGCCTGCCAAGCAGAGTGGCCCCGCAACTCAAGCCACAAGGGTGAGGCGGTCGTACCGTAGACTAGCAGGAGCAATACCCCTTGTGGTGAGAGATACTCCACACATCTGGGCAGCCCTCAGAGCTCCCGCCCAAAGGAGGGGTCATGTGGCCCTACCCATGGACACATGTGGAGATACCCTCCCACCTGGGACACCTGGACCAAGTGGCCGCGACACTGCCTTCCCAAGCACCTGCGGGAGCGGCTTAAGAGGCACCTGAACTAGGGCAGTGGCAGGGACAGGACGTCACCTTGGTAAGACCTTCTTCCTGCATTGTCAAAGGAGGCATGCCGAGCTCCTGAAGATACCTACCTACCTACCTACCTTTTCTGCCCGATTTTCCCAGGAAGGAGTGGGAATTTCGGGACTGGGGGGCGGAATACAAAGGATTCCATGAGGCAACAACAAAGACGGTGGAGTGTGATGGTACCTATGACTCCACATTTTTGACAACTGCAGGCAAGGTTTTGGAGCGGTTGCAGGGTCTCAATCCGGTGAAAGTGTCCGATATCGTTCATGGCATCCGTACCGTGCCGGAAAAGACCTCTTACACCATCTTGGTGGTGGTACAGCACTTTGGTTTCCTGACCATCATTGTGCCCACACGCAAGAACAGCAATCCTGCATACGTGCGCGGAAAGCGTGTGGCTTATATTGTTCGTCACCCCACTGCATCTTTGACCTCCGCGGGTTTCGAATTCCTTCGGTTGGTGTCCATCACTACTTCTGATTGGGACGGTTTGGCGGGGAGGGAGGCTAAGACTCGCAAGCACAGCTGCACTGATTCGCCGGACTCTGGCCAGCAGAGCCCGCCTAGTGCGGAAGCTGTCGCCTCGGCCGCTTCTGGCCATTCCGCCCCTCCCGCCGTGTAGTTGATCCTTCCAATTATACCGGTGATTGTCGCCTTGTATTCCTTGGCGTGATTTATTTCAGGCATTGTTGATCCACCTATCGGTTCGCATGCAAGTCCGCTCATGTCTTTTTCTGGGCGAATGCATGTACATATAGGGGCTTTCCATGCCCATCACACATGCACATAATATATATGGCTCCACTCGCCATACAAGATGTGTCACACACGTTTTCGTATATTGCACGTTGAAGTCATTTTTTTTTGCCGCAACGTTCATACGGCGTGACGTTGCCTTTCAGCAGGCGCTCTGTTTGTACAATGAATCTTTCTTTTGCTGCATAGTTACAATTTTGGTTCATATGTGATCCCTTGTGGACATTCCCTCAATCCATGCCACAACGTGGCAGTTCCACGGTTCCACAACAGGCAGCACTCCTCAGCTTTCGGTTTGTGCCGCTCTTAGCATTTGTGCCTGTGTGCAGCCATACTTGTCTCATACTTGCGTATGCCCCAACGTCCTGCTTGCGTACCCGCCTGTGGTCTTCCGAGGGGGGGGGGGGTCACTAGAGGGCCCTGCAAGAGGGAAAAAGGCTATCTTGGGGGTGAAAATGGTTTTTGGGTTTGGCGCTGCCGAGGCGCACTGGGGGGGGGGCCTGGCGCTAACGAGGCGCACGGGGGGGGTCGGCGCTGACGAGGAGCACGGGGGAGGATTTGGCGCTGACGGGATTTGGCGCTGACGAGGCGTACGAGGGGGGGGGGGTTGGCGCTGACGAGGCGCACGAGGGGGGGGAGTTTGGTGCTGACGAGGCGCACGGGCTCCGGGGGTTTTGGCGCTGACAAGGCGCATGGGGGGGGGGGTTTGGCGCTGACGAGGCGCACGGGGCCGGGGGGGTTTGGCGCTGACGAGGCGCAGCGAGGGGGGGGAGAGTTTGGCGCTAACGAGGCGCACGAGGGGAGGGAGTTGGGTGCTGACGAGGCGCACGGGGTTGGGGGGTTTTGGCGCTGACGAGGCGCATGAGGAGGGGAGTTTGGCGCTGACGAGGAGCACGGGGCCGGGGAGGTTTGGCGCTGACGAGGCGCACCGGGGGTGGGGAAGGTTTGGCGCCAACGAGGCGCAGGGGGGGGGCTGGCGCTCACAGCGCGCACGCCGACCCTGATTTGCGCCTCGCAAAACGAGGCGAGCAGTTTCAGCAGAACACTCCATTCCGATGATTTCATTGGAATCGCCGGCGCGCGTGCGCAAACCAAATTAGCCAAATATTTTTTCACAATCATTTTTTCTTATAGTCATACAGGAAGAATTATTGTTATTTATATGTACCATATTATTCGCCTACATTTTCTTGTAGACTGGGAATTTTTGCAAGTTCATATCTTCAATTTCATTGGCTTCGCTGTCGTGCTTGTATATCATGGACCCCAAGGGTACGGCCACAGCACCAACCCCTTCATACCGCCGGGAAGCTAAGAAGCGATACTTGCCCTCAGATGACCTTCCCCATGCCGGCCTTGAGCCCTCCGGCTACACTCCGAGGAGTTTTGTCAAGGGGAATAGCTTAGATGGTAGCAGAGGGGCCTTCAGCTTTGAGGCTGTAGGTATGAAGTATGAGTCCGACCCACCGGACAGTGATGATGAGAGCATCTGCAGACTAGGTGGGAACCCATCGCCAGATCGACTGGAAGACAGCGTGGAATGTTGCATAGTTGCGACTTTCACTGAAGAGTCAGGGATTCCCTGCCAGAATCCTGACTGCCCTAGGTATCAATCAATCCCTCACCCCAGCTCAATCCCTGATCCCAGTCGAGAATCCGGGCCCCCAAGTGGCCCTTCATCGGACGCTGGTCCCAGCGGCGTGAACGGCTCCTTTGGTGGAGATTCATTCAGTCCAATCGAGGACATCCATCTCCCATCCAAAGAAACAATGCAAGTACATCGTGATCTGCCGATTTCAAGTGGTCCAGGAGAGATGCCAGCCAGAACCAGACCTACGCCTGCAGAAATCGACCTGCTGCTTCAGAATGTCATCGAGCAGGCCGTCTTCGTGAAGCTGGGTACTCAAATCCGAGACTCCCAGGAACGCTGGAGACTACAATTCCAGAAAATTCAGAGTCTACAGCGACTGGACTTGTATGACCAATGGTGCCTGCAAATCCATCATTGCTACTGCAGGTTTCACCGTGAGAATCCGCCAGTTCCCGTCTATACCACTCCCGAGACGATGGGGGTTGATGCGGTGTCGTTGGAGAAGGCGCTGGGAGAGGCCTATTTCAAGGTGGCGCAGGAGGAATCAAAAGACCTGCCCATCACCAACACGATCGAGAGCTGGCTGAGCGAGCAGGAGGACGTGGTAAGAAAGCCAGAGCCAATATGATCGCGGTCTGAGACCGCCTCTCATGTATCCTGTGCCCACCACTGCTCGTGTAGGAAAGAGATCGCTCAGCTCCATAGTGAGAATCAGGCGATTCAAATTAATCAGGAAAAAGTCTTCTCTTTTTTAGCAATGGGAAGATCTTTTGCTCAACCCCCCTGTCCCTCGCTGTATCTGCCAGCCGGATCTGCATGTTCTGTTGCCGATGAAGCGACTGAAGTTTTTTCACCCACGCCCACAACAGACTCCAGAGCGGAAAAAAGAAAGAAAAAACAGGAAACATTCAAAAGAGAGAATTTTTGAGAGTAAAAATCCTCAGCGTGTTTCAGAAGCGAGGAAGAAAGAAAAGAAGGAAATTTTTGCAGAGAAAAGATACACCAATCCCATGATTGCGGCCCAGGTGTTGCTCGCCCAGAGTCTTTTGGGCGCCGCCGGCCCAGGTCAATCCCATATTGGCCGGTGGTGGCGGCATTGAGGACATTATTAATCTTGTGAGGGCCAAGCTTAGAGCCATTGCACATCAACCAAAATACAATGGCAACCCTTGCTGGTGGCCTATTTTCAAAAGAGAATTTTCTCTGTGAGTTGGTAAGAACAAGCTTCGAGACGATGAGAAGCTTGATACTCTTCTCGAGTGTTTAGAGGGCCCCATTCGTGATACGTGGATTAAACCCTACACTGATAGGGCTGATTCCTCTAACCCACTCACCTACAGTGAGCTGTTTGCTCTGATGGAGGGACGAGGAAGTAGGTAGCCTGTAGACCACTACCAAACCCTCCTCACCTCTTTCCCGAACATTCCCAAGCTCATTCTTCACGAGGTTCAGATTAAGCGGCGACACTTTGAAAATCTGGTGAATGAGGCTGAGAGTGCTGGGGAACATCTGTCGGTTGGCCAATTGAAGGCCATCATCTTCGCAAAAATACCTGCCGACACGGCTGCATCACTGAGGCAGGAACAGTGCAACGAAAAGGTGAAATCCTGGGGGACCAAAGTCACCGGATTCCCTGAAGGCTCAGGTGGCTTTCAGGTCAGAGATGCCCTTAAAAAGTGCTCTGGGACTGACTTTTCCAAGTGTAAGGAAAAAGATGGTGCTTGGAGAATGAAATTGGCGGATAATGCTTAACCGAGGTGTCTCCTTTGGAGGAACTTGGCTCTCGGCAAAGCCCTGGGTTTTCATTTTAACGCCCACTGAATTGTGGGAGAATTTGCAAAAATTAGCGGATGCCAATCATCAGCAATTCCATGAAGGATTGGGCCGAAATTTCCCCTCTAAAGGTGGGAATGCGGAGAGATTGAAATAACACGCGGCCGAAGAACTGTGCCATTTGTTTGTCCTTTCGTCACACTAACCGTGCCAAGTCGCATTCCACTGAGAATCACTGGTGGAATAAGACCGAAGCGGAAAGAGTGGCTCAACAAGCCAGTAAAGATCCGCCAAAGGCTCCCGTCAAGAAGGTGGATGAAAATCGCCAATGGACGCCCAGCAGGAAAGGTTAAGGCAGTAACGGCCAGCAGACCTCTGGAGGTAAGGGAAACCAGGGCCAATCCAGTCACGGACGCTCTCCAGAAAATTTCAAAGATGGAAATGGTAAGCCCAATTCCGCCATAGGTAGTGGTGGAAAAGGCAATTTTTCCAAGGGAAAAGGCCAATCCAGTGGCCCTTTCCCGGGACATTCCAAGGGAATGAGCGCTTGTAAGGGCAAGGGGACCTCCCAGGGCACGAAAGGTGGACAAGGGGAAGGATCATCTGGTCAGCGGAACCCTCATTCAGGTCTTGGTGCATCAATGCACCAAGTTGCTGATTCGGACAAGGATTATTATACTAATGTGACAACTGAGGGCGGAGATGCCCCCGATGACGTAGTAAATCTAGGCGAAGAAGGTGTGGGAGACCAGTGGGAGGACGAGGACGGTTCCTGAGAAACTGTGCAGCAGGATTACGAGGGAGATTATCAGGAATAGAGGCGCCAAGGTTGTGTGGCCACCCCACACACAATCAGGCGTTTTCCTGAATGTCCGATCGTGGACATTGGAGCGCTGTCTGTAGGGCCACCGCCAGTTGAGGCGGATGGCGATACGAATGTTACGGAGATCAGTGTTCCCAACAAATACCGAGCTCGTCAGTTCATTTGTCGTTTGTGGGGTACTGACAAGAAGGGGAACAAACACCTTGCTACGTGTCTTTGTGACAATGGTAGTGAAGTGAATCTTCAGTCAGAAACTTTTTGCCCGACCAATTAGTGGACACTTGGCCTCACACTGTTAACTTGGAAGGTGTTTCAGGTCATGCCTTTCCAGGAGGGAGTACAGGTTCGTTTCTGAAGGTGCACATGGTTGCCAAGGATGTATGGGAGGAAGGTAAGGTAGAGGATGTTGTTTTAGAGGATTATTCGTATAGAGCACCGATCAAGAATGACCTTTATTTAGGTCATTCATTTGTAACGCACAACAAAGTGTCCCCTGAACGACACAGACGTTGCTTAATTTTGGAATCTTGGGAGACGGAAGCTCCCGGCTCTCGTTTCTTGCACCCTGGGTACCGAAGTGCAAAAGACTCTTTGAGTTGGAAGGTGAACACAATTTTTGGTAAGGATGAAGGGATTGGCGGGGTAAGCGCCACTGCATCCTACAGCATCTTACTGCAGGAGTGACAAGAGGACACTCAGCCACCAGAACCGCGCAATTGCAAGTCTTCCAACTACCGTGTTGTGGATAAGTGGCGTGATTATATATGTTCTTATTTTTTGGAGAACCACTATTTTGTGCCCGCCAAGGATACCTTTTGCAACGAGGTAAGCAAGCGTTTCAAGCGCTTGGCTGACAATGCATGGGCAGTAAAGTGGGACACAAGACTGTGGATAAACCCCCCCTTTCATCTTCTGGGAGAGGTCGTTCAGAAACTCAAGGAAGATTGCACTCAGGCCATCCTTGTAGTACCACTTTGGGATTGAAAACCCTGGTGCAAGGAGGTTTTGGCCATAACTGTCCACTCCATTCACCTCTCCTATGACGTGAAGCTGTACGCCAGGCACGACACTGGTCCCTGCGACAGCGGCTGTGGCCTAGCGTCGCCCTTCTGGTTGACAGAGGTCTCATTCCTGACGGATCCTACACGTCGAACCATGGGTCAGAATCAGGTCTTGACCATGGTACTGAGTCAGATTCCAATTTTTCGATTTTTTGGAAAGAGATGATACGGTGCCTAACCTGGATTCTGGAGCGTCTGATTGTAGCCAGACCCCAATACGATCAGATCCAGCAAGCATCTCCCACCTGGCAAGGAAAAAAAAATCGGAAAAAAGGTCCAATTCAGACAATCTTTTGAAAACCGAGGTTTGAAGCCTTCTTGGACCCCTTTGTCTGTGAGATGTGGAGGATGCTCAGCAGGTTCGGGCATGCACGACATACCCACAAGACGGAGTCGTTCCCTCCCTGTTTCAGTCGATAACACAAGGTCTGTTGCCCGCCAGTTCGCGAGATCTGGCAAAAATTTGCTCTACGGTGGTGGCTGGTGAGCAGGTTGAAAGTCAACAGTGCAATGAGCGAAGGGAAAAGATTTTCGCCGAGCGAAAGGACACCACCATCCCTGGTGAGCTCCTCAAGAGCCCTCCTGTGCATGGCCTGCACGGAGAGGTGTTCATCGAGGTGGAGGAGGGAGCAAAACCCAAAGAGCAGCGACCATAGGAAAATCATGGCAAAAAACACGAAATTCTTCGCGACATCATCCAAAGAAATCTACGAGAATTCGGCTGGTTGCAGGCGTGCATGACCTCTGAGTGGTGTTGTGCACCCTTCACTGTGCATAGACCGCCCCCAGCAGATCAGGATTCCATTGATGGTTGGCGCATGGTGGTTGATTTTCATAATTTAAATGCCGAAAGTAAGGCTGATTCACATTCTTTGCCCCTCATTGAGGAGGAAATCGTGAAAACAGCCAAGGGGAAATTATTGTCGGTCCCAGACTTAAGGCATGGCTTTCACCAGATGCCTCTGGCAAAGTCATCTTGACCCCTGACGTGCAAGTGCAGTCCAGTGGGTCAGGTTCAGTGGACAGTCATGCCCACGGGCATGAAGAACGCTCCAAGCATTTTCCAACGGAGGATGGAAGAAGTCTTGTTTCCAGACTACCCTGAGATTCGCGAATTCGTTTCCGTATATATTGACGACATAATCATCGCCACTGTGGGCAACGGTTTTTCAGAACAGGAGCTTGTGGACCTGCATGAGAAACAGTTCAATATTGTTCTCGACATTCTGGACAAAAATAAAATCTTCTGCGGTCCCAAGAAGGGTAAATTATTTCTGGAAAGTGTCGAATTCAGTGGCAGTTTGCTGCGAGATGGGACACGTCAGCCCAGTCCAGGGAAGCTCCTCGCAATCCGGAAGTGGAAGCGCCCTGAGACCGTTTCGGCCCTTCATGGATTCCTTGGCTGTTGGAATTTCTACCATACTTTCATCAAGGATTACGCCAAGTACGCCGCCCCCCTTACTGAATTACTCAAGGTCGGAAGGGAGGCTCATCGTGCAGGCTCAAAGGTGCGAGTGCAGTGGACCGACGAGTGCGATGAGGCGTTTGTACAATTAATAGCCGCCCTTTGCGAAGTCGCCACTTTGCATGTTCCCAAATCTCATCGCCCTTTCTACATTAGGACTGATGCTAGTAAGTATGCGGTCAGGGCAGTTTTGAACAACAAGATTTAGAAACTGCGGCTCATTACACGCTTGCATTCTGGTCGAGGAAGCTTTCTCCCCGACAAATGCAGGGGTCCCCCCGTGAGCAGGAGCCCTAAGCAATCATTTGGGCCTTAAAAAAATACGAATCGTGGGTAGACACGAACAGAGTTGAAGTTCTGACGGATCGTCGCTCTCCTGAGTATTGGTCGACAGAACATGTCAACACTGTGTAAGGTCCTGCTGGACGGCGTGCAAGATGGCACCATTTTTTGGGTCTCTTCCATCTTCATGTGGCTTACGTTCCAGGCAAGTACAACACTGGCGCTGACACTTTAAGCAGATGGGCCCATCCTGCTTCCGAAGCGTGCCTGTCGACGAACATCCATGGAACTGAACATGACCGTGGGTTAGTAATTGAGTGGGATGCTGAGGAACGGCAGTTGATTAAGCGCCACTGTCTACAGTGTTCAGTCCGGCAGGGTCGATTGCCCTACCAAGATATCACAGTGCAGGATCATCCCCCACGTTCCCATCTCCAATGCTACCCAGTGCTTGTTGACACCCTTAGAGTAGTTAAACCTGGAGAATTCACCCACCAGTTCGTTAAACGAAGAAATCTTGTGGTTCGACCCAGATGTGTCCATCCCTTGGATCGAAAACCTGTGGCACCAGCCAAGGCGATCCCCAAGGAGTGACTGATCACCAAGGATTGGCTTAAAGAATATAAATCCGACAATATGTTTCAGGAACTCTACGAATGTTTGACTTCAAAGTCAGCATGTCAGCACAGAATTTATTCCGAATATTTTTTGGACAACGGGAGACTGTGGATGAATGGGAAATTGTGCGTGCCTGACAGATTGGCGTGCAGAGTCGTTAACTGGTGGCACAAATGGGAGACTCCTCACTCCCATGGCGCCAAACTCTGGAAATCAATTAAACATCGTCTCTTTGGACCTCGATTGCACACCCACTGCATGAAATTGGCCTCATTACGTGCCCAATGCGCAGTGGCGGTGCCTGCTACGGCCAAGCCTAAGGGCTATCTGAGGCCGCATCCCGTACCGGAACCACTCTTTGACCAAGTCACCTCTGATTTCTTCTACCACGGTGACCCGGAGGGAGAGGAATGCCATTGGACCAACAAACAAATCCATGGTGCGTTATTAATTCAATGTAGACACTCAGGGTACATTCATGTGTTGCCTTGCAACGTGAATGCCATGACTGGCAAGGCCGCCGCCAAATGGTGTGCCCAGACATGGATGGGGTGCTGTGATGTTTCCTGTGACATTTTGACTGATTCAGGCAGTGCATTTTTTTCTCTCTGGTGGGAAACCCTTTGTGATCCGTTAGGAATCCATGATCCCTAATTTGAGGCTCACCTGCACAGGGCATTGCCGGTTGAACAAGCAGGAAAAACCATGATTGATATGCTGCGAAGAGAACTCGCCAGTGACAAGGATGTCAATTGGTTTGAGATCTTTTTTGCCCTGTTCCGCCGATACCACAACACAGAGTTGTACCATGGGTATTCGCCCCATCAGCTTGTTTTGGGTCGAAACAAGTGCTGGTCGAACCTCCAGTACGATCATCCACGGGAATTTAAGGATGCATCAGCATACTTCGACAAGATTCAGGCTGGTGAAAAAGAGGCCGAGCGCCTCGTTGAGAAATTTCAGGCAGATTGGTTGAGCATTGCCAACCAAGGCAGAAAGGAACCACAAGATCTCCAGAGAGGAGACCCTATTTGGCTCCGCAAGAGCAAAACTACCCAGGATGGAGACTCCAAGCTCCTCCCCCTGTGGGAAGGTCCCTTTCGAAATGTGTCTCGAGTCAGGGGGAACAGTTCTAAGGTGCGTGTGGATGTGAATCGGGAGTTGGAGGTGAGCGGAGACAGGCCTAAGCCTGAGAGTCCGAGTCCAAAGGGCAGGGTCAAACCCCTTTTCTGGACCTCCAAATGGCTTTCTCAACGCAGGATTGAAGGTGGTAATTACGAGGTGGAACGCCTTGTGAACCATTCTAAGGGTGCTGAGGGTAACTGGCGGTTTCTTGTCAACTACCAGGGTTTCCCCGAGTCTGAAAATACTCCGGAACCTCCCTCCTCCTTTGTACATTGCTATACCAGAGGTTTGAGAAATTACCCGCGAGCTCATGCTGAGATCCCTGTTTCATTTACTGACTGTCTGAGCAAGGCAGACCGTGTAATTGAAAAGGACGGAGCAAAGACAGTCGTGGTGGACGGAGATCCAGCACATTTTGCAGAAAATCTGGCCCCTCAAGGCCCCGTGCAACAGAAAGGATCACGCTTTCTTCCAAAACCTGCGCATGGGGGCAATGAGGGGCGTCTGTGCGTGAAGGAAGACAACCAGACCGGTTCCGCGGTGGCAGCAAGCCTGCAGCGTTGAACCAGGTGGTTGTTCGTCCACATTCCGAGACAATGTGAGCTCATCTTTGTGCATTACTCACTCACATCCGTTTCATCGAATTGCGAGCTAAATTTCAATCACCTGGTACATCAGGCCCAATTACGTCCCCTTCAGGCTGACTGTGGCGCCAAACAGTACACCAGGTGTGTTGCAGTCTTGAGACAAGTTTTTGCGTATTTTTTATGATTGATTCTGAGGTGTTTTTGATGAACGGATCACTTTGACCACATGAGTGAGAAAGTTGGCCCACATTGGACTTGTGCAACTAAAGCCGCCATGTGTTGCCGGCGAAGGTGCACTAACTGTCCTGGCCCTTAAAAGTCCAGTTCGAGCCGTACAGGCGAAGATCTGAGCTGATGACTAGAAGTCGAAGGTTTCATGTACCAATCTGGTGACTGAGGGGAGGTTTGAACTTCGTTCGCCACTTATTGGTATACACCTCTCCAGTCAAGTTGGGCAGTGCACTTGGTTCCCGGCCCGTGCTCGTAGGGTCAAGACCCGGAACGGTTGGTAAATAGTTCTGCACCACCTGCCCTGTGGCTTTGTACACACAGAACAGGTCGCCATGGATACGGTTGAAAAGGCGGCTCGGAGGTGACGGTTTTGTCGCCCCCCTTCCTGCCTTTTTGTTCCCTTGCGGAGGAGATGGTCAGTAGTGCCCGGGTTGCGTGCGCTGGCCGTGTGAGGGAAGCACAGAGCATCTACGAATGCCTGATGCCTGATCTCCGGTACGCCCGAAGCCGGGTGCTATACTTTAACTGTGCGATACTGGCATGGTCGGTGCTACTCTAGTTGGTAAAAATCGCCTTCGTCAGCGGGCCGGGGTCGCTGGTTCAAACCCAAGTAGGGTCCATCTCCCACTTCGTCCAAGGCGTGGCCATTTTGTGTGGCACCGGCCCACCCATCCACCGCCTGCGACCTGGGCTGCATCAGCGCCACTGGGCTGTCCCTTGGAGGCAGGTACAGGTGGTTTTACATATTTATTTGCATCTTAGGACGGCCGAGTTCATTCAGGTTTTATTTACATTTTCTGTCATGTACCTGTACCGAGCGGTCAGCCTGAAACTGGTTTTGTACCGCCGAACACCAGGTTGTACTAAGGACCTCCGTCAGTATAGTGGATAGGCATGCCGCCTCAGGAGCTAGGGGTCCTTCGTTCGAACCCCTATAGATGCTCACTCTGCCAATATCTCCGGCAGTGCCTATCCAGCTCTGGAACACGCACCTGGGGGGCTCCACCTGCGGTCCGGGGCCTCAGCGATGGAGGGATGGAAAGTGCCTCGTAAAAAGTCTCCACGACTTCGTGGCGCGGTCGTGACTGAGCTCGGCCACCTCCTTCTCAGCCTCGTCCGGACTGCAGATTAGCAGGGGAACTGCTGTTGGGCGCTCCGCCTGCTTCTCAACGATTGCGCCGGCCCAGGGCTGCTGCCTTCGTCTTTTCTTTTTTTCCCCTTCTTCTAAAGGGGACCGAACTGGCGCTAACGCCGCTGCAGCTGCGTGCTCCATCTGCCAGACCAGGAGCGGAGAGCACTTGTTTTGAAGTGTCATGAGTGAGGGGATCTTGATCATTCGGCCCTCATTCTTTTAGATTTTGTGTGCTGCCCCTCGGGTTACCCACTGGAGCGTAAGAACGCTACTGGTATGTCCGATGTAGTGCTGCAATGTTCAGGAATGTCAGCGCCATGCTTCCACAAGGACAGACTAGGGGTAATCTGAACAGTGGAACTGGAGTTCCTGAATTTCCACCACCAGGCGATGATATAATGTAGCTAAATCTGAGGTCGCGCAGCCGCTTATTCCAAACGGGAACCCCCTGTAGTCTGGTAGTGTCCAGAAAACAACCAGAAACTTTGTTTCAAGCTTCATTCTGCTGCCGGTAGACTTCATTACAGCTTCTCCAGGACATTCTCACGTTGTAAAAACCTTGCTTCGGGTCTCCCGCGATCGCAGCAGAGAAGAAAAACGAAGAGGAAAAAGGTACAGCCGGAAAAGATAAAGCGGGAAATTCGTTTTCCCCGGCCTCAGAAACCTCCCAAAACATTTTACGCCGCTGTTTGGCGAAGTCGCAAAACTTAGGACACCAACAGAAAACCATGAAAATGAGAGTCCCGGCGACAACGAATTTGAGCTGTGCTTGCCCCAAAAAACCTAGCAAAGTGCTTGTCCTAGGCACTAGGGACATGTGCGCATTCCAACAACGAAGGAGGAAAAAGAAAAGGAAAACATGCACAAAGGAGAGCAAAAGAAAACAAGCAAATACAAAACACACACAAACAACAACATCAACAACGGCCGCCGAGACGCAAGTATGTTAAATGACGTGCAACGCTACGCTACGCCGCCAAGAAGAGCAAGACAGTAACCGCGCCAACAAGGAAAACCAAGAGCTGTAACCGAGAGTCAACGCTCACCCCCGCACGCGGCACACATAGGGAACGAAAGGTATGCCCCTGACCACAAGCACAACGAGGCAACCATCACCGCAGAAAAGCAACATGGTATGAAGGGGCATGAAGGGTGAAGAAATGAAACGAAGAACGCACGGAGGGAGCCACACACAACCAAAGGAAAGTACAACACACACAAAAAAAAACCAAAAACGAACAAGCAACCACAACACCACCGGCCGCCGAATACAAGTATTTTACGTGCCGCGCCACGACACACAGTGCAAACGAGAAAAGCGCAACGATAACCACACCAACAAAAGTGACCACGAGGTGTAGCCGAGAGAACATGCCCACCCCTGCACGCCCGCAAACATAGGGAGCAAAAGGTATGCCGCCCCCATATGCGCATACATGCCGCCGCAAGCAAAGCAAGATATAGGCACGGAGGGAGCCACACACACCACCACCAAGGGCAGCCGTGCGACGACACAAGTACAAGTATGTTACATGCCACACCACGCCACACAAGAGGGAAATGCACAACGATAACCGCGCCAACGAAGGTAACCGAAGAGGTGTAAACAAGAGAACATGCCCACCCCCGCACGCCCGCACAGGGAGCGAAAGGTATGCCCATACTATACTCACACATACAAGCCGCCGCAAGCAAAGCAAGGTATACAATGCAGCCGAATACATACAATCAGAGACGCCGCGGAGCAGCAAGAAGATATGAAGGCACAAAAGCACTGAGGGAGCCACACGCCACCACCAACCAGGTATGGAAAACAAGACCACCCAAGGCCGCCGCCAACGGAAGAGCGTAAGCAAACAAGAAGGGCGCCGAAAGCCAAGGAGGGGACGGGATAGGGCAGAGAAGGGGATGAATACGCGACACACCACCCACCCCGCACACACAAATGCAAAGGAATCAACACCCACGCCCCCCCACACTGTCACCTCCCCACAGGGCGCACTCTACAGGGTGCAGGCCCACAACAAGTCACACCGGGACCGAGGCGAGGTGAAGGAGACGCAAGATGAGGCCGACAACGCCGCAGAGGGAAGGATGGTAATTGTAGCGGTGTAGCTGAGAGAACATGCCCACCCCACATGCATAGGGAGCGAAAGCTATACCCATACTATACACAGGCATACAAGCCGCCGCAAGCAAAGCAAGGTATGCAATGAGTAAGAAAAAGTCACTTGCATGTCCTTCTTGGAGGGCTTGATCCAGGCCGAGCCCCCCTTAAAACCCTTTTGTTGATGCTAAGACTAACTTAAGTATTTTTATCACTCTTTTGAAGCTTTTAGTACATTTTCTCAACGTAACTAGGGTTATAACCCTAGCCCCACATGAAGTTCACCCCTACCACTCAACTGAGCGGAGGTATCTTCCTTCATGGAGGATATACCGAAATAAAATAGGCATTTCATGCTTTAGGCCTTGGAGGTTAAGCCCAGTGGTCTCCCACCCCAAGACCCCTATACTCCATTGTCTCTACCACTTATTGTGGTTCTACTGTTTAACTGTTTCTGAATTCAGTTGCTTGGCCAAGTCATAATCTGTGCCTGGCCTAGCTCCTATGCCCCACATTCCTGACCAACTCCATTTCATCCAAAAGAGTGCATATGAAGTGCTTGATGCCAACTTGGAGGCTAGAGTCAGGCCAGTTTTAACATAAAATGTTTTGTACTATCCATTTGTGATTGAATCTTTGTATTTGAACCTGATTTGTCGATCTGCCGCCCTTCCGTGTTACACTGGATTTCAAACTATTCATTGATTCGATCGACATCCTGTTCTTGCTCTACTTGCTCCTTTGGTTTTGGGATTTCACCATCGCAAACTTGCAGGATTTCATCAAAATCTATAGGGCATTAATCAAGGACATCTTTCCGGTAGCAGAGGCAAACCCTGAGAACCTTTCGAACCGACTCTGAGCAGAAGCACAGGAAAAGCACACTGAAAAGCACATTGAACATGTCACTCAACTGTCCTCCCGAACCTGGCGGATCAGAAGGGTACAAGTACAACTTGGCAGTGTAGCCCACCCAAAGAGTGAACCGCCACTGAGAGCAGCATCTGGGTCTCAGGAAGATCCAGAGCACAGAAGGGCGAAACTAAATCCACCGAGAACAACCCCATTAACCATGGAAACCTTAGCGGCCCATGGTGAAGACAACCTGCAAAGGCTCCGCAGGCGTGTCGAACCCTCCATTGCCCGGTCGGCCTGTCCGGCCTCGTGTCCTACCGTACTTGGAGGTGGTCCTGAAGAACAAGAGGACCTACGAAGGAGGAGGGACGAGTTCATGCTCCACGAAGAGTACCACAAGTCCACCATAGGAAAAGATGGAGAAATACCTCTTCATGCCCTCGGGTCGCCGCCCCAAACTGACATGGGCTCCTTCCTTGATTCTCGGCCATCTACAGACACGGCGGACACAATATCACTACTAAGATGACCAAGAGTACACGAGCATCCAAGAGCATGGCATCCAGACCTGCCGATAATGGATCCTTGTTGCCCAGAGCCCAGCCATGGGGCTCCCGATCGTACGGCCGACCGTTTGGCCAAACTTCTATCCGGATCAGAAGACCCGGATGTGACAGCTCTGTCAGAGACTGTCAAGGCAAAATTGGGTATCACTGAACCCTTACCCAAGCCAGCGCTACTCTCACCTTCACCCGGATTGAGCAGGTTGGCTGATGATCTCAAAAGATCAAGGGTGTCCAGGTTGCTACCCAAGGTCACTTGCCCCAGCCCTTTTCATCCTCGCGCCAGGACAGTCCCAATTGCTGAACTACAGGACGTGCCGGTGACGGAGACTGAGGAAAGAGTGCTGTCAGCCCTGGCACCTCTTGCAGGCGTATCTCCTTCTCCCTCTGGGCTAACCCCGGGGGCTGGGAAGATGGGCAGACCTATTGCCCAGGCGAACATCCAGCTGGAACTGCCGGAGTTCGACCCGAAAAATCTGCCCGAATGGGCAGAAGAATTTGCTGAGTTTCTTTTGCTGACTGGCCAATCCCATGTGGATGTGGCCACCAAATGCTCACTGCTGAAACGCTCATGCAAAAAGAAATTTTTGCAAAAACAGGTGAAACAGATTGTGAAAACATGTTCCACCTCGGCAGAGGTGCTCCAAAGACTGGAGAAAGCATTCCCAGTCTTTGAGACTGACCTCAGTGTGTGCACACAGATAGAGGAGCTACCTATGCTTCCTGAGTTCCCTTCTGCTACGCGAGTCTCTGAATACGTGTGCGACCTAGAGTATCTGTTTTCACGGATGAACGTGGGCTCCTACAGAGCCACTGAGGCCCACCTGTGGCTCATGAGTAAGATTCCCCAACGTACGTGGGATGACCGTCGCGCTACCTATGAGATGGAAAAGCCGGACCCACCCGTACGACGAACTGGTGGACCTGCTGATTGAGCTAGCTTTTGAGAGGGAGGATGACTCCCACATGAAGAAATTCCTCAAGAAGCAATTGGGTCGAGGTGGTACCCCCATTCCAGAACGTGGCAAAGGGAAAGGGCCTATAAGTCCCACGAAAGCCAACCAGGGAGGTGGTAAAGGAAGGGGTAACTTACGTGCCATGAATGAGGTTAAGCCTGATGCAGGTACACCCCCTCTGTTTTACTGTAAGCCTGTCAATGACAAGGGGGGACCTTGTCATGCCCCCAACTGCGACCACCGCAGCAGCTGTATGCTGCAGATGAAACGACAGCAGCATTCCAATGATAGGAAAACTGTGACGCATCAGGATGATTTCAGGTGTACCATCACCTGTGGCTATTGTCGCAAACGTCGTCACTACGAACACGAATGTCACATAAAGAAACGCGAGAGTGATAAACTCAAGCGACAGGAGGCTGAACGCCAGAAAACCCAAACACCCACCAGAAACCCCCAGAATGGGGATAAAAGTGGTAAAGGAGGCGGCAAGGGGGGTGGCAAAGGTGGACCCGCTAACCCCCAGAGGTTTGAGGTTTGAGGTTTGATTTTGCGGGTACTAGACGCCTTTCGGCTCCGGGGGGCCACCTGGTCGGGCCAGGTGATATCCTCCCCACCGGGTCCTAGTGGGGGGCCCTCCAAGACGCACCTCCTGCCTGGTGGCGGAGTCCCCCGGGTTCACAGAGCTCGGAGCCCCGTCCTTCCCCGGCGTCCCTGTTTCGCCACTCCCCAGTCAGTGCCCCCAGAGGCGCTCATCAGCACCCACTGCTACTCCCCCTCCTGCCGCAGGTGACCCCAAGAAGCGCCCACAGGGGGATAACGCTTCCCCCGAGGGGAATAACTCCAAGAAGAGGCGACTGGCCTGGATGGCGAGGTCCCTTATGGCTGCAAGGGTGGATGACAAGTTTCCTGATGAGGAGTAGGGGGGCGGCTTCGAAGAGGAGGACTTGGTTTTCTGGATCCTCGTGAAAATCAGGGATCAGGTTTTTCCAGCAGTGCTTGACACTGGTGCAACACTTTCCATAGTGGCCCGGCGCCTGCTAAAAACATTCGAGAAAACTAAGACCGTGGCCATAAGAGTAGGGGATGGGCGTACCATCCATTCCTTGGGGGGTGGATGTGACTATATGCCTGGGCGACGAAACTGTGACCCAACACTGCAGAGTGCTGGACACCGACGCCTTTGACATCGTCATTGGTACCGACTTCCTACGAAGAAACCCCCAGGTAAAAATGCTGTCTCTCCAGCGCCCCTATTCTTTGCACTGCGACTTTGGCAGTTGCCTCTTCTCCATACCTTTGGAGCTGTCAGGACGAAAAGAGTCTGGGCTGCGCTACGCATCCAAGACTAACTATCGTACTGAAAACTACCGATTGGGCCGTCGCGTTCTTGAAAATGGACTGGCGGCCCTTCAGGTAAACCCGGATGAAATGCAGGTGGAATTTTTGCGAGCCAACAACAGCACATCATGCAGTTGTACTGCTCCAAACAGTTAAACAACGCTTTCTGTCTCTTCTGGAAAGCAATGGGCCTAGCGTATGGTAACCCTCCCTTCTCCCTGCTCGCGAAAGTTCTAACCAAAATCGCTTATGAGGGAGGAAGGGTTGTCATGTGCACCCCTGACTGGGGCTGCTCTGGTGAACACGCTTACCGGCGCCATATGCCAGATCGAATGACCGTGGGAAGAGTGCAACTCCCCGACAGTCCCATCTATGTGACTGAGGACTCAGACACAGCTATGCAGGCAACGAGTGGGCCAGTTTTGACGATGGATCTCTCAATCCTGCACTCCTGTGTGACCTAGACCAGGTGCTAGTGAAAGGGGTCATGGCCAATAATCGTGGCCTGACACTTTCTAATCTCAAAAAGAGATCTCCTGAGGACCTTTCTGCCACACTTACAGGGTGTGAATCTCCCGATAGCTATCTGGAAGCTGCAGCTGTTAATGAGGATGCTGACGACCAACTGTCTGAGATCGCCAGCACTATCCCTCCTCTTGATCCCAGCTGTGTTGACCTAAAACACAGTGCCTTCCTAGCCCAGCTGTTGCTGGAGGAGGTAGATATAGAGTCGACCTCAGAACCCGCTTCCGGTGTTTGGAAGCCAGTGCTACACATGCAGCGTATGCAGACAGGTGAACCCGTGGCACGGAGGCCTGATGCTCTAGCGCGGCCTGCTTCTAATAACATGCCACTGTCTGAGCATGACACTCAGGAACTCCGACGGCTGTTGTACCTGAAGGCCGAAGGTATTGAGCGCCAAGAACGGCTGCAATACCTCAGACAGACCTGGAAATCCTCCATCTGGTCTGAGGAGGACGATGATTCCTATACGCTGCCTGATCCTGAGATACCGCTAGTGTATTCTTTGCACTATGCACAGCAATGTTCCCCTGAGTGGGACGATGGTTCTGTGCCAGCCGAAACTGCTGATCGGCAGAAAAAGAAGGAACATGGAAAGAGCAACCTCCATGATGAGGAAGATTTCCTGCAGAAACTCGAGAGTCTTAACCTTGACCCCCGACTGAAGAAACTGCTGATAACCTTTGAGGAGGTGTTCGGCGCCTTGCTGCCCCCCCTCTCTTGTAAAACACTGGTCCAGATGGACCTGAAACTGAAACCTGAGTTTGAAAAGACGCGAGTGAGGTGTCGTCCCTATCCCGCTCCACAGGAACAGGTTGAGGAAATCGAGCGCCAGATCCTGGAATGTATTGATGCTGGCATCGTTGAAGAATATAAGAAGGGGGACTACCCCCATCACTGCAGTCCCTGTTTCCTGGTTACTAAACCAGGGTCGACTGCCCTACGACTGGCGGTTGACTATGGTGAGGTCAACGAGAAAACCGAGAACCACTCAGAGAGTATCACATAGGATTTTATGACATCCAAAAATCCCAAAACCTGCAACATAAAAAAAAACACCCATTCAAATAGTTAACATGCTGTAAATTTTGTTTGGGCGATCTGTGTCCCCATACAACATGCTTTTTTGCATCCAGCACCCTCAGAATAGGGGTGGGGAGGTCTTCAACTGCTTGGCTGAGGCCAAAAAACACAATTTTTCACCAAAAAGCGGCCATTTTTGGCCGTTTTGCTCCATGAAAAATGGCACATTCTGGTGCATACGCATGCTGTAAATTGCGTTTTTGTGATCTTTGTGCCCATACAATACCATACGATACAGCTGTTTGGAAGATTGTTGCCACCAAGTGTTTCTAGCACATTGCCTAAGCCGGCTCTTTGGGTTGCCATCCAACGCGCGTTGCAATGCACGGTTTTTGCTTTGCAAGTTCTGATGTGTGTTGTGTGTTGTGTGTGTGATATTTCATCTGCCCATGACAAGACACATGACATGGGCAACAATCCAATTTGAAACGGGATGGAAATTTCCCCATACCTCGTTAGGTCCCAAACATGATATGAATGCAATGTGGGCAATGAAGCAATGGCAGCGCAGACACAAAGCCAGGCAATGTTGTCAAACTGCCTCAATTACGTCAATTGTTACGGGTTGGAAATGTGGCAGATTTGAGGGGGCTTTAGCACCCTTCAATCATTCATCTTGAGCAAAGAGCATTTGGGGTCATAATTTGTGGTTTACCAGGCCCGAACCAACCTTAGGGACGAGGTTGAACAACTTGAAATCTCATGACATCTCCTCTAAATCTACCAATACTAGAATTACTCGTTAAAAAGGGCAAATATGGCTGTTTGGAGGCAATTTTGGCACCCACCGTTCATTAATCATGGGGCAAGAGCATTTAGGGTCACATATGGTGGTTTGCCAAGGCCGGCCTAACTTGAGGAACAAGGTTGAGGAATTTGATATCTCATGATACCTCCCCTAAAGCTACTTACACGAGAATTACATGTTAAATAGGGCAAATATGGCTGTTTTGAGGCAATTTTAGCTCCCGCCGTTCATTCATCTTGAGCCAAGAGCATTTAGGGTCACAAATGGTGGTTTGCCAAGGCCCAACTAACCTAGGGAACAAGGTTGAGCATTTTCAAATCTCATGACACTTCCCCTAAATCTACTTATACTAGAATTAGACGTCAAACAGGGCAAATAAGGCTGTTTTGAGGCACTTTTGGCACCCACCGTTGATATATCTTATTGCAAGAGCATGCAGGGTCACATATGGTGTTTTGCCATGGCCAAGCCAACCTTAGGAACAAGGTGGAGCAATTTGAAATCTCATGATACCTCCCCTAAATCCACTTATACTAGAATTAGACGTCAAACAAGGCAAATATGGCTGTTTTGAGGCAGTTTTGGCACCCGCCGTTGATACATCTTGATTCAAGAGCATGTAGGGTCACATATGGTGTTTTGCCAAGGCCAAACTAACCTTAGCAACAAGGGTGAGCAATTTGAAATCTCATGACACCTCCCCTAAATCTACTTATGCGAGATTTGCAAGTTAAAAGGGGCAAATATGGCTGTTTTGGGGCAATTTTGGCACCCGCCACTCAATTATCTTGATGCACCACCTTTTAGGGTCAAATATCGTGGTTTGCTAAGGCCAAACTAACGTTAGGGAGAACCTTGACCCATTTGAAATCTCATGAGACCTCCCCGAAATCCACTTATGCCACTTCCTCCGTGAAAAAGTGCCAAAAAAGGCCCGAAAAGGCGGTATTTTGGAGATATCTCCCTAAAGGTTGATGGGATGATCGTCATTTGATCACAGGAGCAGGATATGATTGCGATTGGCAGATTGCGCCTTTTAAATCTGCTTAACTGCGCACAGAATTGGCACAAATCTCGCAAAATGAGCCAAAAATGCTTGCGCCGGCGGGAAAATCGCGACCGCGGCGGTTTCAGCCGTAGTCCGGCAACTGACCTTTGGGATCTGGCGACATCGTAAAATCATATGTGTTCCTAACATGGAAAATACCCTGGAGCGTTTTGCCAAATGCAGGTACAAGACCAAAATGGACAAACGCTCTGGTTTCTGCCAGGTGGACCTAACCGCCGCAGCTCAGGAGCTGCTGGCTTTTATAACCCCTAAGGTTCGTGTCTTTAAGCCGAAGGTCATGCTTTTCGGGGTGGCTAATGCCCCAGCGCTCTTCCAGGAGCTAATGAACAAAATTTTGTACATACTGAGGCGCAGGCCTCTAGTACAGGAGTTGATTTCTTGGGGTGCAGAAATGAACTCCCACATCGACAACGTGAGTTTGGGTACTAATACCCATGAGGACCATGTCCTTCTCCTCCGTGAATGTTTCATTGTTTGTTAAGAAAACCATCTCTGAATCAAACTCAAAAAATGTGAGTGTATGAAAGAGGAGATGGAATATTTGGGTTTGGACGTGGGGTATGGCTGGTGCAAACCAGCCGAGTCTAAGATGCAGCCCCTACAGGACATGCAGATTTGCGATGACCCTAAGAAGGGTCTACACGACGTGAGGAGTTTTGTGGGCGCCTGAAATTTCTATCGGCGTCACATCCACAGTTGTACCTACTCCTCTGCCGCCCTCACTGACCTAATCAAGAAAGCTACTCCCTGGAGGTGGACCGCCAGAGAGGAGGAAGGTTTCCAGAAGTTGACGAAGAAAATTGCCTCCTCCAACTGCCTGGGAGTGCCCCGCCCTAAGGGCGAGATAGTCCTGATCACTGATGCCAGTGACGTAGGGGGGGGCGGAACGATCTACCAATGGCAGGAGCTTAACCCAGCTGAACTAACACACTGCCATTATCGTACTAGTGGGCTGAACCGTAATGGTTGGTTGAAACATGACCATCCTACCAGTGAGTGGCGGCTGGTGCCACTGGGACACTGGAATTGGAAATGGAACCAAGCGCGTTCCAACTACAGCACCTATGACCAGGAACTCCTGGCCGGAATGTTGGTGCTTTTGTCACAATCCTGACTCCTGGGATCTAACCCTATTGTCTGGCTATGTGACCAGGAACCTGTGAAGTCTTTTCAGAAGGGTCCACCACCAGAGAAAGCAAAACAAAAGCGCTGGTGGACTTACCTGAGCCCGTTCAAGCTGACAGTTCATCATATCCCCGGTATAAAAAATGAACTGTCCGACTATATATCACAAACCAACTTCGATGCGCTTATAGGTGAGAGCTCTGAGGCGCTCACCAAAGAGGCTTTCCAGCGTATGGATGTCCAACTTGACCTGTCCATGCGCACTGCTGGAATCCTGGAGGGTTGGAGTCTAACCGACTATCAGCCAATACATACACGCAAGAGACACCGCGAAGAAGCAAAAAGGTATGAAGGCGCTAGAAGGGAGAAAGAAGAGGGAGAAGAAAGCACGTGCACAAAAGCACGGAGGGGGCCACACACCACCAGGTATTGAGAACAAGACCGCCCAATGCCGCCGCCAACGAAAGAACCGCACGAGCGTGTACAAACAAGAAGGGCGCCGGAAAACGGCGAGGGGACGGAATGGAGCACGGGAGGGAAGGAGTACGCGACACACCGCCCAGCCCGCGCCCACAAACACAAAGGGACCGCCACCCACGCCCCCCCCACGCCCTACAGGGCACAAGTCCACAACAGGGGGACAGAGGCGGGAAGAAGGAGAGGACGCACGAAGAGGCCACCAACACCGTGGAAAGAAGAATGGATCGTATGAGTGCATGCCACCGGGAGAAAACACGAACATACAAGAAGAGCAAGAGGTATGCCCGGTGCCCACAAGCAACGGCAACGGCAACGTACACGCTCGCCATGTGACCAAACAACCAATCCCCACGCACACGACGCTCCCAGAGGTCGCCAACACCGTACAAGTGGTATGGAGAAAAACCACAACACAGCCACACACGCACAAGCCACGTTAGGAGACACCGCTGCCGCAACAACGCAGACACCCACCACCGCCAACGAAGTGCGCATGTCATCGTAGAGACCGCGACCCCAGCAACAGCACACACCCCCAGCCTTCCTTTGTCTCACAGGATCAAGAAAGAGTGGAGGAAGAGGACCCAGAAAACGAGGAAGCAGGCAAGGAAAAATACCGAAACACACACAAGCACGCAGGTGAGGCAGGGAAGAATGCACGCCAGGGAGGAGGGCAGACAAACGGAGAGTAGAGTAAAGGGTAAAGAACGCTGCAACGCAGAAGAAAGAAGAAGGATAGCCAGCAGCCGAAGGAGGGAAGCGCGCGGGGAAGGGGGTACAGCCACAACACCACAAGGTAGTGCAAGAGAGGGGGGCACCAGGGCGACGAACGGGGGGAGGCAGCACCAGGCGCCACGACACCACGGCACACACCGCACCGCCACGCACCCACCAGCACACAAACACCGCACAGGCACCACACCAACCACACGCCCCTAAGCCCGGCCGCCCGCCCAACGGACGGGCAGCACACCCACACCAACGCACCCGCGCCCACAGCAAGTGGGCGACGGGCCCTGGCTGCCCGCCCCACGGACGGGCAGCCAGCAGAGGGCGAGAGCGCCTAACCCCAGGCGCCCCCTCACAATGGCGCGGGGCGCCCCCCCCGCGGGGACACCCTCCCGCCACCCCGACAGCGCGCAACGACGGCTCGAAAGAGCGCACGCTGTGGGTCCGCTGTTGGGTCCCCACGCCCACACTAACCTCGTCCGGGAAACACAGGTCGCGGAACCCTGGCTGCCCGCCCCAAGGGACGGGTGGCCGGGGGAGGGACAGCGCCTGACACCAGACGCCCCTCACAACGGTGAAAGGCCACCCCCCCCGGGACGGTCTCCCACCACCCTTGCGGCACGCAGCCCCTTGCAGAGCATGCCAGCCAAAGGAACAGTGCTGGGCCCCCACGCCAGCACACCCCCACCCACAGCAGGTGGGTAGCAGACCCCGACAGCCCGCCCTGAGGACAGGGAGCCGGGGGAGGGAGAGCGCCTGAACTCAGACGGCCCTCACAACAGCACAGGGCATTCCCCCCGGAGACGCCCTCCCGCCACCCCCACCGCGCAACGACGGCTTGCAAGAGTGCACGCTGTGGGGCCGGTGCTGGGTCCCCACGCCCACACCAACCGCACCCGGGAAATACGGGTCGCAGAACCCTGCTGCCCGCCCCAAGAGACGGGCGGCCGGGGGAGGGACAGCGCCTGACACCAGACGCCCCTCAGAACGGTGGACGGCCGTCCCCCCGGGGACGGCCTCCCACCACCCCGACAGCACACAGCCCCCCGCAGGGCATGCCAGCCAAATGGACTGTGCTGGGCCCCCACCCCCGCACACCCGCGCCCACAGCACGTGGATAGCGAACCCCGACAGCCCGCCCTGAGGACGGGCAGCCGGGAGAGGGAGAGCGCCTGAACTCAGACGCCCCTCACAACGGCGCAAGGCACCCCCCCCCGGGGATGCCCTCCCACCAACCCCATGGCACGCAGCCCCCCCGCAGGGCATGCCAGCCGAAGAGACAGTGCTGGGCCCCAACGCCCGCACGCCCGCGCCCACAGCACGTGGGTAGCGGACCCCGACAGCCCGCCCTGAAGCCCGGCAGCTGGGGGAGGACCGGCGCCTGAACACAGACGGCCGTCACAAGGGCGCGGCGCACGCCCCCCCGGGACGCCCTCCCGCCGACCCCACAGCGCTCAACGCCGGCTCGCAAGAGCGCGCGCTGTGGGGCTGGTGCTGAGTCCATACCCACGGCACCTGTGCCCGGGACACACGGGCAACGGGTCCTGGCTGCCCGCCCCCAGGGATGGGCAGCCGGGAGAGGGACAGCACCTGACACCAGACGCCCCTCACAACGTTGGAAGGCCATCCCCCAGAGGACAGCCCCCCACCACTCCCGCGGCACGCAGCCCCCCGCAGGGCATGCCAGCCAGAGGGACAGTGCTGGGCCCCCACGCCCGCACGCCTGCGCCCACGGCAAGTGGGTGGCGGACCCCAACAGCCCGTCCTGAGGACAGGCAGCCGGGGGGGGACGAGCCTCAGACCTCGGACACCCCCTGCAAGGGCACACGGCGCCCCCCCCGGGGGCGCCCCCCCGCCACCCCTGTGGCACGCACCGCCAGCTCGCAAGAGCGCACGCAGTGGGGCCGTTGCGGCGTCCCCCGTACCACCAACACCGCTCAGGACGCACGGGCAACGGGCCCTGGATGTCGCGCCCGCCCCCAGAGGTGGGCAACCGGAAGAGGGAGGGCGCCTGACACCAGACGCCCCTGGCAACGGCAGAAGGCCACCCCCATCCCCAAAAACGGGAGGCCGGTGGACAGGGAGCACCTGACGCCCCCAAGGGCAAACAAACGCCCAGCGGAGCCCAGGGAGCAACGCTCAGCAACAGCCCGCCGGGCCAACGTTCAAACTCCCCCAGCCACACCCCACCACGCCCACGGCACGTGCAACGAAGCGGGGTGCTACAGGCACGGGACAGCCACAGGATGTCCGCACCCATCCCCTGCTCTCAGGCACAGCTACAAAACAATGGCGGAGCCCACCGACCCACGCAAAACGCGCCCCCGATCTCCAACGCTTGACGCGGCGCACGAGGTCCTCAGGGCGCTGAGACTCCGAGGCGGCGACAGGGACGACCCCCCAGAGGGGGCGGACGCGCACTCCGACATGGATATTATCCCAGAGGCCCCCGCGGGCAGCGCGCCCGCGGGGCCCGCGCCGCCGGCGGGAAGCGTGCCCACCCTCTGCCCCACGGGGAGGCGGGGCCACTGCACCGGGGAAGGCTGGTGCCCAAGGCAACAACCCTGGCCTGCCGCAGATGACGGGGCGCTGCCTGCGGTGGGGCACACGTCCGCACGCGCCGCCCTGCGCTACGGCGTAGCCTAGGGCTGGATCCCGGATGAGACCACGCGCGGCAGCGTGAACATCGAGAAGGCCGTCGAACGGGTCGCCCACACGGGCCACACGGAGGCGGCCTTGGACACCCGGGCCGCCACGGCGGACCGGCAGAGGGGATTGTCGTGGAGCCCACTGCGATGGTGCTACTCCTTGCAGGGGACATGGTCCGACGGGTGCTGCACGCATCCCGCGTGCGGGGCGCGCACCCGCAGTGGACCATCAAGGTGTACACCCCTCCACGGGCGTGGCCTTTCTCCACATGGGCAGTACTCGCCGTCATGTGGCACCTGGCATCAGGGGGCACCCCCACAGGCACCGCGGAGGAAATCGTCCGGGACCTCCACGCCTGGCCGGCCGACCAGGACTTCCGCTGGCACAGACCCCACGGCGGCCACCCAGTAGCGCCTGCGGCAGAGGGGTTCAGCCTCGCGGGAACCCTCCAGCGACACCCGACAAGAGGGCGCGCCACTTCCTGCAGACAGGCAGGGTTCCGGCCGCCCTGCCCGACTCAGGCCGGCGGTGGGACGCGGGGGAGGCACCGCGGCTGCCGGACCCCTGGATCCTCCCGCTCTCGTACTTGCCCACAGAAGCCCTGGCCCATGCCACCCAAGCTGTCAAGGGAGCTTTCTCACCGTCCCAACCCCCCGGCATGGCCCTGCTCCGCAGCCTACAGGCGGGGGCAGCCTGGGTACTGTGGCGAGAAGAAGACGGACGCGCGGGCCCGTACTTCCCCCTGGTGCAGGTCCAGTTACTGCTACACGCCAAGGACATGGGAACCGTGGAATGGGGGGCAATCGTGCCCGACACAGCGTGCAGAGGTATAGCGGCGGCCGCCCTGCAACGCATGCGATCGCCACCGGCGTGCCACCGCCTTCTACGAGCGGTCCCCCCTCTGGCCCCCCGCCACGCCCTCACACAGGACGTGTGAAGGGCCATGCTGAGCCACCCGAGGGAGTGGATGGCGACCCCGGGCGCACGATAACCGCCGGGCCGGAGCAGCTCACGGCCCCCACGCCCGGGGTCCGCCACGTCCTGCACAGGGCGTCGGCCCCTACGGAACACCTCACTGACAAGGTGCTGCACCTGGCGCTGGAACCCCTACGGGTGCTCTACCCGCAGGGCCACATTCCGCCTGCGGGCACGTCAAACCACCTGGCCCGCCCAGGACTGCAGCGCCCCGTCGAGGCGGCACACGCGGGAGGCGTGGTGGAACCGTAGCTTGCACTCCAAAACCCCCCCCACCGCACACGGCCTTTGGTACCTGCACCAACTCCTCTTCCTCCCTCGGACGGCCCCGGAGCACCGCCGGCAGAACCCGTACCACACGCAGCCAGAGCGCCTGGGCGCGCAGGACTTGCCGCAGCGGGCCCCGCCCGCCCTCCCACCGGGGCAGGGCCCGGGGGCGCTGCTGCAGGAAACCCCGCTTGACACGACCACCACGGTGCACCAGAGAGGAAGCAGCAACGCGGACGAGGCCGAGCCAGACCGCACGAACTGCGGGGTAGTGGCCTGGACAGCTGCCTGCAGGCACCTCGCCCGTGACACCACGGGACTTAGGCAATACAGGCCAGCGGACCGCACGGCACTGGTGTCCACGGTCACGGCCGTCACCATGGGACCCCTGGCGGCGTGGCCAGTGCACCTGCTGCCCCACATCCCGTGCCGGCACACGCGGCCCCGCCAACTGGCCGCAACGCACACGCCAACGGCACCCCTCACGGCGGAACAGCTGTACGTCGTCGCAACGGCGCTACTGGCGGACGGCGGGGAGAGTTTTGTCCACCACCAGAGCCCAGCGCAGATCGTGGGTAGCATACAAGGGCCGCAGCGCAACGCTCCCCACCAGTGGCACGCCAAACTCCGCGAGCGCACCCGCGTCAGTGACGCGAGTGGTGGCACACCCCCCCCCCGCAGACCCGAGCTGGGGGACGCACGGGTGCTACAGGCGGCGGGCTACCGGGCCATCCTGCACAGCCACGCCGAGGGCTACCGGTCGCACATCCTAGCCGGGGTCCGTTGGACCGTGTGGCCCAGCACCGCCAGGCAGTGCGGCCTTCCCGCCCCATGTCAACTGGCAGTAGGAGCCCACCCAGGCCTACTATGTGACGGCGGACCCCTGGCCGCTAGCCGTCCTGCTACACACCATCAGCGCCCCCAACAAACGGCAGGAGCCGGGGTGGGCCAACCTTCCCACACTCGTTTGGAGCCCCGACCAGGAGAAGCATCTACGGGCCACATGGCAAGGTGACGCCATCAGGACCACGGATGTCCCGGACCGCCATTCAGGGCCCATCACGCACGCCCGCCCGGCAGCCACCCTCGCGGTGGTACAACCAGGACAGCATAACCGACAGTGGTCGGTCTGCATGTTCAGCCCGTCGGACGGACATATCGCCGTCTTCGACCCCGAGCGCCTGCCGGGGCCCAAAGCCGTAATCCGCGGGGCGGACTGCGCCCGCGTGATTGTCAAGGCGGAGGGGGAACACCACGCGCTCCTGCTCAAAGTCCGCCTTCAGAATAACGCCAAGTCAGCGAAGCTCCGGGTATGGCCGGCTGCAGCGCGCCCTGCCGATCTGGAGATCCACCTGGCGGTCCCGACCACGGTGTACCACTGGCTCCATGCCTTCCGGTACCTGCGGTGGAGACGCAAGCCCAACTGCCGAATCGGCGCCACACACTGGCAACAGTGGCTGCAGGCGGACGCGCAGCGCGACGCCGTCCAGGGTCTTGGACCTGCGCCCGCGACATGACCCCTCGATGCGTCGGCCCCGGGCCGCGCGCTGGCGCCGCACACCGTCCCGCCGGCCAACGTACCCTTCAACCCGGCGCCGGAGGGCGCCATCCGCAAGTCGGTGCCGCTCCCTCCGGCAAGGGGGGCCATGGAACCAACGAAATGCCCCCTATGTGCGGACAAGTACTACACGAGCGGGGCGATGCTGGAACACCTGGCGTGGCACGCGGTGCACGCCGCTGCCCCAGTGGAAGACAAGGAGGCGGCCTCGCACATCCTCCAGGGGCGGGCACAGAGATCCCCGTGGCACGCCCTGTACGCGCAGCGCCCGCCCCCCCCTGCAAGCTGCCGGCAATGCGGCGGCCCCGGGGGAGGAGGAGGCGGCATCCAACGAGGCCCCGCGAGCCGGAGGTGCAGCCCATTAGGGGTCCATCCCCGCGAGACTGGCCCGCCTGGCCCCCCTGTGGGTCCCCCTGGGACCAGGCTCCCCACACCCCATGGCCCCGGCTCACCCCGGGAACCTGGCTGCTCGGGCAGACCCCGCGGCAATGCCGGCACGGGACAGCTGACTCCAGGAGGACGCGGCGGGTGACGTTCCCTGGCTCCTCTCCTGGAACCTGCGCAACGGCCTCGTCCCTCTGGACCGATCCCTCCGGGACACACTCCGATGATGCCGGCAGCCGGCGGCCTGTGCCGATAGAGAGCACCTCATCTCCGGCATGCTTCCCCAGGAGGAGGGCTTTGCCATCATGCTCCAGGAGACAGGGATCGCCACCCGGGCGCAGGAGATGCACGTGGCGGCGGCGCTTTGGGACAAGGGGTACGCCCCCTTTTCCAGCAGCCGGCTGGCGGAGACGGGGGCCACCTCCGACTCGAGGGGGGGAGGCCTCCTCACCGCCGTCAGCAGCAAGTAGGTGGCCGAGCACGAGGTGTTCAGTTTCACGGAAATTGTCCCCGGAAAGGCCCCGGCCCTGGAGATCCGCACGGAGAGGGGTGGCCTCACCCTCATCACCGTCCGCGGACCGCAGACAGGCTGCTACCCATGGGCGGGGCGGGCGGCTTTCTGGGCCGACATACAAATGTATGCCAAGCCGCGCAGCCTCGGTGGCAGGCACCTGGTCGTCATCGCCGGCGACACCAACGTCTACATGGATGCCACCACTGACCCGGCCACAGAGCACTTCTGCGCGGGCTGGGAGGCCCGCGGTTTCCGGAGGGCCACGGCACGCAGCGTGGAGGACATGACTCTCACGCTCCACCCGTCCCGGCAGAGGGTAGACACCTTCCTGGTCAATGAGCCCCCCCTGCCGTGGTCCCTGCGGAAGAGCGTCTGGGCCCGCGGCATGGCGCACCCCGGGGTGATCGGGTCGGACAATTCACTGGTCCGCGTTGCCCTGCCGGGCCTCCCCAACGCGGCAGGGCACGCGGCGATGCCCACCCCCTACAGCCACACAGAGGGCCACCTCCTCCCGTACGACGGCGAGGCCGCGCCCGTCCAGCGCTGCCTGTGGGTGGCGGTCACCGCCCCGCAGGACGAGCCCTCTCTGGCGCCCTGGCTGGGCCCCGCTGAGTAGCACGCCTACGGGTCCATGCCCGCGGCCAGTGTGGACAAGATGTTCGAACACCTCCACGCGGCGCATGACGCCCTGATGCGCACGGTGGGGCGCCGACAACCGTCCCCGACGGGGTCGGACCCGGCGAGGGAGAACCCCCTTAGAGCGAGAAACGGCTACAGGCGGCGATCCTCTGCTACGACGCCCTGGGAGCGTGCGCGCCAGCGGCGTACCGGGCCAATGCGGCCCAGCACGGCATCCACTTCGAGGCAGCGCTCCGACTCATGGAGGAGCTGGCAGGTGCATCGCCCGGATTCCGCCCAGCCACCGTGAGCCAGCTGCAGGAGGAGCTGGAGAGGCAAGAAGCGACCCTTGGGGAGGACATCCGCCACTTGCGCGCACTCCTGGCGGCCGACTGCAAGCACGCCATCAAAGTCTTCTGGGGCCGCCGGGCCCAGGACATCGTACGTCGGTGGAAGGAACTTCGGGGTGCCATAGAGGTGGAGGCCCCGGCCTTGTCTGCCCTCTGTAACGTGCGGGTCCCGAACACCCAAACGCTCCTCACAGAGGCCCACGACGTGATGTTCGCGGTTCGCGCCTTCTGGCAGGAACTGTACGACAAGCGCCCAGTGGACCTTCTCGGCTTCCAGGCAGTTCTCAGCCGCCACGTGCCCGGGGTCCGTGAGGGGGCTTGGACCTGGGTCCAGCAGTACTCCATGCAGGACCTGCGGTCCGTGCTGGACAAGGCCAATGGCAAGGCCCCTGGCCCCAACCACGTGGAAGCCCGCTTCATCAAAGCCCTCCCGGCGCCCGTCCAGTGGCTCTTTGTCCGCTTCTACCGGGCTATCCTGAGCAGCGCCCCGCCACCAATGCACTGGAGGGATGCGCACATCTTGCTCAGCCCCAGGGTGCCGGGCTCCGCCAGACTGGACGACTACCGACCCATAGCCCTGGGCCAACTGGACATGAAGCTGCTCACGGGCCCCCTCACTCAGCGCATCACAGAGGTGCTCACACGACACGGCGTGGTCAGCGACTCGCAGCAGGGGGCCCTCCCTGGCTCCAATACCGCCCCCCCCCTGTTCATAGCGCAGCGGCAGCTCCAGCGAGGAAGGCCCAACTACTTCTTCTCCTTTGACGCCCGCAAGGCCTTTGACACCCTGCGCCACCTCTCCGTGCCGCCGGAGGTCATTGACCTCCTGCTCTTTCTCCACACATGCGCCAGGCTACGCATCGTCAGCGCGCACGGGCTGACACAGCCCGTCGAAATACTGTGCAGCGTCTGGCTGGGCAACCCCGAAAGCCCCCTGCTGTACGCGCTCCTCCTGGCGCCTCTACTCCGGGCCCAGGGGCACCGCCTGCGCCCGCCCGGAGAGGCCAAAATGGGGCCTCATCCAGGCATATATAGACGACCTGCTGGTAGTGGCCCACATGCTGCAGCCCTTTGTCGAGGGCGTGGTGGCAATGGCCACGTACCTCGGGATGATGGGCATGGTGCTCAACCCCCGCAAGTGCGCCATGGCCACCACGGAGGGGGTCCCGGGCCTACAGCTACGCCTCTGCCCCCACCTGGAAAACCAGCCTCTGACAACGGTGGAAGACACCCCCCCCGGGGACGCCCTTCCGCCACCCCCACAGCGAGCTACGCCGGCCCGCAGGGGCGCAGGCTCTGGGGCCGGTGCTGGGTCCCCACGCCCTCACCGACCGCATCCGGGACACACGGGTCACAGAACCCCGGCTGCCCGCCACAGAGGACGGGCGGCTGGAGGGGGGAGAGCGCCTGACACCAGACGCCCCTCACAATGGTGGCAGGCCACCCCCCGCCGGGGACGGCCCCCCAGCACCCCCGCGGCACGCAGCCCTTACAGGGTATGCAGGACAAGGGGACCGTGATGGGCCCCCACACCCACACGCCCGCGCTCACAGCATGTGGGTGGCGGACCCGAACAGCCCGCCCAGTGGGCGGGCAGTTCGGGGAGGGGGAGCGCCTGACCACAGACGCCCCTTACAACGGTGGAAGGCACCCCCCCGGGAACGCCCTTCCGCCACCCCCACAGCGAGCAACGCCAGCCCACAAAGGCGCACGCTGTGGGGCCGGTGCTGGGTCCCACGCCCATACCGACCGCACCTGGGACACACAGGTCGCGAAATTCTGGCTGCACGCCCAGAGGGCAGGCGGCTGGGGGAGGGACAGCACCTGACAACAGACGCCCCTCACAACGGTGGCAGGCCACACCCCCCCGAGGACGGCCCCCCACCACCCCCACGGCACGCAGCCCCCACAGGGCATGCAGGCCAAGGGGACGGTGATGGGCCCCCCGACCCACACGCCCGCTCCCGCAGCACGTGGGTGGATGACCCCAACAGCCTGCCCAGTGGGCGGGCCGTCGGGGGAGGGGGAGCGCCTGACCTCAGACGCCCCTCACACCGGTGGAAGGCACCCCCCCCGGGGACGGCCCCCCGCCACCCCCGCGGCACGCAGCCCCCACAGGGCATGCAGGCCAAGGGGACAGCGATGGGCCCCCACACCCACACGCCCGCGCCCACAGCACGTCGGTAGTGAACCCCAACAGCCCGCCCAGTGGGCGGGCAGTCAGGGGAGGGGGAGCGGCTGACATCAGACGCCCCCCGCAACAGTGGAAGGCACCCCTCCGGGGACGCCCTTCCGCTACCCTGACCGGGGGCGCACGGCCCCAAGCCAGGTAGGGGGGAACCAGGACCGGACCGCCCCCCCCCAAGCACGCCAGACAGAGCAATGGACCGGGGCGGGACACGCGGAGGGGCACGGACCACGTGGAATGGCCCTACCAGCTTCCTGTGCCGGGCACACAGCCTCCACAGGGCATGCAGGCCAAGGGGACAGCGATGGGCCCCCACACCCACACGCCCGCGCCCACAGCACGTCAGTAGTGAACCCCAACAGCCCGCCCAGTGGGCGGGCAGTCAGGGGAGGGGGAGTGGCTGACGTCAGACGCCCCCCGCAACAGTGGAAGGCACCCCCCCGGGGACGCCCTTCCGCCACCCTGACCGGGGGCGCACGGCCTCAAGCCAGGTAGGGGGGAACCAGGACCGGACCACCCCCCCCCCAAGCACGCCAGACAGAGCAATGGACCGGGGCAGGACACGCGGAGGGGCACGGACCACGTGGAATGGCCCTACCAGCTTCCTGTGCCGGACACACAGCCCCCACAGGGCATGCAGGCCAACAGGACAGGGATGGGCTCCCACACCCACACGCCCGCGCCCACAGCACGTCAGTAGTGAACCCCAACAGCCCGCCCAGTGGGCGGGCAGTCAGGGGAGGGGGAGCGGCTGACATCAGACGCCCCCCGCAACAGTGGAAGGCACCCCCCCGGGGACGCCCTTCCGCCACCCTGACCGGGCGCGCACGGCCCCAAGCCAGGTAGGGGGGAACCAGGACCGGACCGCCCCCCCCCAAGCACGCCAGACGGAGCAAGGGACCGGGGCAGGACACGCGGAGGGGCACGGACCACGTGGAATGGCCCTACCAGCTTCCTGTGCCGGGACCGCGCGAGGTGCGCACGTTACACCCCCCAGGGGGGGGGGGAGCGGACGCCGCGGGAGCGCGAGCGCACACACACGCAAAGGGCACGCGGGGACTACCAGAAGGGCAACCGGACCAAGCTCGTGGAACGCACAGACCGCGTGGAATGGCGTACCAGCGAGCGAGGATAAGGGACACCCGGACGGGATGGCCGGCCACACGCAGCGCGGGAAACGCAGGGCGGGAAGGGCGAAACGGGAGAGACATAACACCAGGTACCGGCCTGAGCTTCCCAAACCGTCCGCGAGCGCCGCGCACACGCGGACGGGGCACTGCACCCGCCAAGGCAGTAGTGGCGCACTGCGCCACACCCCAACCCCTAGGCTAGGCAGCCTCCGCGTCTGCCCAAGGGGGCCCCACTGGCGACAAGCAGGTAGCACGGGCCCGGCGGCGCCGGTGCCCCGGGCGACCACGCATTAGGGGGGCGACGCGGTGGGTAAGCGCCCGCCGCCACGGCTGCGAATTGATGCACTGACCGGGGAGTGGCGAAACGGGGAAGCCGGGGAGGGAAGGGGCTCCGAGCCCTGTGAACCCGGGGGACTCCGCAACCAGGCAGGAGGTGCGTCTTGGAGGGCCCTCCACTAGGACCCGGTGGGGAGGATATCACCTGGCCCGACCAGGTGCCCCCCCGGGGCCGAAAGGCATCTAGTACCCGCAAAATCAAACCTCAGACCTCAAACCTCAAACCAGCTGGAAAGCCCATGGCACTGGGTACCGGCAGCGGACTCCGTCCCCTACCTGGGACTCCAGCTGCAGCCAGATGGGGAGTTCTCCCTGCAGCGCAAACACCGGCTGTGCCTGGCGGCGGTGCACCACTGGTGGCTCAACACCCTCGGGCCACCGAAAGTGGTGCAGGACGTAATCCTATCGATCCTAGGGGGAGTGACACAATACGTCCCCAACCTCATCGCGGACGACTCTGGCACCGCGCGCCACCTGGACCACATCATCGTCCAGGTCGCGAAGGACCTGGCGCAGTACGCTTTCGACGCCTCGAGGGAGAGCCTGCAGGACGACCAGACCCTTGGGCGTACACTGGTGCCAAAGCGATGCCAGCAGGCGGCGGTGGCCCTCGTGGGCACACTCGTCCACCACCGCTCGGCCTCTGTGCGCGCCGAGGTCACCAGGATGTTCTGAGAAATCGCAGGCGTGCACGGCATCTGCCCCGAGGTACACTACCCCGTCCCGGAGTTTGCCACCCTGGCGGGGGTCCACTCGGTCAACCACGTACCCCGGGCCCTAGCCGCTCTAGGGGTGGGGCTCTACTACCCCGTCGTGTGCCTCGGGGCAGCCCACGTCCAGCTACAGTCCCCCCCGGGCAACGTCGTCACGCTGCGCACCGCCAAGCTGCGGCACCGCGACACATGCCGCCTGACCGTGCCAACCACGACGCCATGGCACGGGCAGCCCGGGCCGGAGCACCCCTTCTCCGACAACGACGACCCGTGGCCAGCAGCGTTGCGGGAGTGCCTCAACCAGTGCGCTGATGAGCACCTCCACTACTGCCACCGCGACCAGGGGCCCACCGCCCACCCCGGGTGGTGCGACGCCCAGGTCCACCTCTTCCACACCAGCGGCACGCGGGACCCCCGTCTGAGGCTCGTCCACCCCAGAAGAGCTAAGCAGGTCGCCCACATTGGCCCGTAGGTGACCTGAGACGGCCTGCACCTTCACGTCAGGGGCTACCGCTGTCAGGGCAGCCTATTCACCCCCACGCAGGGGGCGGCATACCAGCCACCGGCGACCCTCCTGTACATCCTCAGCGACGTACTCGCGGACGGTGAGCACCAGGAACCTAACGCAGATGTGGCGTGGCCCGAGCCTCTACGCCCACGGCCCCAAGCCGCGACGCCAGTGTGCTGGGTGACCACGGACGGCCAATGCGCCCGACCGACAGAACAAGCGCAGCTCCGAGATGAGTGGGTGAGAGTTCAGGTGGGGGCAGGCCAGCCCAGGCCCTGTGGACTCCTCCACGGCACCACCTTGCTGGTGGCTACGGAGGTGCCACACCACCCACATCTGGCGGTGCACACGCCGGAGGACAAGCCGGAAGACACGGGACACCTGGTGGTGCACCAGCACGGATGCCCGGCGTGGCTCAGGGAGCACGTAACGGCGCTCTGGTTGTGGGCGAGCACGATCGCCGGAGCTGAGGTCCGACTCCACGACCACCGGGCAATCCGCCGCAATGACACCAGGGCGCTGAACGTGGACCAGCTGACCCCCGCCCGGGGTCCGATGGCACTTTGCCGACCTCAACGCGGGGTGGTTCAGCCCCACCAGGTGCTCCTGGATCCCAGAGGCCAGGGGCCACACCTCCTCTGACGCGTCAGAGGGCGGACCCTGCAGGCACGCCACCAGTGGCGTCCTCGCCGCCAACCTCACCCGCACGTGGACAGTGGCCATCTCGGGCAGGGTGCCCGACGGGGAGGGAGTGGCCTCCTCCCTCCCCCTGCAGTACGGCATCAACAGGCCTGGATCCATACGGTGGACGTCAAGGTCATCCTCTACCTTCTGCGACACGCGGATCGCGGGCGGGCCACGGGAGTCCCCGCGGGCGCGGCAAAGGTTGGTCAACCAGATGCCCCCGCGCTGGCCTCAGGACAGCCTGCGCGTGCACAGACAGCACACCGAGCACCCGTTTTGGTTTGCCCCAGCCACCTCTCACCACAGCGACGCTTTGCTGCACAAGGCGGACTGGGCGGCGTCCCAGGACGCCGTCCTGCGGAACACACCCCCGGGTCACAGCCACGCCCAACTCATAATCGCCGGACGAGACGGCCACCTCGACCTGCGGCCCCCCATAAGGTAGGTAGGTAGTTAGGTGCACTCGGTCGTGGAGAGGCGCCCCACGGTTCCCCCTGGGGTCGCCCCTTTGACGAACAGGAAGAGGCTCCGCGCTTGAAGAGGGGAGGCCACTAGACCTGACTGGTGGCCCCCAACAAAGCGGCCCCGGGCAACACCAGGGGGGGCTGATGGCTGCCTGCGTGACATGCTTCTCTCGCCGGTAGGGTGTGCCCCAGTGCTTGCGCACGTCCCCTCCTTTGGGCGGAACCCTAGAAATTCACCGGACTTCCTGGCGTAACCCGTTATCAAGGCATGCATGCATGTTCTTGGTACCGGGGTTCCGAGGCGCTTGGGTGTTGCACGCTCCGCCTTGAATCCCAAAGCAGCGCGGGCCTTAGAATGCGGCCTTACACCCGGTCTCTGGATCTCGTTTGGCCGAGTCACCTGCATGGCTCGGGCTGCCTCAGTGCCCGGGCTATGGACACTGGGTTTCCTACTGTTGTGTGGTGTTTGTGTTTGGGTCCAGGTCGTGTTTGGGCTCGGGTTTCGGCTGCGCCCCGCCCCTCCTGGCTGGGGTGTAGGGGTGTGTGTGTGTTTGTGTGCCCCCTCCGCTTGTACCCCGCCACTCCTGGCTGGGGTGTGTGGTCTGGCTGTGTGTGCGTTGGCTCGGGTTTCGGCTGCGCCCGGCCACTTCTGGCTGGGGTGTTAGGGTGTCTGTGTGTTCGTGTGCGTGCTCCGCTTGTACCCCGTCACCCCTGGCTGGGGTGTGCCGCGTGGTTGTGTGTGCTTGGGCTCGGGTTTCGGCTGCGCCCCGCCACTCCTGGCTGGGGTGTTGGGTGTGTGTGTGTCCGTGTGCCCGCTCCGCATGTACCCCCCCAGTCATGGCTGGGGTGTTTGGTGTGGGTGTGTGTGCTCGGGCTCGGGTTTCGCCTGCGCCCCGCCACTCATGGCTGCGGTGCTGGGGTGTGTGTGTGTTCGTGTGCCCGCTCCGCTTGTACCCCGCCACTCATGGGTGGGGTGTGCGGCGTGGGTGTGTGTGCTTGGGCCTGGGTTTCGGCTGCGCCCCGCCACTCCTGGCCCGGGTGTTCGGGTGTGTGTGTGTCTGTGTGCCCGCTCCGCTTGTTCCCCGCTACTCCTGGCTGGGGTGTGTGGTGTGTGTGTGTGTGTGTCTGGGCTCGGGTTTCGGCTGCGCCCCGCCAATCCTGGCTGGGGTGTTGGGGTGTGTGTGTGTTAGTGTGCCCGCTCAGCTCGTACCCCGCCACTCCTGGCTGGGCTGTTGGGGTGTGTGTGTGTGTTCTTGGGCTCGGGTTTTGTCTGCGCCCCGCCACTCCTGGCCGGGGTGTTTGGGTGTTTGTGTGTTTGTGTGGCCGTTCTGCTTGTACCCCGCCACTCCTGGCTGGGGTGTGCCCTGTGGGTGTGTGCGCTTAGGCTCTCGTTTCGGCTGCGCCCCGCCACTCCTGGCTGGGCTGTTGGGGTGTGTGTGTGTTTGTGTGTCCGCTCCTCTTGTACCCCGCCACTCCTGGCTGGGGTGTACGGCGTGGGTGTCTGTGCTTGGGCTCGGGTTTCGGCTGCGCCCCGCCACTCCTGCCTGGGCTGTTGGGGTGTGTGTGTGTTTGTGTGCGCGCTCCGCCTTTACCACGCCACTCCTGGCGGGGGGGTGTGGTGTGGGTGTGTGTGCTTGGGCTCGGGTTTCGGATGCGCCCCGCCATCCATGGCTGGGGTGTTTGGTGTGTGTGTGTTTTCGTGTGCGCGCTCTGCTTGTACCCCGCCACTCATGGCTGGGGCTTGTGGTGTGGGTGTGTGTGCTTGGGCTCAGGTTTCGGCTGCGCCCTGCCACGCCTGGCTGGTGTGTGGGGTGTGTGTATGTTTGTGTGCGCGCTCTGCATGTACCCCGCCACTCCTGGCTGGGGTGTGTGTGCTTGGGCTCGGGTTTTGGCTGCGCCCCGCCACTCCTGGCTGGGGTGTTGGGGTGTTTGTGTGTTTGTGTGCGCGCTCCGCGTGGACCCCTCCACTCCTGGCTGGGCAGTTGGGGTGTGGGTTTTTGTGCTTGGGCTCGGGTTTCAGCTGCGCCCCGCCAGTCCTGGCTGGGCCGTTGGGGTGTTTGTGTGTTTGTGTGCCCGCTCCGCGTGTATCCCGCCACTCCTGGCGGGGCTGTGCGGTCTGGGTGTGTGTGCTTGGGCTCCGGTGTTGGCTGCGCCCCGCAACTCCTGCCTGGGGAGTTGGGGTGTGTGTGTGTTTGTGTGCGCGCTCCGCTTGTACCCCGCCACTCCTGGTTGGGGTCTGTGGTGTGGGTGTGTGTGCTTGGGCTCGGGTTTTGGATGCCACCCGCCACTCCTGGCTGGGGTGTCGGGGTGTGTTTGTGTTTGTGTGCGCGCTCCGCCTGTACCCCGCCACTCCTGGCTGGGGTGTGTGGTGTGGGTGTGTGTGCTTTTGCTCGGGTTTCGGCTGCGCCCCGCCACTCCCCGCTGGGTTGCTGGGGTGTGTGTGTGTGTTTGTGTGCGCGCTCCGCCTGCACCCCGCCACTCCTGGGTGGGGTGTGTGGTGTGGGTGTGTGTGCCTGGGCTCGGGTTTCGGCTGCGCCCCACCACTCCTGGCTGGGGTGTTAGGGTGTGTGTATGTTTGTGTGCGCGCTCGGCACGTACCCCGCCACTCTTGGCTGGGGTTCGTGGCGTATGGGTTGGCTGTTGCCTGGCACGTGTTCCTGTGCCGCGGGTCGCTTTGTGTTGTGCGCCCTGCCCGGGTCTGCGGCACCTGGTGCCCGTTGTTGCTTGGCACCTGTCCGTGTGCAGTGGTTGTGGCCGACGGCGTGCCTCTCTGGCTTGTGGTCCCGCGTTGGTGCGCCGCGCCCCGTCCAGTGCGGTCGCTCTAGGTGCTTTGATCGGCTTTCCCGTCGCCGTGGTGCCTTTCCCCATCCTCGGTGCTTGTGCCCCTGGATTTACTGGGCCGCTGCGCGGGGCACGTGGAGACCGGCCGAGAACCGGGCTCCTTGTGCCTGCCGCTGGCCCCCGCCGAGTCAGTGGCTCTGGGCTTGCCCCGCGTAGTACCCGTTCGGGGCCCCGCGATGGGGTTGTCCCTGGCGCGTCCCTCGGGTGTCGGTCTTGCGCTGCGTGCGCTTGGGGGGTTGGCGTGTGTGGCACGTCCAGTCTCTCGTACCGCCCATCTTTCGACGGGGGACTCGGCCGCTGCACCTGGGCTGTTTCGTGTGGACGCCGACACCGCCCCTTCCAGGTCTGAGGACGCCACGCCCAGGTCCCGCGGGTGTGTGCGTGTGCCTGCTCTGCTGTGCCGGGTCGGGCTGGCCGGCCTCCCGGGAGCGTTCTGGCGTGCCTGACCTTTCCTGTTGCCCCTTTGTCCTTCTTCTTTGTTCTACCCCCTCTGGGCTTGGGTCGCCCTGTTTGCTGTGTTTTTCTTTTCCTTCTTTTGTGCGCCCCCGTTGTCTCCGGCGTTCCGTGTTTTCCGGCCCGGAGTGCCTTGGGCCTTGGCGTCTTGTTCGCCCGCCCCTTTTTTTCTTTCTTTCTTCTTCTTTTTTTTTGCCGCCCCCCGCCTTGCTTTTTTTTTTCCTACTCCTCCTTTGCGTTTTTCTTGGTTTTTCTTTTTCAGCTGCCCTGTTTGTTGTTTTGTTTTTTTTTTCCGCTGCGCTGTGTTTTTTTTTTTGGTGCCGGTTGTGCGGTGCGGGGTCGGTTTGTGTCGTTGTGGCTGTCGGGTGTGCTGGCGTGTGGTGCTGTTGGCGCTGAGCCCTGTGGTGCGTTGTGTGTTTTGCCTGGTGCTGTGTGGCGTGCTTGTGCTTGGCTGGGTTCTCGCGCCTTGCTTTCCGGCGCGGTGTTGCGCTGGGTCTTGTTCGGCTGTTTTTGTTGTTCTCTGCTGTCGCGTGCTGCTGTCTTCTCTGCTGTTTTTTTTGCGTTGTTCCGTGCCTTTCCTTGGTGGTCCGTGCTGTTCCGTTCTGTGTGGTGCTCGGCCGTGGTACGTCTTGCTGTTTGGCGTCGGCCTGTCGCGTTGCGTTCTAATGCTGGCTTCTGTTGCGCTGTGCCGTTTGGTGCTCTGCCGTGTCGTGGTGCGTCTCTTGGTTCTGTGCTGTGTTGTTTGTTTTGTTGCGGTGCTTGGGTCGCGTCCTGCCTCGTATGCTGCTGTGGCGTGTTGTTGTGCTCTGTCCGTCCTTGGGCGCGGTGCTGTGTCGTCTTGCTGTGCCGCTTGTGGTCCGTGTGCTGTCGTTCCTTGTGCCGTGTTTCTGGGCGCCTCCCTTTTCGTGGCACCTCTTGTGTGGTGCTGTGTTGGTGTGCCTGTGTCGCTGCTCTCTGTGCGGTGCTCTCTCGCCCCTCTGGCGCTGGCTGGCGTTGTGTATTGTTGCCTGTTGTGCTCGGGTATTTGCTGTTCGGCTTGGCTGTCCTTTGTTTGCTCCTGGTGGCTCCTGGTGTCGTGTTTTGGTAGTGCTGTCCCTGTCTGGCCATGTGGCTCGCCGTCCTGTGGTTTGGTGTGGTGTGTCTTGGTGCTCCGCTCCCCTGGGTCGTGTTCTGTGGTGCTGTGCTGTCGTCTGGTGGTGTGCTGTCGTGCTCTGCTGTCTGTTTTCGTCGTTGCCTGTGCCTGTTGTTTTTTTTCTTGCCGCTGCGCTTTCTGCTGAGTGTGTCCTGGTGTGCTTCCCTGTGGTTGGTCGGCTTGCTGTGGCGTCCTGCTCCCCTGTGTTGTGTCCTGTTGTGCTGTCCTGTCGTGTGGTGCTGAGCTGTCGTGTTCTGGTGTCTTTTTGCGGTGCTGCGTGTGCTTGCTGTTGCGTGTTGCCAAACCGGTAAATGAAAAAAAGAAACTTTTATTTTGAAATGGAATAAAAACATAAACTACCCAACACACCCGCGAGCAACAAGAGCATGTGCGTTGTGCTGACTTACGTGTCACCAGTCGTTGGCGGCGTTGGCGGCGATGCTCTGGTGTTGTTTGGCTCGTACTTGAGTTCGTCGTTGTCAAAGTTGTTGCAGTTCATTGCTAGGGGTTTACCGCTTTCCCCCAGGGCCGCCGCCTGGGCTGCAGGGCAAGGGGAGTGATGGGTACAAGGTTGGGGAGGGAGGTACATGGAGAAGAATAAGAAAAGGGCGATAGGGTGGGACGCGAGGGGTCGTGGCGAGCTAGCAAAATGTTTTCGAGTTTTACGCGCTGCTCGAACGTTTTTTTCCTTTGCGCCTATGGCTAGTTAGACTACAAGAGGGACGGCGTTATGCTCCTACGAGGGTTACGGTGCTTCCAGCCTCGACTATTCACCTATCCAACGTCGAAAAATGTTTGGTCTAGTTTTTACGCATTTCACAGCGTGTTTTTTGTCCTAGGCATTTTTTATGCTAATTAGCTTTATTTTCAGCTATTCAGAAAATTCCTCCCTTTTGTTTTACCCTAGTTTTATTTTTCACTGCCATGTCACATCGGATATTCCTACTTAGCCAGGCTGGGCTTAGCCCCCCACAATGCAGACACTCAGCACGGTCGGGCAGCAGGCGCAGCTGGACCATGCACTGACACACCGAGGGCACACACCCCTGGGCGCCACCCACGCCACGGCCTACGTCCACGCCCGGGAACTCACCGCGGCGGCCACCAACCATCGGGCGCTGCGGGCCAGAGACGGCCACACGCCGGTGCAGCGCAGGCTCCGCATCCGGAAGGAGCGGCTATCCGGGGTCACCATCCTCCCGCAGCAGTGCCTTCTCTGCGGTGGCCTGGAGGAGACCACGGTACACATGCACGTAGGCTGTGCCCGCTCGCGGCTCCTCTGGCCCCACTACCGCCAGGCGGTGCAAGAGGCGGCCTGGACGCTAACAAGGGATACCTGCCCTCAGATGACCTTTCCCATGCCGGCCCCGAGCCCTCCGGCTACGCTCGGAGGAGTTTTCTTAAGGGGAATAGCTTAGAGGACCATCCACGTTGAGGCCACCTGACTGCGGTGTTCACCATGGCCATGCAAAGAGAAAAGGTGAAATGGAGGGTTCCAAGCCCGCCTGCTGGGGGGAGGCGTAGCAGGCCTTAGGAGAGACGAGTCGGGAATTCCTTGTTGGCTTTCTCCGGGGAGGGGTCGTGCACAATGTTCTGCCAAATCATGGTTTTAAGAATTCCCAAATTGTTCAGGGCCAGGGGGTGTGCAGGAGGCGGTAGGAGATAAAAGGGATGAGCTGAACATTTACTAAAAGAACATACTCGGAAAGGGTGAGCCGGAGGGGCTGGAGTGTCGTGAAGAATGAGTGTATCTCTGACTTAGCAAACGCCAGTGTATGTGTCGCATGGTTGGTGGTTAAGAGGTTTGAGGTTTGAATTTGCGCGTACTAGACGCCATTCGGCCCCGGGGGGCCACCTGGTCGGGCCAGGTGATATCCTCCCCACCGGGTCCTACTGGGGGGCCCTCCAAGACGCACCTCCTGCCTGGTGGCAGAATCCCCCGGGTTCACAGGGCTCGGAGCCCCTGTCCCTTCCCGGCTTCCCCGTTTCGCAACTCCCCGGTCAGTGCATCAATTTGCAGCCGTGGCTGCGGGCGCTTACCCACCGCGTCGCCCTCCCTAATGCGTGGTCGCCCGAGGCGCCGGCGCCGCCGGGCCCGTGCTACTGGCTTGTCGCCAGTGGGACCCCCTTTAGGTGGCGCGGAGGCTGCCTAGCCTAGGGATTGGGGCATGGCGCAGTGCGCCACTACTGCCTTGTGGGGTGCAGAACCCCTGTCCGTGTGTGCGCGGTGCTCGCGGCCGGTTCGGGGGGCTCGGGCCGGTACCAGGTGTCGTGTCTCTCCCGTTTCCCCATTCCCGGCCCGCGTGTCCCACGCTGCGTGTGGCGGGCCGTCCCGTCCGGGTGTCCCTTATCCTCACTCGCTGGTACGCCATTCCACGCGGTCTGTGCGTTCCGCGAGCTCGGTCCGGTTCCTCTTCTGATAGTCCCCGCGTGCCCTTTGCGTGTGTGTGCGCTCGCGCTCCCGTGGCGTCCGCTCCCCCCCCCCCTGGGTGGTGTGGTGTGCGCACCTCGCGCGGTCCCAGCACTCGGCGTTGGTAGGGCCGTTCCACGTGGTCCCTGATCCTCTGTGTGTCCTGCCCCGGTCCCTTGCTCCGTCTGGTGTGCTTGGGGGGGGCGGCCCGGTCCCGCTTCCCCCCTACTTGGCTTGGGGCTGTGCGCCCCCCGTGGGGCGGGTCCGTGGCATATGCCCTGTGGGGGCTGCGTGCCGCGGGGGTGACGGGGCACCGTTGTGAGGGGCGTCTGGTGTCAGGCGCTGTCTCTCCCCCGACCGCCCGTCCTCTGGAGCGGGTAGCCGAGGTTCCGCGACCCATGTGTCCCAGGTGAGGTCGGTGCGGGCGTGGGGACCTAGCACCGGCCCCACAGCGTGCGCCCTTGCGGGCCGGCGTTGCTCGCTGTGGGGGCGGCGGAAGGGCGTCCCCCGGGGGGGGGGTGCCTTCCACGATTGTGAGGGGCGTCTGAGGTCAGGCGCTGTCCCCCCCCCCACTGCCCGCCCACTGGGCGGGTTGTTGGGGTCCGCCACCCACGTGCTGTGGGCGCGGGTGTGTGGGTGTGGGGGCCCAACACTGTCCCCTTCGCCTGCATGCCCTGTGGGGGCTGCGTGCCGTCGGGGTGGTGGGGTGGCGTCCCCAGGGGGGCTGGCCTGCCACCGTTGTGAGGGGCGTCTGGTGTCAGGCGCTGTCCCCCCCCCCGGCCGCCCGTCCTCTGGAGCGGGCAGCCAGGGTTCCGCGACCCATGTGTCCCAGGTGAGGTCGGTGCGGGCGTGGGGACCTAGCACCGGCCCCACAGCGTGCGCCCTTGCGGGCCGGCGTTGCTCGCTGTGGGGGCGGCGGAAGGGCGTCCCCCGGGGGGGGGGTGCCTTCCACCATTGTGAGGGGCGTCTGAGGTCAGGCGCTGTCCCCCCCCCGACTGCCCGCCCACTGGGCGGGTTGTTGGGGTCCGCCACCCACGTGCTGTGGGCGCGGGTGTGTGGGTGTGGGGGCCCAACACTGTCCCCTTCGCCTGCATGCCCTGTGGGGGCTGCGTGCCGTCGGGGTGGTGGGGTGGCGTCCCCAGGGGGGCTGGCCTGCCACCGTTGTGAGGGGCGTCTGGTGTCAGGCGCTGTCCCCCCCCCCGGCCGCCCGTCCTCTGGAGCGGGCAGCCAGGGTTCCGCCACCCGTGTGTCCCGGATGCGGTCGGTGCGGGCGTGGGGACCCAGCACCGGCCCCACAGCGTGCGCGCTTGCGGGCCGGCGTTGCTCGCTGTGGGGGTGGCGGAAGGTCGTTTCCGGGGGGGGGGGGGCTTCCACCATTGTGAGGGGCGTCTGAGGTCAGGCGCTGTCCCTCCCCCGACTGCCCGTCTACTGGGCGGGCTGTTGGGGTCCCCCACCACCGTGCTGTGGGCGCGGGTGTCTGGGTGTGGGGCCCATCACTGTCCCCTTCGCCTGCATGCCCTGTGGGGGCTGCGTGCCGCGGGGGTGGTGGGGGGCCGTCCCCGGGGGGGGTGGCCTGCCACTGTTGTGAGGGGCGTCTGGTGTCAGGCGCTGTCCCTCCCCCGGCCGCCCGTCCTCTGGAGCGGGCGGCCAGGGTTCCGCGACCCGTGGGTCCCTGGTGCGGTCGGTGCGGGCGTGGCGACCCAGCACCAGGCCCGCAGCGTGCGCCCTTGCAGGCCGGCGTTGCTCGCTGTGGGGGTGGCGAAAGGGCGTTCCCGGGGGGGTGCCTTCCACCATTGTGAGGGGCGTCTGAGGTCAGGTGCTGTCCCACCCCCGACTGCCCGCCTGCTGGGCGGGCTGTTGGGGTCCGCCACCCACGTGCTGTGGGCGCGGGTGTGTGTCGGTGTGGGGGCCCAACACTGTCCTCTTGGCCTGCATGCCCTGTGGGGGCTGCGTGCCGCGAGGGTGGTGGGGGGCCGTCCCCGGGGGGGGTGACCTGCCACCATTGTGAGGGGCGTCTGGTGTCAGGTGCTGTCCCTCCCCCGGCCGCCCGTCCTCTGGAGCGGGCAGCCAGGGTTCCGCGACCCGTGTGTCCCGGGTGCGGTCGGTGCGGGCGTGGGGACCCAGCACTGGCCCCACAGCCCGCGCCCTTGCGGGCTGGCGTTGCGCGCCGTGCGGATGGCGGTAGGGCGTCTCCGGGGGGGGTGCCGTCCGCCGTTGTTAGGGGCGTCTGGGGTCAGGCACTCCCCCTCCCCCGGCTGCCCGCCCTCTGGGCGGGCTGCCGGGGCTCGCTGGCGACGTGCTGTGGGCGGGGATGTGGGTGTGTGCCCCACTACCCACCGGCTGTTGGTGCGGGGGATGCGGGCGTGGGGTCCCGTCACCAATGCCACAGCGCGCGCTCTTGCGTGCTGTTGGGGCGGCATGAGGGTGCCCGGGGGGGGCGCTTCTTGCCTGGGTGTGGGGTGTCCGGGGACGGGCGCTCTCCCACCCCCGACCTCTCGTCTGTTTGGGCGTGCGGCCGGGGCCCACTACCCACTTGCTGTTGGTGCAGGGGGTTCGGGCGTGGGGACCGGTCACCAACCCCACAGCACGTGCTCTTGCGTGCTGTGGGGGCGGCATGAGGGTGCCCGGGGGGGGCGCCTCTTGCCTGAGTGTGGGGCTTCCGGGGACGGGCGCTCTCCCACCCCCGACCTCTCGTCCGTTCGGGCGTGCGGCCGGGGCCCACTACCCACTGGCTGTGGGTGCGGTTGGTTCGGGGTCGGGACCCGTCACCAACCCCACAGCGCGCGCCCTTGCGCGCTGTGGGGGCGGCATGAGGGTGCCCGGGGGGGGCGCCTCCTGCCTGGGTGTGGGGCGTCCGGGGTTGGGCGCTCTCCCACCCCCGACTACCTGTCCTTTCGGGCGTGCGGCCGGGGCCCGCTTCCCACTGGCCGTAGGTGCGGTATGCGGGCGTGGGGGCCCGGCTGTCCTTGGCACCTTGTCCGGTGCCGCGGTTCGTCGTGTGTTATGCGCTTTTTCCGGGTTCGCGGCACCCGGTGGCCGTTGTGGCTTGTCACCTGTCCTCGTGCCGTGGTTGTGGCCGGCAGCGTGCCTCTCTGGCGTGCCTTGTGGCCCCGCGTTGGTGCGCCGCTCCTCGTCCGGTCCGGTCGCTCTCGGTGCTCCGGTTGGCTTTCCTGTCGCCATGGTGCCTTCCCCCACCACCTAGGATTTTATGAGGTACCGGAATCCCGTAACTGAACCGTCCAAAAACTGCCGCGGTCGCGATTTACGGCCCGCCGCAACCCAATTTTGCCGAGGTTTTGCTGATTTGTGCCAAATCTGTGCGCATCTGCCCCTGTTTACATAGCGCAATCGGTAAAATACGAGGTTATCTAGTTGCTGTATTGAAAGCACGTCGATTGCATTACCGGATGTCCAGATAAACCCAAAATACGACCATTTTTGCCCATTTTTGCCACTTTCGGGCCATAAACGGTCATTTCGATGATGTCCTTGTGGTGTCACGAGATTTCAAATGGATCAAGTTTGTCCCTAGTGCCTCGTGAGGCTAGGCAAGCAATGATTTGTGCCCGTGCCTGCTCTTTACCCAAGATAATAATCCGGAGGGTGCCAAAAAACGCCCAAAACAGCTATATTTGCACTTTTGAACACATAGATGTTGTTTAAAGTGATACGGCCGTGCTTTCATGTGATTTCAAATTGATCACGTTTGTCGGCTGTGCTACGTGAGGCTTGGCAAGCAATGATTTGTGCCCGTGCATGCCCTTTACCCAAGATAATAATCCGGAGGGTGCCAAAAAACTCCCAAAACAGCTATATTTGCACTTTTGAAAACATAAATGTTGATCAAAGTGATACGGCCGTGCTTTTGTGTGATTTCAAATTGATCACGTTTGTCGGCTGTGCTACTTGAGGCTTGGCAAGCAACAATTTGTGACCGTGCATGCCCTTTACTCAAGGTTATGGCCCGGAGGGTGCCGAAAAAGGCCCCAAACAGCTATATTTGCACTTTTGAACACAATAATGTTGATTGAAGTGATACGGTTGCGCTTTCGTGTGATTTCAAATTGATGAAATGTGTCCCTAGTGCTAGGTGAGGCTTGGCAAGCAATGATTTGTGCCCGTGCATGCCCTTTACTCAAGGTTGCGGTCCAGATGGTGCCAAAGAACGCCCAAAACAGCTATATTTGCACATTTGAACACACAAATGTTGATTAAAGTGATACGGTCGCGCTTTCGTGTGATTTCAAGTTGATGAAATGTGTCCCGAGTGCTAGGTGAGGCTTGGCAAGCAACAGTTTGTGCCCCTGCATGCTCTTTACTCAAGGTTAGGGCCTGTAGGGTGCCAAAAAAGCCCCGAAACAGCTACATTTGCACTTTTGAACACATAAATGTTGAAAGTGCTATTGCTGCCCGTGTGTGTGATTTCAAGTTGTTCAAGTTGGTCACTAGTGCTAGGTCAGGCTAGACAATGAACAATTTGTGCCCGTGCATGCTCTTTACTCAAGAATATGAACCGGAGGGTGCAAAGAAAGGCTCAAAACAACTGTATTTGCACACACGCCATCATTAGATTTGCAAATGCTGTAATGGTCAGAGCCACACTCCCTTGGCACTGCCCGTCAGAAAAAACAAAAAGGAATCCCCCTTGTACGTGAGCACATACAAGCTGCTTTTATATGGGTTGTAAGGTGTGTCCTTCTCCCTCTAAATGACCCACCAAGGGGTAACAAAACACCCCAAAAGTAACAACTTGCTGGGCCGCTGTGTGTGTCGGGTCCACATGATCTACGAGGTCTCTGAGTGTGTACTTCTGACACTGTGCTGCCTCTGATAGGAAGCACGCGTCTGCAATAGGCATGATTGTATCATCTTCACTAAGAAGACATGCCGTCGGTATGCAAAGGAACCACTGAAAATTGTTACCCTTCCCATGCATTGACACACTGCACCAAACAGAAGCAAGCCACAAATGAGTTCTGAGTTTTGCAATAGGCATGATTGTAATATCTTCACTAAGGAGACATGCCGTCGGCGTGCAAAGGAACCACTGAAAATTGTTCCCCTTCCCATGCATTGACACACTGCACCAAACAGAAGCAAGCACAAATGAGTTCAAAGATCAAGATATTGTGGCATGTGCATACGTACCTAGGTAGAGTTAGCAGTTCATGGGCACCAACCGTGCCTCCGCCCAAAATGCTAGCTTCACGGCTTAAACCTCGAGAAGCACTTGCAATGCGATAGGACATTTCCAACGGGGTTTACTCCGCCGCATGCTAACCACGCCCTTGACGTCCTGGTGAGTGTGTTCACCACCTTCGCTTGACAGCAAGTCTCCTCAGTTCACGTAGGTAGAACTGTAGTGGCTCCTGCTGAACGGACCTACGTTGCGCAGTGACGGAGGTAACCTCCAGCCCATCAGCCTGTTTTGGGGGTAGTTCATAGACCTCTTGCCAAAACACGGGGTTTCTCAACAAATCCCGAATGACAAAACATCGCGGCTTCCATCGATTTGGATGGCTGCCCGGCCCACGCTCTAGTGGTGGCACATACGGCGACTCTTTGGTGTGCTTCTTGCATATCGCTCTGAATTCTTGTATCATTCCAGCGGGCACTAGCCCGGGTGCTTGGCATCTTGGTCTTGTAACCAAAGATCTATGCCATGTAAGCCTATATTGACCACAACCTCCTTTGTACAATGTGACACATCGTACCCCACATCAAGGTCCGACTCAAAGATCTGGAAGTAGTCCGCTAGAGGGGTGGGAATGTAAGTAGCTCTCCCAAACAACCCCAATCGGGGTAATGTACAATGCGGTAACGATGTCCATCCAGTTCGCCATCCCTTGCTGCCTTTAAGACTTCTACGAGTCCCAACGGTCTATGTGTAGGTGCAAATGATTGGGATTCTCCTTCCCAATGTACTGCCCAACCCGCAATATCGAATCCAAGCGATGGGGTTGGCGTGTAATGGGCAAAGTTAGGCAAATGCTCACACAACCGAGCAGCTCATACGCATCAACCTTCGCCCTGTCAATAAACGCACCAGGTAACGTGGGTAATCACGAGGTAGATGCAATCTGTCTCGGTTTGCTAATTGGGTGGATTGTGGGTGGTAATTGCGTGGAATCAAGCTGCACCTTTCTTGTCGACAAATGTACCCCATCTAGGTTGTTCACCAATTCCTCTTTCAGCTTGGTGACTCTACCGCGGTACGCACCAATGCTCTTCTCCTTGCAAATATCAATAAACTTTGCCCATGTCACTTTTGCTGTACCATGGACAACAGATTTCCACTACTTTCTCCGACGGCGGATTGCGTGGTGCTCTTAGTCGTGTGACAATCTGGAGTTTACATTTTTTTTCTTCAATTGATGTTTGGGGGTGCCTTCGGATTTGCGTCTCAAGACATTCTGGCGGCTTGCGAGGTCAACGAAAAAAGTGTTGAAGCAATCAACGACACCAAGGATTGGGATCAAGGGTCAATGCGTGCTGTACTACAACGCTTCAGGCTTCGGCATACGAAGAGCAGCACCGCAAAGGAACTGTGGATGCAGTTGAAGCGTGAGATTGCAGCAGGTTTGAGGGAGCCACGCACAGTACCACTGAAGATGCCTCCCAACACCCTCATCTACAAGCCATGTTTGAGTGGAGCCAAGGCAAGTTCCATTAAGAATTGTTGGGACTTCGATTGCAACTGCTGCGGCAAGGTTGCTTGACGACCTTGTTCGTGAGGTGACGGCCCAGGCTACCTTCGATTTGCACAAGTTCCCTTTCCAAGGCATGTACTTGAGCAGACTAAAGGCATCCTGGGAAGGGTCTCTTGGACCGTATTGGGCGGAGAAAAGAGGAGGCATCACAGTCCCTTGTAGCGCATTGTTGCAATTCGGAGACCCAGCAATTGCATTGCCAACAGCATCTGATGCACCACGGGAAGTACTGTCACACAAATTGTGTTCTGTTGACATTGCTGACCCCTTGCTCATTTTCTGAGTGTCTATTTTTTTTCGAAAGCTTTCGCTCGGGCCACTTGGCTCTTTTGCATGTGCCTCGTTTGCTTTGCTCTTGAGTCGTGGTAACCAGGGCCTCCGTTGACGCAGAGACGGTAGAGAATCCAAGACGGTTTGGTGTTGCTGTGCATTGTGTACACATATGCCCCCAAATTGTTCCGTGACAAGAAGTTTGTGATTGTCCATTGCATGCATGCATACACTTGTGTGCAGAAAATATCTAGTTCCACGCCCCTGTATTTGTGATGAGTGCTTTGCCAAAGATTGTATGAACCCTAGTGCATTCAACCCATGGGAAAAACTGTAGGAATTCTGATTGGGTCGGTACATGAACTCATTGGTCAGTGTGAAATGCTGCAGTTGTTCTTGCCCAGCCCCTGCACAACCTCCTTCTGCATCCTTCTGCATCCTTCTCTCTCCCCTATATTTTCCAGGTGGTAGATGCCAAGCTTCAGCCACCATGTCGTGCCCCTCAAGTGCCGGTGGAGCCGCGGGCACTACGGGCCAGGCCACAGCCCCCGGCAAAGCTCGATGAGGCCTTCGTGTAGAGCGAGATCCGACGCCGCACAGACGCTGCCGTGAAGGCCGAGCGCAGCCGTGCCAAGACAGACGTGACGGCAGCCCGCACCACACAGAGGAAGGCCGAGCAGACGGCCAGAGAGCTTCGGCGGGTGCAGATTGGGTTGGAGAAGGAGCGCAAGGCACGCAGCGATGAGTTGCGCAAGGCGAAGGCCCGCGCCTCGGATTTGGAGAAGGCGAACAAGGATGCCGCTGATAAGGAAGCGGCTGCATCAGCTGCCGAGGCAGCTCGCAAGGAATTGGAAGCAGCTCGCAAGGAATCCGAAGTGGTGCACAGTGGGGCGCCCAATGGAATGGGGAGGAATGGGGATGGGCAATCGGCAATTGCTTTTGACACATTTATGAAATCAGTGCTGATTTCGTACAGTAGGAATTCGATATTACTTGGCATTGATTTTTGTCTATCGGTAAGATTGCTTTGCTGAATATTTCAATACGACAAAGGTCTGCAGATGCCACATGCGTATTTACTCTGGGCCCTTCCTGAGATTGTGCCTGTTCTTACTTCACAGCTGCCCCCTCTCGAAGTAGGGCTTAACAGATTTAGTGCGTTGACCGACGCACAAGCAGTGTGTCTCAGGAAATAACAGAACACCTGTGCGGGGAGAATGTTGAACTGCACCATCTAGTGGCCGAAAAATCTGGTTCAGAGAACATCAAAATCCTGCATATCTGCCATGCCTCCCGCATGAGGCTGTGTCATGTGCCTCCCCCTTGATATCGTCCATTTCACTTCACTTTGCCTCATTATGTATGGTAACCGCATCACTGACTGACCGCTACATGGCAGCAAGTTGGCCTGCCAGTGTTGTCCAGGGCCCTGTTGTCTGTTGACTGTTGTCTGTTGCCTGACGTCAGTTGGAAGTCGTCAACTGTTGTCTGCTATCTGTTGTCTGTTGTTGTCTGTTGTCCGTCGTCTATCGCTCTGTTGCCGGCCGTCAGTTGAACATCGTCATCTATTGTCTTTTGTTTGTTGTCTGTTGTCGGTTTTCTGTTGCCTGCAGTTTGTTGAACGTCGTCGTCCATTGTCTGTTGTCTGTTGTCTGTTGCCTGTTGCCTGACGTCAGTTTATTTTCAGTGCAGACCTGGAAGGACAAGATGCAGCCCCAGTGAACACATGAAAAATGGTACAGGTTGGATTTGTGTTCTCGCTTCAAAGAACATGTTTCGCAGGGTATTGGAGCAAGTTATGAAGTGTTTCCGAGCCGCCAGCACGAAAAAAACTGCATTTTTAGCCCCAAAAATGGCCAAGAAATGCCAGTTTTTGGCCTAAAACAGTGTTTGTGGGGCCTGAGTGGTCGGATGTAGGGCCTCCCACGCTATTTTGAGGGTGCTGGACTCAGAGAAACGTGTTTTGCAAGGTTTTGCAGTATGTTGCCGAGTTTTTCGGAGCCGTCATCACCAAAAAAACCGCTTTTTTTGCCCCAAAATGGCGGAAAAAAAGACTTTTTTTGGCCTAAAGCAGTGTTTCTGGGGCCTGAGTGGTCAGTTGCAGGGCTCCCCGCCCTATTTTGAGGGTGCTGGACTCAACCAACTGTGTTCTGCAAGTTTTTGAAGCAGGTTATAGAGTGTTTTGGAGCCGCCATCACCAAACAACCGCATTTTTTGCCCAAAAATGGCCAAAAAAAGACATTTTTTGGCCTAAAACAGTTTTTTTGGGGCGTGAGTAATCAGTTGTAAGGCCCCCCACCCTATTTTGAGGGTGTTGGACTCAAAGGGAAGGGTTTTGCAAGGTTCTGGAGCAAATTATCGATTGTTTTGGAGCCGCCATCACCAAAAAAACCGCATTTTTTGCCCCAAAATGGCCGAAAAATGCCTTTTTTTTTGCCCAAAACAGTGTTTTTGGGGCTGGAGTGGGCAGTTGTAGGGCCCCCCACCCTATTTTGAGGGTGCTGGAGTCACAAAAACGTGTTTTGCAAAGTTTCGAAGCAAGTTATTGAGTGTTTCGGAGCCGCCATCACCAAAAAAAACCGCATTTTTTGCCCAAAAATGGCCAAAAAATGCCTTTTTTTTGCCCAAAACAGTGTTTTTGGGGCCGGAGTGGGCAGTTGTAGGGCGCCCCACCCTATTTTGAGGGTGCTGTAGTCACAAAGAAGTGTTTTGCAAGGTTATGGAGCAAGTTATTGAGTGTTTCGGAGCCGCTATCACCAAAAAAACCGCATTTTTTGCCCAAAAATGGCCAAAAAATGCCATTTTGTAGCCTAAAACAGCGTTTTTGGGCCCGGAGTGGTCAGTTGTAGGGCCCCATACCCTATTTCCAGGGTGCTGGGCTCAGAAATAAGCCGATAATCAAGGGTTTCAGGGCCGCCATCACCAAAAAAACGCATTTTTTGGCCAAAAATGGCCAAAAAAGGCCATTTTTTGGCATAAAACAGTTTGTAGGGCCCCATACCCTATTTTGAGGACGCTGGACTCAAAAAAGTGCGTTTTGCAGTGTTTTGGAGCAAATGATCATGGGTTCCGGAGCCACCATCACCAAAAAACCTCTTTTTTTGCCCAAAAAAATGCCAATTTTTAGGCCTAAAACAGCATTTTTGGGGCATGAGTGGTCAGTTGTAGGGCCCCATACCCTATTTTGAGTGTGGTGGACTCAGAAAAACGTGTAATGCAAGGTTTTTGGAGCAAGTTATTGAGTGTTTCGGAGCCGCCATCACCAAAAAGAAAACGGCATTTTTTGCCCAAAAATGGCGAAAAAATGCCATTTTGTAGCCTAAAACAGCGTTTTTGGGGCCGGAGTGGTCAGTTGTAGGGCCCAATACCCTATTTTCAGGGTGCTGGACTCACAAAAAAAGTGTTTTGCAAGGTTTTGGAGCAGACAATCAAGGGTTTCACGGCCGCCATCACCAAAAAAACGCATTTTCCGCCAAAAATGGCCAAAAAAAGCCATTTTTTGGCCTAAAATAATTTTTGTTTGGGGCCTGGGTGGTCACAGGTAGGGCCCCATACCCTATTTTGAGGGTGCTGGGCTGAAGAAAGTGCGTTCCGCAGGGTTTTGGAGCAAATGACCAAGGGTTCCGGAGCCACCATCACCAAAAAACCGTTTTTTTGCCCAAAAAATGCCAATTTTTGGGCCTAAAACAGTATTTTCGGGACATTAGTGGTCAGTTGTAGGGCCCCATACCCTATTTTGAGTGTGGTGGACTCAGAAAATTGTGTTTTGCAGGGTTTTGGAGCAACTTATTAAGTGTTTGGAGCCGCCATCACCAGAAAAACTGTATTTCTTGACAAAAACAAACATGTATGGTTTGAGCTATACAAAAGCTGCTATTCGCAACTAGGTGGTGAATGTCATATTTCTCGGATACGGCCGATTTTAGATGGAATGAAGCGTGCATTGTCGATCTAGGGGCCCCAAAATTTCCAATTTGGAGGGGGGGGGGGGGGGCTAACTCCGGAAAATATGCTCTTTATGGTATAATTTGACAAAAAAAGTAGTATTTCTGACTGTAGCTGGTTTTGGGATTTTTGGACCCCATAAAATCCTAGGTGCCCCGGGGGCTGTGGTCGGTGGTGAAGATGTACACCCCTGAGTACTTATAGCACTTGTGTGGCTGCCCCGTTTTCTGGTTGGTCGTTGACAAGGGGCTGCCCGAGAGGGAGGTGAAAGTCCCGGGGGGGGGGCGTACCTATGGCATGGATCTCGGTTCTACTGAGGCTGAGGTCTAGACCCCACTCCCTGGCGACCCTGTCGAAAAAATTGGAAATTTTCTGTATGCGGTCCCCAATTTTGGATCGGTATAGGAGGTCGGCAACAAAGGCGTGGCCTGATTCGTGTGAGGATGGAGGTGCGGTGAAGTGAGACGGCAGGACGAAAAGGAGCACGTTCAAGTAAAGGCGAAAAAGGGTTGGCGACATGGGGCATCCTTGCCAACCTCCCCTGACTTGTAGGTGGAAGGACTGGGTGTGCCCTGACACGACCGGGAAGTCGCGAGGGGCACGGAATAAGGATTGAATGAGGCTCACTAGGGGTGTCGGGAAGTTCGGGCGTGTCAGCACCGTGAAAGGAGTGGTGTAAGGGATGGAATGGGAAAGCCTTGTTGTAATCGATGTAAAGACTGTAGCTGACTCCCGCAATTTTGACAAAAGGTTGGAGATGTGGTCCTGGCATCTGCGGTTCGGAAGCTGGCTGAACAGGTGGGGTGTATGATGGAGTGTTCGATGGCCGCCGCCAATAGTTCTGGGTCGGCGTGTATTGCAATTATTTTGTAAACGCTGTTCAGGAGGGCGATAGGCCTGTAATTAACTGAGTTCATAACGTCCCCGTTCTTACAAAGCAAGATAATGTTGGCTTCGTGCGATTTCTCAGGCAGGGGCTGGTGGAGGTACTGGTTGCACACCCGCCAGACGAACTGCTGCATGGGGGGGGGGGGGATGTGCAAAGTGTAGTTGTTCCTGAAGTCCCGCTCCCCTGCCTTGTTAGGCTTGGATCTTTTTAGCGTGTTTCGGAATGATTCCCAGGTAATGTCGGGGAGGGGGTTGTGTGTTGTAGGCTCTGGGCAGGTCGGGGGGTGCGAGAGCAGGTGTTCCACGAGTGCGCTTGGTGGTGCGTACTCGAGGCCGCCCTCCAAGGGTGAGGAGCGTGGAGGACAGATGTTGCTGACTTCTCTTGGGGTGGAAACGAGCTGTGTGGTGCCGGGTGCTTCAGCGTTGCTTCTCCACGCTCCACGCGGTTGAGTGCCTCGTTGATGGTGGGCTTGATTCAGATTTTTTGGAACAGGCACCGATGGATCTTCGTGGTTGCCACCTTGTTTACTTTGGTTTCCCATTCGTTGACATGTTTGTTGAGTGTGTCCATGGAAGCGGGGTAGGCAGGATGGCTGGTGGGGGGCAGGGAGTTCAGGGACGCTTTGATTTTCTTGACCAGGGATGAGGGGGTAGGGTGGGACGGTGCCGTGATGGTGTGGTAGCTGGTAGCTACTTCCTCCAGAACCGCATCAGTGAAGCGCACTATGTCCGCGGAGGAGAGAGAGTCGCAACGAGGGAGGCTGGACTCGCACCACTTCGCCAGGGGGGCAAGGCAATCATGGTGCTTTTAGCGTTTCTCCTCCGTCAGTTTACGAAAGACTTTCCTCTCAGTGGTGGGGGTTTCGGGGAAGGGGTGGCGGGGACCTGAGAGGTGTATGTGACCAGCTGGTGGTCGGAGGTTTTGTCTTCAGTTTGTATGGTTGCCGAGGTGGGGGCGCAAAATTGAGAGGCTGCCGGGGAAATTAGAATATGGTCAAGGAGGCTGCTTCTCGCCCGGTATGGGCTGGGGTATCGGGAGAAGGACCGAGCGGCCGGGTGGAAATGTCAGGAGGTGTCGATGAATTCCAAAAAATTCCAAAAATGGCGGGTAGCTTGTGACTAGCCTCTGGAGCCATGGCAACGCGTTGTCCGTTTGAAGGTTTGCCCCGTCCAGCTCAGGGCACATTATGCAGTTGGTGTCTCCTCCTACGTCGTAGCTGGGATATTGTTGCATCAGCGGGCGGAGAAGGTTTTCAACTTTCGAGTGGTGGACGTCCGCGCCTGGGGCGTATACTGAGACAAGTAAGGTGGGCGGGGCCCCCTGGAGGGTGAGGATGGCCGCCGCCAGTAGCCCTTCCGTGTCAAGTCTTGTGATGGGGGTGATGAAACAAGAGAGTCGAGGGGAGCAAACCAAAATGGATCCGTGCTCGCCCCTGGAGATTTTGTCTTGGCTGATGTTTGAAACGATGGTTGCTTTAGTGCCTGAGCCGTAGGTGTATATGTGGGGGAGGATGGAGGTATGGTGGTTTTCTTGGAGGAAGGGGATGTCAAAGTCGTTGTCCAGGTGTTGGAGAATTGGGCTACTCACTATAGGCTGTTTCTGCAAGTTTTGGGAGAGGAATCGTAGTTCTGAAGGGAGGGGTACAGGGTGGCAGTGCGTCCTTTGGTATCCCTGCCTTACACGTGTGCTGGACCTCGGGGGGGTCGAACAAGGGGGGGGTGAAGGCCGGGGGGGTACAGGGGGGTTGCACGGGCTGGTCTGGCTAAGGCCGCGTAAGTGCTGCACTTTGTCGGCCGGTACCCCGACTGAGGCGAGCGCTTCGTCTAGCCCCTTGCCGGTGTCAGAGGAAGCCGTGGCATGGTCAGTGTTTCACCGAATCGTGGCGCGTGCTTGCATTGGCAGAGAGGGCTGAATGGAGAGGGGGGCGGGTATCCGGCCCTCTGGTGTTCATATGTTAGCTGGCCCGCGGAAGAGCAAGTCGCGGGGTGGTACGAGGGACAGTTAGCCCAAACACCTCATCCTCTTTCCGTCGCGGAATCTCATGGTGCCACTTGTGGCGTGCCGCTCCTCTGAGGACAAGGAGAGAGCGGGCAAACAGGCGGATGCGAAACGAGTCCCCGTAGGAGGGGTTTTGGAAAAACATCGTGGTGTCCGATTGAGAGTCCAAAAAGGACATCGGGTCGCCTAGCAGGGGGTCGTCTTTGTGGTAGCTGATACCTTCTCCTGGAAGATACATTCTTCCGGTGATTTGGTTTGGGGGAGGGTGCGGGAGGGCGAGGCGTTCCAACACGGCAGTGTACGTTTGGAGGATGGAGGAAAATTACTCTGGGATGGGGGACGTGGCGGTGACTTTGCCAGGGGCTAGGTATGCGTGATCAAAGTGCTGGACGGAGCGCCCGTGGTATTTTTCCCATGTGTTGTCGTAGAGGACCTTTTATACCGTTTCCTCTTGGCTTTCAGAGAACACATCACGGACGTAATAGAAACCAGCGGGGAGGCAGGGGTCAATTTGTATCTCCGGAGCGGGGGTGGGAGCATCGTGAGGTTTGAGGTTTGAGGTTTGAATTTGCGGGTACTAGACGCCTTTCAGCCCCGGGGGGCCACCTGGTCGGGCCAGGTGATATCCTCCCCACCGGTTCCTAGTGGGGGGCCCTCCAAGACGCACCTCCTGCCTGGTGGCGGAGTCCCCCGGGTTCACAAGGCTCGGAGCCCCGTCCCTCCCCGGCTCCCCCGTTCCGCCACTCCCCCGTCAGTGCATCAATTTGCAGCCGTGGCTGCGAGCGCTTACCCACCGCGTCGCCCCCCTAATGCGTGGTCGCCCGGGGCGCCGACGCCGCCGGGCTGGTGCTACTGGCTTGTCGCCAGTTGGACCCCCTTGGGCTGGCGCGGAGGCTGCCTAGCCTAGGGGTTGGGGCGTTGCGCAGTGCGCCACTACTGCCTTGGCGGGTGCAGTGCCCCTGTCCGTGTGTGCGCGGCGGTTGCCGCCGGTTCGGGGGGCTCGGGCCGGTACCTGGTGTTGTGTCTCTCCCGTTTCCCCCATCCCGCCCCGCGTGTCCCGCGCTGCGTGAGGCGGGCCGTCCCGTCCAGGTGTCCCTTACCCTCGCTCGCTGGTACGCTGGTGGGAGCATCGTGGTCGGGGGGTAGGAGTGTGGTTGCTTCGCCACCCAGTGGGGCAAGCAGCGGGACGACGGTTTCGGACATCTCCTCAACGCCGCTTTACCCGACCTCGGCGTGGTGGCGTTTGCGTCGTCTGCTGCTGCGTTCCACTGGCTGATGCACTCAGAAAGCCCCGTTGCGGGCCGCTCGCGGAGGGCATAGACAAGCTGGGATACAAAGGCGGTGGAGCCCAAGGCGGCGCCCGCTTGGAGGCGCTGCACCATGGGTTGCTCATGCTCGGCTACGTCCGGGTCTTGGGCAGGAAGGATTTTCTGGAGGGCGAGGAGGTTGCGGTGCAACGGGGCGTAGGCGGCATCTTCATATTTGAAGTCATGCGCTAGCAGCGCGGACTCTTCCTTCTTGTAAACCACGAGGTGGATTTCTTGGTGCTCGTAGGGAGGCTGCGTAGGTCCGAAGGTCACGTAGAGGCCAAGGAATCTCGCTTGGAAGCGCAAGTTGAGGGCGTGCACTGCTCTCGGGGCCACTAGGAGCACGGCGGTTTTCTGAGCTTTAGACGAGTTGTATGAGGGCGGGACCGGCGTTGCATGGGGTCGCTCGGGGGCGCTCGAAAGCGCCGACCTTGTGTTGCCGTCGGATCCTGAGAAGAAGCACACCAATTGCCCATCTATGCCATGGAAAAGGACGATGCTGCACGAGTGGAAAAAGCGGAGGGCAAGAGTTTGGACTCTAGTTTTCATGACATTGCACGGCACCTGAGTGGTGTCAACCTCCATGACAAGGGAATCTTTAGACCAGAACATCGTCTCCAAGGGCGGTGAAGCACCTCGTCCCCCAGGAAGGTTGGCAATCATCATGGTGAGCATTTCAGGGGCTTGTAGATCTTTATTACGTTCCTTCTGGTCCCTAGCGATCACGGCACCAGAGACCTCGGTAGACGGCGAAGCGTGCATGTCCATTGCAATGAATTCCCCAGTGAGGAATTGGGCGCACTCGCGGACTTTAAACATGGGCTCGTCATCAAAGCGGGACGGGAGCTCCCGATCAAATCGGCAGTGGGCCCAATGTGGGCTTTTGAAAGGACCAATGTGGCCAAATGTGTAGTATGCATTCTTGGTGTTCACGGACACATTTGCTAGAGCGGGGACAAACATTTGATTCATTAGCTTCATGAATGCACGAGGTGTCCAATTTTGCGTTGTTTTGGTTGTGACTTGTCTTTCTGCACTATGCATCCCCTCAATCCCCGGGGTGCTCCGTGGTTGTGACTTGTCTCTCTTCTCCAACGGGGTAGGCTCGCTGTGATCAAGGAATTCTATGCTTACTTCAAATCGTAGTGTTCTGTGCAACTGTAGGTCACGCACCGTCGGATGAGCATGCTTGGCGGCGAAGCGGAATGGCTCAAACTTAAAATTGATGTCCTCGTATCGGCATCCGTCGAAGAAACAGGTGTACAGAAGCAAGGCAACATATGGCATCGTTTGATGGCCGCTTGTGCAGAACTGGTAGGAGTCCTTGCCGTCCTTTTTGACCTTGTAGGCGTCCCAGAGCTGCACTCCATACATACATGCCACGCTAGAAATGTAAGAAAGGAGTGGGAAAGGGGCGGAAGTTGAGTCTAGCATGCGAAAAGTGGCGGCCACCACTTGACCGTCCCATGCCGGAATAACGAACAGTCCTTTGAGGTCTTTGTTCTCTTCTTTGGCTTTATCTAGCTCGGTTCGTAGTTGTCTAGCCCACGGGGTGGCGGTAGGTGGAGACTTTTTTGCTTCGGTTCGAGAGTAGTCCAACTCGTATGGCTTTAGGTAAAAGCCCTTGTGTTTAAACAATAGTTTTTCAAGCTGGTTGTAGTTATTGTGCGTGACTGAAGAGACCCTGCCTCGGTCCAAAATACCCGTGGAGTTGCTCCCAACAAAAGCAAATGAAACACCGGTGCCTTCCACATCTAGGTAAAACCCGGAGTATTTTTGAAGGCGGCGGTAGACCGAAGGGAGAAAATGCGTTGGCGTGTGTCAAATATTTTCCCATCACCGGCTGCATATTGGCGTGAAGGAAAGCGTGTTTGTAGCGGCGAATTTGAGGCTTGATGTGCTCGAAAGAGGTGCGACAACAAATAATTGAATAATGTTGAAAGGCCGTCATCAGCGGCTTGGGAGCTTCCAAATACGGTGAAGTTCATGATGACCATGGAATGAGTGAAATGAGTGTTATGGTTCCGAGCAGCAGCAGCGCAGCGAGCGCGCGAGTCGCAGTCGCACTGCAGTCTGTGAATACATCTGAAGCATTGAGATGCCAGTTGCTGCGAGCGAAGTGCTGTATAATACTTCGATATCTTCGAACAGGGTTTTTGTCTTCGAATTTTTGAAGTGTGTATGAATTAGTGCCCCGCCTAAAGATCCTGCGCAGAAACAGGTTTGTCGTATTTTGGGATTTTCGAGATACAGGACAGTTCACAAGTCAGAAGACAACAAGTAGTAGCCAGCTAGGTGGCGGCGAGATCAATATCGTCGACCTCCGCATTACAATCCTCTACGCCGTCTTTCATTTCAACTTGAAATGGAGCGACCCTTTGACGACGCAGCTCTGCTGCACTTCATCCGAGATTGCCTGTTTCGATCTGACTCGCCGTTGCATCACCAGTTTTCGAGTTCAATAGAAACGTTCATCGCAGAGCGCGTTGCAAGTCGAGAAAGCGAGTGGCTTCCATGCATATCTCCTGATCTTCACAGCTTGTTCCAGGAGCTTGCAGAAGCTCAAGCCAAGATCATCCAATTGGAGCAGCACATCGATGCGTTGCAGACATCAGCAGCAAATGCCACTGCGGCAACTGATCAGAGAGTCGACATTTTGCAGTCCTCGACGGAGAATGCAACACAAACAGCAGTAAGTGAACTACGATGCCTGGAACATGACCTTTCACAATGTTGTATCCTTCTCAACGATTTGCACAAGTTTCGAGTCAACATCCTTCGAGGCACTTCCAGTTTCGACCACAACACCCTCAACCACAACCACCACCACAACCATCTTCTTCGAGCTACCCGCCGTACTCACCATCGAACAATCAGCCGCCTCAACATTATCCACCGCAACAACCTACCCTACAAGCACCTCCGGTGAATCCGTCGATGAACCCAGCCAATGCAATTAATCAAGCCAATCCAGTGAATACCATGCATTCTCGTGCTCCAACGTTTGAGATCCTGGGACGTTGTGTTGAACGCCTACGCAAGTTGATTCGATTATTTTCTGGGAAACCAGGATCAGGAGAACTTCGAATTTGGGAAAGGACATTATGCGAGCCTTCGCTCTGGCGGATATCACTTCACCCGTCGACCAGGTCACCACCATACGGTTCCTCCTGGAAGGCGATGCTGTCGAGTATTATCACAGTCTGACAAAAGTTGTACAAGATGACTGGTTCGAGCTCATGCGTGTGTTGGGTCAACGCTTCGATTGTATATCCCATGCGCCAGTGTACCTGTCCAGAATGTGGACCTTGAGAGAAAGTGAGTTTTCCCGACATGCGGACTACCTGAAGCAGTTTCGAAGTTGCGTCATCAAGTCGAAGGTTAATACCAGTGACCTCCAGATGGGTTACCTCGTTACCTCCCGATTTGTTGAAGGGTTGTCAAATGACGCCGTCCGCTGGCAGTACATCGTTGAAGTCGGCTCGAAATGGCGTTCCGGAAGACCATTCGGCTTCGATACACTGGTGGAGACCATCGCAGAAACCTACATGGGGGCCGGCTATCAACTCAAAGAGGTACAGATCGCGTCAAGAGAGACAACGGGCACCGCCGGTGCTGCGGTCTCGAGACCCCTGCCTATGATGGTACCAAAACTTTGACCTCCAAAATGTTTCCTTCAAAGCCTATGCCAACACCGCACGTCAATCCTATGCCAACTCCGGCTGCATCTCCAATGGCTTTGACTGTGCCGGAGGCCATTAATCCCGATACAATTGCCAAGCTTCGAGAAGAGGTTTGAGGTTTGAGGTTTGATTTTGCGGGTACTAGACGCCTTCCGGCCATGGGGGGCGTCCTGGTCGGGCCAGGTGATATCCTCCCCCGCGGGCCTGGTGGGGGGCCCTTCATGACACACCTCCTGCCTCGTGGCGGAGTCCCCAGGGTTCACGGGGCTCGGAGCCCTGTCCCTACCCGGCTTCCCCATTTCGCCACTCCCCGGTCAGTGCATCACTTGGCAGCCGTAGCTGCAGACGCTTACCCACCGCGTCACCCCCCTGATGCGTGGTCGCCCGGGGCGCCAGCGCCGCCGGGCCCGTGCTACTGGCTTGTCGCCAGTGGGACCCCTGTGGGCTGGCACAGAGGCTGTCTAGCCTTGGGGCTTGTGCGTGGCGCGGTGCGCCACTACTGCCTTGGCGGGTGCAGTCCCCTGCTCGTGTGTGCGCGGCGCTCGCGGCTGGTTCCGGGGGCTTGGGCCGGTGCCAGGTGTCGTGTCCTCCCCGTTTCTCCCTTGCTGCCCGTCGTTTCCCGCGCTGTGTGTGGCGGGCCGTCCAGTCCGGGTGTCCCTTATCCTCGCTCGCTGGTACGCCATTCCACGCGGTCTGTGCGTTCCGCGGGCTCGGTCCGGTTGCCCTTCTGGTATTCCCCGTGTGTCCTTTGTGTGTGTGTGCGCTTGCGCTCCCGCAGCTTCCGTGCCCCCCCCCCCCTCCCTTGGTTGCTGTGGCGCGCGCACCTTGTGCGGTCCTGGTGCCGCGCGCTGGTGGGGCCGTTCCACGCGGTCCGTGCCCCTCCGCGTGTCGTGCATTGGTCCTGTGCTCTGTTTGGTTTGCTTGAGGGGGGGGGGGCGGTCCCGTTTCCCCCCTACCTGGCTTGGGGCTGTGGGCTCCCCGTGGGGTGGGTCCCTGCGTATGGGGCGTTCCAGCGCCGGGGGCTGGGGCTTGGGAGGGGCGGCCTGTGCGCCGTTCTCCCCGACGGTGCGGCCGAGGGGGCCAGTGCGGCGGGCTGTTGCTTTGCCTCTGTCGGTCCCTCTGCCTTCCCTAGGCAGGCAACAAGGCGGGTGTCCTTGGCGTCGCTCTGGCCATGGAGGGCGTGGCACCCATACCGCTCCGGTTCGTGCTCACTTGCTGTCCCCGAGCGCGGTCCGTGTGGTGCCCTTGTGTGTTGGCGCCGGTTCGCTTGCCCACCACGGTTCCTGCAGGAGCAAGCGGCTCGGGCGTGGAGGCGGGCCCTGCTCCGTCCCCCCTCCTGGGCGCCAGGGTCCTGCCGGGGGGAGGGGGGACCGTCCCCTCTGCCTCGGGGGGGGTGGGGGGCCGGCGTCCCCGTGGCTCGCGGGTCATTGGCGTGGTTGGGCAGACAGGGGGGGGGGTCGCGCCGTGGCTCCCCTCCTCCCCCCTCTGGGGGGAGCGGCCTGTGGCCCTCTGCCCCGCCCCCCCTTCGTCGCCGGCGCATCCTTCCCAGGTGTACGCTGGGTGCGGCATGCCGCCACCAGGCCACCTTGGCGGGGGGGGGGGGGGGGGGCGGCCCGTGAGCCGCCCCCCCAGAGGGGTGGCTGGGGGGCCGGGGGGCCGGGGGGTCGCTCCGCCTCGGTCCGTCCTTCTGCCCTCTCTGGGCGGGCAACAATGTCGTCATTGGCGACGCTCAGGTGACGGGGGGCGTGGCCCCCATACTGCTCCGGTTCGTTGTCGCGTGCCGCCCCCGGGCGTGGTCCGTGCGTCGTTCTTGTGTGCTTGTGGGGGTTCGCCCGCCTGCCGCGACCCCCGCGGGAGCAGGCAGTGGGGGGCGTGGGGGCTCGCGGTGTGCGGGCTCAGCCGGGTCCCCCCCCGGGCGCTGCCCCCAAAGGCCCCATGCCACCGTCTTTTACGACCATGTCGCCTGAGAAACAACGTGAGGCTATACGGCCTGCTGAAGTGTGGCCCTTCCCACGAGTGGCCTGGCAGCCTGAGCAGCAGCAGTTTCTGGGAGACGTACGCCACCGGGCCTCTACCGTCGACGTCAAGATGGTTCCGTTGCTGGGACACCCGCTGTGCGTCAGCCCGGGGCTCTGGTGGTTCACTCTGACAGCGTTCTATGCCTCAGACCTGGAGTTGGATGCCCTGAAGGATCATGCGCCGTAGCACGCGTGGCACACGTATCCCCAGCTGGTGACCAAGTTCATTGCCTCGGCAGCAGCAGCTACTCCTGTGCAACGGCGGGAGTTCCTCCAATCGTGCCGAGCACACATCTCAGAGTTCGGTGACGGCCCGGTCTCCGCCCTTGACTTCCTCGGCCTGCTGGACCTCATCGCGGGGACTGAGCAGGTGAAGCCAGTTCTGCTCCGAGTATGTGTATTGCACTGGCTGTCCACCTGGGCAGCCACTCAGGATGTCCTAACGGTGGCTTGCAAGACCCTACTGCGCCAATAGAAGGAGGGGAACAAGGTCGGATGGAACTCTGCCCCCTGATGGCACGCGAATGGCAGGCTGAGCTCACCAAGCATGAGAAGTATGGCACGTTGCTCACCTCAGATGCCCGTGCGCGCCTCACAGCCATGTCCATGGCCAAGCCTACAGATGAGAAGCCCGCCTGAGCATCCCCAGCCTGGTAACGGGTACTCCGTGCAGGTGCCCTTGTGGAAGACGAGGACATGCTGCGCCATCCTGATGGCCTACACGCCCCCCCGGACTCCGCCGCCCCTGTGAACGCCAGCGCCCTGTTGGCCCTGGTCTCTGAAAGTCAGTTTAACTGGGGCACGCGCACGTCGGTTCAACTGGGAGCCGCCAAAACAGCCGCGGAACTCTCACCGGCAGCCAACTTCGCGTGGACGGCATGCTCAGCTGACCAGCGCCCCTGTCTCCGCGTCCAGCTCTCAGAGTTCATCCGCGACGTCATGACATCATTTGGCCCAGCAGTGGACTCGTCGGCAGTCAACGAGACGCTCGCACGCCTTGCCCTTGTCGTAGCGGAGGCCGCTCAGCGCGGATATTCTACCTCGACGACAGCCGCGGCCACCATCAAGCGCTGCGACAGTCTGCCGGCCGCAGTTCCGTCCCCTCTGTCCAAGGCTGTCAGCCTGGAAACATTCCGCTTTGCCCTACGTGACGCCCTGAACCTTGCTCACCACTCCTGCTCAGCATGACACCCATGTGCTGAAAGTCACGGAAGCGCTATCCAGCGCCTCCAGCACAGACTGGTTCGTGTCTGGAGCTCTTTGCCCGTCCTCGGCACTGCCCTCCACGCCAGTTCACTCTACCATAGCTCCCTTGACTACCTCAGGCCTTGCACGGGCCCTACAGCTCCCGGTCACCCAAGGCTTTCAGCCCCCCACGTCCGCCTCAACCTCTACATGTGTCCGCGTTAGTGCCCTTGATGCCTGTGACCCAGTGGAGATGGCAAGCGAGCTCAGCTTCGCCCTGGGCAGCCCTGTCTATGTAAGTCCGCCTGATGTGGCCCGAGGATTCGGCTTCGTCACCATACCCTCAGAGTTGCACCGCAACCTCTTTGCCATGGCACCCAGACGCACTTTCACCTCTCCATCTGGCTCCGAATGTGTCTTCGTTGCCCGCTCCTCGAACAACGACCCATGGACCCCGCAAGTAGAGTACAACCCCAATGTCCCTGTGGCCCACCGACACCCCAGCAAGCTGAACAAGCGCACCCAGAAATCATCCTTGAAGCCCCCCAATGTCCCAGTGCCGCGCCCAACACGCACAAGGTGCCAATACCCACCCACCAGACGCCCACCGAGCCGAAGGACAGTTGCAGGCATTCCCACCGCACGACGGCACCTCCAATCGCCTTGTACACTATGCCCAGGGCCACCCCTGTGATGGACAGCGGAACAACTGACTATACCTCCCTCGCATGATCCCTGCATGCTGCTCCCCTGTTCCCCATCTCACACAAATGCTGCTGTCCATGTCATCCGTCGCTCGAGTGGACACCTACTCGCTGCTGGCTGAGGCCCTGGACGAAGTCTCCATGAGCCCCACCCCCAAACCACCAGTCAGCATGCGATATGTGTCACTTGCGGGTCCTACATCCCTCCATGGATCCCCCTTCCCACACCATGCCCCCAGTGCTCGGGCACGTCCATGTACCTCCCAGAGCACATCCCTACCGCCGATATCCACGTCCCCGGGTCGCTACAGATCTTACGCACCCTTCCCCCACCCCTCCTCCAGCACCTCTGGCCGCTCCTGAGGACCATCCTCCTCGACATGCATCGCCTCCACCAGCAACGCGGCCCCATCCTTGTGTCCCCCCCCGTCCAAGTGCGTGACCATGTACTAGTCTTCTGGGGACCAGCCGCCCATCGCGCCCATCACCCCCTCTGCACAGGACTTCACTGGTAGCATCGCCACGCCCCTCCGCGAGGTCCATGGGTACTCCGCCTTGACCCACCGCAGCCAGGCCTTACAGTTGTAGCCGCCGTCTGCCACACCTGCGCACGCCCGCACATCGCACCAGCTGTATTGGTGCCCCTCCTTCCAGCTCTACCCATCAGCCAAGCATTCTGCCCGGACCCCCCAGGCGCCCCCTCCCCCCTCATCCGTGCGACCTACCTTCGTGGCCGCGTTCTACTGCCATGTGGCACAGTAGCCCCCGCCATCAACGACACAGCCTCCCCTGGGGTCACCCCTGTGCCCCAGACCTCCCAGCCCCCTCCCAGCCCCTACCCTACATCCTCCAGGTGACGCAGCGCACCACCTTCACCCCTGTGAGTGGCAACCTGCAGTCCGTGCGCCACTTTGAGGCCAATTTGGGCGGCCTCGCGGGCCAAACCTCGCTCCTACGCATGTGGCTCCACATCCTGACTCCGGATGTCGTCACCTTGCAGGAGCTGTGGGACTTTGACGGATTGGAGGAAGTCCTTCCCCCGTACATGACATTACTCACAGGGACTGTGGTCGGGCAGGGACGAGGACTGGCTGTCGCGTGGCGCCGCACCCTCTGTATTCCTGGTTTCAAGGCCGTGCCCGCCCGGGACACTAGAGAAGACCTCGCAGTAGTCTTGGACACCCGACAGTACGGTCGCCTGCTTGTCATCTCCACCCATATGCCCCCGAACCTCCCAGATCTTTCTCGCCACGCGATCATGCGAGACTGGGCTACTCTCGGCAAGGTCACCGACCCGCGATACTCGCTTACGCAGGGAGATTTCAACATGTCGTGTGATCAGGGCACTCCTCTGGAGCAAGCCCTTAGGCCGGAGGGGGCCCTGGCCGCCTACACCCCAGTCCTCCCGCGCGGCACCGCCACGCACCAGCCTACTAGTCACACCACCCCGCCAGCAAACATCCTACAAGCAGGGCAGGAACCACCAGACACCCACCAGCACACTCCACGACCAAACAACCAGAAAGCGGCGCTACCGTGAAACACCAGCAAACACGCACTCCCCGGGCACAAGGCGAAGCCTGCAGCAGGAGGAAGAACAGGAGTGAAGCGGCACAGCCGCAAAGGGGAGCATATACAACGGGACAAGGCACCGCAAGGTTGATCCCGGCGTGCCTTCCCCGGACCAGCCGCAACGACGTAGTGCGCCGCTAGCGCACGCCTTAGCAGCAGAGCGCCACGAGGGGCTGCAGCCCTCCTGTCGCTATGGGTGGCTCTGGGTAAAGCCGCGCTCGTGACCGCCGGCGGCCGCTCTCAACCGGCAAGGCGTGAAACTGCCTCTGAGGTAAGCCAATAGTGTACGGCCATCCTTAACCCGAACCTGAACCGCAGTCCCCCCCTGGTCCCCTGGCGCCGCCCCCCTGACAGCCGCGGGGCGGCGGCCTGGTGGTTCCGGTCCCGGGGGAGCAGCCGCCGACGGGGGGAGCGCAGTCTTTCCCCGTCCCCCTCCACTCTTTGGGTGCCAGACCCTCGTCCAAGCCCTCGCTCCGGCCCCCTGCTCTCTCCGCTGTCGCCGCGCGGTGCTGGCTGGCCGGGGGGGGGGGGGGCGGCGAGTGCTGGGGGCGGCGGCTCGGGTCAGCGGTCAGCGGGTAGCGGGCTGCGGGGCAGTGGGCCTCCCCTCGCGCTCACTCCCACTGGAGGTGGCGCGCGCCCCTCAGCCGCGCCGTACGGTGGGGGGGGGTGTGGGTCGGGGGGCCCGGCCCCGCTGGGGGGGGTGTCCCGCGGCACTGTCCCCTCTGCACCGCCTCGCGCCCATCGCATCGGCCGGCGGGGCGCGGCTGTCACCTGCGTCGTTGCTTGCGTGTGGGCCTGGGGTGCGGCGGTGGCGGGTTCCGCCGGCGGTAGCGCCAGTGGGTGAGGGCGTTGCGCAAGGCCCGGGGGAGCCAGTTGTTGGCATCCGTATCTGTGATGCGGAGCACCGCCCCCCCCTCCAGGAAAGCCGGCCACGTCGGCTCCCTGTCAGGACACGCCGCCCGAACCACCGCCCGGAGGACCCTCTCGTGGTCCTCCCAGGCTGTCCACCCCCCAGGGGGCACCTCCCGGTTCCCCCCGTCCCTCTGGAGGAGCACGGCATCGAAGGGCCGGTTCCTCATCCCCCTGGTGATCCTCGAGCAGGCCCAGCTCAGCCACCCGTACACCTCCACCACCATGGGGAGGACCTCACCCCCCAGGGGGTCTGGGACCGTGTCCAAGTCCCAGTCCCAGGGCCGGGCCCCTTCTGCCCCCCGCACCGGCTCCCCCTGCGCCCCTGTGCTTGTGGCGCCGGCGCCGCGCCCCGCCCCCCCGCCACCGGGGCAGCAGCCATCCGCGCCGGCTCAGCCCTCGGCGCGGGGGGGGCTGGCTGGTGCTGGGGTCGGGGGGGCTCGGGGGGGACGAGGTCTCCGGCGTCGGGATCGATGTTGTAAAGGTGGGCGTGCAGGTGGTGGTGGTGGTGGGTGCGGTGTGCCAGCATTTGTTGGATGCCGGGGGGGATGCACCGCACCGGCTGCACGTCCGGCAGCGGGGGCGCCCCGCCCCCCGTCCCCCTCCATTTGCTCTGCCCTCCCCCCGTGGCTCCCGTGCCCCGTCCTGTTTGTCACCGGGGACCCGCGGCACCCTTGTTCTTGCCCTTGGGTCCCTTCTCGGCCCCCACGCCTTTGTCCCCGTGTCCGCGCCGTGGGTCCCGCCCACTGTCACCTGGCGCCCGTGTCCTTCCCATGCCCGTGTCCATGCCCTTGGCTGAGCCCACGCTCGCCAACTGCGCCCCGCTCCAGTCCATGCGCCCTGTGGCCGCCTGCCTGGGCGCCCTGCTTGCGCCCCTGCATGTCCTTCCCGTGTCCTTGCCCTTCCCCCGCTCCTTGTCCCGCTTCGTGCCGTCCGCTGCCCGCGCTCTGTCCCCCTTCCCTGCCGCTGGCCTCGGTACCTTGCCAACGCCTTCGCCCTCGCTCCTTGCGTGCGCCCAGGCCTGCCCCCTGCGTTTGTCCCTGGGCACTCCCCCTGTCGCCTCCTGTCCCCCGCTCCGCGGTCCCGTGGCCGGCACGCTGCCCCCCCTGCGCGCTGTCCCCCCCCATCCCGGACCACACGCCGGGTGTCTTGTTGCCGCCGCAGCTGCGGCAGCGTGACGCCTGGCGGCGTACGCTCGGGCACGGGGGGGGCCGACGGGCCGCGGCCGTCCCGTAGGGAAGGCGGCCTGGGGGGAATACGGCTTGGGGGGGCTGGTGTGGGTGTGGCTGGGGTTGGCGTGGGCGCGGTACTTGGCGCCCTCCCTGCCCTCCGCTGCGGCTGCGGCGGGCCCCGGCGAGGCGCTCGGGGCCCGCGCGGGGCCGGTCCCTCGCGCCCGCGGCGTGCCCGGGGCCGCGGCGTCGCCAGCCAGAACGGTGGCTCGGCTCGCCGGGGCCGCGGTTTCAGCTCTTTGAGCGCCGTCCCCGCCCTCCTCTGCGGCTGAAGTCGCCCCTGGCGAGGCGCCCGGGGCCCGCGCTGGGTCCAACCCCCGCGCTGGCGGCGTGCCGGGGGCCGCGGTAGGGGCCGCGGCACGGCTTGCTGGGGCTGCGGTCCCAGCCCCCTGTGCGCCTGGGGGCCCCTCTGGGGGCGGGGCAGCAGGGCTTGTAGCCTGGGCGGCGGGGGCGGTCTCCTCGGCTGGCGCAGGTCCCCGGGCCGACAGCTCGGTGTCGGCGGAGGCTGCCGGGGCTGCCCAGCCGGCGGCCCGACCGGCACCGCTGCCTCCGCCAGCCGCCGCTCCTCGCGCTCCGCGAGGGTCTTCCCCACGCATCCCGGGGGGACGGGGGAGCGGGGGCGGGACCGGCGGTGGTGGCGGTCGTCCTGCTGGGGGGATCGATCAGAGTCCGACATCACTGTTATCCTGGTAGGCATGCGTGGTTGCAGGCGTGCCCTCCCCACTACCTCCTGGTGCATCTGGGTCACGCCGTGGGCAGTGTTGTGCAGTGCTCCGCAGGGGGGAGGGGGGGAGGGGAGGGGGGGCCGGCGGTGGCGTTAGCCCCGTGCGGGCGGGGGCCGGTGGCCATCCATTGGCACTGGGGCGGGAGGCAGGTGAGCCACGCGGCGCACACGTCGCGCCACAGCTCCCAGTCTGGGGCGGGTCTCAGGGCCCTGGGCCCCCAGGGGTCGTAGGGTGGTGCCGAGGGGAGCCGCACTAGGTGGACCCCCGTAACGGCGGTGACCTCCTGTGTTCGCAGGAGGGTGTGTACCCCGTCCCGCGCCGCGGGCGCCAGGAGGGGGGGGCGGGGTAAGGGAGCTGCCCCGTACAGGTGGGTGGGGGTGATCCCCAGGACCCGCTCCGGGTCCTCGCGGGTCACGACGACGAGGAGGAGCAGGGAGGTGCCGGGGCGCTCTTGCCAGAGGACCTGCCCCCTGTGGTGGGCACCCCTGGTCAGGGCGCGGACGGCCAGGAGGGGGGCCTCGCTGAGGAAACCCTCGTGCGCCTCCGTTACCGCGTCCGCTACTAGGCCCCGGACGGCTGCCTCCTGCGCTCGGCGGCGGGCTCTGGCGTGCTCCGGCCGGTCCCCCAGTCGGCGAGGCTGCAAAGCGCAGCAGCGGGTGGGATTCAGGGCGCCAACACGTGCGACATGTGCGCGACGGACCCGGGGTCCCGCAGGTGCACGTGGATCCACAGGAGGGCGGCGGCCGCGGGGCCCGCACATTCGTGTGAGGGGGCGTGTGCGCCCCTGATGCGCCGGTGCAAAGCCTCCCCTTTGGTAGGTCTGTGCGGGCCCGCGGGAGGTTCGGGCAAGGATTACGCGGCCACCTAGAAGCACTGCGCGCACCTGCTGGTGCCCGTCAGCGCTGCAGAGGATACCACGTTGCATTCCCCGCAGAGGTGGCAGGTGTGTGGGAGGCGGGAGGGTGGCAACCAAGGACCGAGACAGCAGAGCCAGAGGTCGACCCAACTCTGGCGAAAGGGGTCCCGGAGCTCCAACAGGCGGGCGCGGACGCGGCGCCGGTAGTTCCTGCCAAGCGTCCTCTGCCGGACCTCCTGCCACGTGTTGTCAGGGAGAATTCCGGGGTCCTGGAAGGCGGCGATGAGGTCATCCCACGCCGGGCGGGGGTGCCCCCGGGGGGGGTTGCCATATACATGTGGCGACCGGTGAGGTGGGGCACCAGCGTGCCCCACTGGCACTCGTCCGCGGCGTCCCGGTGGAGGAGGGCCAGTAGGTTGCCGTCCGTGACTGCCTCCGAACCCTACCCGCAGCCCGTCGCAAGGTCGGTGGGGAGCATGAGGAGTAAGGGCCTGAGAATGCCGCCCAGCCGGGACAAGGCGTCGTTGTACACAGATCCCCCAGTTTTGAAGTGCGCCACGGTGAGCCGGGCGGCTCCGCCCTCTGGGGGGAGCCACCGGATGGTGGCCGCGTCGCGTCCCCATGTGAGTATCTCCGTGGCTCGGAGCACGTTGGCGGTGTGGAGGACAATGCGGGGGGGGATGGGCGCTCGGATGAGTGAGGACACGTCTCCACTCCACCCCGCTTGTGGTTCCGGGGCCGCCTGTAGCCATTCCTCTGCCGCCGCGTCCCACGGGTGGTCAGGGCCCGCCCCGCGGATCATTGTGGGCCGCGGCCGGGTGTTCGGCCCCCACCCCTCGAGCGGGATGGCGGCGTACCGTTGTGCGGGGGTCTCCGGGTCGCGCGCGCCCACTCCTCGCCCACTATACAGGCCCCCCATGCGGTCATGGAGCAGTGCCCAATGATCCACCGTGGGAAGAGGGCGTCTTGTAGGTGCTTCCAGAAACCCCCCGGCAGGTCCCGGTACGGGTCGGGGTCCTCTTGCGGCGGGCACTCCAGGGTGCCATTCACAACACGGAGGGAGGCTACAAAGTCCTTGCCAGGGAGCGGGGGAGGGGGGGGGCAGCTGCCCTCTGCCGCAGTGAGCCATCAGTACGCCTGGGCCGCTGCGCTTAGGGGCTCGCGGAAGAGTTGCCCCAGCCGGTGATTGCGAGGCTCCCATGCAAAATCCCCCAGCCGGAGCATGTGATGGAGGAAATCCTCCACGGAGGTCCCTCCTGCGGGTCGTAGCGGGCTATGGCGCGGAGCTGCGCCTCCGCCGCCTCGGGCACCAGCCCAGAGCAGAGGAGTTCTGTCCATGTGGCGCCCGCGGAGCACCAGGATGCCACCCATAGAGCCTTGTCCCCGGGCGGGAGGTGGCGGGCTGCCTCTTGCACCGCCTGGCGGTAGTGGGGCCAGAGGAGCCGTGAGTGGGCGCACCCCACGTGCATGTGCACCGGGGTCTCCTCCGGGCCGCCGCAGAGGAGGCACGGCTGCAGGAGGATGTCGACGCCGGAGAGCCGCTCCTTTCGGACGCGGAGCCTGCTTTGCACCGGCTTGTTGCCGCCCCTGGCCCGCAGCGCCTGGTGGTTGGCGGCCGTCGCGGTGAGGGTCCGGGCGTGGGCATAGGCTGTGGCGTGGGCCGCGCCCAGAAGTTTGTGTCCTCGGTGCGTCAGCGCATGGTCCGTGTGTGCCAGCTGCGCGATCGTGCCGAGCGTCCGCATTGTGGGGAGTGATAAGTCTAGGTGGCCGTCATGACCAGTGACTTTTGAGCTGGGCGTGGCTGGGGCACGGGGGGCGTGTTCTGTAGGACGGTGTGGTGGGACGCCGCCCAGTCCGCCTTGTGTAGTAGGGCGTCGCTGTGGTGGGAGGTGGCTCGGGCATACCAAAATGGGTGCCAGGGGTGTTGTCCTCGCGCGTGCAGGCCGTCCTGGAGCCATCGCAGGGGGATCTGGTTGACTACCTTTGCGCGCCCGCAGGGGCCCCCGCGGCCGGCTCGTGTCGCAGAAGGTGGAGGATGACTTCGGCGTCCACCGTATGGACCCATGGCCGTTGGGCTCCGTATTGCAGGGGGAGAAAGGCGGCCACCCCCTCCCTGTCGGGCACCGTGCCTGAGATGGCCACCGCCCAATTGCGGCTGAGGTCGGCGGCTAGAGCAACACTGGTGGCGTGCTTGCAGGGTCCGCCCCCCAACGCATCGGAGGAGGTGTGGCCCGAGGCCTCCGAGATCCAGTAGTACCCAGTGGGGCTGAGCCATCCCGCGCTGAGGTCGGCGGAGTGCCACCGGACATCGGGGTGCCTTGGGGTCAGTTGGTCCACGCTCAGCGCCCTGGTGTCGCCGTGTGTAGTCAGACCTCTGCTCCAGCGATCGTGCTTGCCCGGGACCGGAGCGCCGTCACAAGTTCCCTGAGCCACGCCGGGCCTCCTCGCTGGTGTACCACCAGGTGTACCGTGTCCTCTAGTTGGTCCTCCAGCGCGTGCACCGCCATGTGTGGGTCGTGCGACACCTCTGTAACTACCAGCAGGGCGGTGCCGCGGCGGAGCCCAGGGGGCCTGGACTGGCCTGCTCCCACCTGCACTATCACCCACTTGGTCTGGAGCTGCACTTGCTCCGTCGCTCGGGTGCACTGGTCGTCCGTAGTCACCAGCCATACCGGCGTTGGCGCGTGGGGCCGTGGGCACAGAGGCTCGGGCCAGGCCACATCCGCGTTAGGCTCTTGGTGCTCACCGTCAGCGAGTACGTTGCGGAGGATGTACAGGAGGGCCGCCTGTGGGTGGTATGCCGCCCCCTGCGTGGGGGGGGATAGGCTGCCCCGACAGCGGTAGCCCCCGACGTGAAGGTGCAGGCCGTCTGTGGTCACCCTTGGGCCAGCGTGGGCGTCCTGCTTAGCCCTTGTGGGGTGGACGAGTCTCAAGCAGGGGTCCCGCGTGCCGGTGGTGTGGAAGAGGTGGACCAAAGCGTCGCGCCACCCGGGGTGGTTGGTGGGCTCCTGCTCGCGGCGGCAATAGTGAAGGTTTTCATTGGCGCACTGGTTGAGGCATTCCCGCACCGCCGTCAGCCACCGGTCGTCGTTGTCGGGGAAGGGGTGGTGCGGCCCGTGGTGCCCATGCCACGGCATCGTGTGTGGCACCGTCAGGCAGCACATGTCGCGGTGCTTCAGCTTGGCGATGCGCAGCGTGACGATGTTGCCCGGTGGGGACTGTAGTTGGACGTGGGCTGCCCTGGGGCACGCGATGGCGCTGTAGAGCCCCCCCCCCAGGGCGGCCAGGGCCCGGGGTATGCGGTGGACCCAGTCGCCCCCCGCCAGGTTTGGGAATTCTGGGACGGGGTAGTGCACCTCGGGGCAAATGCCGTGAGAACGGGGATTTCCCACATCATCCTGGTGACCTCGGCGCGCACTGAGGTTGAGCGGTGGTGGACGAGTGTGCCCATGAGGGCCACCGCTCCCTGCTGGCACCGCGTTGGCATCCGCGTGAGCCTCAGGGTCCGGTCATCCTGCAGGCTGTCCCGCGAGGCTTGAAAGGCGTATCGCGCCCTGCCCCTTGCGACCTGGACCGTGATGTGGTCCAGGTGGCGCGCGGTATCGGAGTGGTCGGCGATGAAGGGGGCGACGTATTGCGTCCCTCCCCCTAGGATCTCCAAGATGACGCCCTGTACCACTTTTGGTGGCGCGAGGGTGTTCAGACACCAGTGGTGCACCGCCGCCAGGCGCAGGCTGTGTTTGCACTGAGGGGAGAACTCCCCGTCCGGCTGCAGCTGGAGTCCCAGGTAGGGGACGGAGTCTGCCGCCGGCCCCCAGTGCCATGGGTTTTCGAGGTGGGGACAGAGGCGCAGCTGCAGGCCCGGGATTCCCTCTGTGGTGGCCATTGCGCACTTGCCGGGGTTGAGCTCCATGGTGGTGAGCATGAGGAGTAAGGGCCTGAGAATGCCGCCCAGCCGGGACAAGGCGTCGTTGTACACAGGTCCCCCAGTTTTGAAGTGCGCCACGGTGAGCCGGGCGGCCTGATGGTGGCCGCGTCGCGTACCCATGTGAGTATCCCCGTGGCTCGGAGCACGTTGGCGGTGTGGAGGACAATGCGGGGGGGGCTGGGCGCTCGGATGAGTGAGGACACGTCTCCACTCCACCCCGCTTGTGGTTCCGGGGCCGCCTGTAGCCATTCTTCTGCCGCCGCGTCCCACGGGTGGTCAGGGCCCGCCCCGCGGATCATGGTGGGCCGCGGCCGGGTGTGCGGCCCCCACCCCTCGAGCGGGATGGCGGCGTACCGTTGTGCGGGGGTCTCCGAGTCGCGCGCGCCCACTCCTCGCCCACTATACAGGCCCCCCATGCCGTCATGGAGCAGTGCCCAATGATCCACCGTGGGAAGAGGGCGTCTTGTAGGTGCTTCCAGAAACCCCCCAGCAGGTCCCGGTACGGGTCGGGGTCCTCTTGCGGCGGGCACTCCAGGGTGCCATTCACGACACGGAGGGAGGCTACAAATTCCTTGCCAGGGAGCGGGGGAGGGGGGGGGCAGCTGCCCTCTGCCGCAGTGAGCCATCAGTAAGCCTGGGCCGCTGCGCTTAGGGGCTCGCGGAAGAGTTGCCCCAGCCGGTGATTGCGAGGCTCCCATGCAAAATCCCCCAGCCGGAGCATGTGATGGAGGGAATCCTCCACGGAGGTCCCTCCTGCGGGTCGTAGCGGGCTATGGCGCGGAGGGCGCCTCCGCCGCCTCGGGCACCAGCCCAGAGCAGAAGAGTTCTGTCCATGTGGCGCCCGCGGAGCGCCAGGATGCCACCCATAGAGCCTTGTCCCCGGGCGGGAGGTGGCGGGCCGCCTCTTGCACCGCCTGGCGGTAGTGGGGCCAGAGGAGCCGTGAGTGGGCGCACCCCACGTGCATGTGCACCGGGGTCTCCTCCGGGCCGCCGCAGAGGAGGCACGGCTGCGGGAGGATGTTGACGCCGGAGAGCCGCTCCTTTCGGACGCGGAGCCTGCTTTGCACCGGCTTGTTGCCGCCCCTGGCCCGCAGCGCCTGGTGGTTGGCGGCCGTCGCGGTGAGGGTCCGGGCGTGGACATAGGCTGTGGCGTGGGCCGCGCCCAGAGGTTTGTGTCCTCGGTGCGTCAGCGCATGGTCCGTCTGTGCCAGCTGCGCGATCGTGCCGAGCGTCCGCATTGTGGGGAGTGATAAGTCTAGGTGGCCGTCATGACCAGTGACTTTGAGCTGGGCGTGGCTGGGGCACGGGGGGCGTGTTCTGTAGGACGGTGTGGTGGGGCGGCGCTGTGGTGGGAGGTGGCTCGGGCATACCAAAATGGGTGCCAGGGGTGTTATGCTCGCGCGCGCAGGCCGTCCTGGAGCCATCGCAGGGGGATCTGGTTGACTACCTTTGCGCGCCAGCGGGGACCCCCGCGGCCGGCTCGTGTCGCAGAAGGTGGAGGATGACTTCGGCGTCCACCGTATGGACCCATGGCCGTTGGGCGCCGTATTGCAGGGGGAGGGAGGCGGCCACCCCCTCCCTGTCGGGCACCGTGCGTGAGATGGCCACCGCCCACGTGCGGCTGAGGTCGGCGGCTAGAGCAACACTGGTGGCGTGCCTGCAGGGTCCGCCCCCCAACGCATCGGAGGAGGTGTGGCTCGAGGCCTCCGGGATCCAGTAGTACCCAGTGGGGCTGAGCCATCCCGCGCTGAGGTCGGCGGAGTGCCACCGGACATCGGGGTGCCTTGGGGTCAGTTGGTCCACGCTCAGCGCCCTGGTGTTGCCGTGTGTAGTCAGACCTCTGCTCCAGCGATCGTGCTTGCCCGGGACCGGAGCGCCGTCACAAGTTCCCTGAGCCACGCCGGGCCTCCTCGCTGGTGTACCACCAGGTGTACCGTGTCCTCCGGTTGGTCCTCCAGCGCGTGCACCGCCATGTGTGGGTCGTGCGACACCTCTGTAACTACCAGCAGGGCGGTGCCGCGGCGGAGCCCAGGGGGCCTGGACTGGCCTGCTCCCACCTGCACTATCACCCACTTGGTCTGGAGCTGCACTTGCTCCGTCGCTCGGGTGCACTGGTCGTCCGTAGTCACCAGCCATACCGGCGTTGGCGCGTGGGGCCGTGGGCACAGAGGCTCGGGCCAGGCCACATCCGCGTTAGGCTCTTGGTGCTCACCGTCAGTGAGTACGTTGCGGAGGATGTACAGGAGAGCCGCCTGTGGGTGGTATGCCGCCCCCTGCGTGGGGGGGGATATGCTGCCCCGACGGCGGTAGCCCCCGACGTGAAGGTGCAGGCCGTCTGTGGTCACCCTTGGGCCAGTTTGGGCGTCCTGCTTAGCCCTTGTGGGGTGGACGAGTCTCAAGCAGGGGTCCCGCGTGCCGGTGGTGTGGAAGAGGTGGACCAAAGCGTCGCGCCACCCGGGGTGGTTGGTGGGCTCCTGCTCGCGGCGGCAATAGTGAAGGTTTTCATTGGCGCACTGGTTGAGGCATTCCCGCACCGCCGTCAGCCACCGGTCGTCGTTGTCGGGGAAGGGGTGGTGCGGCCCGTGGTGCCCATGCCACGGCATCGTGTGTGGCACCGTCAGGCGGCACATGTCGCGGTGCTGCAGCTTGGCGATGCGCAGCGTGACGATGTTGCCCGGTGGGGACTGTAGTTGGACGTGGACTGCCCTGGGGCACGCAATGGCGCTGTAGAGCCCCCCCCCCAGGGCGGCCAGGGCCCGGGGTATGCGGTGGACCCAGTCGCCCCCCGCCAGGGTTGCGAATTCTGGGACGGGGTAGTGCACCTCGGGGCAAATGCCGTGAGAACGGGGATTTCCCACAACATCCTGGTGACCTCAGCGCGCACTGAGGTTGAGCGATGGTGGACGAGTGTGCCCATGAGGGCCACCGCTCCCTGCTGGCACCGCGTTGGCATCCGCGTGAGCCTCAGGGTCCGGTCATCCTGCAGGCTGTCCCGCGAGGCTTCGAAGGCGTATCGCGCCCTGCCCCTTGCGACCTGGACCGTGATGTGGTCCAGGTGGCGCGCGGTATCGGAGTGGTCGGCGATGAAGGGGGCGACGTATTGCGTCCCTCCCCCTAGGATCTCCAAGATGACGCCCTGTACCACTTTTGGTGGCGCGAGGGTGTCCAGACACCAGTGGTGCACCGCCGCCAGGCGCAGGCTGTGTTTGCACTGAGGGGAGAACTCCCCGTCCGGCTGCAGCTGGAGTCCGAGGTAGGGGACGGAGTCTGCCGCCGGCCCCGGGTGCCATGGGTTTTCGAGGTGGGGACAGAGGCGCAGCTGCAGGCCCGGGATTCCCTCTGTGGTGGCCATGGCGCACTTGCCGGGGTTGAGCTCCATGCCCATCATCCCCAGGTACGCGGCCACCGCCTCCATGCCCCTGACGAAGTGCTGCAACGTGTGGACCACTACCAGCAGGTCGTCTTTGTATGCCTGGAAGAGGCCCCTTTCGGCCTCTCCGGGCGGACGCAGACGGTGCCCCTGGGCCCTGAGCAGGGGCTCCAGCAAGAGCGCGTACAGCAGGGGGCTTTCGGGGTTGCCCTGCCGGACGCCGCGCAGCATCTGGACGGGCTGTGTCAGCCCGTGCGCGGTGACGATGCGCAGCCTGGCGCACGTGTGGAGGAAGAGCAGGAGGTCGATGACCTCCGGCAGCACGCAGAGGTAGCGTAGGATGAGGTGGAGGGCGCTGTGCGGGGGGCCCTCGAAGGCCTTGCGAGCGTCGAAGGAGAAGACGTAGCTGGGCCTTCCCTGTTGGAGCTGCCGCTGCGCCATGAACAGGGGAGGGCTGGTGTTGGAGCCGGGGAGGGCCCCTTGTTGCCAGTCGCTGACCACTCCGTGCCGTGTGAGCACTTCCGTGACGCGCTTGGTGAGGAGGGCCGTGAGCAGCTTCATGTCCAGCTGGCCCAGGGCTATGGGTCTGTAGTTGTCCAGTCGGGCAGGGCCCGGTACCTTGGGGCTGAGCCACATGTGCGCATCCCTCCAGTGCATCGGCGGCGGGGCGCCGCGGAGGATGGCCCGGTAGGAGTTGACCGGGAGCCACTGGACGGGTGCCAGGAGGGCCTTGATGAAACGGGCCTCCACGTGGTTGGGACCCGGGGCCTTACCATGGGCCTTGTCGAGGGCGGACTGCAGGTCCTGCATGGAGTACTGCCGGACCTGGGCCCAGGCCCCTTCAGGGGCCCGGGGCACGTGGCGGCTGAGGACCGCCTGGAAACCGGGGAGGTCCACCGGGCGTTTGTCATACAGTTCCCGCCAAAAGGCGCGAACCGTGAACATCAGGTCGTGGGCCTCTGTGAGGAGCGTTTAGGTGTTGGGGACCCCCACGTTCCAGAGACCCGACGGGCCCCGGGTCTCTACCTCTATGGCCCCCCGCACGGCTTTCCACCGCTGGGCGATTTCCTGGGCGTGGCGGCGCTACAAATCTTTGATGGCGCGCTTGCGGTCAGCCGCCAGAAGTGCGCGCAAGTGGCGGATGTCCTCTTCGAGGGCGGCTGCTTGCTTCTCCAGTTCCTCCTGTTGCTGGCCCTGCGTGGCTGCGCGGAATCCGGGCGACGCACCTGGCAGCTCCTCCGTGAGCCGGAGCGCTGCCTCGGACCAGATGCCATGCCGTGCCGCTTCTGCCTGGTATGCCGCCGGCGCGCACGCTGCCAGGGTGTCCGAGCGGAGGATCACCGCCTGGTGCCGTTTCCCGCTCTCAGGGGGTCCCCTCCCGCCGGGTCTGTCCCCGCCGGGTACGGCTGCCGGCGTCCCACCACACGCGCCAGGGCGTCATGCGCCGCCTGGAGGTGTTCAAACACCTTGTCCACTGCGGCCCCGGGCATGGACCCGTAGGCCTGCTGCTCTGCGGGGCCGAGCCAGGGCGCCAGGAAGGGCTCATCCTGCGCGGCAGTGACCGCTGCCCACAGGCAGCGTTGGACCGGCGCGGCCTCAGCGTCGTGGGGGAGGAGGCGGCCCTCTGTGTGGCTGTAGGGGGTCAGCATCGTCGCGTGCGCTCTTATGAGACCCACCGCTGTGGGTATTTTGTTCGAACGAAACCTTCGAACGAAGATTATGGCCGTTTTGCTGCAAACATTGTGATTAAATGCTCAACACAGGTATTTTTGAGGGTTTGGTTCTTTGGATTCAGCCTGCGACCACCTAAATGCCCTGAAAATGTGCTTTCGAAATGTGGTGGACTTTTCTTCGAACGAACCTCCGAATGTTCGAACGAAGATATTTTTCGAAGAAAACGACGCGGCGTTTAGGAATGCACATACAGGCAACAACAGAACCGCACAATGACCAGTGTCCCTGTCCAATGTAGCTCTCGCAGTCCTGGCTCACGACTCACTGCCTGGCACTTGTACTGCAACCTCGTCTTTCTTTTCCGTATCCTCTTTGTCTCCCTCTCCGGCATCTTCTTCTTCCGGCTTGCCACCACTCTTCGTTGGCGTCTTCCTCTTTTTCTTTGGACTCTTTGCCTTCACTTTCCTCTTCCTGGCACTTGGAGCTGGCACGCCACCGGTTGCCGACTTCACTGCCGCCGCGTTTTTGCACTCCTCCTCCGTTGCGTAGCTTCAGGCCACAACACAATACCCTCCCCCTGTATGTCACACGGCAGACTTGTAGTCTGCAGGGACCCGATAGATTGTACCGGAACGGCCCAGTTTGGTCTTCTGCTACAGGATGTCCCTGGATATCTCCGTTCACAAGGGGCGCCACTTCGAAATGGGCACTCCTCACCACGCTGCCCACTGGTCCTCTTGTTGGAGGGGAAGCCATGCCCACGGCAGTGCCCCTCTGTCTGGAATCTGTGTCTTCTGAGTTTCGTTCTCATCGTCATCATCTCCGGAAGGCGGCTCCTCCTCCTCATCTCCGGAAGGCGGCTCCTCCTCCCCATCTTCTTCAGTCTCTCCGAACTCCTCACCCTCTGAACTCTCACCCGGCAGCAGCTTTGCCTTTTTCTTCGGAGGTTGCTTACCAGCTGGCTTCGCTCGTGGTCTCTTCTTCGGCTTCTTTGTCTTCTTGTAAGACAAGAGAATCTCAGCAAGGTTCTTTGCCCGTCGTCCGGACACAACGGGTTGTGGATCTTTGCCCCGCACACCAGCACTGGTCGTCGACGCTTTTTTTTCCGTTGCCTCAGGCGAATGCAACGTGGAACCACCCCGGCTCAGGTTGACCCATGTTAGCATCGACTTCACCTTTCTGCGACCTTCTTCATGGTTTTGGAGTGCTCCGAGTACCGTCAGTGCTCTCACAGGCTTCGTTAGGAGGTCGTTGAGCAGGCTGCCCGCAGTCACGGTCGTCTCAATTCCACGACTTGGTAGCTGAAGCTTCCACCTGACGCCAACGGCGCTGGTTTGCGTTGCTGCAACCTGTGGGCAGTGGAGCGGTAAAAGACTTCCAATACAATCTTCGTTCGAAGATTGGCATTTTCGAACGAACATTTTTTTCTTCGAACGAAGAATGGTTTTCGAAGAATAACATACAGGACACATGCATGGACAAGAGCGCTCAGCTACAAGGTAAATGTGGTACCTCCCATTCAGGAATGTCCCCTCCCATGTAGCCATGCTGCACTCCTGCTGCGACTGCTGCCTGGAGCACGGTCTGTCACTTCGACGGTGTTGTGCTTTGCACTTGTTGTACTCCCTCCGCTTGCTGCGCTCCTTCGTCCAACTGGGCTGCCCCACCACCACCCCGCGCCTGAGCGGTGACCTTGACGCCTTTCAAGCGGCCCGTTGATGTACTTTTGCCCCACTCGGGGGGCTCTGAGGAGGGGAATCTGAGCATCACGGTACGGTCCTCACACCAGCTCTCCACGGCGCCGTAGGCGTGCCAAACAAGTGCAAGCAGACATATAATCGGGGTTGGAGTGCCTTTCCTGTTCGGGACTGCGAAAGGGAAGGCGCGTTGAGGAGGCCTGGCAGGGCCAGGCGGACCGGCGGGTGGTCTGACCCAACCACCTGTGGCTGTGCCATGCCGCGGGCCCAGACGCTTTCCCGCATAGACCACAACAGGAGGGGCCTGTTGACCAGGAAGGTGTGCAACCTGTGCCGGGACGGGTGGAGCGTGGGGGTCATGTCCTCCACGCCGCCTTCCGTGGCACTCTGGAAACCGCAGGCCTCCCATCCCGCTCGGAAGTGCTCTGTAGCCGGGTTGGTGGTGGCATCCATGTAGACGTTGGTGTCGCCGGCGATGACCACCGGATGTCTCCCACCGAGGCTGCGCGCCGTGGCATTCATTTGTATGTCGGCCCGGAATGCCGCCCTTCCCACCCATGGGGAGCAGCCTGTTTGCGGTCCGTGGACGTTGATGAGGTTGAGGCCTCCCCCGTCTGTGCGAATATCCAGGGCCGCGGGCTTCCCGGGGATGATTTGCGTGAAAATGAGCACCTCGTCCTCTGCCACGTACTTGCTGCCGACCGTGGTGAGGAGGCCTCCCCCTCTCGAGGTGCAGGCAGCTCCTGTCTCGGCCAGCCGGCTTCTGAAGAAGGGGGTGTACCCCTTGTCCCGGAGCGCTGCGGCCACGTGCATCTCCTGCGCACGGGTGGCGATCCCTGTTTTCCTGGAGCATGATTGCAAAGCCCCCCTCGCGGGGTACCAGGCCGGTGATGAGGTGCTCCTTTTCGGTACAGGCCACGGGCCCCCAGCGCCGCCGGAGCGTGTCCCGGAGGGACCGGTCTGGTGGGACGAGGCCGTTGTGCAGGTTCCATGAGGGGAGCCATAGGGCGTCGGCTGCTGTGTCCTCCTGGAGTCAGCTGCCCCGCATCGGCATTGCCGCTGGGTCCGCTGGAGCAGCCAGGTCTCCCGGATGTGCTGGGGCCATGGGGTGTGGGGAGCCCGCTCCCAGAGGGGCCCACTGGGGGGCCAGGGGGGCCAGTCCCGCGGGGATGGATCCTTGTTGGGCTGCATCGCCAGCCCTCGGGGCTGCTGCGGGCGCCTTCTCCTTGCCTTTCGCATGGCCGGTCGCCTGGGGCCGGGGGCGCCGGGCGTACAGGGCATGCCACGGGGACCTTTGTGGCCTCTGTTGGAGGATGTGGGAGGCAGCCGCCTTGTCGTCCACCGGGGCGGCGGCATGCACCGCGTGCCATGCCAGGTGTTCCAGCATCACCCTGTGTGTGTAGTATTTGTCTGCACACAGGGGGCATTTCGTTGGCTCTGTGGCCCCCCGCGCCAGGGGGAGCGGCACCGACTTTCAGATGGTGCCCTCTGGTGCTGGGTCGAAGGGCAGGTTGGCCAGTGGAACCGTGTGCGGCGCCAACGCGCGGCCCGGGGCGGCCGCATCCAGGGCTCGTGTTGCGGGCGTGGGCCCGAGACTCCGGACGGCGTCGCGTTGTGTGTCTGCCTGCAGCCACTCTTGCCATGGAGTGCGTGGCGCTGATTTGGCGGTCGGGATTGCCCCTCCATCGTGGAAGGCTTGTAACCAGTGGTACACTGTGGTCGGGACCGCCGGCTGGAGCTCCAGGTCGGCGGGGTGCGCGACTGCCGGCCACACTCCCGGCTTCGCTGCCTTGGCGTTGTCCTTCAGGAGGACTTGGAGCAGGAGGGCGTGGTGTTTGCCCTCCCGCAGCGCCTTGACGATCATGCGAGCGCAGTCTCCCACGCGGACTACGGCTTCAGGCCCCGGCAGGCGCTCGGGGTCGCAGACGGCGATGTGAGCGTCCGCCGGGCTGAACATGCAAACTACCCACTGCGGGTTCTGCTGTCCCCGTTGAGCCACCGCAAGGGTAGCCGCCAGGCGGGCGTGCGTGATCGGCCGCGCGTGGAGGTCCGGGACGTCCGTGGCTCTGATGGCGTCTCCCTGCCATGCGGCCCGTAGATGCTCCTCCTGGTTGGGGCTCCAGACCAGTTTGGGAGAGTTGGCCCACCCCCGTTTTTGGCTCTTGTTGGGGGCGCTGACAGTGTGTAGCAGGACTGCTAGCGGCCAGGGGTCCGCCGTCATATAGTACGCCTGGGTGGGCCCCTGCTGCCAGTCGACATGGGGCTGGGACGGGAAGGCCCCTTGCCTGGCGGTGCCGTGCGAGACGGTCCAGCGGCCCTCGGCCAGGATGTGCGACCGGTACCGCCCGGCGTGGCCGTGCAGGAGGGCCTGGTAGCCTGTCGCCTGCAGCACCAGCGCCTCCCCCTGCTGGGGCCCGGGAGGGGTTGCGCCCCCACCTGCATTCTGACGCGGGTGCGCTCGCGGAGTGTGGCCTGCCACAGGTGGGGCGCGTCGCGCTGCGGCCCTTGTATGCTTCCCGCGATCTGCGCCCGGCCGTGGTGGTGGACAAAACTATCCCCGCCGTCTGCCAGTAGCGCCGCCGTGACCACGTACGGCTGCTCCGCCGTGAGGGGTGCCGTCGGCGTGTGTGTCGCGGCTGGCTGACGGGGCCGCGTGTCTCGGCATCGGACGTGGGGCAGCAGTTGCGCTGGCGACGCCGCCACGGGTCCCATAGTGACGGTTGCAACCATGGACGCCAGCGCCGTGCAGTCAGTTGGCCTGTATTGCCTAAGCCCCGTGGTGTCCCGGGCGAGGTGCCTGCAGGCCGCCGTCCAGGCCAGCGCAAGGTCCAGCACCTCGTCGGTGAGCTGTTTCGTAAGGGCTGACATTCTGTGCAGCACGTGGCGGACCCCGGGTTTTGGGGGCCGTGAGGTGCTCAAGAACCGGCCCCGGCGGGCGCCGTGCACCCGGGTTCGTCATCCACTCCCTGATGTGGCTCAGCATGGCCCTCCACACTTCTCTTGTGAGGGCGTGGTGGGGGGCCAAGGTGGTGGGGAACCGCCCGTAGGAGGCGGTGGCACGCCGCTGGCGATCGCATGGGTTGCCAGGCGGCCACAGTGATCCACCTGCATGCCGTGTTGGGCACGATCGCCCCCCACTCCACGGTCCCCATGCCCTCGGCGTGGAGTAGCGCCTGGCCCTGCACCAGGGGGAAATACGGTCTCGGCCACCCGTCCTCCTCCCTCCACAGTACCAAGGCCGCTCCCGCCTGCACGTTGCGGAGCAGGGCCACGCCGGGCAGGAGTGGTTGTGGGAAGGCCCCCTTGACGGCTTGGGCGGCATGGGCCAGGGTGCCCGAGGGTGAGTACCACAGCGGGAGGATCCAGGGGTCCGGCAGCAGTTGCGCCCCCCCTGCGTCCCATCGCCACTCGGAGTCTGGCGGGGCGGCCGGGACCGTGCCCGTCTGCAGGAAGTGGCGTGCCTTTTTGTCGGGGTGCCGCTGGAGGCTTGCCGCGAGGCTGAAGCCCTCTGCCGCGGGCGCCACTGGGAGGCCGCCCCAGGGCCTGCGCCAGGAGAAATCCTGCTCGGTCGGCCAGGCGTGGAGGTCCCGGGCGATTTCCTCCGCGCTGCCTGTGGGGGCGTCCTCCGGTGCCAGGTGCAACATGACGGCGAGCACCGCCCATGTGGAGAAGGGTCACGCCCGTGGAGGGGTGTACACCTGGATGGTCCACTGTGGGCGCGCGCCCCGCACGCGGGATGCGTTCAGCATCCCACGATGTCTGCCGCTAGGACCAGCACCATTCCCGAGGGCTCTACAACGATCCCCTCAGCCGGTGTGCCCCGGCAGCCCCGGGTGTGCAAGGCCCCTTCTGCTTGGCCCGTGTGGGCGACTCGGTCGACAGCCTGCTGGATTTTCACGCTGCCGCGCGCGGTCTCATCCAGAATCCAGCCCTGCGCCACCCCGTAGCGCAGGCAGGCGCGTGCGGCCGCGTGCCCCACCGCGGGCAGCGCTCCGTCGTCGAAGCCGGGTCGGGGGTGTCGCTTGGGGCACCAGTCTTCTCTGCTGCAGTGGCTCCGTCTCGACGCGGGGCAGAGGGCGGGCACGCTGCCCGCCGGCGGCGTAGGTTCCGCGGGCGTGCTGCCTGCGGGGAGCTCTGGGATTATCTCCAGGTTGGAGTTCGCGCTCGCGTCCTCCTGCGGGAGGTCCCCTTCGTCGCCTCTGAGTCCCAGCGCCCTGATGACCTCTCGTGCCGCGTCCAGCGTTGGAGACCAGGGGCGTGTGTTGCGTGGGGCCGCGGGTTCCGCCATTGCTGTGTCGCTGTGCCTAAGAGCAGGGGATGGGGTGCGGATTTCCCGTAGCTGGTGCACGTGTTGTGGGCGCGGTGGGGCGTGGGTGGGGGAGCTCGAACGCTGCTCCCGCAGCCCGGCGTTTGCCTGCTCGTGTGGGCATTAGGTGCTCCCCCTGCCGCCCGTGTGGCATGGGTAGCCCCGTTGCGAGTGACGTCTGAGGCCAGGCGCTCTTTCGCCTCCGGCTGCCCGCCTCTGGGGGGTTGCCGGGGTCCGCCACCAACGTGCTGTGGGGGCGGGTGTGCGGGTGTGGGGGCCCAACACTGTCCCCTTGTCCTGCATGCCCTGTGGGGGCTGCATGCCGCGGGGGAGGTGGCAGTCCCGGCACTGGCCCTACAGCGTGGTGCCCTTGCGAGCTGCCGTTGCGCCCTGTGGGGGCGGCGGAAGGGCGTCCCCGGGGGGGTTGCCTTCCGCCGTCGTGGGGAGCGTCTGAGTTCCGGCGCTTCCCCTTTCCCGGCTGCCCACCTTCGGGGCGGGCTGCCGGGGGCCGCTACCCGCGTGCTGTGTGGATGTGCAAGTGTTGGGGCCCAGCACTGTCCCCTTGGCTCGCCTGCCCCGTGTTGGGCTGCGTGTCGCGGGGGTGGTGGGGGGCTGTCCCCGGGGTGGGTGGCCTTCCACTGTTCCGACGGGCGTCTGGTGTCAGGCGCTGTCCCTCCCCCTGCCCCCCGTCCTCTGGGACGGCGGCCGGGGTTCCGCCACTCGTGTGTCCTGGGTGCGGTTGGTGTAGTCGCACCGGTCCCACGCCTTGCGAGCTGTTGATACGCGCCGTGCGGGTGGCTGAAGGGCGTCCCCGGGGGGGATGCTTTTCGCCGTTGTGAGGGGCGTCTGAGTTCAGGCACTTCCGCTTCCCAAACTGCCCGCCCTCTGGGCAGGCAGTTAGGGTCTGCCGCCCACTTGCTGTGGGTGCGGGCCTGCAGATGTGGGGGCCCAGCACTGTCCCCTTGGCTTGCATGCCCTGTGGAGGCTGCGTGCCGCGGGTTCCGGCGGGGGCCGTCCCTGGGGAGGATGGCCTTTCACCGTTGTGAGGGGCGTCGGGTGTCAGGCGCTGTCCCTCCCCCTCCCGCCTGTCCTCTGGGCCGGGCAGCTGGCGTTCCGCGACCCGTGGGTCCCGGGTGCGGTTGGTGCGGGCGTGGGGACCCAGCAGCGGCCCCACAGCGTGCGCCCTTGCGAGCCGTTGTTGCACGCTGCAGGGGTGGCGGAAGGGCATCCCAGGGGGGGGTGCCTTGCGCCGTTGCGAAGAGCGTCTGAGACCAGGCACCCCCCCCCCCCCCCCCGGCTGCCCGCCCTCGGGGTGGGCTGTCGGGGTCCGCTACCCACGTGCTGTGGGTGCGGGTGCGCAGGTGTGGGGGCCCAGCACTGTCCCCTTGGCTTGCATGCCCTGTGGGGCCTGCGTGTCGCAGGGGTGGCGGGGGGGCGCCCTTGGCTGGGGTGGCCTGCCACCGCTTTGAGGGGGGTCTGGTGTCAGGCGCTGTCCCTCCCCCGGCCGCCGGTCCCCTTCGCTGTTGTGAGGGGCGTCTGAGGTCCGGCGCTCTTCCTCTCCCAACTGCCCGCCCTCTGGGCGGGCTTTCGGGGTCCGCTACCCACGTGCTGTGGGCGCGGGTGCGCGGGTGTGGGGGCCCAGCACTGTCCCCTTGGCTTGCATGCCCTGTGGGGGCTGCGTGCCGCGGTGGTGGGCAGCCGTCCCCGGGGGGGTGGCCTGCCACCGTTGTGAGGGGCGTCTGGTGTCAGGCGCTGTCCCTCCCCCGGCCGCCTGTCTTCTGGGGCGGGCAGCCCCGGTTCCGCGACCCGTGTGCCCCGGGTGCGGTTGGTGCGGGCGTGGGGACCCTGCACCGGCCCCACAGCGTGCGCCCTTGCCGGCTGGCGTTGTGCGCTGTGGGGGTGGCGGAGGGCGTCCCCGGGGGGGTGCCTTTCGCCGTTGTGAGGGTCGTCTGAGGTCAGGCGCTCCCCCTTCCCCGGCTGCCCGCCCTCTGCACGGGCTGTCGGGGTCCGCTACCCATGTGCTGTGGGTGCAGATGTGCGGGTGTGGGGGCCCAGCACTGTCCCCTGGGCCTGCATGCCCTGTGGGCGCTGCGTGCCGCGGGGGTGGCAGGGGATCGTCCCCGGGAGGAGTGGCCTGCCACCGTTGTGAGGGGCCTCTGGTGTCAGGCGCAGTCCCTCCCCCGGCCGCCTGTCCTCTGGGGCGGGCAGCCAGGGTTCTGCGACCCGCGTGTCCTGGGTGCAGTTGGTGCGGGCGTGGGGACCCAGCACCAGCCCCACTGCGTGCGCCCTTGCGGGCCAGCGTTGCGCGCTGTCGGGGTGGCGGAAAGGCGTCCCCGCGGGGGGTGCCTTTCGCCGTTGTGAGGGGCGTCAGTAAGAAAAAGTCACTGCCATGTCTTTCTTGGAGGGCTTGATCCAGGCTAAGCCCCCCTTAAAACCCTTTGTTGATGCTAAGACAAACTTAAGTGTTTTTATCACTCTTTTGTTGCCTAAAGTACACTTTCTCAAAGTGACTAGGGTTGTGACCCTAGCCCCCCCCATGAAGTTCACCCCTACCACTCAACTGAGCGGAGGTACCTTCCTTCATGGAGGACATACCAAACAAAATCAGGCAATTCATGCTTGTAGGCCTTGGAGGTTAAGCCTAGTGGTCTCCCACCCCAAGACCCCTATACTCAATTGTTTCTACCACTTATTGTGGTCCTACATTGTAACTGTTTCTGAATTCAGTTGCTTGGCCAAGTCACTTTCTGTGTGGTCCTGACATCCATGCCCCTCAGTCCTAACCAGCACCATTTCACCCAAAACAGTGCACATGAAGTGCCTATTGCAACCTCTGAGGCAAGAGTCAGACCAATTTTCATATAAAACCTTTTGTATTATCCATTTGTGATTGAATCTATGTGCATAAACCTGCTTTGTCTATCTGCAGCCCTTCTGTGTTACACTGGATTTCAAAACCAATCATTGATTCGATCCACATCCTCTTATTGCTCTACTTGCTGCTTTGGTTTGGGTTTTCAACTACAAAACCTGCAGGACATCATCAGAATATCTAGGGCATAAAGCAAGGACATCTTTCCGGTAGCAGAGACAGTCCCTTGTGACCTTTTGAACCGACCCTGAGAAGAAGTGCAGCACAAAAGCTCAACAACAAGTTCACAATGTCCACGCCAAGCGTTAGGACCTGGCCCATCCGAACTGTCCAAGTGCAAATGGGCAGCATGACCCACCCAATGAGTGAACCACCTTACCGAGCTCCACATCATCTCAATGGCGCATCTCTTTTTTTGTTTTTTCCTTTTTTTTTCCCCCAAAAAAAAAAAAACAAGTAAAAAGAAAACGAAAATTAGGGGGGGAGGAAGAGGGACACAACCACCCATGGCACACGCGCACCGCACACAGCACGCACGCCGGTGAACAGGAGCCCAGTGGCCCAGGACACCGCACATGCAACACAACACACCGAGCGAGCACACCGGTGAACAGAAGCCAGCTGGCCCAGGACACCGCAGACGCACCACAGCAAACCGCGCGGGCACACCGGTGAACAGGAGCCCAGCGGCCCAGGACACTGCACACACGTAGGGCGGCCGAGGGATAGGAAAGAACCAATACCCCATGGGTCGGACGCACTGGGGCGACCCAGCCGACCCACCGGGCCAGTGGCAGGAGCGGTACTCCAAGGCCACTGGTCCGAGCCCGGCCAGGCTGCATCGGGGACCATGGCAAACGTCACCCGGAGCCATGGAAGCACCCGGTGACAGGCGAGCCGGTACACAGTCCAGGAGGGGGTCACCTGCCAAGCAGAGTGGCCCCGCAACTCAGGCCACAAGGGGGAGGCGGTCGTACCGTAGACAAGCGGGAGCAATACCCCTTGTGGTGAGAGATACTCCACACGGCTGGGCAGCCCCCCAGAGCTGCCGCCCAAAGGAGGGGGCGTGTGGCCCTACCCATGGACACATGTGGGGACACCCTCCCACCTGGGACACATGGACCGGGTGGCCGCGACAATGCCTTCCCAAGCACATGCGGGAGCGGCTCAAGAGGCACCTGACATAGGGCAGTGGGAGGGACAGGACGTCCCCTTGGTAAGACCTTCTTCCTGCAATGTCAAAGGAGGCATCCCGAGCTCCCGAAGATACCTACCTACCTACCTCAATGGCGCATCTGGGTCCCAAGGAGATCCAGAACGCAGAAGGGCGGAAGAGAATAAAGGCCTTACCACCGAGGCCTTGGCAGCACACGGTGGAGACAGCTTCAGTCACCTCCACAGACGTGTGGCTGCTTCAGTATCAAGATCCAATTGTCCAGCTTCATCCTCAACTGCCATTGAAGGACCTGAGGATTATGAGGAGCTGAAGAAGAAGATGGATGGGTACATCATGCATGAGGAGTACTATAAATCCATCCGTGAGGAAGATGGAGAGGAGCCATTGGCTGTACATGGATCCAGACCACGTACAGATCTAGGGTCCTACGCACACTCTGGTCCTCCGTCCACTGCATCCCTGCCAAGACGACTAAGACCTGAGTATCCAACCCCAAGGGCTCCCGAAGTGGGCCCTACTCGAGTCGAAGAACAACATCATCCAAGGCCAACCTACGGTGCCCTGGATCATAAGGCCGAGCTGTTGGCCAAACTCCTGTCTGGATCAGAAGATCCAGATGTGACGGCCTTATCGGAGGCCATTAAGGCTAAACTGGGTATTGCAGAACCCTTACCCAAGCCAGAGTTGCCCTCTCTCTCTCCAGGACTGAGTACCCTGGCCGAGGATGTCAAGAGATCAAGGGTCTCAAGGCTATTGCCTAAGGTCACCTGCCCCAGCCCCTTTCACCCCCGTGCCAGGACTGTGCCTATGGCTGATCTACAGGACGTGCCTGTCACAGAGAGTGAGAGAAGTCCGCTGCATCCCTGCCAAGACGACTAAGACCTGAGTATCCAACCCCAAGGGCTCCCGAAGTGGGCCCTACTCGAGTCGAAGAACAACATCATCCAAGGCCAACCTACGGTGCCCTGGATCATACGGCCGAGCTGTTGGCCAAACTCCTGTCTGGATCAGAAGATCCAGATGTGACGGCCTTATCGGAGGCCATTAAGGCTAAGCTGGGTATTGCAGAACCCTTACCCAAGTCACAGTTGCCCTCTCTCTCTCCAGGACTGAGTACCCTGGCCGAGGATCTCAAGAGATCAAGGGTCTCAAGGCTGTTGCCTAAGGTCACCTGCCCCAGCCCCTTTCACCCCCGTGCCAGGATTGTGCCTATGGCTGATCTACAGGACGTGCCTGTCACAGAGAGTGAGAGAAGAGGGCTGTCAGCCCTGGCCCCTCTTGCCGGCGTGTCGCCTTCAGGCCTAACTCCGGGGGGTGGGAAGACGGGCAGACCAATTGCCCAGGCGAACATCCAGCTGGAACTGCCGGAGTTCGACCCCAAAAGTCTGCCTGAATGGGCAGAAGAATTTGCAGAGTTCCTTTTGTTGACTGGCCAATCCCATGTGGATGTGGCCACCAAATGCTCACTGCTAAAACGCTCATGCAAAAAGAAATTTTTGCAAAAACAGGTCAAACAGATTGTGAAAACCTGTTCTACCTGGGCAGAGGTACTCCTCAGGTTAGAGAAAACACTCCCAGTCTATGAGACTGACCTCAGCGTACGCACACAGATCGAGGAGCTACCTATGCTCCCGGAGTTTCCATCCGCTGCGCGAATTTCTGAGTATGTGTGCGACTTGGAGTACTTATTTTCGAGGATGAACGTGGGCTCCTACGGAGCCACTGAGCCCCACCTGTGGCTCATGAGTAAGATCCCCCAGCGTACGTGGGATGATTGCCGCTCCACCTCTGAGAGGAAGAGCAGGACCCACTCGTACGATGCACTGGTGGATCTCTTGATTCAGCTAGCTCTTGAGAGAGAGAATGACTCCCACATGGAGAAATTCCTCAAGAAGCATTTGGGACGAGGTGGTACCTCTACCCCCGAACGTGGGGAAGGGAAGGGGCATCAAAATCCCACTAACACCAACCAGGGAGGTGGTAAAGGGAGGGGCAACCTACGTGCCATGAAGGAGGTTCAACCTGATGCAGGCACACCCCCCCTGTTCTACTGCAGACCTGTGAATGACAAGGGGGGACCTTGTCATGCCTCTGACTGCGATCTCCGCAGTGGCTGTATGCTGCAGATGAAGCGTCAGCAGCACACCAAAGATGGGAAACAGGTGACCCATCAGGACCATTTCAGGTGTACCATCACCTGTGGTTACTGTGGCAAATGTCGTCATTACGAGGACGAATGCCACATCAAGAAACGCGAGAGTGACAAACTCAAGCGTCAGGAGGCGGAGCGCCAGAAGACACAGACGCCCGCCAGAAATCCCCCGAACGGGGATAAAGGTGGTAAAGGAGGTGGCAAAGGGGGTGGCAAAACTGGACCCCATAACCCCCAGAGGCGCTCATCAGCGCCCGTTGCAACACCCACTCCTGCTGCTACACCCGCTCCCGCAGGGGACCCCAAGAAACGCCCCCAAGGGGATAACGCTACCCGTGAGGGGAATAATTCCAAGAAGAGGCGCTTGGCCTGGATGGCCAAGTCCCTCATGGCTGCAGGGGTTAATGTGAAATTCCCTGATGAGGAATAGGGGGGCGGCTCCTAAGAGGAGGACTTGGTTTTCTGGATCCTCGTGAAAATCGGGGATCAGGTTTTTCGAGCGGTGCTTGATACCGGTGCAACACTTTCCATAGTGGCCCGGCGCCTGCTTAAAACTTACAGGAAAACTAAGACCGTGGCCATAAGAGTAGGGGATGGGCGTACCATCCATTTTTTTGGGGGGGGTCGATGTGACCATATGTCTGGGCGACGAAACCGTGACCCAACACTGCAGAGTGTTGGACACTGACGCCTTTGACATCGTCATTGGCACCGACTTTCTGAGAAGAAACCTCCAGGTAAAAATGCTGTCCCTACAGCGTCCTTACTCTTTGCACTGCGACTTTGGCAGTGGGCTATTCTCCGTTCACTTGGAGCTGTCAGGACGAAAAGAGTCTGGGCTGCGCTACGCAGCCAAGACGAACTATCGTACTGAAAACTACCAACTGGCCCGTCACGTTCTGGAAAATGGACTGGCGGCCCTTCAGGTAAACCTGGATGAGATCCAGGTCGAATTGTTTGCGAGCCAACAACAGCACATCATGCAGTTGTACTGCTCGAAACAAATGAACAATGCTTTCCGTTTCTTCTGGAAAGCAATTGGCCTAGCGTATGCTAACCCTCCCTTCTCCCTGCTCGCGAAGGTTCTAACCAAGATCGCTTATGAGGGAGGAAGGGTTGTTATGTGCACCCCTGACTGGGGTTGCTCTGGTGAACATGCTTACTGGCGCCGTATGCTTGACTGAATGACCGTGAAAAGAGTGCAACTCCCTGACGGCCCCATCTATGTGCCTGAGGACTCAGACACAGCTATGCAGGCCCCTGAGTGGGCCAGTTTCCTGTCCATCATCAATGGATCTCTCAATCCTGTTCCCCTGTGTGACCTGGACCAGGTGCTACTAAAAGAGTTCATGGCCAAAAATCGTTGCCTGACCCTTTATGATCTCAAAAATCGATCTCCTGAGCACCTATCTGCCACACTTACAGGGTGTGAGTCTCCTGATGACTATCTGGAACCTGCAGCTGTAAAAGAGGATGCTGACGACCAACTGTCTGAGATCGCCAGCACTGTTCTCTCTGTTGATCCCAGCTGTGTTGACCTAAAACATAGTGCTTTCCTGGCCGAGCTGTTGCTAGAGGAGGTAGATCTAGAGTCAACCTCTGAACCCGCTTCCTCTGTTGGGAAACCAGTGCTACACATGCAGCTTGTGCACACAGGTGAACCCGTGGCCCTGAGTGCTGATGCTCTGGCACGGCCTGCTGCTTATAACATGCCATTGTCTGAGCATGACACTCAAGAACTCCGACGGCTGTTGTACCTGAAGGCCGAAGGTATTGAGCGCCAAGAGCGGCTGCAATACCTCAGACAGACCTGGAAATACTCCATCTGGTCTGAGGAGGACGATGAGTCCTATACGCTGCCTGATCCTGAGATACCTCTAGTGTATTCTCCCCACTATGGGCAGCAATGTCCCCCTGAGTGGGACGATGGTACTGTACCTGCCGAAACTGCTGATCGGCATAAAAAGAAAGAACATGGAAAAAGCAACCTCCATGCTGAGGAGGATTTCCTTCAGAAACTCGAGAGTCTTAACCTTGACCCCCGCCTGAAGAAACTGCTGATGACCTATGAGGAGGTGTTCGGCGCCTTGCCGCCTCCCCTTTCTTGTAAAAAACTGGTCCAGATGGACCTGAAATTGAAACCAGAATTTGAAAAGACGCGAGTGAGGTGTCGTCCGTATCCCGCTCCACAGGAACAGGTCGAAGAAATCGAGCGCCAGATTCAAGAATGCATTGATGCTGGCCTCGTTGAAGAGTATAAACACGGGGACTATCCCCATCACTGCAGTCCCTCTTTCCTTGTTGCTAAACCAGGGTCGACTGCCCTACGTCTTGTTGTAGACTATGGTGAGGTCAACAAAAAAACCCAGAACCACTAAGGGAGTATTCCTAACATGGAAAACACCCTGGAGCGTATTGCCAAATGCAGGTATAAGACCAAAATGGACAAACGCTCTGGTTTTTGGCGGGTGGACCTAACCGCCGCAACTCAGGAGCTGTTGGCCTTTATAACCCCTAAGGGTCGTGTTTTCAAGTGGAAGGTTATGCCTTTCGGGGTGGCTAATGCCCCAGCGCTCTCCCAGGAGCTTATGAACAAAATTTTGTACATACTGAGGCGCAGGCCTCTAGTACAAGAGTTGATTTCTCGGGGTGCAGAAATGGAGGCTCACATCGACGACGTGAGTTTGGGTACTAATACCAAAGAGGACCACGTCCTTCTCCTCCGTGAATTTCTCATTGTCTGCCAAGAAAAACATCTCCGAATTAAACTCGAAAAATGTGAGTTTATGAAAGAGGAGATGGAGTATTTGGGTTTCGACATGGGGTATTGCTTGTGGAAACCAGCCTCGTCTAAGATGCAGCCCCTACAGGACATGCTGATTCGCGATGACCCTAAGAAGGGTCTACACGATGTGAGAAGTTTTGTGGGCGCCTGTAATTTCTATCGGCGTGACATCCACAATTTTACTTACTCCTCTGCACCCCTCACTGACCTGATCAAGAAAACTACTCCCTGGAGGTGGACCTCGAGAGAGGAAGAGTGTTTCCAGGAGTTGAAGAAGAAGATTGCCTCCTCCAACTGCCTGGGAGTGCCCCGTCCTGAGGGCGAGATAGTCCTGATCACTGATGCCAGTGATGTAGGGGGGGGAGGTACGATCAATCAATGGCAGGAGCCTAACCCCGCTGAACTAACCCACTGCCATTATCGTACTACTGGACTGAACCGTGATGGTTCGTTGAAACATGACTATCCTACCAGTGAGTGGCGACTGGTGCCACTGGGACACTGGAATTGGAAATGGAACCAAGCGCGTTCCAACTACAGCACCTATGACCAGGAACTTCTGGCCGGTATGTTGGTGCTATCGTCACAATCCCGACTCCTGGGATCTAACCCTATTGTCTGGCTGTGTAACCAGGAGCCTGTGAAGTCTTTTCAGAAGGGCCCACCACCAGAAAAAGCAAAGCTAAAACGGTGGTCGACTTACCTGAGCCAGTTCAGGCTGACAGTGCATCATATCCCCGGGATTAAGAATGAACCGTCTGACTATATATCGCGCAACAACTTCGATGCGCTTATTGGTGAGAGCTCTGAGGCGCTCGCCAAAGAGGCTTTCCAGCGTATGGATGTCCAGCTTAACCTGTCCATGCGCACTGCTGGAATCCTGGAGGGTTGGAGTCTAACCGACTATCAGTCAGAGTATAAAGAAATTCTCCAAACCCTCAGCACTGGTCTCGAACCCCGTGTCATTGACGGGCACCAGTGGTATAAAAACAATCAGTACCTCTTCTACGAGGACCGAATTGTGGTGCCTGAGGCACGACTGGATGGGTGCCTACAGTGGTCCCATCTCAGTTCTGGTCACACTGGCGCTAATCGCTCAGTGGACTTCCTCCGTGAGTGTTTCTACTCTAGTCTAACCCTGACTGAACTGAGGTCGCGTATGCAGCCCATTGTGGATGCTTGTGGCTGTCATGCCAGCAAGCAGAGCGACAGTGGGGATAGGGGCCTGATCTCCAGCTTACCCATACCCTATTGTGCTAACTCTCTTCTCTACGTGGATTACATCCACGGCCTACCACGCTTTGGCGGCTATGATAGTTGCCTCGTGGTCACCTGTGGTCTATCTCGCTTCACCCGTGTGTTCCCTTTCAATAAGAAAATCACAGGTGAGCAGTCTGTGAAAATGTTGGTCGAACAATGGTTCGAACCCTATGGAGCACCTAAGCAGGTGCACTCTGATGAGGATGTACGCATCCGCAGTGACACTGGGTGGTACAAACGAGTGCTAAATGCCCTCAACGTGGAGGTAACCACAGGTGTGCCCTATATGCACACGTCTAACCCTCTCTGTGAGAGACAGAACCGTGTGGTGGAGCAAAACTTAAGAATCCTGATGAAACAGGAGCGCACCAAGGACTGGGTACGCCTAGTGCCCTGGGCAGTGCTGTCCATGAACTCACAGCGGAGCTCTTCTACGGGTTTCACCCCCCACGAGCTGTTCCATGGAGGACGACCTGCTTGGTTCTTCAAAACCCCCTTCCTGAGGACTTCAAGAGCCCTGTGGGAGATTGGCTGGAACACAAGCAGTCTCTGGCTAACCAGGCTGGTACTAACCTGAGGCACATTCGTGACCGTGAACAGAGCCGACGGAACCGCCTACGGCGACCTGCCAGCTTCAAGGTTGGTGACCTTGTTCTGGTACACCATTCACGCCTACCCTCCTGGCCACGTAACTGCCTACAGGACCCTTGCTTTGGACCCTATCGTATCATCAGGATAGACGGATCCAGGATCCATGTCAGGTGCAGTCCACGTCTAGGTGGTGAACTGCTGTGTGCACCTAAGCAGTTGAGGCACTATCACTCCCCTGACAACTTGTCTGGGGATGAGTGGCGACAGTGACATTGAACGTATAGACCTAGAGAACGCTGCCAGTCCAGAGGAGGCAGACGAACTCGAAGAGATGACTGCCGATGAGATGGCAGTCGATGGTTACTACGTGGTTGCAGGTATTGCTCGCCACGACTATAAACAGGGCTGGAAATTCCTTACCCTGTGGGATGGCTATGGGTTGTCTGAGGCGACCTGGGAACCTATGTCAGCCTTCATACAACCTAATGGGAGTATCAACCCCATCTTCCGCACTTACCTCGTTGAGAACAACGAGGGGCAGCTCCTAACCCGTGCTGAGACTATGTCCCAGCGTAAGAAGCGAAACTAATTGCCCTGTGTCAGTCTACTGACAGGTGCAGTGAGCACTCTTCTGCAGACGTGCCTGTGTATGGGTGTAAGAGCAGTTGTCACAGTTGCCCCGCATTGCATCGCAGGACAGGACCGTTAGCCCCCCGTGACAACCACTCCCTGGCCGAAGGCCATTGGTTTCTCACAGACTACTGCTTACTGAGCACTGCACTGACCCTGTCTGTGCCCTGCAGACCCATGCCTATGGTTTCCAGCGTGGACCAGGTGGCCGCTTATCATGGTTGCAGCCACCCAGCGAGTGTGTGCCTTGTTGACCATGTGTTGCATGGGTACTGCCCTAATGTAAGGACCTTGGAGAGCCAACGAAGAACGGTGGCTTACTACACCAGGGGGGAATGACAAGCAAGGTGTTATGAGGCAAGGTGTGTCTTTCCTCCTTGGGGACAAGCGAGCCCACAGTTAGGACCCCTGACTGGTCCAGACCCATGGGGTTCTACCCTTCCTTACAGGGTTTACCATACCCCTAAGTGTGCTACGTATGTCTGTATGTGCCTCACGTCCCTCCCCAGCGTGGCTCCCGGAGACCGGGCTTCGCTGACGTCGGACCGAAGGTCCTAATCAGGTACTATTACCACTCCTATGGCGCCCAATTTCTGTGCTGGCGCCTATCCTTGGGGTAAGACGGCAAAGGCCCTACCTACTAAGAGGGGAGGGGTGGCCAAGTGTGCTAAGGGCATACAAAACGCCCATTTTTGCTACAGGCCAAAAGCTAACGCACTCCCCTGCCCACGAGGAAAAGCACGCGGGACAGGAGACACCACTACACTACACTCACTAACACCAGCACCGGCCTTCGAAGGCAGGGTGAGCACTCATCACTTGCACTCACCTCCTGCCAGGCCTGCTGACCCTAACCCCTACACACGCTACTGGGTGCTGCTGTTGAAGTTCACTCAGGCCCTAATGGCCCTCCTGTGAAGAAGACAAGAGAACACAGCGCTCAAAAGCAGCTGTGGCCTAACAGGGGACGCCACAACGCGTTTCCCCTGCTAGGGCTTGGAGGGAAGGGGTGCTCTCGTTGCGTGCACAGCGCAGATGTCGTTGAGGTCGAACTGCCCTCGCCAGTACTGGCTGAGGCACAGTGATTTGATTTGTGATCAGCGCCCCTGTTTTGCTGGGGCAGAAAAATGGTAGCCGCCGAAGGCAGCTGCTGCGTGCACCAATCACCCTTAACCTCTCCCACCTGTACAACAGAGGCAAATGAAGGGGTGTTTGCGACGGAGGAACCAAGCCACACTCCAGGTATTATACCCTTCTCAGTGTGACCTATAATACACTGTTTGCAAACACGCTGACGGATCACCTCCCCCGTCAAGCAAGCAAGCTTTAAGAGACTCCTCAGGTTCTCTTAAAGAACGTACCGAGGAGCCTCTGGGTAAGCTAAACAAGGTTTACCGTGCGCAATTCGCGTGGCCTACCCTTTAATCCATCATGTGCACGCAGAGAAGGGAGGCTGAACCACTGACTCAACCAGGAGGTGAGCTCCTCCGGGGCTAACCTACCTTACTCACCATGCATCGTGTGAATGGCGAATTGAAACGAACACAAAACAAGCCTAAGCGTTTTAAGCAACCCTACTTTAACGCCACGGCCCCACACGAGCAAACGCTTTCTTTACTTACCTGTGAAGAAGGAAACAAGGGTGAATTAGGGATACAGGTGAAGCGTGACAGCGTGTGGATGCCTCGATTAGGCACATGCATCGCGAGCACAGCGCATATTCTAACCCTACGTGCGCGCTGCGCGCTCCATTCGCATCACATACCTTTAATTCCTGTTTTTACCTGTGCAGAGCACGAGAGAAGAACACCCGACCCCCCAACGAGCACAGCGTGAACAACCCTAACGTTTTGACGAAACAACCAACACGAACGCAATGCGTGAGTGTGAGGTGACACTGACATACCTGAGAGATGGGTTGTTGACCTGCTCTGTGGTGTGGGCTGAATTTGAATACTTGAGTCTGAAGTTTATAAAAATTTTGATGCAACTGTGCAAAAATTTCCTTTAAAACTTTGAAAACTACGGCCCATACCTTCTTTTCCAAAAGCCGTTTACGCTTGCGCAACCCTTTTCTTGGAGTCCGCTTCCTTTGCGCTTGTCTGCGACTTTGAGTTATGTGTAAAAATGACGATTTCCCGCGTGATTTCGTCGATTTTTAACGATTTCACTTGCTAAATCGCAACCCCTTCCGCTAAACCGCAGGAATCACTCCCTGCTGGTTCAATTTTCTATTTTTTCCAACTCCCTGGGGGTTTGTGTCCTCCATTGGGAGTATTGCTCCGCCCTGGCCCTTGGTCACGACATATACTAAAACGCTGTTTATACGGCGAAAGCCGTCCGCATTAGAGCGTTCGACTGTACCCTAGTGGGCTAGCACATTGGCTCTAGGGAGGGAGTCCTGGGTTCAATTCCCACTACCCCCAAACTTTTTCCAAAGGTTTTCGTCGCACCCCGGCGACTTTTGAGGAATGCCCCATCGAAGGGACATCATTCACGGTACATTACACTGTTTTTCAAGGATACCTACAGTGTGATAGGCTTCTCTGAGATGATGAGGATGTTTTTGGTAAGTTTAATGCATTTTTTGAGGTAATTTTGGGAATATTTGAGCCTTTCTCCTTGGTCCTACTAGCTTAGCTAACTAGTACTCCAGAGGGGAGTAAGAAGAAGTCACTGCCATGTCTTTCTTGGAGGGCTTGATCCAGGCTAAGCTCCCCTTAAAACCCTTTGTTGATGCTAAGACAAACTTAAGTGTTTTTGTCACTCTTTTGTTGCCTAAAGTACACTTTCTCAAAGTAACTAGGGTTGTGACCCTAGCCCCCCCCATGAAGTTCACCCCTACCACTCAACTGAGCGGAGGTACCTTCCTTCATGGAGGACATACCAAACAAAATCAGGCATTTCATGCTTGTAGGCCTTGGAGGTTAAGCCTAGTGGTCTCCCACCCCAAGACCCCTATACTCAATTGTTTCTACCACTTATTGTGGTCCTACATTGTAACTGTTTCTGAATTCAGTTGCTTGGCCAAGTCATTTTCTGTGTGGTCCTGACATCCATGCCCCTCAGTCCTAACCAGCACCATTTCACCCAAAAAAGTGCACATGAAGTGCCTATTGCAACCTCTGAGGCAAGAGTCAGACCAATTTTCATATAAAACCTTTTGTATTATCCATTTGTGATTGAATCTATGTGCATAAACCTGCTTTGTCTATCTGCAGCCCTTCTGTGTTACACTGGATTCCAAAACCAATCATTGATTCGATCCACATCCTCTTGTTGCTCTACTTGCTGCTTTGGTTTGTGTCTTCAACTACAAAACCTGCAGGACATCATCAAAATATCTAGGGCATAAAGCAAGGACATCTTTCTGCGTCTGAGGTCAGGCGCTCCCCCTCCCCCGGCTGCCCACCCTCTGGGCGGGCTGTTGGGTCCGCTACCCATGTGCTGTGGGCGCGGGTGTGTGTGCCGGCACCCAGCACTGTCCCCGTGGCTTGCATGCCCTGTGGGGGCTGCGTGCCGCGGGGGTGGCGGGGGGCCGTCCCCGGGGGGGCTGGCCCTCCACCGTTGTGAGGGGCGTCTGGTGTCAGGTGCTGTCCCTGCCCCGCCCGCCCGTCCTCTGGGGCGGGCAGCCGGGGTTCCACGACCCGTGTGTCAGGTGTCAGCGTGCGCCCTTGCGGGCCGGCGTTGCGCGCTGTGGGGGCGGCGGAAGGGCGTCCCCGGGGGGGGTGCCTTGCGGCATTGTGAGGGGCATCTGAGGTCAGGCGCTTCCCCTCCCCCGACTGCCCGCCCCCTGGGCGGGCTGTCGGGGTCCGCTACCCACGTGCTGTGGGCGCGGATGTGCGGGTGTGGGGACCAGCACTGTCCCCTTGGCTTGCATGCCCTGTCAGGGGTTGCGTGCCGCGGAGGCGGTGGGGGGCCGTTCCCGGCTGGGGTGGCCTGCCACCGTTGTGAGGGGCGTCTGGTGTCAGGCGCTGTCCCTGCTCGCCCCCCCGTCCTCTAGGGCGGGCAGCCCGGGTGCGGTTTGTGCAGGCGTGGGGACCCAGCACCGGCCCCACAGCGTGCGCCAGTGCGGGCCAGCGTTGCGCGCTGTGGGGGTGGCGGGAGGGCGTCCCCTGGGGGAGTGCTTTTCGCCGTTCTGAGGGGAGTCTGAGGTCAGGCGCTCCCCCTTACCCGGCTGCCCGCCCTCTGGGCGGGCTATCCGGGTCCACTACCCACGTGCTGTGGGCGCGGGTGTGCGGGTGTGGGCGCCCAGCACTGTCCCCTTGGATTGCATGCCCTGTGGGGGCTGCGTGCCGCGGGGGTGGTGGGGGGCCGTCCTCGGGCGGGGTGGCGTGCACCAAGCTTCGAGAAGAACTACACGCCTACATTGGCGAATGTCGGAATGATCTGTTCAATCGCCAAGATGGTCGTGAAACTAGGGGCTGCTACAACTGTGGCGAACAAGGCCACTTGGCCCGCGATCGCTCGAAGAACTGACCGCAATCTGCAGGAAGAGAAAGTGAAGAATCAAGATCAGCCACACCTCAAAGAGATCTGAGTTGCGACATTAAGGGAGGATTTCCATCCCGCTCCAAGAGCAGAGAACGGCAATTGATGGCCTAAAAAGCATCTTCCAAAACCAGGTGGTGGACGTCCTCGAGGAGAGCTGAACTCCGCCATCAGTACCAACAAACCCGAACAGAACTCAACACTTGGGAGTGTCAACGTCGAAGGAACCGAACCTGAGCATGCGACTCTGTTCATGGTTTAAGAACGCATTTGCGCACGTGGTGACGACTCATTTGACTCTAGCGTGGAATTGTTACTCGACTGTGGAGCGACGAGTGACTTCATGTCGATGCAGACTGAAAAGATGGCGCGACTTCCCCTCTACAAACTGACCAACCCTGGACACGTCTTAACAGCTCGAGGTGTCCCAGTCCAGGTGCGATACTACACGAGAGTTTATGTCCGAGTTGGAGAACTCATACTTCGACATCACTTCAAGGTTTAGGAGATTCTGCCAGATGTGGTACTTAGGCTACCATGGCTTCGAGGCTCTAATCCGACTGTCAACTGGAAGGAACGGTACGCAGACATACAGCATGGTTTGAGTTCATACCGATTGTCTTTTGAGGAGTCCAGGCATTCCACCCAGCTGCAGTTCCATGCCGCTTCGAAGTTGGATCTTCTTTCGACACTTTCATCCAGTACCTCGAGAGCAAGTACGGTTGGAAGCCTTACACCACATGCCAAAGAACGTCCTGACCTACACTCGTTGACAGGCGCCCAGAGTGGTGCTGACATGTTCGATGGGTCCAAAACGGAAGATGGTATCACTGATGAGGAGTGGTGCGACATGGGGATCGAGTACATCTCTTTGCCGAAGCTAAAGCGGGGTATCCGTCGAGCTGATCTCACCGGTGATCAAGCGATTCTGTGCTGCATGCCTCGACCCGCAGTGCCGGTCGATCAAATGTACAAGATGCAAGAAAGCAGTGACAGTGGCAGGCTTGACCCCGTTCGACGCAAGTTGCCCATTCGAATACATAAATGGGCAGGCCTCTACGATCAGGAGAAAGCGGAGTTCCGAGACCTACCTCCGCATCGACATGGGGGAGACCATCGAATACGCCTCAATACGGAAGACAATCCACCGTGGGTACACCCTTACAAAATGGACCCGAGTCAATCCGATGAACTTCGACGACGGCTGGACAAGTTGCATCAATCCGGCCGAGTTCGACCATCCTCGAGTCCATATGGAGCAGGTTGCCTGCTGGCGAAAAAAGCAAATGGCAAATGGCGTATGTGAGTTGACTACCGAGCTTGAACAGGCGAACTGCTCGGGATCGATATCCCTTACCTTCGATCCAATCCATACTGAGTACACTGGGGGGTTCAGCCGTGTTTTCGAAGATAGACCTTGTCAGTGGGATCCATGAAATTCGAATCCATGACAAAGAGGTCGAGAAAACTGCCTTCAACGCGCAATTTGGCGCCTTCGAATGGGTTGTTATGCCCTTCCGCCTCTGTAATGCGCCATCGACGTTGGAACGCGTCGTGAACCACGTCCTTCCAGACCACTTGGGGAGTTTGGTATGGATGTACATCAACGCAATCCTCGTCTTCTGGAAGGATGCTGAGAAACACCAACGACATCCCTATTTGGTACATGAACTACTACGTCAAAACCAACTGTTTTCCTGCATTGATGAATCCGCATTCTTCCAGAGCCGAGTACCCTGTTGTGGATACAGCGTCGATGAAGAAAGAGTACGCATGGACCCCGAAGAGATCAAGGTCATTCGAGGTTGGCTTTCGCCAACCGACGTTCATGAAGTTCGACATTTCATCGGGTTGTGTGGATTTGACCAGCAGTTTGTCGCAGGATTCCAGGCTGTCGCAGCCCCTCTGACTGCAATCTTTAAAGCGGATTTGGAGTGGGAGTGGACAGCTGTGCACCAAGCTGCCTTGGACAGGCTGGAGCAAGCAATGATCAATGCGACACATCTCAGTGCCATCCAACCCCGACAGCCCTATCATTTGTAGACGGATGCTTCCAAATATTGCGTGGGGGCCACGCTAGCGCAGCGATGTGCGCATGGGAAGTACAAGGGACATCTTCGACCTATTGCCTCTATGTCGCGGAAGATGCAATCTGCTGGAACTCGATACCCGATTCGAGAACAGGAGTTGTTGGCCATCGTGCTAGCTCTGAGGCAGTGGTTTCATCTACTTCATGGACCACAGCAGGTGCATATGCACACTGTCCACGAAAGCCTTCCTTATCTTAAGACGTGTCCTCGACCAGTGACGCCACGACAGGCACGTTGGTCCCAGTTCCTCGATGAATACAACCTCACATTGTGGTATGTACCGGGTCCTGAGACGCAAGCAGAGGCCGCCTGTTCTCGCTTGACTTCGGGACAGACGATGGACATCGAGAATGCTACACGTACACGGGCCTTCGTGGTACCTTTGGTCGAGAACTGGGTTTTGCCCGAAGAAGAACCTGTCGATGAGTTCCTACATGTGCTCGAGGACCCGTTCTCACATGATGACGTGTGGCCCCAGCCATACAACCACCTGTACCTGTCACTCCGAAGCGGACGCTCCGTGGGGAAGGGACCTGATGTTGACGGAGACGCCGGACGGGCCCTTCATTTCGACACTGGGCAAGCCGTTGAGCCGGAGGAACTGGAGCCACTGCCGTCAGACGAGGCACTGCCGTCGAACGAGGAGCTGGCTGAGGATTCACATCAGTGTGAAGCACATCTCGACGATGCTGGCAATGAGGTACCAGACATGCTGACCGAAACCGACGACCTTCCCGACATGAACATGGACTGCCCCCTACGAGTAATGTTTGGCAAAGAACTTCGATATGCCCCGACCTTGACGGAACAAATAAGCTGTCAACGCCAACGAGACGGTACACTACAGCCAGTTCCCTTGCCCAAGGGTGCACCGAATACACCGTACCCTTCGAGTCTCAAAGGTACACACCGTCGAGTACACCAACACTATCAGTATAAGGATTTGACTTCAACCAGTGTTTAAAACGATAAAATGTCTTGGTTTGCTTTAATACAAACAGTGCTCCATGCCCTCCGTGAGTATCAACGAAGCAAATGTAAATGCAAAGGCAGCCTCAGTCCGATAACCACGGGCTTAAATGAACTCTGAGCGTCTACTGTTTCATATCAGGGGAATGCATTTCGCCGCTCAGTAGCGGCCTCATCAGCAAAAACAACTGAGGAAGCAATGTATCATACATGCACAAATGGGAACAAATGACAAGAAGCTAAGCAAATCTCCAACGATGCGACAAAAAACAGATAAGGGAGCACAACAAAAACCATGGGCGCCAGCACCACTGCGACCAATCATTCTGACGGAGTGCTCGCGCGCGCCCACACTTACAACAAATCTTGGGCTGTTAAACCCAGGGTTAAAGAACATTTTGGACCGAGAGGGGCAAAAATACTTTTCCATCCCTCCCACCCTCCCAGGACTCACGTAGTTTGTGCATAGCAAGGCGATGCCATACCATTCGAAGCTTGGTCATCGGTCGTTACGTAACGAACAAGCGCTAGCGTGGAATGTGTGTGGCGAGTTTGCGTTGCATCCATTAAAGTAGGCCGGTTAGAGAAAAATCCAAAGAAGCATGGAAAGCTACCCGGAGACAGTGGATTGGTGTGTGCATGGTTGCGCGCGGTTTAGGATGCACGTAGAGTGATTTCAAGAACCAAGAGAGAGGTAAGGGCTCATGTGTGGATTTCGGATAATGTAGGCGAATGAGGCAACTTTGTTTCAGTTGGTGCTTAGCTTGATCGGCTTCACCATTGTCAATCCTTCTCGTGTTTGGAGCAATTGTGTTGCCCGAAGTTTTGATCAAATGACCACCGAGCGAAGATCTTTTCAAGTCCAAATTCCCAATGCTTTTCATAATATTCACCAATCCGGGAGCAACAACGGAGCACTAAAAGAAAGCAGCTAAAGAGGCGTTTCGGTCAAAAGACCCTCATCAGTTTCCTTAAAGGCGACATGGTGCCATGAATCTTGGTATACAACAATGGGTTCACAAAGAATATGAACCACACACAAGTTCATCATGGGTAATCGTTGAAGGGGGGCCCCAATCCGGCTATGACTTTCAATCTATTCCACAGACCAGCGCGACACTGTGCTAAAATATTCACACCACCCAAAGGTACAGTGAACAAACGTGTCTGTGACAGGAAACGTGGTGCCAAACTGAGCCACGCATTTTTAACCATCAAAGGATCGATTGCTTGGAAAACAGAGAATTGATACCTCAGCGCGTGCACGCGCTCCCCTGTCATGGGGCACTTCGCGCGCGGCGGCAAAAAGATATCACGATCTGTCCAGGAAACAATTTGCTTAGTGATGAAGGCATGGAGTAACCAATAGAAATCAGCTGGCTACAAAGACGGTCTACCGGACACTGATAGAAAATGTGCTCCGAAACTAAACGAAGGTAGCGAATGGACTTAGTTTTGATGAACCCAGCCTTGATGTGCCAGGGCACACAGGCCTCAGAGGGAATATAGATGGCTCTGTTCGTAGGTTTGAACGAGACTGCTGTCCGCAATGGAGACAAACACACAACCCACAGGTCCAGCGCTGTGAAGGAAGAGACCCCTACTGCTTCCCGGGAGAAAGGTAGGTCTGGGGGGTAAATATCTTTAAGAGTCTGCAAACCCTGTCTGTCTTCCTCATTCGCATGCAATACAGTCACATCATCCAGGTATCTCAGCAGGCCCCATCGCGCAGGCCAGAGGCCTCTGTCCATTGCCCTGAGTTCCCACGACCTGAGAATCATGCTATCATGGATTGTTCTCTGAGAAGCCAACTGCACAACTTTGTGCACCATTGTTTTCCTGTCTTGAAATAACGTGCTATGAGGCTCAAAGGAATGCTCATGTGTCCACTCAAGCTTCTTCAACGCCATGACTTTGCGGTGTGCGCGTTCCATCTTCTTGAGATAGGCAACAGTGAGTGGACGGCACGGTTGAGGTACAAGTGAAAGGTCCCATTTGGGACGAGTGTGCGCTCCTTGACAAGTATTAGGCATCCGCACGCAAGAGGACGATGACCAGTGTTTAAAATGATAAAATGCTTCGGTTTGCTTTAATACAAACCGTGCTCCATGCCCTCCGTGAGTATCAGCGAAGCAAATGCAAATGCAAAGGCAGCCTCAGTCCAATATCCACGGGCTTGAATTAACTCTGAACGTCTACTGTTTCATATCAGGGGAGTACATTTCGCCACTAAGTAGCGGCCTCATCAGCCAAAACAACTCAAGGAAGCGACGTATCATACATGCACAAATGGGAACACATGAGAAAAGGCTCAGTAAATCACCAAAGATGCGACAAAAAAAAGATGAGGGAGCACAACAAAAATCATGGGCGCCAGCGCCAGCGCCACTAATCATTCTGACGGAGTGCTCGCGCGCGCCCACACTTGCAAAAAATCTTGGGCTGTTAAATGCGGGGTTAAAGAATTTTTTGAACCGAGATCTCGGGGCAAAAAAACCTTTCCATCCCTCTGACCCTCCCCGGACTCACGTAGTGTGCGCATAGCAAGGCGATGCCATACCACTCGAAGCTTGGTCATCGGTCCGTAGGTACGGAACAAGCGCAAGCGTGGAATGTGTGTGGCGAGTTTGCGTTGCATCCATTGAAGTAGGCCGGTTAGGGAAAACTCCAAAGAAGCATGGAGAGCTACCCGGTGACAATGGATTGGTGTGTGCGTGGCCGCGCGCGGGGTACGATGCATGTAGAGTGATTCCAAGAACCAAGCAAGAAGTAAGGGCTCATGAGTGGACTTCAGATAATGTAGGCGAATGAGGCAACTTCTCAAACGATCAAAAAACAAAACTAAATAGCATTGTAACCAGACCAGTGCGCGCGTTCGCATCGCGGATACATGAATGTAGTAATTGTTGCATATTTGTTGCTGTTTGTGCATGTTTATTACTTCATTACATGCACTTTTATAATCCCCAATGATACAATGATGCCCACTGCCTGTGCCTGATTTATTGTGCAGAGGCCACAGCAAACTTTTTTTTGCTGATTACGGTCCTGCCGCTGCGCTACTCTGCAGCCGGCTGGCCAGGGCTATGGCCATTACGGCCTTATTCGGATTTTGGGGCTACTGGTGCCCCTACCTTCATGTCTGTGGGTTTATTGGGGTATTTGGGGCTTTCGACCTCTCCTTCACCCCCCCACACAGAATCGCAGTCGCTGGGGCTGCATTATGAAGAACTTCGCTATTTTTACCAGGTTTGGCCCTACATCCAGCTTTGGGCCTCTTTCATCACCTTCAAAATGGCCTCCATCCTCGACTACCTTACTGGTGAGTGCCCTGGTGATTATGGCTGGGACATATCTTGTTTGGCTGCCCATGCCAGTTGCCTTCCAGTACTTCGCGGGTACTGTGGGGGCATAGTTGAGTTCATCGCCGCTCTTGGTGTGGGCTGCCTGCCCAGCAGGTCATCGGAAGTGGTGAGGGTACAATAATCATACAGAGGCAGCATAATCTTGTGTTTGTGTTACATTTGTTTGCCCTTTTGCATCATAGCATGCTATGGCCCTTGAGTGGCCTCTTTATGCATCATGGCCTTCATGGCCCACGAGTGGCCTTTGCAGCTGCCTCAAAGCGGATAAAGGGGCTAGTTTGACTTTTGTTGCGCTGCTGTTGCCTTTTTAGGCCTTGAGTTTGACTGGTGGCCCTGAAGGGCCTTGTGCCCCGAACCAGATAAAAGGGCTAGATCCGGTGCCGAGGAGAGGCCAGGCGCGCCTCCTGGGCTTTGTCTCTTTTGCCGGCGGCCATGCTTGTCCCCAGGGTGACAGCCAAGCCCCCTTTATCGACGCTGTTGTGTACATCCCTGTACTTTTTTTGGTTACAAGGTTAAGGAAAGGTATACAGTGTGGCCTAGGATAGGTGTAGGATTAGTGCAGTTTCATTTTGTTGGTTGGTCATGGTCGACGAGTTTCGTCGAGTATCGTCGACTTTCGACGCGTTCGTGGTTTCGTTCGTCGAGTTTTGCTCCGTTTGGGGCTTGCGAAACCTGTTTTACTAGTCATTGTGGGCCCTCTTGCCTTTTGTTTGGCAGCTTTGGTGTTGCTGTCATTGTGGCTGGGGGGGCAGGTGCGTGGGCTTGTTCGGTGCTCTAATCTCAGTATTTTTTTGGTTGACTCGACGTCCGTCGACTCGTTTTGGCATTTTTTCCTTTCGAGCTGGTTCGAATTGTGCTCCCTTTGGGGCTTGAGATAATTTTTGGGTGCAAAATTGGGTCAATGGTTGTCATTCCCTTGAGGTGGTTTTTTGGGTACCCCCCACCCCACCAAGGATCGGATCTTGCGCCTGTTTGCGCTTGTTGTTGTTTGTTTGTGCTCGCCGTGAGTGTTTCGGAGTGCAGGAAGTAAGGCAGTGACAACTAACGACCTTTTCTTTTGGGTGGGGGGGGGGGGGGCTGGGAAACTCTCCTCACACCAACATCTAGTATAAGTTGCACTAGAGCAACTATGATCACAATGACCCCAGGAGAAAATAAGAGAAGCCTTCAGCCTACGCCTAAGGCTGGGATTTTGCCTGAGATAGCCTTATGCCAAGGCTGAGGCTCCTGTTTGGACTTCTCCCAGGGAGCAACAGGTTATTTATTGCTTTGATCACCCCAACCCAGTTTCCAGCCGAGGTAGCCAATCCTGGGGGGTGTAAAAAACTGTGGCAAAAAACTTCCCTACAAACGAGGGAGGTGGCGCGAGGCAAGACCAGCTAACAACCTCTAGGGAAAAGCACGACTGATGGTGCAGCACTGTAGATGGCAGTGCACCCTGTGAGAGTTGGGTTGGGTGCAGACGTGCACGAGGCACTTGGACTTAAACCTCAAGTCCAAGCCCTCATCTAAGAGATTTTGCACTGTGTCCAATGTCATTGTGTGGAAGTTGGGTCTAATAGGCTGGGCTGTTGCGAAGAAACCCTCCCAGCTTGTGGGTGTAACAGGAACCCTGCCAGCTTGTGGGGAGTCAGCACCCTAGCCAAGCCAGATGTTTAGTAGGAAGCCTCCCAGGCTTGTGGGTTATGGGAACCCTCCTAGACTTGTTGGTACAAACTGACTTGGTTCCTATACGCTGGTACCTAACTTTAATCCTCTGATGGTTTTGATTTTCGGGCAAAGTGTGCTGAAAGCCACTTTCCCTTCTGCAAAGCACCGAGTTCTGGGCACTGGCCTTGCTCGGTTGCAATCTTGAGAGGAAGAATGAAGGAGGGAAAGGGAGAGAGTCATCGTTTGGGGCTGTGGGAAGAGCAGTTTGGCCTGCCCTTGTTTGTTTGTTTTGCTGTCAGTCAGTCACACTGTCAGCACAGCACTGCAAATCTTTGATCGGTTGCACTGTCTGTCCAGTCAGCACAGTCATTCTGGCACTGTCCACACTCGTCTGTCTTTCCCCTTTGGCAGTGGCCATTTCTCAGATACAGGTTTGCCACTTGGCGTCGCGACTGCCATCCACTTTTACACTGACCATCTCAGGTCTTTTCCAGCTGGTTGTAGAGCTTTTGGCCTTCACAGGGCCATCTGGGGCTGGCAGAGCCCTGCTGCCACTCAGAGCCCCACCGCCAGTGGAATCGAAAGACTTTAGATGCAGGGACTTCACTTTAGTGCCCCTGGTAGCAGTTTTTCTGCCTTTTGGAAGGGCCATTTCTCTGTTTTGGAACCACAGAGCAGGTGAATCCTGCCAATCAAAACCCATTTTGGGTTGCCCAAAGCTAAATCCACTGTTTTGTGGAGTTTGGAGCTCAGCCTTGTTCTTTGGCTCCAAAACTATGAACGGACACCCTAATCAGAGATTTTGGGGAACTCTGAGCTGGGTTGGTTGGGACATCAGAAAACGCCCCCTCCATAGCCCATGATTAGCTTCATCTCAGCATGCATTTCTGAATCTCCCTTTTTTTTCAGAGATCAGTTCTGATTTTCCGCCAACCCCCTGCGTTTCAGCTTAGTGGGGGGGTTGCTGAGTTTTGTGCCATTGTGTTGGGTAGTAGAGCCACTACTAGCTCTAGGCTTCTCTTCCCATGTTCTTGTTTTCGTGGGGAGAGAAGCCATGTGAGGCTCCTAGGCGGCCTTCACCCCTTGCCACCTCTCGCCTTGGGGAAGTAGTTAAGTCTACACGGCCTAGGTTGCAGGGATCCCCCTATCTCCCTCGTAGTTGGGCCGGAATATGCCGTAGTGGCGTAGCCCCATTCTCTTCCCCCTTTGGGTGTCCCTTCCCCCACATTTTCTATTTTCTTTGGCACCCGCTCGTCTTGTTGTGGTTTTTTGGGCTACGGCCCAATGGTGTGCCCCTGGGTCGTGTCCTAGTGGGGGGGTGTAACCAGACAAGCGCCCGCGTTCGCATCGCGGATACATAAATGTAGTAATTGTTGCATATTTGTTGCGATTTGTGCATATTCATTACTTCATTACATGTACATTTAGACTGCCCAATGATACAATGATACCCTGTGTCTCTGCCCGTTTCAGCACTCGTGGGAGTTGGTTCGGAGGTACCGGGCGCATTCACCTTTGGTCCACCATGGCTTTTTTGACCTCGGGTTATTGCTACGCCACGGTAGGTACACACCAAAATTCGTATTCTTAAAGTACGTGCAAGAGCGAAGCGGGCCTCCTAGGGAGATAAGGTACAGATCAAGGAATACGAGGCCTGATTGCTGATCCAGGTGTTCGGTTTAGAAAGGTAAGTGTGCCGGGTAACACTTGGAAAGGTGAGCGCTCACGTGGGGCATCCACGCCTTGGGGTGTATCAGGCATAAATCACCAATGAACCGAGCGTGCATGAATCCACTTGTGGTTGGCAGTGGGCACAATGATTCATAGTACTGATCAATGAGATTAGCAAACGGCGCGGCGGCGTTGGTGCCCATTGGAAAACCAGCGCCCTGGCGGTGCAACGCTTTTCCTCGTGCCACAAATAAAGTGTGTGTGAACATACACGCCAAAAGGTATTCTCCCAACATCAAGGCATCATGGTAGGATATGTCAAGAAATAGAACGACCTCGTTACATTGTTCAAAGAGCGCATGAGGCATGAAGGAGAACAACCAAAAAGCAAAAGAGATCTCTTGAGAGGTGAAGGTACCCGCGGAGTGGTTCTCAAGGAAAAACTTCATCCAAAAGCGCCATGTTTTTTTGACATCGTCCCATAAAAAATAGGAATACATATTGGTGAAATGGACAATGGTCGCAGCGTAATCACCTGTGGCAAAACCATGGAGAGAATCAAATACCTCCAGGCGATTTACGAAATCCAAGGTGGCAATCAATGGAGAGAATTGGGGGTGTAGTAAGCGGTCAATCTTCAAAAACATGGTCCCAACGACCGAAAGTGCAATGCACGCTGTTGTGGTGGCCCATTGTACCATTCCGATGATGGGGCGACTAGGCTTAAAGCCTTTGTGTGATTTACACAAGAAGTAGAAATTTAGGAAATGTGGGGCGGCTTGCATATGAGGAAAAGTGTCAATGCAATTAGACAAGGACTCGGGAAGAAGGGAACTCATGGCTTGATGGAGTATTGACATCCAACGTTGAGCGTGTTCCAACCACCACTCTAAATCTTCAACAGTAGATCCTAATTTGACATAGCGTGTGATACCACCCGGTGTCGTGCCTTGAAGGTGCACATTCACTTCGGATTGGTATGCGGCTTTAGTCATGATTCTGAAGCAGCTATCTTTATCCCCACTGATGACCACGTATTTGTCGGTGAACTCTGGCAGCAATCGCCAACACAAACCTACTCCTCGTTTGGGCAGGTCGGCTGGTTTACTGTCACAAAATGTGCAAATAAGCGAGTCACGAATGTGTGTGATGCACGAGGGGACAGTGAAAGATGCCGGTCTACAATCCTCTAGCAGGAACTCGGGAAAAAAGGTGCCTCTGGAGCGGTGCAATGTTTTGTACGGCAATGATGTGTATGTGTTTGGTGTGTCCGCATCTTTTTTGTTGTGAGAATATGTGTTCCATAGAAGAACTCTCTCGACCTCTGAGAGTTCACGGAAAAGTGCCCTACCTAGAGTTGTGTAGGCAAAGGTTGAAGGGTTGTGTGGAAAGAACCTTGGACTCAAAGTCAAGACATTGGCAATGTACGGGGGCACGTGAATGGGTTCATCACCCTGTCGGAATTGAGGTGCGTGTGAAACATGCAACACATGTTGTAAAGAGAGACGGAGCTTTTGCCGGCAACACTTGGCATCGTATGACTTGTTGCGTTCATGTCGTTGCGTTCGATTTAGAAAGGTAAGTGTACCGGGTAACACTTGGAAAGGTGAGCGCTCACGTGGGGCATCCACGCCTTGGGGTGTATCAGGCATAAATCACCAATGAACCGAGCGTGCATGAATCCACTTGTGGTTGGCAGTGGGCACAATGATTCATAGTACTGATCAATGAGATTAGCAAACGGCGCGGCGGCGTTGGTGCCCATTGGAAAACCAGCGCCCTGGCGGTGCAACGCTTTTCCTCGTGCCACAAATAAAGTGTGTGTGAACATACACGCCAAAAGGTATTCTCCCAACATCAAGGCATCATGGTAGGATATGTCAAGAAATAGAACGACCTCGTTACATTGTTCAAAGAGCGCATGAGGCATGAAGGAGAACAACCAAAAAGCAAAAGAGATCTCTTGAGAGGTGAAGGTACCCGCGGAGTGGTTCTCAAGGAAAAGCTTCATCCAAAAGCACCATGTTTTTTTGACATCGTCCCATAAAGAATTGGAATACATATTGGTGAAATGAACAATGGTCGCAGCGTTATCACCTGTGGCAAAACCATGGAGGAAATCTAATACCTACAGGCGATTTACGAAATCCAAGGTGGCAATCAATGGAGAGAATTGGGGGTGTAGTAAGCAGTCAATCTTCAAAAACATGGTCCCAACGACTGAAAGTGCAATGCACGCTGTTGTGGTGGCCCATTGTACCATTCCGACGATGGGGCGACTAGGCTTAAAACCTTTTTGTGATTTACACAAGAGGTAGAAATTTAGGAGATGTGGGGCGGCTTGCATATGAAGAAAAGTGTCAATGCAATTAGACAAGGACTCGGGAAGAAGGGAACTCATGGCTTGATGGAGTATTGACATCAAACGTTGAGCGTGTTCCAACCACCACTCTAAATCTTCAACACTAGATCCTAATTTGACATAGCGGGTGATACCACCCGGTGTTGTGCCTTGAAGGTGCACATTCACTTCGGATTGGTATGCGGCTTTAGTCATGATTCTGAAGGAGCTATCTTTATCCCCACTGATGACCAAGTATTTGTCGGTGAACTCTGGCAGCAATCGCCAACACAAACCTACTCCTCGTTTGGGCAGGTCGGCTGGTTTACTGTCACAAAATGTGCAAATAAGCGAGTCACGAATGTGTGTGATGCACGAGGGGACAGTGAAGAATGCCGGTCTACAATCCTCTAGCAGGAACTCGGGAAGAAATGTGCCTCTGGAGCGGTGCAATGTTTTGTACGGCAATGATGTGTAGGTGTTTGGTGTGTCCGCATCTTTTTTGTTGTGAGAATATGCGTTCCATAGAAGAACTCTCTCGACCTCTGAGAGTTCACGGAAAAGTGCCCTACCTAAAGTTGTGTAGGCAAAGGTTGAAGGGTTGTGTGGTACAAACCTTGGACTCAAACTCAAGACATTGGCAATGTACGGGGGCACGTGAATGGGTTCATCACCCTGTAGGAATTGAGGTGCGTGTGAAACATGCAACACATGTTGTAAAGAGAGAAGGAGCTTTTGCCGGCAACACTTGGCATCGTATGACTTGTTGCGTTCATGTTCACGTGCGGAGCGGTGTCCCCGTGTGTTGTCTAGCGATGTAGGCTCTTCTTGCGACCGGTTTCTCCTTGGTGTGAGAGTTTGCAGGACTTTCGAAAGTGTGGCTCCTTTTGGTTGAGAATGAAAGAGACGGAGCGGTGTGAACAACTGGTCTTGTTGCTCTTTGCGCTCTTGTTCCTCTTGTTGCTCTTGTTGCTCTTGGCGCTCCTGTAGCTTGTATGGCTTGAGGGGCCCCTATTGCTCGAACTCCTCTGCCGGTTTGAATTGGCCTTTCAGCCGCTTGTGTTGCTTCCGGAGCGCGTACCACCACCATGCGGAGGACGCCGCGAGTTTTATTGGTTGGCGTGAGCCATGAGAGAGCGAAGTACGGTCACTTCCAAGGACTTGTTTCAAAGCGGGACAGAAATCTGAAATTTGTTCGGCAATGGGCTTGTTGGCTTGTGTGTCTTCGGTGAAAGCTTCCTTGAAAATCTTAGTGTTTTGCACGTGTGTGGCTTTCTTAAGAGATTTGGTCTTTTTGTGTTCCATCCAACGATCATATTGTGAATCCAAACGAAAGATAATGTTCACAGAGATTTCAGAAATTTGTTCAACGGCGGCATGATACACATCACCCGTATGATCACCAACAATGCAATCATTAGTGACAGGTGCGCGATGTGCTTTGTACTCCTCGGGTTTTTTCCTCAAGGCCCTGAATGCTTCATTAGAATCTTTTTTCGTGTCGTCCACCTCTCTTTGGAGAAAGCCCTTGCGTAACTCGAAAGTGCTATCATGGATTGTTTTCTGAGAATCCAACTCCACCATATTGTGCACCATTGCTTTCCCGTCTCGAAATAACGTGCTATGAGGCTCAGAGCAATGCTCATGTGTCCACTCAAGCTTCTCCAACGCCATGACTTTGCGGTGTGCGCGTTCCATCTTCTTGAGATAGGCAACAGTGAGTAGACCGCCTGGTTGAGGTACAAGTGAAGGGTCCCATTTGGGACGAGTGTGCGCTCCTTGACGAGTATCAGGCATCCGCACGCAAGAGGACGATGACCAGTGTTTGAAATGATAAAATGCTTCGGTTTGCTCTAATACAAACCGTGCTCCATGCCCTCTGTGAGTATCAGCGAGGCAAATGCAAATACAAAGGCAGCCTCAGTCCAATATCTAAGGGCTTGAATCAACTCTGAGCGTCTACTGTTTCATATCAGGGGAGCGCATTTTGCCGCTAAGCAGCGGCCTCATCAGCCAAAACAAGTGAAGGTAGCGATGTGTCATACATGCACAAATGGGAACAAATCAGAAGAAGCTCAGTAAATTACCAACGATGCGACGAAAAATGGGTAAGAAGGCACAACAAAACTCATGGTCGCCAGCGCCAGCGCGACCAATCATTCTGACGGAGTGCTCGCGCTCATGATTTTTGTTGTGCTCCCTTATCTATTATTCGTCGCATCGTTGGTAGCTTTACTGAGCTTCTTCTCATTTGTTCCCATTTGTGCATGTATAATACATTGCTGTGTTCAGTTGTTTTGGCTGATCAGGCCGCTACTTAGTGGCGAAATGCATTCCCCTGATGTGAAACAGTAGACACTCAGAGTTCATTCAAGCCCGTGGATATTGGACTGTGGCTGGCTTTGCATTTGCATTTGCTTTGTTGATACTCACGGATGGCATAGAGCACGGTCTGTATTAAAGCAAACAGAAGCATTTCATCATTTCAAACACTGGTCATCGTCCTCTTGCGTGCGGATGCCTAATTCTCGTCAAGGAGCGCACACTCGTCCCAAATGGGACCTTTCACTTGTACCTCAATCGTGCTGTCCATTCACCGTTGCCTATCGCAAGACGGTCGAACGTGCACAACGCAAAGTTGTGGCGTTGAGGCAGCTTGAGTGGACACACGAGCATTGCTTTGAGCCTCATAGCACGTTATTTCAAGACGGGAAAACAATGGTCAACAAAGTGGTGGAGTTGGATTCTCAGAAAAAAATCCATGATAGCACTTTCGAGTTACGCAAGGGCTTTCTCCAAAAAGAGGCGGACGACACGAAGAAAAATCCTAATGAAACATTCATGGCCTTGAACAAAAAAATTGAGGAGTACAAAGCACATCTTGCACGTGTCACTCGTGATTGGATTGCTGGTGATCATACAGGTGATGTGTATCATGCTGCTGTTGAACGAATTTCTGAAAACTCCGTGAACATTATCTTTCTTTGGATTCACAATATGATCGTTGGATGGAACACCAAAAGACCAAATCTCTTAAGAAAGCCACACGCGTGCAAAACTCTAAGACCCTCAAGGAAGCTTTCACCGAAGACACAGAAGCCAACAAGCCCATTGCCGAACAAATTTCAGATTTGCGTCTCGCTTTGAAACAAGTCCTTGGAAGTGACCCTACTTCGCTCTCTCATGGCTCACGCCAACCAAAAAACTCGTGGTGTCCTCCGCACGGTGGTGGTATGCACTCCGAAAGAAACACAAGCGGCCGAAGGGCCAATTCAAACCGGCGGAGGAGTCCAAGCAACGGGAGCCGCTCAAGCCATACGAGCAATAAGAGCGCCCAGAGCAACAAGAGCAACAGGAGGAACAAGAGCGCAAAGAGCAACAAGACCAGTTGTTCACACCGCTCCGTCTCTTTCATTCTCAACCAAAAGAAGCCACAATATCGGAAGTCCCGCAAACGCTCACACCACGGAGAAACCGGTCGCAAGAAGAGCCAAAATCGCTACCCAACAGATGCAGACACCGCCTGGCACGTGAACGTGAACACGTAGAAGTCATACGGTGCCAAGCGTCGCCGGCAAAAGCTCCTTCTCTCTTTACAACATGTGTTGCATGTTTCACACGCACCTCAATTCCTACAGGGTGATGAACCCATTCACGTGCCCACGTACATTGCCTATGTTTTGACTTCCGGTCCACAGTTCGTACCACCCACCCCTCCAACCTTTGCCTACACAACTTATCGTAGGGCACTTTTCCGTGAACTCCCAGAGGTCGAGAGAGTTCTTCTATGGAACGTATATTCTCACAACAAAAAAGACAAGGACACAACAAACACATACACATCATTGCCGTACAAGGAATTGCACCGCTCGAAAGGCACCTTGTTTCCGGACTCCCTGCTAGGAGATTGTGGACCTGCATCCTTCATTGTCCCCTCGTGCATCACACACATTCGTTACTTGTTTAATTGCGCATTTTGTGACACCAAACCAGCCGACTTGCCCAAACGAGGAGTAGGTTTGTGTTGGCGATTGCTGCAAGAGTTCACCGACAAATACGTGGTCATCAGTGGGGATAAAGATAGATCCTTCACAATCATGACTAAAGTCGCGTACTAATCCGAAGTGAATGTGCACCTTCAAGGCACCACACCCGGTGGTATTTCATGCTATGTTAAATTAGGATCTAGTGTTGAAGATTCAGAGTGGTGGTTGGAACACGCTCAACGTTGGATGTCAATACTCCATCAAGCCATGAGTTCTCTTCTTTCCGAGTCCTTGTCTAATTGCATTGACACTTTCCTTCATATGCAAGCCGCCCCACGCTTCCCCAATTTCTACCTCTTGTGTAAATCACATAAAGGTTTATACTACAGCAATGGCCATAGGCCTAGTCGCCCCATCCTGGGAATGGTACAATGGGCCACCACAACAGCGTCCATTGCACCTTCAGTCGTTGGGACCATGTTTTTGAAGCTTGACTGCTTACTACACCCCCAATTCTGTCTGTTGATTGAAACCTTGGATTTTGTAAATCGCCTAGACGTATTTGATTCTCTCCATGGTTTTCCACGGGTGATTACGCTGCGACCATTGTTCATTTCACCAATATGTATTGTAACTTTTTATGGGACAATGTCACAAAAACGCGGCGCTTTTGGATGAAGTTTTTCCTCGAGAACCACTCCGCGGGTACCTTCACCCCCGAAGAGATCTGTCTTGCTTGTTGGTTGTTCTCCCCCATGCGTCGTGCGCTCTTTGAAAAATGTAACAAGGTCCTTCTATTTCTTGACATATCCTACCATGATGCCTTGACGTTGGGAGAATTTCTTTTGGTCTGTATGTTCACATGCACTCTATTTATGGCACCAGGAAAGGAGTTGTACTGCCAGCGCGCTGGTTTCTGAATGGGCACCAACGCTGCCGCGCCGTTTGCTACTCTCATTGATCGGTACTATGAATTATTGTGCCCACTCCCAACCACACGTGGATTCATGCAGGGCGCGGTTCATTGAGCATTTATGCCTCGTACACCCCAAGGCGTGGACGCCCCACGTGGGCGCCCACCTTTCCAAGTCTTACCTGGCACACTTACCTTTCGAAATCGAACACCTGGGTCAGCAATCAGGCCTCGTATTCCCCCATCTGTATCTTATCTCCCTAGGAGGCCCGCTTCGCTTTTGCACGTACTTTAAGAATAGGAATTTTGATGTGTACCTACTGTGGCGTAGCAATAACCCAAGATCACACAAGCTTGGGTGCATCAAAGGTGAATGCGCCCGGTACCTCCGAACCAAGTCCGATGAGTGCTATTTTAATTTGGGTTGTGATCATTTGAGAAGTTGCCTCATTCGCCTACATTACCCGAAGTCCACATATGAGCCCTTACCTCTTTTCTGGTCTTCGAAATCACTCTACACGCATTGTAAACCGCGGGCGACAATGCACGTACCAATCCATTGTCTCTGCATACCTTTCCATGCTTCTTTGGAGCTTTCCCTAACCGGCCTACTTCAATGGATGCAACGCAAACTCGCCACACACATTCCACGCTTGCGCTTGTTCGTTACCTACCGACCGATGACCAAGCTTCGAATGTTATGGCATTGCCTTGCTATGCGCACACTACGTGAGTCCGGAGAGGATGGGAGGGATGGAAACTTTTTTCTGCCCCGAGATCTGGGTGCAAAAAACTCTTTAACCCGGATTGGACAGCCCGGGATTTGTTGGAAGTGTGGGCGCACACCAGCACTCCGTCAGAATGATTCGTTGCGCTGGCGCTGGCGACCATGATTTTTGTTGTGCTCCCTTATCTATTTTTCTTCGCATCGTTCGCAACTTACTGAGCTTCTTCTCATTTGTTCCCGTTTGACCATGTATGATACATTGCTTCCTTCAGTTGCTTTCGCTGATGAGGCCGCTACTTAGTGGCGAAATGCATTCCCCTGATATGAAACAGTAGACGCTCAGAGTTCATTCAAGCCCGTGGATATTGGACCGAGTCTGCCATTGCATTTGCATTTGCTTCGCTGATACCCAAGGAGGGCATAGAGCACGGTTTGTATTAAAGCAAACCGAAGCATTTTATCATTTTAAACAACGGCCTATCGAGAAGACTGACGTACGAGACACATCTGCAAAATCGCGGCCTGAAGCGCTACAGCACGACACCAACTCCGAGACACCACGTTGTCCTTCGATGGCGGTAAGTTCTTCAATTTGTTGACAATGGGCAAGCGTGTGCTTGTCCAAGGTCTTCACCTCGATAGTGGCCATGTACCACAAGTCCGAGTTTTACGGCAATTCACGAGTACTTTGTACCATGGCGTTGATCAAACGTGACTACGTCTGTTCTCATCTTTGACATTACGTCGAACGTTACATCTTGAGTTGCGATGTGTGCCAAGCGGCTAAATCACGGCCCGTGGACACAGCCAGACAGCCTAGACCCCTGCTGGTGCCCGTCACCAAGTGGCATAGTGTGTCCGTCGATTGGGTTGCAGGATTGCCGTCGACCACCAGAGGCCACAATGCTATCATGACTCTGGTCGACCGATTCTTCAAACCTGGAATGTTCATCCCTTGCCGCAAAGACATGACAGCAGACGACCTTGTCTATGTGTTCCTGCGTGGAGTGATTCAACTCAAAGGATGCCCCCGACAAATTGTTTCCAATCGAGACAGGGTGTTTGAGTCCTAGGCGTGGAAAGAGTTGGCACACCGTTTGAATGGTGGGATGCACCAAACGGTGGCCCATCGTCCTCGAGGCAACCGCCTGGCGGAGCGCAGCAACCAGTTGATCCTTCAACGCTTGCGTACACAGGGCATCTTCGGGAACAACGAGTGGGATGTCGACCTTCTGTTTGCTGAGATTCAGTTTAACAACCAGACGTCCAGCAGTCTTTGACTGTCCCCGTTTGAGAACGATGAGGGGCGTACACCCCAATTTTCATTGGATTTTCCCCGAATTACTTCTCATGCACATGAACCTTCGACCGTGAATGATTACATGCATCCAGCTGAACGTACCTTTGATTCTGTGCCTGCAATGCTTGCTGAGGAACGCCGACGCCAGATGCATGTGGTTTTGCAAATGGACCGACAGGTTCGAGTGCCTGAAGTGGGGGAGCGATGGTGGGTGTTGGTGCCCGAATATCGACACAAAGGGGAACTCGATGTTGTTTGCTATGGCCCTTACAAAGTTCTTGAAGTGCTCAACAAGGGCGAGAAGGTTAAACTGGACATCCCTGCCCCCTTCGATCGGATGTGAGTTTTTCATCGCGACAGTATAAAGCCCTACATCCACCAGGAGAAACAGTAAGTTTCGGAATTCCTGATGCCGCCTGTCATGACTGGAGACTCCCCTCGACTTGTTAAGATTGTGGCTAGACGTCGAGTGCGATCTAAAAGGCGCCGCACACTCCTGTACCGCCGTGAATGGGATGACGACGTGTGGTCCTCGGAGCCAAAAAAATGTTTAGAGGAGGATCCAGTGTACCTTTAGTTCCTTCGACACCACCCTGAGTAACCTCACCTCTTTGCAGCGTGAATATTTGAAAACTAATGCGGGGTTCCAGGCCGACCACTGGAGCCTCCGCCTACGGTTCTACTCGCTGGACAGCCGGAGCTTCCTTTCGACCTCCGCCCTCTCGAGCATCACTGTTGAATGGCATGGATGTTGACGGGGACAACGACAATGTTGACGGAGATGGCGACGCTGACGAAGCCCCAGCGAGATCGACCTCAGCTAGCCGCTGTGGATCAGTCGCGTCAGCGCCAACCCGACCGAGTCGACCACTGGACACGTTCTCGCGCGGAACTACAGCCAGTGGGCGTGGGCCGGAAGTTTGAAAGGCAAAGGAGGCCCCTCATCGAAAGGAGGCAAAGGAGTGTCCGGATGCAATCCATCATCATGGGTCGACAACTTGTGGAAGGGAAGGCCCAACACCTCCAAGAACGAATCTTCATGGAAGGACAATTCGTGGAAGGGAGATCCGAACGCCCCCAACGACGAATCAGGAGGCGACCAATCATGGCTGTCCAACGCCCCCACACCGCAAGCTTCCACTCGAACGAACCAGTCCAATTCCTACTTCGAAGAAGACGATGACGGTGACGCCTATGGAGACCGTACCTACGATGGTGGTATCTATAATGATGGCAACGATGACAATTCGTACGCCGCACAGAGTTAGTTGACTCCACTGCCCAGCTACTAGAATTGCTGTGGCAGCCATATTATATGGAGCCATACGAACATGAGATCGAGACTGTTGACAAACTCGGGCACCTGCGGACATTTGGAATGAAGCCACCCTATCGATTTGGGACGCACAAAGACGACCCACTTGCGAAAGAGTATACCAAGCTCGACCCGCAGGTGCTTGTCATCGCGTCGAGTCTCATGGCCAGTCAGCCACAAGGCCATGAATTCCTGAGCTCACGCCACGCTGCATTTGTGTCGAACACGAACGCCACCATTCACGAATTGCGTGACGTTGTCGAAATAGACAGCTGGCGTAAGACAGCGCCGTTCCCCTATGAGAGGATTCGAAGCGCAAGTGACACGTCCTTTGACGAAAGCAGAACCCCTGGCGGCGCACCAAGCTACCAGTGGTACAAGAGGATCGAAGTGGCCTGTCAGACCTTTGAAAATGCCCTTGTCGACTGGCGAAAATGCAACAAAGAACTCCACTGGGAATTCACCAACAATCTCCTCGAGACCGACCTGCCCAACCTAATTGCAAGCCTGAACCGCATGCATCGAGATATTTGTGGGATCGAGGACCTGATGCATGTCGCCTATGGAATTGACCTGCTCTTCAAGTACCGACGTTTCTGGACATTAGCAAAGAAGCGCCGGTCAGCACCCTCCGCTATTTCGATTGTTGCGCTCATTCGAGACCACCAGAAGGTTTGCTAGAAGAATGACTGGATATTCGAAGACGGAGCCCCCTTTCTCGTGTATAAGGTTGACTTGCTTCTTCAATGACACCACCTTCGAGGCCTACGAGGTACCACTGGACTGGGGTACAAGAGGTACGGGTGCGCCCCAATCCGAACCCGAGACCTCATTTTCCAGCTCCAGGAAAACTATCGACTGGGAGAGTCAACTAGTCCGTACGCCTACAATGCGGTTGCACAAGGAGCCTCAATCAATCTGGTCCAGCTGGCAACGATCTACCAGACTGGCCCTGGACAAATCAGCGACTACAACTTCGATAAGGAAATTCGAAGGGTTGCCCGTCTCCAGTCGACCAATGAGGAGTACCTCAACCTCTTTCCTTTCGAGGACGCCGGTTATTTGACCCGACGTCTGGGTACTTCGACGTATCTCATGTCCCCTTCGGAAGGCGGATATGAAGATGGACAGTATTGGCGCCGAGAAGTCCCCTTGTGAAGGGATGTTTTTGTCGAGGAACGGGAGGAGCTCGAGTCCAGTGGTTCGCCTGCGAGCGATCCGTTCCACCGGGAGCCTGTCGACAACCGGTTCCTATCTTCGGATTCGAACGTCCACCGACATCACTTCCATGTACCGATGTTCAAGTACCTCACGCCGATCCACGATGACTTCAAAGCTGCCCATCCGCGCCATGTCCACTGCCGTGACCAAGTTCCCGAGGCGGTCATTGTCGACACAGCTTCAAGCCTTGTGACTGCAGAAGCGGTTCGATTCGCTCTGCAGGACGCTGTCGCAGATGGTCAGTATGTGCATCAACACCTCGGTCGACTCCAAGCCAACTCCCGAACAAGCAGTCTCGATATCACCGAAGGATATGCCTTCGGTCCTTGGGTCGATGACGTCCCCGCCATCATCGTTGCTCAGAGAGTTTCGATTCCTGACACGCCGTGGTGGCGAGTTGACACGCGAACTGGGCGGTTGTACCACAACAGGGCCGCTGGTACCGGTTCAAGGCAAACATGCGGATGGACCACCGGTCGAAGTGACGCGTTGTCCTTCGAGACCACCAATCGAATGGATTCGTGGAATCGTGCCATCTGGCAGCTGTCAAACCTTCAGGATTTCTTCACGACCAAGTCACAAACATTGGGACTGGGACAGTTTCGAGCTCTCGCCCGTGAGCATGTCTTCGTATTCCAGTACAAGTGCCCCGTCGACGGCCGGCCTGGTGTTCCCAACCTGCGGTTGCTCAACCATCGATGTGGTATCCTGATTCAGAAGCATGCCCTCGAGAGCAATGTTCGTCGACACTATACAGGCCATGACACCTTCAAGTTCATGGCTAGCATCCAAACGCTGAAAGCGGTGCACGAGGTTTGTCGTCTCCGGGTGGATGGCTCGTCCACATTCGAGTGGGGCATGGACTGCTGATTGGACAGTTGGAATGCCAAGTAATGGCTGATTCGACAGTCCAAAATCAGAATGATGGCTGATTCGACAGTCGGGACGTCATTAATGGCGTCGACTGCTTTAATATGCTCTGTCGCTCCGACAGATGTATAGTTCTGTTGGTTGTTTGTTTGCTGGGCACTCAGCTTCGATACCTGTGCCGATGTTATGGTATATCCACGAGCCCACAGCCTTGCTGTGGGTAGCGCCCGTGCATGTGCCTGGCGAGGTTGTCTTCTGCAGCTTCCGCCAAGACGCAGCCAGTGGCAAAGCCGAACACGGCGCTTGAGTGAGGCCCTGAGGATAGGTATACCATACACCCGACCCCATTCTGCGGGTTTCGCCCACTATTATGCTTCAGGAAGCCAGCACATGTCGAGGTCCAGAAAAACAATATTCTTGGGACCTGTCCATTAAGTTTTTGACAGTGTGGCGCCCGCCCAGAGGGGTGAGACCTCTTCGAGGTCTCACGGGGGGGTAATGTTATGGTTTCGGGCAGCAGCAGCGCAGCGAGCGCGCGAGTTGCAATCGCACTGCAGTCTGTGAATACATCTGAAGCATCAAGACGCCAGTTGCTGTGAACGAAGTGCTGTATAATACTTTGATATCTTTGAACAGGTTTTTTGTCTTCGAATTTTTGAAGTGTGTGCCCCGCCCCAGGATCCTGCGCAGAGTGAGGTTTGTCGTATTTTGGGAATTTGGAGAAACAGGACAGTTCCCAAGTCAAACCACAACATGACGGCGGGGTGGTGAATGGGAGGTGGCAAACGTGAATTTGGCTACAGAATTTGAGATCATATTCAATAATCCACGGAAATTGCCCAAGAACTTGAACAGCCCAGGATTTTCATTCATCACCGAATAGCCTGGACTACTTGTGAATCCATCAACAAAATTCTGAGGGTCAATCGAAAAACAATAGACACTCAAAAAAGTGACCCGCCTGCTGGGGCTCCGAGGCCCCCTTTGCCAACAGTGGGACAACGTCTGGCCCGGCCCCATGTACCCCTGGTCCCCGGCCTCCCAACTCCTACACACCTGCGGCCTCTGCGGAGAGTGCGACACGGTATCCTC